>VDFB02000002.1:13719066-14380159 GCA_007258455.2 Sequoia sempervirens | reverse complement strand
GATATACATGAGAAGGTAAGAGAACATATTAACAAGATGAATATGCAGTATAAGGCTAAGGCAGATCAGAAGAAGAGGTATAAGGAGTTTTAGATTGGTGATGAAGTGATGGTCCACTTGAGGAAAGAAAGGTTTCCAGTGGGAATATATAACAAATTGAAGATGAAGAAGTTCGGTCCCTATAAAATTTTGAAGAGGCATGATTCAGGGAATGCATATGAGGTAGAGTTTCCAGATGGATTCAACATTTCCCCTGTGTTCAACATTTTAGATTTGATAGAATATCATGAAGGTGGTGCAGAGGAAATACCAACAATGGAACAGTGTGGGATTCCAGCACCTACTTTAGAAATGGAGGAGATTGAAGAAATCCTTGATAGTCCTGTGGGAAGGAGTACTAGGAACAGGCAGTATGATGAATATCTGGTGAAATGGAAAGGAAGGCCTATTGAAGATTCATCCTAGTTGCCTAAGGTAGAGGTTGACTATTTGGGTTTTCCTCCACCATTTGAGACGTGACGGGGTCGCTTCTCAAATTACCCTGGGTGTCTGATGCAGGAGCATCCAGTGGTGTAAGGACAATCTTGCATCACCCAAAAATAGTTAAATTTCAAGTTTCTCAGTTTTTAGATGTTTTTACATTTTTTAATACCCTTTTCATCATAATGAAATTCCCAATTTACTTTTTTTATTTTGTATTCCTGGGTTGAAAGATATTGCAGTTTTAGTTGCCTAGATTTGCACCTAAAAATCTCCCAAGTTAGATTTGAGGCACTTAGAGCTCCCATATCAGCCTTGAAACTTTCCAAAATTGAAATAGCGATTTCGAGTGTGTTGTTGACTTCGAGACCTTTCCAAAGGTTCAAACGGTTCGCAAATCAGAGCCCCAGATCAAAAGTTATGGCCCCGGGAAGTTGGCGCACTTTCTAGAAGATACAATTGCAAATGTTCTTTTGAAATTTGAACTTCAAGTTGTAATTTTTCAGCGCCAAACCACCTAAACTCAAATTTGAATGTTGTTTTGGCTCCAAACTAATGAGGAGCGCTATTTATGGTCAGGTTTCTAATTTTTGGGTAACCTTTTGGGGACAAGCTCGCATATTGCGAAAGGGTGATTCTGTAACTTTCTGTAACTTGCATATGTTGTAAAACATCAGGATTTGAGATCCTCTGCATGTAAGAAGTTCCATTTTCTGAATAATAAAATTATTCTCTTGTTTGTGGGTTATTTTATGTCTCAAGTTGTGCCCTCATCAAATAATGACGTCTGTGGCACTATCCCTATAAATCACTGGGTAGAAATAAGGGACATGGGTTGATTTTAAATCCAAAGGGAGGGAAATCCCCTTTGGATCGATAATCTAAAAAGATAAAACATAAATGAATCAAATCCGCTAGTGACAACCTAGAAAGCTGTAACTTAGGAATTTTCAATGGTGCAAATGTAATTCTAACTCAAAGATATAAACATGTGGATAATTTATTAGGAAATCATTTAAACGGGTCAAGGGAGATGGATATCATTAGGGAGTAGGGTTAGATGAATGTTATTAGATAAATAATAAATGGTCAAGTCGATCGTTTATTATCCATGTTTCCCATCGTGGGTAGCAACTGCAGAGGAACTATCTAGGGGAAATAAAAACCCTAGAAAGGGTTGCGTACCCACTTTATAATAGTTCACATAAACATAGCCTAGAAAACAAAACTACATATTTTACACCTTGATCCTGTTTGGAAGCAGGGTATGTACATAGTCTGGGAAACGAAGGATGCTCCCAGTACTCAGGCGTTCGGGAATGAGGTTTAGGGTTAGAGAGATCATTGTTACATATTTTTAGCCTTAGCTCAAATGGAGGAGCTGGCTGATTATTATTTGCCATAAAGTGGAATTGTAGATTGTTTTTAAATGTTGTTTTGCATTACTTTGTGCATTTGAGTAACAGTTATGCATTTTTGAAGTTATGAGTTTGCAGAGTGCCATTCAAAAGTTGCAGATTTAAATGAAAGACAGAATTAAGTACATGTGAAAAATAGCATTTCAGATGCTTTTATTCATTTTGAAAAGAACTCATATTTTTACAAGGCTTCTTTTGATTTCACAATCAGAATGAGTGTTACAACATTGCATGAGATGCATTTTCTTTTCAACAGAAAAGTAAAATTGAAATCAAAGATCCACACAAGCTGTGGATATAACTATAACTGTTCCAATACATTTCTAATAGCACAATGCACTACTGAAAATGCGAAAGGAGAACATATAAGCAACAACATAGTCATCATTGCCTGTTATCGATGCTTGATGTTGGATGCTGCACCTCATCATCTCGAGCTTCGTCGACCTATAAGAGGAAAGGAGGGTGTCAGTGGCTCCGACTATGACATAACTCATATGATGCACCTACAATAGTACAGTATACTATGAGCAATGAATTGAAACAATCAAAAGTAAATCAAATGCAGTATGAAGAAGTGAGCTGAAGGAGAAGTATCAACATCATAATCAACATGTTCTATTTTTATGCTAACACTGTTTGTCTCCTTGTGCAGGTATAGGTAAAGTCATAAAGTAGAACATTATTTGAAGACCAAGCATGTGGAGTAAAACGGGCTCCCACAAGGGTAGATCCCGACATGCTGCCCTATACATTAAATGGGTTGTTTTTAAAAAGATATTTCATCATATACATCAAACAAAGTGAAATACAACTGAAAGAATAAACAGAGTTATCCATCAAGTAACCAAACCAACTATGCATTCATAACGATCAACATTTCTTTCTGAAGGTTACAGGTGAACAGTGAGTTTAGTTCACTTAAGGAATTTAACAGAGTGCATTTGCATCAGAATTGCTAAATTACTTCATTTTTTGTGCTGATTATAATCATATGTCGTGTGAGTTTCAATTCATTATTTCTCTTTTGGATAGTGAATAGGCATACATATGTCTTAATGTTTTGTTCTAATTTTCATCATCAAAGAGAATAGTTTCTAAGAACAGTTTGTGCAGTGAAATATGAAAATGCATGAAGAGTACCATGTTGCTCACTAAAACATATAGACAGTGCAGTTGAGTGTTAGAAAATTTTCTAGTTCTGAGTTGACTAGTGAAGAAATACTGCATTATCAACGGTAATAATAAAGTGACCTTTAAAGAAAAATAACAGAGGAGCAAGTATTTTTCTTTCAGAATGATTATGAGTTATCAGCTATACATTTTAAACCGGTGTTTTAAAGTGATTCATACTGATGCAATGATGCAGTCCAAGAATAAAAAGGAAAAGCCTCTATAGAATTCAAATAAAGGAAATGAAAGTTGTTGTGTTAAACTTTAGTACTAGTTATTAAGAGCTTCAAGAAAGATAGTGAACTCATTTTGATTGTGCCTCAAACGGGATCGTGCGTTGATGATTAGTCAAGGACAGCAACCAAATGTGTTGTTCTTTCATTTTGTTTTTTGTGAATTACAAGTGTTAATTAAGACATCGCTTGTAATTGGTCAAGCCATGATTAAATATAGCAAATATGTAGGATGTTGACCATTTCCAGATTACTTAGTCAAGGCCTTAACAGAATAGTGAGGTAAGGTTTCTGTCTACAAGATGAGCACAGAATGCAGTTGGGGGTCATAATGGAATGTTCAAATTTGAACTTAATATACATATGAAGTTTTGAATTAAAAAATATCTTTCAAATTTTTAGTACCTAGAGAATACTCTCAAATGAGTATTGGATTTTCTTTTTTAAGGATAGTTTACAGCTCTATGGTGTTTTCAGTTCTGTGATTTAAACTCAGGTGTTACGACTATCAAAAGAGTACAGAAATACCAAAATGAAAGCTGGGTATATGAGTCAAATGAGTATAAACAAACACACAAATTCTTGTTGTTTCATCATAACTCTTTGTATACTTTTAAAGGCATATTTTTTTTTAGAAGTTAATACAAAATGTCACTGCTCATAGTCAAGATTCTGAAAGAAATGCAAGTAAGTATATAGTTTATCACCATTTCAAGCAAGTATGAGAGATCGAGCTCTGTCAAAAATTAAATACATGCTTTTGCTTTGGAAAATTTCCAAAAACGCATGATATTATTTTGCTTCAGAGGTGTGGGGTATTCACTGTTTGCTCTAGCTCGAGCCATATGGATAGAACGAATGATAGTACTTCATAGTTTTGAATGTTTTTAGAACACAGAAAATGCATTTGTTTTCAGAAATTTCCAATACCCACATGAGGGTTTGCTCTCAAAGAATATAGAAGATTGAAATTTCCAATACCCACATGAGTTATCCATGAAAATGGCAGTATGACCACAAATGTGAAAGATTCTATGATAGATCAAGCTCAGGAAAGCAGAAGATAGACTTCTTTTTAGAAATTTCAAAATACCCAAATGTGGGTTTATTTTCAAAATACAGAAAAATGGTGTTTTCTTTTAAAATTTCGAGTACCCATTTCCAGGGTTGGTGTCAAAATGCAAAAAAGATAGCTACAGAAATACCCATGTAGAATCTGAAGAAAATAGCAAGAATATACAGTAAATGTGAGCTCTCATATGTTAGTCAAAAGATAGAAGGAGGGTAATGCAGAACTATTCAAATCTTTTAATACCCACAAACAGAAATGTTACTAAATTGACACTATGGAGCTTTTATGTTCTGGGTTGAACTTAAATTCAAAAAAATTGCTTTCTATAGTGCTCTTTTGGCACGGCCTATACATGGCCAGAGGAATCATGAAATAAAGATAGCTTTTAGAGTTTCTACAAAGAAAAGGAAATTACCAGTTCAAATTTATGATTAAGTCTAAAGCCACGGCCATAGCTTCCTCTTTAGCTTCCCAAGGTAGGAATTTGAGTTTCCAAGCGATGGCTGAGCTCTAACTGGTGAATAGAGTGTTACAATGATAGCAATGAGCACAAGAAGCACATAGAATGAACAGTAAAATGATGACATTAGAGTATGTTAGTCATGACTTCGAGACCGAAATGAGCAGATTACAAAAACCATTAACTAAAGCTCACCTCTGCACAGTGAAGGAGAACTAGAATTCAAGTCGAACTTTCATGGAGTGGAAAATGGAGGGCGAGCTCGAACTCATGGTAGCATGAGAAATCAAAGGAAGAAGTGAAAGTCAGAAACAAACTTATGTAGACCGCACCCTTAGGACTTTCTGAGGCTCGAAATAATGAAGTGAAAAGTCATTTCCCCATGAAAAAGGACTTACCCACTAGAGATTCGGTCAACTGGAGATCAGAGGAGGATTTTTGTGCACACGGGTTCAAATCCAACACCATCATAGCGGCGTTGTTCATGCAAATAGAAATTCTTTCTTTCTAAGTCACGGGTGTGAAATGATGAGAATTAGGGTTTGCCCCTATTTTTGGTCAATGCCCTAATTCGAGCTTTATGAACTTTCCATAATTTCCTTTCAAAATGCACATGTCAAATATCATATGGTGGCCGAACTCATAATGTTTCCTTATGATTTATTTAAGCCTAAGTCTAAATCAATATTCATGTAAGGCCGAAGTTCTATGCTAGGGTGATGTCTTAAGACTTATTGTTTTGCCTTAGAAGGTATGGATTTATGTCTTAGGGTTTCATTTTAAATGAAGAGGCAATTAAGATAAATTTATGAATGCCTTGTGCTTAATGCCTTTTTTAGGGTTTCTCATTTTAATTGGTTTTATGAGAAATCAATGAGAAGTGTGGATAAGAAGAGCATTGTATAGTATGTTTTTATGATTTTTTGGGAAAAAATCAATTATTGTAATGGAGGAATAAGGGTGATTATTTCTTTTTGCAAAAGATTTCCAATCTTTGAGTTGCAAAACTAGGCAAAATTGAAAAAATATGCATCTTGTAAAGCAGAAGCATAAAAGCAATGTTTTATAAACTGCTTTATGTTTTCTTGCTATTTTTAGTAGATCTTTGACTAACTTTTCTTCTTGGTCGAATTTTAGACTTATCTTCGAGAGATAAGGTGTTTTTTGAACTTTTAAAGCAAATTTTTCCTATTTTTAGAGGCTTGACAGTGTAATCATAAAAGCTTGGTGCTTTTTTCTGCTTTAAAGCAGTTTTTGAGTTTGTTTGAGGCCTTTTTTCCTTAAGCTTTTTCTGAGCTCGGATTAGGGTTTCCTTGAGAGTTTTTTGATAGATTTAGTCTTTCAACTCTCCACTCTCAATAGTTCAGATCAGTTTCTTGCCCTTACTCATTTCAAGGAGCTTGTAAACCTTTTGATACTCACTTTGGATAGATTGACACTCTTCCAATTTTAATAAAGTAGCAAATTTCTCCTTCCCATTTTTTGTCTCAAATTTTGTAATAGCAATCTGATGTGCTTGTGTTTTCAAATTGAAATCCTTTTATGTCTTGCTGTTATAGGTGGTGTTTCAGAATTACATGTTTTAGGTTGCATGTTGTATTTGTTTTCTAGATCTTCATGTGAATCACTGATGGGATATGTGTCGATGAGATTGTGAGAATTACTGCAATAGAGAAGTTGTTATGAGTGGTTAGGTCTGAATTCTTATAAGTTTGGTGAATCATCTTTTAGAAATAAGTTTTTATGTTCAGTTATTCTTCATCCTTTTCCTCAGAAGCTATTTTAGAATAGAATTCATCATTCAAGGAACTAGCTCACTCTGGAGATTCCTTTTTCGTGTAAGATCACCCACATCTGAAAGAGGTTTCCATGTTTCAGTAGTTTGCTGAATATTGCATTCAGCAGGGTGTAAAACTATTGATAACAGTTTTTGGCACGCCCGGTGGGACATCTAAAAGAGACTTTCAGAGAAATTTTAATTTTTTAGTTTGTTGTTTGGTATATGCAGTATATATTTTCCAGCCTTCTGGAGGCTATCAATGTACCTGGTGACTCTGGTTCTATTTTCTGCATGCTAGTACAGCCCACGCTTGAGAAATATTCAAACAAGATCAAGTTCAAAACCTTTCAAATATCAAGAGTTGTCCCCATCACGAAGAGCAGTCAGGACAGCAAGAAGGCTTTTTGAAGCCCCTACAAGATCAAAGTCAACACCTCCCAGTTTTGGTGCTCTAGTTCTGTCACCTGGTGTACCAATACTGATCTCTCAAGTACCACCAATGGTAGCACCACTGAGGCAGCATCTGTTCGCACCCTTTAATGGAGGCAGTCCATTAGATATTGCCCAACATGATGATATTCTGGTTACAGCCCTTCGGGGACTACCATATTTCACTGGAGAAGACTACACCACACCAGTTGAACACATCCATGACATGGCCACATTATGTTCAGTACATAATATCACTTAGGAGAACGTAGCTCTAAGGTTGTTAGCTATGTCACTCAAGGGGAAAGCGCTACAGTGGTTTAGAGGTCTCACTGCAAACTCAATCAGAACATGGGATGCTCTAGGTAGTGGTCTATACCAGCACTTTGTGGATAAATCTGACAACTTATCCTTGTTAGAGCAGTTAAGTACCATTCAAAGGGCGCTGCACGAACACTTGGCGGATTTCAACTATAGATTCCAGAGGACTTGGGATAGAATCCTGGTAGTGGTAAAAACCTTACCGGCACATGCATTTCTATTTTATCTAAAGGCTTTGAATAGTAAGATTGTTGTTATGACTCAGTCCATGGGTGGTTTAACGCTTCTAGATGCTTATAACATTGCTATTAATGCTGAAAATTTCATCATTCAAGCCAGAAACATAGCTCCTAGACCCCCCATGCCCTTATTTCAAGAAATACAGCTGCCTATTCCTACTACTATACCTCCCTTGGCTATTGTCCCGCCAGTTCCAGTAATAGGATATCATAGTACAGTCCAAGAGATCACTACCCCAGCCCCGAATCTGGAGATGCAAGAGCTAAAAAACATATTAAAGACCGTAAGGAATGACCTCGTGACTATTAAGAAGCACGTTGGCCAAGAACATAAGCCTTACCATGCCCCTTATCAGCAAAACCAGCAAAATAGACCCATTTTCCAAGGTGATTACCAGGCTCAAAGAAGGAATTTCAACCCCCAGCCATTCCAGCCATACAATCCAAACTCGGCCAGCACATCAAAAGAGCTTGTGCCGCAAAACAATGTCACTCAAGATTGTGACTAGTGTTACCCTTGCAATCAACCCCACAACCAGTCGGCATGCGCCAAAGGAGTGAAAAATTAGGCTTTAATGGTGCAAAATATATATGCTATTTTAAAAAATACTGCAGATCAGAATTTAGAACAGCAAGAAAATTTGGAAGTCGCCTTGCCGAACTGGAAAAGCTCCGAATTCTGTGGCATGAATGGCCAAGATCGACAAAATTCCCCTATTTTGGCCAATACTAGATCTAAAAAGTGAGCTATGAATTTAGTACAGCAAGTTGGGACTTCGCAGCAGTAGCCACCAGTTAGTAAGCAACTTGTTTCATGAGAAATTAACGCTGCCACTCAGCCTAAAATGCAGATTTTGCAAAGGGGGCAGGAAATACCTAACAAGGACCTGTCAAAAACACATTCTTAGCCTGTGCAGAAGCAAAATGAAGCTACTATTACAAAAAACCAGAAGAAGGTAAATGTTTCATCCTTCAATATCATTGAGCATCTCAAGAAGACTACTATCAATATGTCAATATTAGACGCTCTGCAGCTTCCAGGATAGAAAAGCTTACTACAAGATGCATTAGCTGAGTTGTCTATTTCTGACAACACCAATCAAGGAGTTGCGAAGGTCGTGTTGGCAAATGACTTGGAGGAGAAAAGTGGGCAGAAGGAAAAAGAGGTAAAACCCCCTCCGTTTTACTTAAGTCTGATCATAGGTGATAAAATTGTGCATAATTGTATGGTCGACTCTGGTGCTAGTAGTTCAGTCATGCCTAAAAGTTTAGCTAACAAATTGGGTCTTGCTTATGAGCCTAACCCTCAAAAGGGCATAGTGCAATTAGATGGGTCTGCTATTAAGATTCCTGGAATTATTAAAAATTTAGCCCTTACCTTGCATGCATCCCCAAGTTTCTCTATTCATCAAGATATTCATGTTATTGACTTACCGCCACACTTTGCTATTTGTTTATCACAAAATTTTACAGCCAAGTTGGGCGGGTTTTTGTCTTTTGATTGGTCTCATCTATTTTTTAGAACAAGGTACGATACGAAAGTGACCATTAAGTCCGAGCTTCTCGCCAAAGACCATATTGAACCATACTCGCCGAGCCCTATAAACGCTAATCTCTACACCACCTCTGCAATGGAGGAGAAAACCATGACCTTAGACTATAGCACCCAGGGAGACTACATCAGCCTCGATGAATGGGTAGCCAAAGATCATGAGCTTGATCCACTCCAAAACACATATGAAGTAGGTCTAGGAGTTTATATGATTCGTGCATCTGATTGCGATATGCCTAATCTTTGCAAAGAGGATGAAATGTCTGCAAGAAAATATAATGAGTTGTGGAAAATCTATTTTGATGGTTCGAGGAGTAGTGTTGGTGCCAGAGATGGAGCTATGCTAATATCACCCGAAGGAGATAAGTATTATTCAGCCTATAGATTTGCTTCCAGCTGTTCAAATAACACAGCTTAGTATGAAGCATTGGTACATGGCCTTGAGTGGGCCCACAAGTGAGATTAAATTTTTGCAAGTTTATGGTGATTCAGAGCTGATTGTGAATCAGGTCAGAAATTTAAATGCTGCAAAAAATGATTTACTTAAGAAATACAAGCATCGTGTATGGGATTTAATGGGAGATTTCAATGCTTTTAATATCATGTTGATTCTTGTGAATCAAAATAAGCATGCTGAGAGACTCGCTGCCATACAAGCCCAGTTTGACATTCCCAAAGAGATTCATAAATTAGAAGCACGTCAGTATGTAAAAATAGTGGTCAGACCTTTTGTACCTGACAATAACGTGAGCTGGCAGGTTTTTGACAGCGATGAACAAATCGCAAATTTTTTGATTGCTAAAGCTAAGTTCACATATGGAAATCAGCAAAAATGGTAGCAGCAGTATGAAGACCAGATCGTGCAATTAAAGACCAATAAGCTACCGAAGGGTTTGGTGATGTTAGAATCTGTCTTTAATTCAAATGATCAAGTTTAGAAGGACAAGTGCAGCTTAATAGTTAAAGAGGAACATTATTCAACTATTGAAATTTTCAAAGGCAAGCTTCTCAAGCTGGGTAAGTTGTGCAGTCAAGAGGAGCAGCAAGCTTTCATTCTATTATGTCAAAAATATAGTGATGTTTTTGCTTGGGAATACAAAGATTTAAGAGGTTTTAACCCTGATTTAGCATAGCATACTATTGAGCTTGAACCTAGGGCAAAGCCAGTAAGACAAAAGCAAAGACCACTTAATCCTAAGTTGGAACACCTCATGAAGGTTGAACTGAAAAAAGTTAGTTGAAAGCGGTATCATTTTTCCTATCAAGCACACCTCCTGGGTGTCGAATTCAGTACCAGTCAAGAAGAAGAGTGGAGAAATCAGACTTTGCATTAATTTTTGAGATCTAAATAGAGCGTCTTTGAAAGACCATTATCCACTCCCTTCTATGGAGCAAATTTTACAGGTAGTTTCTAGTTCTGACAGACTTTCCTTGTTAGATGGCTACTCAGGTTATAACCAGATTCTAGTTAAGCAAGAGGATCAGTTTAAAATAGTGTTCACAACCAAGTGGGGCACGATGGCCTACAAGAAGATGCCTTTTGGCTTATCAAATGTTGGAGCAATGTTCCAGCGTGCTATGGATATGGCCTTTCATGGCCTTATGAACAAGTTTGTTCTGGTATATTTAGATGATATAACTATTTTTTTCAGAAATGCTAATGAACACTTGAATCACTTGGAACAAATTTTTCAAAGGTGCAGAGACTTTGGAGTGTCTCTCAATCTGAAAAAGTGTATCTTTTCGGTGCATGAAGGCAAATTGTTGGTACACATTGTTTCAAAGCAAGGTATTTCAATCGATCCTAAAAGAGTTTCTGCAATTCTTGGATTGTCATTACCAGCCCATAAGAAAGGCTTGCAAATATTTCTTGGGCGGATAAATTTTGTAAGGAGGTTTATACCAAATATCGCAACCTTGCTGCAACCTCTTACTTCTATGTTGAAGAAGAACATACCATTCAGTTGGACCAAGGAAGGCAAGAGGAGCTTTGAGCAAATCAAAGAGGCGCTCGCAGCCACTCCTACTCTCATTAATCCAAATTTTGACAAAGATTTCATTCTTTATGCCTTTGGAGGAGAGGATACAGTTTCAGCCATGTTATGCCAGCAAAACAAGGAAGGCTTAGAGCAACCTGTTGTGTTTTTCAGTCAAGTTCTGCACGATTACGAGGTAAAGTACTCTTTTGTCGAGAAACATGTTTTTGATGTTGTAAGAAGTTTGAAGAAATTTAGACACACGCTGTCCAACAGTAAGGTTCATTTATTAGTGGCTCATTCAACTGTCAAATATTTCCTGCTTAATAAAGATATTAATGATAAGTGTGCTAGTTGGATCACTAAAGTGATGGAGTTTGATGTTGACATTAAAGTGACTAAGCTCGTTAGAGGCAAAGGTTTGTGTGAAAAGATTGCTGGAAGTGAAAATAGCAGTTTGAAAGAGGCTGCAAATAGAGAAACAGTATTAAATAATGATGTTCTGAGTGTTGTTCAAGCACCTCTTACTACATGGTTGCAGCAGATGATACATTATCTGCAAACTAGCAAATGCCCTAAAGGTTTGGACCGAGCAAAAAGAAGGTACTATAGATTACAAGCCATCCCTTATGTAGTTATTGATGGCGTTCTTTATAGAAGAGATTTCCAAGGTGTTTTATTATGTTGCATTCAACCTGATCAAGTTGACAAGCTGCTGGCAGGGTTTCATGATGGACCTTCTAGAGGTAACTTTGCTGCAAGAACAATAGCTCTGAAAGATATGAGAGTTGGTTATTATTGGCCAGATCTATTTAAAGATGCTATGGTGCGGGTCAGAAAATGTGAAAAGTGTGCATTGTTTGATGGTAAACAGAGGCTTGCATCACTGCCCCTGCACCCGATTCAGATAGAACAGCCCTTTGCTAAGTGGGGCTTGGATTTTATTGGTCCTATAAACCCACCTTCAAGTGCAGGTCATAAGTGGATTCTTACTGCCACAGATTATTTTACAAAGTGGACCGAAGCTATTGCTTTTAAAGAAGCAAACGAGACTTCAATACTTAATTTTTATCAAGATCTCATCTCAAGATTTGGTGTTCCAAATTCAATCATTTCAGATAATGGTTTAGCCTTCATCGGATTAAATATTTCAGGTTGGTCTATCAGAAATAACATCTATCTAAACACTTCTTCAAATTATTATCCACAAGGTAATGGCCAAGCGGAGTCCACAAATAAAAATCTGATTCGGATAATCAAGAAGACTGTCAAAGATAACCAGAGAACATGGCACGAAAAGTTGAAGCTATCCCTTTGGGTTGACAGAATAACTCCTAAAAGAGCCACTGGTTGTTCACCTTTAGTTTTGACTTATGGCAGAGGCTAAGTTGCCTATTTCAATTGAGTTACCAACATTGAGTTATGTTAAAGAACTAGAGTTGTTGAATGAACAACCCCTTTAAGTGAGGTTTGCACAGCTGGTCAAGCTTGAAGTAACCAGAAAAGAAGCTCTAAGACATTTAGAAATACATCAAGCACAAATGAAGAATACTTTTGACAAGAGGGCGAAGCCTCGTGATTTCATTGTTGGAGATGTAGTCTTCAAGTGGAATGAATTTAAAAGTAGACTTGGACGACATTCCAAGTTTGATGCAATATGGGATGGACCTTATGTGATTACGGAATGCAAAGAACACAATGCATTCCAACTTTCCAAGATGACTAGTGAGGTGCTATCTATCCCAGTAAATGGGATCCACCTCAAGCACTGCCTTTGACATAGGTTATCTCACTATAGTAGAGTAGTTTGCAAATAAGTGTGTTCCGCACATTTCATTTCAATAGTTCACTTTCTCTAAGCATTGTTGCACATTGTTTTGTTGGCCACTAGGGCCTGTTAGTTTGCTTTTAGTTTTATTTCATTTTCTTGCTGTTGTTTGGAGTGTTGTTGTACATGTTTTCTGAGTTTCAAGAAGGGGCATATTTGAATCCGTGCCCAATGAATTGTTTTAAAGGCCACTAATCTATGCTTACTAGGCAAGCATATAGCAAAAATCGCCAAAATGTTACATATTTTTTGCCTTAGCTCAAATGGAGGAGATGGCTGATTATTATTTGCCATAAAGTGGAATTGCAGATTGTTTTTAAATGTTGTTTCGCATTACTTTGTGCATTTGAGTAACAGTTATGCATTTTTGAAGTTATGAGTTTGCAGAGAGCCATTCAGAAGTTGCAGATTTAAATTAAAGACAGAATTAAGTACATGTGCAAAATAGCATTTCAGATGCTTTTATTCATTTTGAAGGGAACTCATATTTTTACAAGGCTTCTTTTTATTTCACAATCAAAATGAGTGTTACAACATTGCATGAGATGCATTTTCTTTTCAACAGAAAAGAAAAATTGAAATCAAAGATCCACACAAGCCGTGGATATAACTATAATTGTTCCAATACATTTCTAACAGCACAATGCACTACTGAAGATGCAAAAGGAGAACATATAAGCAACAACATAGTCATCATTGCCTGTTATCGACGCTTGATTTTGGATGGTGAACCTCACCGTCTCGAGCTTTGTCGACCTTTAAGAGGAAAGGAGGGTGTCAGTGGCTCTGACTATGACATAACTCATATGATGCACCCACAATAGTATAGTATACCATGAGCAATGAATTGAAACAATCAGAAGAAAATCAAATGCAGTATGAAGAAGTGAGTTGAAGGAGAAGTATCAACATCATAATCAACATGTTCTATTTTTATGCTAACATTGTTTGTCTCCTTGTGCAGGTATAGGTAAAGTCATAAAGCGAAACATTATTTGAAGACCAAGCATGTGGAGTAAAATGGGCTCCCACAAGGGTAGAGCCCAGCATGCTGCCCTATACATTAAATGGGTTGTTTTTGAAAAGATATTTCATCATATACATCAAACAAAGTGAAATACAACTGAAAGAATCAATAGAGTTATCCATCAAGTAATGAAACCAAATGTGCATTAATAATGATCAGCATTTCTTTCTAAAGGTTATAGGTGAACAGTGAGTTTAGTTCACTTAAGGAATTTAACAGAGTGCATTTGCATCAAAATTGCTAAATTACTCCATTTTCTGTGTTGATTATAATCATATGTCATGTGAGTTTCAATTCATTATTTCTCTTTTGGATAGTGAACAGGCATACATATGTCTTAATGTTTTGTTCTAATTTTCATCATCAAAGAGAACAGTTTCTGAGAATAGTTTGTGCGGTAAAATATAAAAATGCATGAAGAGTACCATGTTGCTCACTAAAACATATAGATAGTGCACCTGAATGTTAGACAAATTTCTAGTTCTGAGTTGACTAGTGAAGAAATACTGCATTATCAACGGTAATAATAAAGTGACCTTTTCAGAAAAATAACAAAGGAGCAAGTATTTTTCTTTCAGAATGATTCTGAGTTATTAGCTATACATTTTAAACTGGTGTTTTAAAGTGATTCATACTGATGCAATGATGCAGTCCAAGAATAAAAAGGAAAAGCATCTACAGAATTCAAATAAAGGAAATGAAATTTGTTGTGTTAAACTTTAGTACTGGTTATTAAGAGCTTCAAGAAAGATAGTGAACTCATTTTGATTGTGCCTTAAATGGGATCGTGTGTTGATGATTAGTCAAGGACAGCAACCAAATGTGTTGTTTTTTCATTTTGTTTTCTATGAATTACAAGTGTCAATTAAGACATTGCTTGTAATTGGTCAAGCCATGATTAAATATAAAAAATATGCAGGATGTTGATCATTTCCAGATTACTTAGTGAAGGCCTTAACATAACAGTGAGGTAAGGTTTCTGTCTACAAGATGAGCACAGAATGCAGTTGGGGGTCATAATGGAATGTTCAAATTTGAACTTAATATACATATGAAGTTTTGAATTAAAAAATATCTTTCAGATTTTTGGTACCTGGAGAATACTCTCAGATGAGTATTGGATTTACTTTTTTAAGGATAGTTTATAGCTCTATGATGTTTTCAGTTCTTTGATTTAAACTCAATTGTTACAACTATCAAAAGAGTACAGAAATACCAAAATGAAAGTTGGGTATATGAGTCAAATGAGTATAAACAAACACACAAATTCTTGTTGTTTCATCATAACTCTTTGTATACTTTTAAAGGCTTCTTTTGTTTTAGAAGTTAATACAAAATGTCACTGGTTATAGTGAAGATTCTGAAAGAAATGCAAGTAAGTCTACAGTTTATCACCATTTCAAGCAAGTATGAGAGATCGAGCTCTGTCAGAAATTAAATACATGCTTTTGCTTTGGAAAATTTCCAAAAACCCATGATATTATTTTGCTTCAAAGGTGTGGGGTATTCACTGTTTGCTCTAGCTTGAGCCATATGGATAGAACAAATGATAGTACTTCATAGTTTCAAATGTTTTCAGAACACAGAAAATGCATTTGTTTTCAGAAATTTCTAATACCCACATGAGGGTTTGCTCTCAAAGAATATAAAAGATTGAAATTTCCAATACCCACATGACTTATCCATGAAAACGGCAGTATGACCACGAATGTGAAAGATTTTGTGATAGATCAAGCTCAAGAAAGCAGAAGATAGACTTCTTTTTAGAAATTTCAAAATACCCACATGTGGGTTTATTTTCAAAATATAGAAAAATGGTGTTTTCTTTTAAAATTTCGAGTACCCATTTCCAGGGTTGGTGTCAAAATGAAAAAAAGATAGCTACAGAAATACCCATGTAGAATCTGAAGAAAATGGCAAGAATATATAGTAAATGTGAGGTCTCAGATGTTAGTCGAAAGACAGAAGGAGGGTAATGTAGAACTATTGAAATCTTTTAATACCCACAAACAGAAATGTTACTAAATTGACATTATGGAGATTTTATGTTCTGGGTCGAACTTAAATTCAAAAAAATTGCTTTCTATAGTGCTCTTTTGGCACATCCTGTACATGGCCAGAGGAATCATGAAATAAAGATAGCTTTTAGAGTTTCTATAAAGCAAAGGAAATTACCAGTTTGAATTTCTGATTAAGTCTAAAGCTGCAGCCATAGCTTCCTCTTTAGCTTCCCAAGGCAGGGATTCAAGTTTTCAAGTGATGGTTGAGCTCTAACTAGTGAATAGATCGTTACAATGATAGCAGTGAGCACAAGAAGCACACAGAATGAACAGTAAAATGATGACATTAGAGTATGTTAGTCATGGCTTTGAGGCCGAAATGAGTAGATTACAAAAACCATTAACTAAAGCTCACCTCTGCACAGTGAAGGAGAATTAGAATTCAAGTCAAGCTTTCATGGAGTGGAAAATGGAGGGTGAGCTCGAACTCATGGTAGCATGAGAAATCAAAGGAAGAAGTGAAAGTCAGAAACAAACTTATGCAGACCGTGCCCTTAGGGCTTTCTGAGGCTCGAAATAATGAAGTGAAAAGTTATTTTGCCATGAAAAAGGACTTACCCACTGGAGATTCGGTCAACTGGAGATCAAAGGAGGATTTATGTGCACACGGGTTTGAATCCAACACCATCATAGCGGCGTTGTTCATGCAGACAGAAGTTCCTTCTTTCCAAGTCACGGGTGTGAAATGATGAGAATTAGGGTTCGCTCCTATTTTTGGTCAATGCCCTAATTCAAGCTTTATGAACTTTCCAGAATTTCCTTTCAAAATGCACATGTCAAATATCATATGGTGGCCAAACTCATAATGTTTCCTTATGATTTATTTAAGCCTAAGTCTAAATCAATATTCATGTAAGGTCGAAGTTCTATGCTAGGGAGATGTCTTAAGACTTATTGTTTTGCCTTAGAAGGTATGGGTTTATGTCTTAGGGTTTCATTTTAAATGAAGAGGAAATTAAGAGAAATTTATGAATGCCTTGTGCTTAATGCCTTTTTTAGGGTTTCTCATTTTAATTGGTTTTATGAGAAATCAGTGAGAAGTGTGGATAAGAAGAGCATTGTATAGTATGTTTTTATGATTTTTTGGGAAAAAATCAATTATTGTAATGGAGGAATAAGGGTGATTATTTCTTTTTGAAAAAGATTTCCAATCTTTGAGTTGCAAAAATAGGCAAAATTGAAAAAATCTGCATCTTGTAAAGCAAAAGCATAAAAGCGATGTTTTATAAACTGCTTTATGTTTTCTTGTTATTTTTAGCAGATATTTGACTGACTTTTCTTCTTGGTCAAATTCCAGACTTATCTTCAAGAGATAAGGTGTTTTTTGAACTTTTAAAGAAAATTTTTCCTATTTTTAGAGGCTTGACAGTGTAATCATAAAAGCTTGGTGCTTTTTTCTGCTTTAAAGCAGTTTTTGAGTTTGTTTGAGGCCTTTTTTCCTTGAGCTTTTTCTGAGCTCGGATTAGGGTTTCCTTGAGATTTTTTTGATAGATTTAGTCTTTCAACTCTCCATTCTCAGTAGTTTGGATCAGTTGAACTTTCCCTTACTCATTTCAGGGAGCTTGTAAACCTTTTGATACTCACTTTGGATAGATTGACACTCTTCCAGTTTTAATAGAGTAGCAGATTTCTCCTTCCCATTTTCTGTCTCAAATTTTGTAATAGCAATCTGATGTGCTTGTGTTTTCAAATTGAAATCCTTTTATGTCTTGCTGTTATAGGTGGTGTTTCAGAATTACATGTTTTAGGTTGCATGTTGTATTTGTTTTCTAGATCTTCATGCAAATCATTAATGGGATATGTGCCGATGAGATTGTGAGAATTACTGCAATAGAGAAGTTGTTATGAGTGGTTAGGTCTGAATTCTTATAAGTTTGGTGAATCATCTTTTAGAAATAGGTTTTTATGTTCAATTATTCTTCATTCTTTTCCTCGGAAGTTTTTTTAGAATAGAATTCATCATTCAGAGAACCAGCTCACTCTAGAGATTCCTTTTTCACGTAAGATCACCCACATCTAAAAGAGGTTTCCATGTTTTAGTAGTTTGTTGAATATTGCATTCAGCAGGGTGCAAAACTATTGATAACAATCACATAGCCAGTTATAAGAGATAATCAACTAAAATATATACAACTATACTCGGAATAATCCCGTATGGATTGCTTGATTTCCTATGGCCCTTAGGCCAAATTTCGAGGCAGGTTTCAAGCCTAGAATTATAACTTACATACCCCTAAGGATGGCGACCTCGGTACACTTTCAGAAGGGAGTGTGGTCATCAGGGAGGCGACTCAAGATTGGATGATCCCGATGAGTCCAAGACTCTAGCCAAAGCACGCACCTATCATATGATAGATGCCTACCTTGTTTAGGCAGATGCGTATTCTGATTATATGAATAGATGTATTCCTATTCCATATGAATAGATGAAGTTAATTCTTGTTCTGTATGAACATATGATATACCTATCCCATATGGATAGAAGTTCCTGAGTATACTTGTGAATGAATACTTGAACACAAAAAAAATATATAGTGGTGTTTCGGTTAGAATTAATTAGGTCATTACATGTGGTATTAGAGCCAGGCTCAAAAACTAGGCCTTGATCTTACCATGACTTGCGCAATTGAAGTATATTTGTTTTTTAAGTTAGAAACAACCTTTCTCAAACCTTAGAATAATACTAACATGGGAATAATTAACATGAATTCTAAATGCCAAGGGGAAGAGCAACTTGAGCTAGTGTTGGCCAAAGGCCAAAAGGGAACAATGATGATGAACCATAGACTTAGGGAAGGAATGAGGATGGGATTAAAGCAATAATAGAACTATTAACTGAATAGAGAGATAAAATCAACTCTTTGGAGCAAATGGTACAAGAACTTCGAACAAGACAAGATAATATCAAAAACATAGTTGAACCTAGAATTGAAAACCCTCCTGAAGGAGATAATCCAGAGAAAAACATAATGAATGTTAATGCACCTAGGAGGGAAAATCCTATTTTGGAATTGACTAAGGACTTGAAGAAAATCACCCCTCCAAAATTTGATGGGAAACAACTAGGAGAAGGAGCAGAAAACTGGCTTAATGAAATGGAAAAGTATTTTTAATTAAGGGACTTCAGTGAAACTACTAAGGCCTTATGGGGGTCCTACCAACTTGTTGGTGAAGCAGCTAGCTGGTGGACTAATGTGAAGGAACAAAATAAGTACACCAAGGAAGATATAACATGGGAATAATTTGTTGAGCACTTTCATAAAAAGTGGCTACCGTAATTATTTTTCGATGAGAAGATGACTGAGTTTCACAACCTTCTACAAGGATCTCTGACAGTTCAACAATATTGGGATAGGTTTTCCAAACTACTAAAATATGTGCCAATATATCAACAAGATGAAAAGAGCCAAACCAGGAAATTCATTTTGGGATTAAATACCAACATAGGAGTAGAGGTTGACATGCATGGACCCGAAGGTATGAATGAAGTGCTAGAGAAATCCTTGTAGTAAGAAAGGAAGTTACAAGCTTTAATTTCAACAAGACAATCTTTCAGGAGTAATAACTTCAAGAGGAAACATGAGTTCAAAAGGAACCAAAACTTCAACAAGAACCTAAAGAACAAGTCATCAGAAAGAAAACCACCACCAAATCAGAATCAAAGGTACAATGGGAATAACGTTAACATAAAAAACTTCAAAGAAAATGAACCAAGGAACTATAATGGGCCAACAAATCAGCCAAGGGTTAATGAAGCCAACAATAACCAGCCTAAAAATCTAGTGCAACGAGGGCCACTAGGTGGATGTTTCATGTGTGGAGGGAATCACTTTGCTAGAGAATGTCCAAGGATGCAAGGTCAAATGAGAGAAAATCAACCTCAAAGGGGACCTACACAAAGGATTCATGCAGCAGTAAGAAATCAATGCACTCGATCCCAGAATGTGCCCATAGAGACTACAGGTACACTTTTTAGAAAACTAGTCTCAATTCTAATAGATACTGGATCATATGAATGTTTTATTTCTCCAGAATTAGTAAGGAAAAATTCATTTAATGTTAGTGATATGGAATCATCATGGATAGTCCAGTATGGGGATAAGGTAGTTAAAGAGGTGACCCAGTGTCTATCTAATGCATAAATACAATTTCCTAACTTTAATACCAAGGTAGACCTTTATGTGGCACCTTTAGGATCCTATGATGTGATCATTGGAATGAGTTAGTTGACAAACCATCAAGCAAAGGTAGACTGTTACAACAAATGGGTAAAATGTTTAGATGATGTAGTAAAAAGGGTTGTGATTCAAGGGAAACGTAGACCTATAAGTATGGAAATCATATCAACTATGCAAATGAAAAGAGAGAAGAGAAGGGGAGCTCTAGTAGACATGGTTACCATGGATGAAAAGGAAGAAGGGGATATTCTGACCCTCCAAAATTCTCCTTACCTTCAAGATTTTAGTGATGTGTTTCCAAAAGAACTACCAAGGCTACCCCAAAAAGAAAATTTGACTTCTCCATTGATATAGTTCCAGGAGCTGAACCTGTGTCTAAGGCACCCTATCGAATAAACACGACAGAGTTGGTAGAAATCAAGATGCATTTAGAATAATTCCTTGGAAATGGTCTAATAAGGTCAAGTGTATCCCCTTGGGGAGCACCGATTTTTTTTGTTAAAAAGAAAGATGGAACCTTAAGACTATGTACTAATTATAGAATTCTTAACAAAGTCACCATAAATAATAGGTACCCTTTACCACACATAGAGGATCTCTTTGAACAAATGAAAGAAACAACTATGTTTTCTAAGATAGATCTTCAATTAGGGTACCACCAACTCAGGATAAAGGAAGAAGATATCCCAAAAACAGCCTTTAGAACAAGGTATGGGCATTATGAGTTTATAGTTGTACCTTTTGGTGTGACTAATGCTCTAGCTACCTTTATGAACTTGATGAATAGTGTGTTCCATGATTACCTAATAAATTTGTCTTGGTCTTCTTAGATGATATCTTGATTTATTCCAAAAATGAGGAGGAACACCTAGCACATCTTCAATTAGTTTTTCAAAGGTTGAGGGAACATAAGCTATATGGGAAACTATCAAAATGTGCATTCTTTAAAAAGAAAATACATTACTTAGGCCACATCATTTCAGAAGAGGGCATTGCAGTAGATCCAAATAAGATAAAAGCCATAGAAGAATGGGAAATTTCCAAAAATGTGTATGAGGTAAGAAGTTTTATGGGAC
Source organism: Sequoia sempervirens (assembly GCA_007258455.2). Classification (NCBI taxonomy): domain Eukaryota; kingdom Viridiplantae; phylum Streptophyta; class Pinopsida; order Cupressales; family Cupressaceae; genus Sequoia; species Sequoia sempervirens. The sequence continues at coordinate 14,358,857 of VDFB02000002.1, read as the reverse complement.
TTGCAGGATATTATAGGAGATTCATAGAAGGATTCTCAAAAATTGCAAATCCAATCATTTCATTACAAAGGAAAGGTAAGAAGTTCTTGTGGACTGAACAATGTGATAAGGCATTTCAAATTTTAAAGGAAAAATTAACCACTGCACCTATCTTAAAGGTTGCAGAGCCAAATGGACATTTCATAGTTGTGACAGATGCGTCCATTGAAGGTGTGGTAGCTTATGAATCAAGGAAATTGAAAAATCATGAAGTAAACTATGCACCTCACGATTTGGAATTTGCAGCAATTGTACATGCTCTTCAAAAATGGAGACACTTTCTCTTAGGAAAACCATTTGAGTTAAAAATTGGCCATCAAGGACTCAAGTATATCTTCACGCAACCTCACTTGAATGCTAGACAAAGAAGATGGTTAGAATTGCTAAGTGAATACGATTTTGAGATAGAATATATCAAAGGAAAGGAAAAAAGGGTTGCAGATGCACTAAGTAGAAGAAGGCACTTGATGAATATTGTGATATTTAAAACTACTTTTAAAGAACAAGTGCTAAATGAGCAAAAAGAAGATTCATGGTACAAACAAATCAGGTCAACTTTAGAAATTGATCCAGCTGATCCTAGAGTGAAGGGGTACTCTTTGGATGGGGATAAGTTGCTTCGATATAATAGTAGGATATATGTCCCAAACTCTAAAGATTTGAGAGAATTGGTTTTAAATGAAGCTCACAATACCCCTTATGCTGGACATCCAAGGGAAAACAAACTCTATTCAGATCTTAAGAAGTTGTATTTTTGGCAAGGAATTAAAAATGACATAGTACTATATGTAGCTAAATGTCTTGAATGTCAGAAAGTGAAGGCAGAACATTGTCACCCAGCAGGACTATTGTACCCTCATGAAATACCACATCATAAGTGGTAGGTCATTAGCATGGATTTTATACAAGGATTTCCTACAACACCTTATAGACATAACACAATAATGGTGGTAATTGACAAACTTACCAAGGTTGCTCACTTCATAGCAGGCAATTTAACAGATAATGCTCCAACTTTGGCTAAATGTTTTGTGAAGGAAATTTTTAAATTACATGGAGTTCCAGAAAAGATCATATCTGATAGGGATGCTAGGTTCACTTCAAGGTTTTTGACAACTCTTCAATCAGCTTTGGGAACACAATTGAATTTTAGTACAACATATCACCCTAAAATAGATGGCCAAACTAAAAGGACAAATCAGATTGTGGAAGACCTTCTATGAATGTATTGTATGGACCAACAATCTAAGTCGGAAGAATATCTTCCACTAGTAGAATTTGCATGCAATGACTCTTTTCAAGCCTCCCTAGGGATGGCTCCATTTGAAGCACTATATGGAAGAGATTTTCAAACACCTTTAAGTTGGGATAATCTCTAGGATAGAGTGATAATTGGACTAGATATGTTGAAGGAAATGGAAAATCAAATCAAGTCAATTAGACAAAGGTTAAAGCAAGCAACAGATAGACAAAAGAGTTATGTAGATAAGAACAGAACACAAAGGGAATTTGCAGTGGGAGAAAAAAATTTCTTAAGAGTTAGGCCATACAAAAGTTCTATAAGTTTTGGTAAGAAGACAAAGTTGGCACCCCGTTATGTGGGACCTTTGAAATCATAGAAAAGATAAACCCGGCTGCCTACAGATTGGCCCTACCTCCCCAACTGAGTTGTATCCATGATTTTTTCCATATATCACTTCTTAAGAAGTATGTACCTAATGAGAAACATGTTTTGAATTGGAATACATTACAGGTCCAAGAGCCCAGGAAAATAACAATAGAGCCATATCAAATCTTGGAGAGGCGCCAATACCAATTACGCAACAGACGGGTTGATCCAAGTAAAGTACAATGGGATCAATATGATGAAGACAATGCTACTTGGGAAGATACAATCGAACTGCAACAATATTTCCCATTCTTGTTTTAACCACTATCTAGATACTATATTTGTTTTCCTTGTTTCAAAATACTTTTGGATACTATCTCTTTACTATTGTGAAACTTATTGAACTAGTGCATCGGGACAATGCACAATTAAGGAGGGAAGGATGTCACAGCCTCTTTTCTTATTCTAAATGATTGTTACTAATTCAAATTTCCAACCTATTCATGCATATCAAAATTTAAGTTTTAGTAAACTAATATCATCAATTTAAAAATTAAATCAAATAACAACTAACTCGACAATCAATTGAGCAAGTAATGGTAGTGATATTCGTGAATTAGACACTTTCACCAATGCCTCCCAAGTCATTTTCAATCAGATCATGAGACACTTGTAATTAAATTGAAAACCTATCAAACTTAAAGCTCACATGTTTCTAAAGTCAAAAAAATCCACCTACTCTGAACTGCTATGCATGAAGAAGAACTTAACATGTGCTAGCATGCCAAGCCCAGCCATCCAACGCCGAATTCAATCACCTCGGTCCATCCATGTTATTCACATGGGTTATACTCCAACTACCCCCAATAAATTTTAGAGCTACCCGCATTCTACAGTTAACAAAAAAAATTAATGCATTATAGCTATAAAATGAGTGGATGGGCTTATGTTTTAGATCACTCCAAAATTCTATGTTTTGTGAGAAACTCCAGAGGGGCGTTCAATTGAAGGAAAGAGGAGTGTCATCCTAAGCATATCATCCACCTTGTATCTCCTCCTACAACTAGCACCATAGGTAGGATTTCATATTGTCCTCTTTATCTTCATTTCAGTTTGAGAATATCATAAAAATGGGGGTTGAATATAGAGTCTATAGAATAAAAGTGATCTGCAATAGCCCCATAGAATTCAATTTAGAATGAAACTGTAGATACTTGCAGTCATATCTAGTATGTGGAACCTTGGGAGTATTTTGAAATTTATATATATATGTATGTATGTATACTGTGAAAACTTGTGATTATCCAAAAATTAGTCTTAAAATCATCAATCTCTGCAGCCATATTTTAGTGCTAGAATTCTTTATTCCATTTTAGAATTATACACAACTAGTGGGTACTTGGAATCATTATATAGTAACTGCAATCATGGAGGGGTCTATAATACCTTAGATTTGGATGAATCATTTAGTCTCAACCCAGTACATAAGGCATCCTCACTATCCTTGTTCACATGATTGGAAAATAATTTAGAATGACCCTCCGTAGGCTGTTCTATGGAATCAGCAACCTCAGGAAAACTCAGCGCCTTCAATAGTCATGGTGTAATCTCTATAACCTCACACACTCTTCCCTCTCTGTATTAGCTATCTTTTATTCAAAAAACAAGCGCTTCAATTAGCAGGGCTATGTGTACATGTTCAGTGTAGACGCAAACACTCTTTTAATGATCTTATGTAGATATTAATCGTTAATTTTTACAGATCAGGTCAAAATTTTAATTATTGTGAGTATTCTTTTATCTATACAGCAGTAATGATTTTGTAGAAATGAAATTCATAATATTGTCAAGTATAGAATCATGAGATAGATCTAATAAGTGTTATAACTAAGAATTCAGCATATTGAAATATTATAAAGTAACTTATATTCATACTATTTCACAACATTGGAAGGATGATTCTTAGAGATTAGAAAGTATAAATCTGTAATATCAATATCTTATTAATGATAATTAAGATTTTATAGAGACTGTGGAGTAGCTAAATATTTAATGATTTAATTGTATAAAAAAAAAATCCATTGAATTCATATATGTTTTAAATTCCAATATAATTCTACTCTAATTTTTTTTGTTGATAAAAAAAAGAAATCTAGTGAACATTTAAAGATCCATAAATTCCCTTTAAAATGTATTATTGATTTGGTTAACATCTAGATCATTATATATTTTGTGGGATATTTCATTAAATTTATATTAAATCACCTTTCCTAGTGAATAAATAAAATACTTCCATTCTTTATAGCTTTTAATTTCATAAGCTCAATTGGATAGTAGATAGTTGTAATAAGTACTCCTAAGTCTTGAAAGGAGGGTAATGTAACACAAATCAAATATATACCTGGTAATGATACGAATTTGCTACCAATAGTCCTGATTAAAACAATGATTACTTAGACATGCAATATGCATTCAAGAATCCTATTTGTGCATCAGTCCCTTAAAATTAATACATTCTGAAACTTAGGATAATTTAAAAGGCTTTTATACAAATTTCCAATTCAACCTAGATTATAAGGCTTTCTCAAAAATTTTCCTAATGAAAGGTTGTTAAGAGAAAAAATTATGTTATAATCTTAACAAAATGGATGTTCATGGTTCCAAAATTTAGATACACTAGCCACTAAATCTTGATAACTTTTCCCCAAAATCAATATATAAGCCCTTTCCTTGTATTTCCAAAAGCATTAGAATGTATGTATATAAGATCTCTCTCAAAGAGAGACCTCTTCCTATGTTTTGGAAATAGATATTGAAGCTCTTGCATTCACACATAAAACAGTTGAAAGATAAGAAGAAAGGAGCCACCAAGGAAAAAGAGGAATATCGCATGTAGTAAAACTTAGAAACTCATTTATTGTGTTGCATGAAAATAATTTCTATGAACGGTTATTGTCTAGTTAGCTTATTTATTCAATGGTTAAGATGGAACGTTTCTTTATTAGCAATAAATTATTCTAAAGATGTATTTGATCAATGCTTGTCTATTTACTGAAATACCTTGAGTGAATGTTATGCTTTAAATATTGTTATAATTGTAGTCCTTATAAATCTTAGATTCTTATGGGCTTCTTTCTTACGAAAGATAAATTATGTTGGAAAACCTAATCAAAGAAAGGAAAAACAAAACTAGCAGCATTCGGTATTAACGGTGCCTCTGGCTCACGTTTACAGGTAATGTCCTCGCGCTTGAGCTACTGCATCTACAGCCTAACACAGCTGCAATAACGGAATTTGTCGCACCGTCCCTATAAATCTCCAGGGAGAAATAAGGGACATGGGTTGATTTTAAATCCAAAGGGAGGGAAATCCCCTTTGGATCGATAATCTAAAAAGATAAAACATAAATGAATCAAATCCGCTAGTGACAACCTAGAAAACTATAACTTAGGAATTTTCAATGGTGCAAATGTAATTCTAACTCAAAGATATAAACATGTGGATAATTAATTAGGAAATCATTTAAACAGGTCAAGGGAGACGAACATCATTAGGGAGTAGGGTTAGATGAATGTTATTAGATAAACAATAAATGGTCAAGATGATTGTTTATTATCCATGCTTCCCATCGTGGGTAGCAACCGCAGAGGAACTATCTAGGGGAAATAAAAACCCTAGAAAGGGTTGTGTACCCGCTTTATAATAGTTCACATAAACATAGCCTAGAAAATAGAACTACATATTTTATGCCTTGATCCCGTTTGGAAGCAGGGTATGTAGGCAATATGGGAAACAAAGGATGCTCCCAGTACTCAGGCATTCAAGAACGGGGTTTAGGGTTAGAGAGATCACATAGCCAGTTATAAAAGATAATCAACTAAAATATATACAACTATACTCAGAAGAATCCCGTATGGATTGCTTGATTCCCTGAGGCCCTTAGGCTAAATTCTGAGGCAGATTTCAATCCTAGAATTATAACTTACATACCCCTGAGGACGGCGACCTCAGTACACTTTCAGAAGGGAGTGTGGTCATCAGGGAGGTGACTTAGGATTGGATGATCCTGATGAGTCCAAGACTTTGGCCAGAGCACGTACCTATCATATGATAGATACCTTCCTCGTTTAGGCGAATGCCTATTCCGATTATATGAATAGATGTATTCCTATTCCATATGAATTGATGAAGTGAATTCTTTTTCCATATGAACATATGATATACCTATGTCGTATGGATAGAAGTTCCCGAGTATACTTGTGAATGAATACTTGAACACAAAAAAAAAATATAGTGGTGTTTCAGTTAGAATTAATTAGGTCTTTACAGAGTAAATGGTTACTAAAAGAAAAAAATTCAAGATTATAAGACTTAATCATCTTATGCCAACAAATTATGCGATGGTGAAAATCTGGTAAAGAAGATAGTTCATCATAATGAAAAAGGAAAGAATAACAACTTAGAAATACAAAGCAAGGAAATGGTCAAATAAGAATGTTTGCATACTAAGATAAATAAAATCTCTTGGATGACATGAAAACCGTGAAAGCACAGAAGAACAGAGCCTAAGGACAATAAATGGTTGAAAAGATTCAACATAAATCAATATCAAATATTAATAAGAATTCGGGTAGCCAATCTTTTCATTGGCTATTAATAGGGGAGAGGAGCCCATAGTGGAGCACCCTAACTTTGCTTTTCTCAAAATCTTATGTGGAAATTTCAAATCACTCCCAATTTTGTACAATAGTTTATTTGGCAACTCAAATGCTTATATATTTCATTTTAAGGCCACGTCATCAAATATGTTGCCACATCAGCATGCTTTTTGTTGAGGTATCCAAAAAGTCCCCAAAAAAAGTGAGACCAATAGCGGTGCACTAAGTCATGTTTTATTGGTGCACTGATGTGGCATCACATGATTTGTCATTTTGTGTACTTTATGGAATAAAAGTGTTTTGTAATTGGATATTAAAATGCTCCACTATGGGGCCCATTAAGGACTACTTCTATCCCCACAATTGGACCCCGTTCCTCTATGGGCCCCTCTCCCCTAGAGGAGTTAAATTAGATGGCTTTCAATATCTCCAGCATTCATGCAATTTATAGATTTAGCGATGTAAGAAATCTTAAGTTCATATTGTGTTATTTTTAACAGGAGAGCCATAACCCATGGAATCATTAAGGAAAATAGTTATGTGAATAGAACTTTATCAAGATAGCGAGATTTTTGGAATAGAGTGGTTCATCTATTGCCATAAAAGAAATGCAACCAATCAAATCGATATCTCAAATGCAATGGTTTATATTCTGGAAGCAAAATACGAAGGAAAAAAATAGTTATCATGATGATAAGGAAATTAAATGGTTTTAAAACATCCATGGATACTCTCCATACAATGGATAGCAAGCATTTTTACATATACTTTCTAAATTCAAATAAATTTTCCTTTAGCGTGAATGCTAAATTAAAATGAATGAAAATTAAAGCACTGGCAAGAGCATGAAATGAGACATGACATTTCTAGAACACAACACTTACAATGATAGAAGGATATATACATATATACATTCTCATAATAGATAATCAAGACCATTGTGTATGAGACATTTATAGCAGAAAATGCTAAAATTTATGTTTCCCAAAGTACATGGATAGGTATAATAAACAATAAACATGTTGAAGTCTTTTGTGTTGGCTCGGCCAAAAAGGCAAATACAAATTATGCTCAGAAAAACATTGTGAAGGACTATCTGGCAAGCAGAGGTTGTGGATTGAGAAGATAGATAAGCATGGCTTTTAATTCAACGACTCACCTATACCAAACACTCTTGGGCTTGAAGTGCATTTAGAGGAGTCCCCAAGCATTTAAAAATATGAACACTGCAAAGAGATGTATGCACATAACTTGCATCCATGGGAATTGTGCGAAGGTCACGATGCTTATGACTACATAGAATCCAATTAACTCAATTATTAATAATATTCATAGAACATCATTTCATATTCATACAAATACCTACTAGATTGTTTGACTGATATTACAATATGTGAAGTTTTCTCCATTACACAAATCCCAATTATTTCTAGTTAGATTAGTAAATTTTTTTAGATTAAAATTGCTTGAAGACAAGGTCTTTTCAGGTTAAACCGATATTGTCAACAAAAAAAATTCTATCACTAATACTTGTTCATTCCCACATAATTAGTGCAGTCACATTGATATAAATAATAGTGAAAAGAACAACTTAATTGAATCAAAAATCAATCTTTGAAAAGAACAAAAGCTTTGATTAAATATATTAAATAAATAAATTTCTGAAAAGTTTCTTTGTTCATAGCCAAAGACCATTTCAAATCTACAACTTTGAATATCTAGAAATACTCATAAAGAATTAACATTTATAGCACATATATACATATATCCCTGTGCATCCATTTTTTTCCCGAATTTCTAGTAAAACTTCAATCTGTAACACAGAAATTGAGTAGTCCAGAACTGCAGGGGACAAGCCCATATGAACCAAACAAAAAAATAAATTAAAAATAAAAACCAATGAAACTAGACATAAGCACAATCACAAAGAACCCGTGTTTGGATTCTTCAAAGGGAGAAGGGGGATTCCCTTCCCTCTTGGGGAAAAAAAATTATACTTTATCTTCATCTGCGATATCAAATCTCCCAATTTTCACACTTCCTTTTAGCCAAACTTTCCCACACATCCTCCTACACCCAACCTCCAATTTACCAAAACCACAACCATCCTCCACCCTTCCAACACACACATATTTCCATTTTAATACACATCCCCAAGAGAGGGTTTGCACCCTTCTCAACCCCACATGAAGGAGGCTCTCAACCCACAGGTGCAATCAACTCCTTGATCACACCCTCAACCCCATAACACATGCCAAAAGAGAAAAAAATATAAATAAACATACACCAAAGAAAATGCAACAGCAAAAATTTCCATCCATTCAATCTTTCTAATGCAATTTAAAACTATAAATACAACCCTACCTCAGCTATCCAAGTTAGGATCAGCCAAATCTAGGAAAGTTTTGACTCCTTTCTTTCAATCTTTCTATTTTAGCCAACTCAAGAAGGAGGCAGCAACCCATTCACACCCACCTTTTTTTTTAATAATCCAGCAACCCTTCTCATCAAATAAAAGGAAAACTGAAAAGCAAGAGAAATAAATTCACCCAAACTCGTTACTTAAATAAACTCCCCACAACTTTTAACTTCCCTTCAACTGCAAAATCACATGCAAATTAAAACATAGCCTTTTTTCATAAAATAAAAATGAAATCAAACAACATTCAACATAAAACCCCTTTCCCACTTAAATAATAAAAATGAATAAATAAATAAATCAAACATATTTTTTTAAACATATGGGCTTTGCCTCCAAATCTTAAAGGCCTAGGCTCGCCACCTTTAATATCTCCATACAAGCATTAGTGCTTTTGGAAAATATAATCAAAACACAATATATATATATAAACATGGAAAATTTCTAGCATTATAAATCCACCATTTAAATTTAAAGCTATCTATACTTGTAAAATTTAATGGTGCAGGAGCACCTAAACCTTATTGTTAAAATTTGATCATTTGAAGATGTGATGAGCTGGTTAGTAGGTTGGTCATTAGGGTGGTTTGGATTAAATAGAGTCTATTCATGCTAATTAAGGTCTTTGGAGACCATATTTTATGTAATAATTTGGTGTTTGAGTCTTAGGTATCAAATAGGTAAAAGTTGCTCAAAATGCAAAAAAGGTTGTCAAGAAGAAAAGTTGTCAAAATGCAATTTTAAGAGAATTTGAAAGGTCAAAGCAGTTCAAAAGGTAGTTATAGGCATTGGGAAAATGAAACTTGTTTTGAAAATGTATTTAAAGGCCTCAAAATGCTCAAATTTTTGTTGAAGAAATTATTGAAGATTCCCAATAAGAATACAACGTTATTTTTGTGTTTACTTTGGTTTTCCTTAACTTTACTCATTATGTATGGCCCGTACAGTCACTGACATGGTTTTCAACTCATAAAAATTTGTAGAAAATGGTTTTAACTTTCATTTGAAGCAAGTTTGGGTCCATTTCATAAATATTTGTGAGAGTTCTCTTTAATTTTTTGTTGTTGCTCTATTTGCACAGATTTAAGGGTTGAGGGTCTTCAAAAATGCTTAATTGACCCATTCCACTTTCTATATCCACTGTATCTCATGGAATGGGTCCAATACCTTTTAATTTAAGTGTTGACATGTTTTGGTAGGCTGCGGATATAGGTTGTGAGTATTGGGGAGAAGCCCTAGGGCCAAACATGGTGTTTTCATGGTGAAATGAAGGTGTCAAGGTAGGTTTTTGTCAAATTGATGAAGAAACTAGCTATGTGATGATTTTGTGAGTTTTTGCATGGTATTTGGAGACTGTTGGATGCATTTAATTAGTTTTGTAAGCCCGGGTATATGGATTTTCAATAAAACCCTAATGTTTTGTATGAAAAATGAGGGTTTCTTGGATCAGTGTTGAAAAAGTCTTGAATATGAGAATTGATTGTGGAATTGAGAGTATTGACACATAGCTAGTGACTTTCTATGGAGATTTGGTGAAAAAACTTTGAATAGGAATTACTTCCTTTGTTAAATAGGGCTAATTGAGTAGCCTAATTCAGGGATGGTTTATTGGATCTCTATATTGTTGTGAAGAAATATCTTGGAACCTTTTAGGATATTGGTTTGGGGTCTATGGTGAGTCTTTATTGATGTTTTTTTAGCCTTTGTATGACCTTCTCCAAAAGATAAGTCTATTTGTTGTGTTTTGAGGGCTAGAAGCCTCTTGGGTGCGTTTTGGGAAAGTTGGATGTTTTTGTGACCAAATGCAGATTTTCTTGATTGACTTGGAACAATTTGAGTCTGATTGTGAGTGTCAAACACCTTGCTTGCATCATTTAAACACTTATCCCAACACTTTTAGGATCACTACCATACTAGCCAAATGAGCATAATGCAATATCAAAAAGCATGTTATTAAATAAACGTGTCACATCATCCACAACCAATAAATGTCTAACATGCAGGTTTAATGTATATGTACACAAACCACAATAACATTATACATGTACCAAAATCACCTCATAAACCATGTCCATAACACCACACTACATAATCATGAAACCAAATCAAAATCTCAAAAATAACACCAATGATGCCCTACATTTCTCCCCCTCAAGACTGAAGCTTCCTCTTGGAAGCTATCAAAAAGATATGGAAAGAATGATCTCATTTTGGTTACATCCTTCCATGTGGTCGAGGGCTCATCGTAAGGATCCCACTAGACCTTGACCTTGTCCAAATCTCATCCTAGCAAGGCCAGGATTCATTGATCCAATATGCTAATTGGCTCCAAGGTTAGTTGTTCATCCCATGCCACTTGTAAAGCATCCCACTGCAAAACATGAGATATATCTGAAACATATTTCTTAAGTAAAGACACATGAAAAACATTATGGATCCGAGATAGGTTGGGTGGTAGAGCTAAGTGATATGCAACTGTACCAATCCTCTCTAGTATCTCGAAATGGCCAAAAAATCTTGGTGCCAACTTAGAACCCTTCTTGTAACAGATAGAGCTCTTATGGGGATGAACACGCAAAAAGACTCTCTCTCCAACCTAGAACTCATGGTCAACCCTCCTAGTGTCAGCATACTACTTCTATTGATCTTGAGCTATCTACAATTGCACTCAAATCTAAGCTACCTACTGCTAAATCTCTCGAACAAGCTCAGGCCCTAATGAGACCCAATCCTCCAACTAGTCCCAACTCAACAAGGTCCTATAGAGCCTACTATACAAAGCCTCATAAGGTGCCATCCCAAGTGAACTATGATTCCCATTATTACAAGAAAATTTTACTAAATACAAGTACTCCCAATGAGTCTGTTGGTCCATAACATACATCCTGAGCATATCTTCCAAAACTTGGTTCACACATTTTGTCTGGTCGTCTGTCTCCAGATATTAAGTGGTGCTGAAGCTTTTTTGAGTGCCTAATGCTTGCTGAAGAGCGGTCCAAAAAGATGAAGTAAAAACTAGATCTTAATCAGAAATAATCCTCTTTGGAACTCCATGAAGCCACACAATATCATGTAGAAAAACTCTAGCTACTAAGGAAACATTATAGGAAGAACTCATAGGAGATAAATGTGCCACCTTAGTTAACTTATCCACTATCACCATAATCACATCATGGTGACATGCAGACATAGGTAATCCCATAATAAAATCCATTGATATCTATCCCATTTCCATTTTTGAATAACATGTGGGTACAAGAGGCTAGCTGGATGTTGGTATTCTTCTTTTACCCTCTGACACTTGAGACAATGAGCAACAAACTCTTCAATATCCTTATGCATTCCTACCTACAAGTATAGCTTTTGAAGATTTTCATGCATTTTCTTTACGCCCAAGTGAGCCACATAGGTTGCTCAATGAGCCTGGACTAAAACCAAATCTCTAAGATCGCCAAGATGAGGAATATAAATGCATCCCGAATAACCTCACTATATAATGTGTCTTGAGGCAACAATTCTGAAATGCATCCCCAAAGATCAGTCTTCACTGTTAGAGCCAACAATGCATGTGTTCGCCTATTAAGTGCATCGGCCACAACATTCTCTTTCCCCTTAATATAGTAAATATCAAAATCATACTCATAGAGGAACTCCATCGATCTTCATTTCCTAGCATTTAAATTGGGCTGCGAAAAGATATACTACAAGCTCTGATGATCTAAGTACAGCTCAAACTTGTGCCCAAGAAGAAAATATCACCATTTTATTAAAGCATGGACAACTCCATCCAACTCCAAATCATGCGTTGGATAATTAAACTCATGATTTCTCAATTTTCAATACTCGAAGGTGATCACATGACCTTCTTGCATGAGAACAACTCCAATGCCCTCTATAAATGTCAATCAAATCTTATTAGATTGTATCCTAAAAGAACCTATGGAAATTCTAAGTTTGAAATTATGTTCTAGAATTCTAAGTCAAATTTATTTCTTTTGTATCAAATGTGTTGATTGCAGAACATTTATAGATTTTGATGTCTTGCAAATAAGGGAATGAAGTCCTATTTATATGTGGGAGACACGCCTCAAGGAGAGACGCGTCTCATGAGAGGACGTGTCTCCACAAAGTGGAGACACATCCGCTCATGGGACATGTCCCTTGAGCGCATGGGCTCCCTTAACAACCAAAACCATTTAGTGTTATCCATAGACTAAGATGAGTGTATTTAACAAACAATAATCATCTAATATGAATTCTGATTTATCCATTTGCAAATTTTGATCATCATCATCTAAAATTCAAATAACTTATTTGATGGTTTTATATTTTAAGAATAGTTTGGTTAAATATAAATGATGATGATGCATGAATGCAATCATTTATATCTAACCGAAGCTATCTTAAATCAACACTCCCTCTTAGCTAGGGAAGATATTCCAAATCAAATAAGTGGAGATATCACCTTCACATGTGATATCGAAGATATGATATGTTTTCTCAAGATTGTCAAGTCACATGACATTCTTCATAATCACATCTTCATTATGGCATGTGCATTGACATCAAGTCACTTGATGTCTACCATAATAATTCATGGCATATCCATGGATATATATAGTTATCCACCATGATTATCTCTTAAGGATCACAATGATCTTCAAATGACATCAAGTCCCATGATATCCATCAAAGTGTCCAAGAGATACTATCATGACATGTCCATAGATATCAAGTCACATGATATCTATCATCATAGTTCAACTCATCATTGTAGAGTCATCACTTTACAATGTCACATACAAGTGTTCATTATTAGAAAGATCGTTGCCTTTCAATAATGTACATAAGGGGAGCGGGCCCATAAGGTCATGGAGTCACACACATGACAAAAGAGTTTACACATTAAAAATATTTAAATATATTAGTACAACTTCTAAACAATTTTGAATTTCAAACATAATATCAAATTACATTTCAATCATACCAAGCTTCTTCCTAAAGTCTTCAACCTTGATTCGAGAGAGAGGTTTGGTGAGAATTTTTGTTGTTTCATCATTTGTACTAATATACTCCAACTAGATCACATTCCTTTCTACCATGTCTCTTACATAATGGTAGGGAATCTCAATGTGCTTAGATCTATCATGGAATACTGGATTTACAGAGAGTTTGATGCAACTCCGATTATCACAATGAATGATAGTAGGATTCAAGGGCTCACCAAAGAGTCCCACAAGAAATTTCTAGAGCCATATTGCTTCTCTTGCCCCCATAGAGGCTAAAATGTATTCAGCTTCTGTCAAGCTTTGAGCTACTGAAAACTATTTTCTACAGATCCAAGAGATCATAGCTGATCCCAAACTGAAGCAACATCCTGATGTGCTTTTCCAATCGGTTACACTTCCAGCCCAATCTGAATTAGATTATCCATGTAGATCTAGTTGATTATTTTTTAAAAGAAGACCATATCCAATAGTGCCTTGAAGATATCTCAATATATGTTTCACAGCCATAAGGTGAATTTCCTTTGGCTCACACATGAACTGGCTTAGAGCATTCACTGCATAGCAAATATCAGGTCTGGTGTTAACCAGGTACATCAATGATCCAATAATTTGTCTATATAGAGTGGTATTTGCACACTTAGATTTTGCTACTGCTTCTTTTAGTTTGTGAAGGTTGGTTTCCATAGTTGTAGACATGGGTCTACAATCCAACATTCCAAATCTCTTCAAAATATCAATAGTATACTTCCCTTGGTTTAGTATGATGCCATCTGATTTTTGCCATACTTCTAAACCTAGGAAGTAGTGTAAGATGCCCAATTCTTTCATGTCAAACTCTAAAGTTAGATCCTTCTTTCCTTGAGCAATGAGGTGATCTTCTCTTGTTATCAGCAGGTCATCAACATATAAAATAATTATTAACATATCACCTTTGATTACCTTAAAATAAAGATTTGGGTCTGCATCATTCTTGGAGAATCCTAGTCTCAAGAGGTAGCTGTCAATTCTTTCATACCAGGCCTTGGGTGCCTATTTAAGTCCATAGAGTGATTTCTTTAGTCTGCATACATGTGAGTCAGGTTTATGCATCACAAAACCTTCAGGTTGTTCTAGATAGACTTCCTCTTCAATGGTTCCATTTAGGAAGGCAGTTTTCATATCCATTTGATGGATCTTCCAGCCTTTATTTGTTGCAATGGCTATCACTAATCTCACAGATGTGTAACGGGAAATAGGTGAAAATTTTTCTTCATAATCAATTCCTTCCTTCTGTGAAAAACCTCTTGCCACAAAATGTACCTTATATTTTTCTATACTGCCATCAACAACATGTTTGATTTTGAAGAGCCATTTAGAAGAGACAACAGATTTCTCTTTTGGTCTAGGCACTATATCCCATACATCATTCTTTAGAATGGACTAATACTCTTTTGTCATAGCGTCCTTCCATACTTGATGTCTGAAGGCTTTTGAAACACTGGTGGGTTCTAAATTTATGATGTCATTCATTAGAGCAACATAGCTTGAGAATCGTTTGGGTCTTTTACTCTCCCTAAATGTTCCTTTGGGTGTTGCATGATTCTCAGCTTCTTTGATCATCTTTCTAGCCCAAAGTGGCCTCTTCTTGTTGTTTTCATTTGCATTCTCATCTGAAGTAGATTGAAGTTCATTTGGCATTTCCTCAGGATACTCCCTCTGAATCTCAGGAGTAGATTCCACTTCTAATACCCTAGGGGGATAATTTTCTATCTCACTAGAACTTCTTGCCCTTTTGAATGCAATGTCTTCTTCAAAGATGACATCTCTGATCAATTCAATTTGTTTCTGCCCAGGTATGAATATCCTGTAGGCCTTGGAGGTTTCACTATATCCCATAAATACCCCTTTCTTTCTGGAAGGTTCTAGTTTGAATCTCTTCTCCTTGGGCACATGAATATAGACTAGGAAACCAAAAATCCTAAAGTGACTAATATCATGTTTTAGGCTAGTAAATGCTTCTTCAGGAGTTTTGTTATCTAGGTGAGAATGAGGACATCTATTTTGGATGTAGATAGCAGTTCTAGAGGCTTCTGCCCAGAATGAGGTTTCAATGTTCTAGTCAAGCAACATTGCTTTTGTAGCTTCTACAATGGTTTTATTTTTCCTTTCAGCAACCCCATTTTGTTGAGGGTTGTAGGCTACTGTAAACTCCCTCTTAATCCCAGCATTCATGTAGAATTCCTTAAATATTTCAGAGGTGTATTCTTTCCTATTGTCTATCCTTAAGATTTTTATTTTCTTTCCAAAGAAATTTTCAATAAGAGCTTTGAATTCCTTGAACCTTTTAAGGATTTCTATTGACTCTTTACACTTAAGAAAGTAAATCTAGGTCTTCCTAGAGAAGTCATCTATAAATATGAAATAGTATTGGAAGCCTACCTTGGAGGGTACAAACATGGGTTCACATAAATCAGAGTTAACCAATTCTAATACATTTTGGGTTTTGCTCAAGCTATTGTGAAAGGATCCCTTTGTATTCTTTCCTAGGCCACAACCTTTACAAGTTCCTTCATGAGTTGGTTTTAACTTAGGTAATCCTTTTACAAGTTTTTCTATGGAAGGTAGGGCATGGAAATGAAGGTGTCCTAATCTTCTATGCCAAATTTCATTTGAATCAGAAGTATCAAGGGTAAGGGCTTGATTGACTTCAGTGCATAGTTTATAAAGATGACCTTGTCTTACACCTATGGTTAGAGCTTTCTTTATAGTTGATTTCTTAGGCCATGCCAAAAATTTCCAATCCATAAAGGTAACCCTATATCCATTGTCTTCAAGAGCAGAGATGGATATTAGATTCCTCTTTATTCTAGGTACGAATAAAACTCTAGTGAGTTGAAGGGAGAGACCATATTTCAATGTGATGGAGCAAGTTCCAACCCCTTTTACTGGATGTGCAGAATCATCCCCAATTGTTAATTCTTCATCAGTCTCTTTAGTCATAGTTTCTAAGTGTTCTCTAAACCTTTTGATGTGCCTCGAAGAACCACTATCAATCACCTAGTTGTTGATATTGTTAGATACTTGACTTGATAAGGCTGAATAGAATACAAATTTCTCAGAATCATGGTCTGAATTTGAATTTCCTACTTTAGCAAATGATGCTTGTTTTTTTGATCTATCAGGGCACTTCATTACATAGTGCCCATATTGATCACATATAAAACATTGTACTTGAGAGATGTCTTTCCTCTTCTTGAATGATCCTTTTCCATGGGAATTTCTCTTTCTCTTAAATGATCCTTTCCTGTAAGAGTTTTTCTTACCCTTTTTATTAGATGATGTGTTGAGCACTTGAATGTCCCCATCTATGGATTTTTGTTTGTTTTCTTTTGTTGAGAGTCTTGTTTCCTCTTGAAGGTAGTCTTTTCTTAGCCTATCAAACTTGGGGAGTTTATATCTCACACTTATTCCTTGAACAAATGACTCCCATGAGTTTGGTAGGCCTCCTAGTGCAATTAGTTTTAACTCTTTGCTATCAATTTGATATCCAATTGTAGATAATTGATCCCTTACTTCAATGATCCTCATGAAGTATGCATTAATAGTTTCTCCTTTGTTTATTTGGACATTGTTGATTTGCCTCTTTAATGCAAGAGTCCTACTAGTGTTTTTTATCTCATAGGTGCTCTCAAGGGATTTGAACATTAGATATGTAGTTTCATGTTTTACTAGAATAGGTACTATGTGGTCCCTAACTGCATCTACTAAGATTTTCATGGATTTTTCATTATTCTCAATCCATTGAGTTTTCTCAAGATCATCCTCTAGTTCCCTCTTATTTTCTCTCACAAATGAGTCTAACTTATTTTATTTGAGAATCATCATGATTCTGAATTTCCATGAGGTGAATTTGTTTGCTCCCTCAAGGCGATCTTCAAATCTGATCACACTTGACATTATGAAGAATGTGATGTGAATTCAATTTTTCAAAAGTACAAATTTTTTATAAGTAATCTGATATCTAGATTTGATTTGGATTCACTCAACCTGGCTCTGATACCATGTAAATGTTAATCAAATCTTATCAGATTGTATCCTAAAAGAACCTATGGAAATTCTAAGTTTGAAATTATGTTCTAGAATTCTAAGTCAGATTTATTTATTTTGTATCAAATGTGTTGATTGTAGAACATTTATAGATTTTGATGTATTGCAAATAAGGGAATGAAGTCCCATTTATATGTGGGAGATACGCCTCAAGGAGAGATGCATCTCATGAGAGGACGTGTCTCCACAAAGTGGAGACACATCCGCTCATGGGACGTGTCCCTTGAGCGCATGGGCTCCCTTAACAAAAAAAACCATTCGGTGTTATCCATAGAATAAGATGAGTGTATTTAACAAACAACAATCATCTAATATGAATTTCGATTTATCCATTTACAAATTTCGGTCATCATCATCTAAAATTTGAATAACTTATTTGATGGTTTTATATTTTAAGAACAGTTTGGTTAAATTTAAATGATGATGATGCATCAATGCAATCATTTATATCTGACCAAAGCTATCTTAAATCAACACCCTCAATAAATGCTTTAGTACAAACAATGAAGTCACTGGCAAGATCTGGAATTGCTAAAATAGGTGCACTGGTAAGCTCCTCCTTCAATAACCGAAAGGATCTCTCACATTAATCAGACCAAACAAATTTCTTGTCTTACCTTTGAAGAGAAGTAATTGGATGAGAAATCCTAGAAAATCCCTCCACAAATATTTTGTGGTAGCCAACTAGACCCATGAAACTCCTTCCCTCTGCTACATTAGTAGGCATCGGTCAATCCGAAGTCACTTGTATCTTAGCAGTATCCACTAAAATTACATCTCTTGAAATTATGTGCCCCAGGTACTATATTTTTGTGTGGAAGAATTCACACTTGGAGAGATTGGCATATAATTGGTTTTCTCTCAAATATTGCAATACTTGCCTCAAATGCACCATGTGTTCCTCAATTGTGCAGGAATAATTAGAATTTCATATAAAAAGATGACCATAAATCAATCTAGAAAAGTGCGGAAGACACCATTCATCAAGCTCATGAAAACTGTCGAAGTGTTGGTCAAGCCTAAAAGGAACTATGGTGAACTCATAGTTGCCATAACATGTATGAAAAGTTGTTTTATGAATGTATACTTCCATAATCCTTAACTGATGATACCCTAATTCAACATTTATCTTTGAGAAAATATTTGCTCCCTGTATTTGGTCAAAAATATCATCTATTCTAGGAAAAGGTTATCAATTCTTAATGGTGAGCTTATTTAACTGCCTATAATCAATACACAATCAAAGAGTACCATCCTTCTTTACAAAGATGAACTGTGCACCCCATGGCGAAATGCTAGGATGAATATGACCTTTCTCCAATAGCTCCTCCAACTACAACTTAAACTCATGAAGTTCCTGTGTGGTCATTCTATAAGGGGCCTTAGAAATAGGTTGAGCTCCTGGAACCAAATCAATATGAAAATTAATCTTCCTTTTTGTTGGCGTTCCAAAAAGCTAAGATGGGAAAACATTGGAAAAATCACAAAGTATAGGGTGGTCATCCAAAGTTTTATATGCCTTTTCCTCTAACCTATCACTAATAGAGATGGCAAAGAACTAACTTCCTTTTCTCATACAACGTTTAAGTTGCATAGCAGAAATCATGCTTAGCGACATTGGTCTCTTAATACCTGAGACTGCCACCTTTTTTCCCATATCATCAACACATTCAACAAACTTATTGTGACAATAAAGCTTGGCCTCATGAGTGTTCATCTAGTCCATACCCAAAATTACATCATATGAACCTAATGGTATTACCCTAAAATCCACTGTAGTAGGAAAAGAGCTAAAATCTAATTGGCAATTCCTAACCAGGGATCTGATAGTCTTTTTGGCACCAAATGCTAGCTCCACATCCCAATTAGCATCTTTCCTAACCACCACCAGCCCACACTTAGCCACAATGGATGGGGAAATAAAATATTCTATGGCACCAAAGTCAAAAAGTACAGAAAGAGTAATCTTACCAATTTTACCAAGGACCTCTCTGATTGATGCCTAATGATCTGTCTATTGATTATCAACTGCTGAAAAGACTTGATGAGACCTACCAACATCACCAACAGTAGGTTTGAAAACTGTCATCTACTAACCCCCTGTAGCAACCTTGTTTTGAAAACATTCTCAAGCAATATGTCCCATACCACTACAATTATAACAAGGACCCTTAGGCGGTGTTGGAATTTGAAACCCCAGTTTACTAGAGCTGCCTTGGCTTCCCTTAGAATTTTTTTATGAGTTAGTTGGTCCAACCAATGGAGTATGAGTTTTTTGACCCTCTTTTTCTAAAGGATCTTGTCATGGTCTCACCAAACCCCCTAGAATGATTTAGCTTTTTGACCCTGTGAACTATTGTAATGGAGCTGACCTAATGGAGAAGGAGCTTGTCCCACCTCCACTTCTCAGTGGTGCAAAAGAGAAGAACTGATTATGGTTCTGAGGAGGTGGATTTCGATGATGATCATGATGCTTTGGTTGAATTTCCTTAACAATAAGAGCTTTCTCCACTTCCTGCCTCAAGTTGGAAGGCTTTGATAGTCGAATTGGTCCTACAATCCCATGATTAATCCCTCCAATGAAGCAGTTTACCATTAATTTTTCATCTTGAATATAATCAACATATTGCATCAGCTCAAAAAAATTATTCTCATACTAAGCTATTGTAAGTCCCCTCTATCAAAGATCATGAAATTCATCAATTTTTCACTATCATAAATTATTAGTAATATATCATTTCTTAAATAGATCTAGAAATATTTCCCAAGTGATGTTATCTAGAGTCAAATTTCCCTTTTTCTCCTCATGCTGCTAGCACATGTTTGCATTTTCCTTAAGCAAATGAATGTCCAATCTAGCCTTGATATTAATACTATAAGTTTTGAGTGAAAAACATTTCTCAATTCTAATCAACCAAGCCTCCACCTCTAAACCCTCAACAGAACCAGAAAAATGTTGTGGTTGAATACAAAGGAAATATCAAATCAACTTATCTATATCCATGTGAGCATCTTTCCTTGATCAAGCATTTTGAGGAAGAGTCCCATAATTTTCAAATTCCTCCCCATCCTCCTCGTGACGCTCAGCTCTTCCCCTACTAGGACTCTTGCTATGCTCCTAGGATAAAGAATGATTTTCATCTGAATGTCGTTGTTCTTGGTAATGGAGTACGAGTAGCCTATCCTAAATAACATCCACTAGCTATTGTAAAGTTTGCAGTATTTGGGGCCTATGATCAACATGCTCTTCAAAATGTACTAATGTTGACAATGTGAAGTGAGGTCTCCATCATGGAGGCATTCTACATAGAAAAAAAATATTGCATAGTTACTACCATAATTTTCCCCAAAGCTCCCAAAGTTTTTGCAACCTGGGACTCTGATACCTATGTAATTCCCACTCTAAAAATTGAACTAAATTGTACACCCAAATATCAGAATCTATGAAAAAAATAAAGACAACGAAGGTTAGTTTAAGATAATCTTCTCACCCTTGACTTAATTAATAGCCATTAATTAACTAAACTTGGTTAAATTAAATAATAATGAATAAAACAATTTAAGCTTGATTTAAAGCTTGCTTAATAATAAAAATATAAATTAAGTTACTAGTGTAGTCTTTGTCATACCAATTAAACTAACAATTATCAAATTAGATATTCCTTCTACTCACCTAGTAATTAAATTCACAAGAAAGATTATAAAGACATAATATTGTCAATGTATCACATATTCCTAGTAACTTCAACATACCAATGTCACTAAGGAATTTCTAATGAACAACATTAATACAATAACAATGTAAAATGTTTCCTATCATTTTATATGAACACTATAATATATATATATATATATATAAAGATATAACCTGCAAAACATATCAAAGATCAAGCAACAAAATTTAAATATGGTAAGAGTATATTTACTAAAAGAAACACAATTCAAGATTATAAGACTTAATCATCTTATGCCAAAAAATTGTGTGATGGTGAGAATATAGTTCATCATAATCATAAAAGGCAAGAATAACAACTTAGAAATACTAAGTAGGGAAATGGTCAAATAAGAATGTATGCATACTAAGATAAATAAAATATTCTCGATGACACAAAAACTGTGAAGACATAGAAGAACAATGCCTAAGGCAAATCAATGGCTGAAAAAGAATGGCTGAAAAGACTCAACATAAATCAATATCATATATTAATAAGAATTTAGGTAACCAATCTTTTCCTTGGTTGTTAATAGAGGAGTTAAATTAGGCAATTTTCAAGATTTACAACATTCATGCAAGTTACAGATTTAGCAATGTAAGAACTCTTAAGTTCATACTACATTATTTTTAACAAGAAAACCATAACACAAAGAACCTTCAAGGAAAATAGTTATGTGAATATAGCTTTATCAAGATAGTGAAATTTTTGGAATAGAGTGGTTCATCTATAGCCAAAAAATAAATGCAACCAATTAGACTGATATCTCAAATGTAACAATTTCTATTCTAAAAGTGAAATACAAAGGAAAAAAATTTACCATGATGATAAGGAAATTAAACGCTTTACAAAAATCCATGGATACTCTCCATACAATGGATAGCAAGAATTTTTACATATTCTTTCTAAATTCAAATAAAGTTTCCTTTAGCATGAACTCAAATCAAAGCATCAACAAGAGCATGAAACAAGACTTGACATTTCTAGAACACAAAACTTACAATGATAGAAGGACATATACATATGTACATTCTCATAACAGATAATCAAGACCATTGTGCATGAGACATTTACAGCAGCAAATGCAAAAATTTACGTTTCCTGAAATGCATGGACATGTATAATGAAAAATAAACATGTCAAAGTCTTTAGTATTAGCTCATCCAAAAAGGTGAATACAAATTATGCTTAGAAAAACATTGTGAAGGACTCTCTAGTAAGTAGAGGTCGCAGATTAAGAAGTGATGAGGGCACAGCCCAAGACACAGAAAAATAACCCACAAACAAGAGAATAATTTTATTATTCATAAAATGGAGCTTCTTACATGCAGAGGATCTCAATTCCCCAAGTTCTACAACACATGCAAGTTACAGAAAGCTATAGAATAACCCTTTCGCAATATGTGAGCTTGTCCCCATAAAGCTACCCAAAAATTAGAAACCCACCCATAAATAGAGCTCCTCATTAGTTTGGAGCCAAAATAACATTCAAATTTGAGTTTAGGTGGTTTGGCGCTGAAAATTTACAACATGAAGTTAAAATTTCAAAAGAGCATTTGCAATTGTATCTTCTAGAAAGTGCGCCAACTTCCCAGGGCCATAACTTTTAATCTGGGACTCCGATTCACGAACCGTTTGAACCGTTAGAAAGGTCTCGAAGTCAATAATGCGCTCAAAATTGCTACACCAATTTTGGAAAGTTTTGGGGCTGTTATGGGAAATCTAAGTGCCTCAAATCTAACTTAGAAGATTTTCAAGTGTAAATCTAGGAAACTAAAACTACAATATCTTTCAACCCAGGAACAAAAAATAAAAACCGTAAATTGAGAATTTCATTATGACGAAAAGGGTATCCAAAAATGTAAAAACTTCTAAAAACTAAGAAACTTGAAATTTAACTATTTTTGGGTGATGCAAGATTGCCCTTACACCATTGGATGCTCTTGCATCAAACACCCAGGGTAATTTGAGAAGTGACCCGTCACGTCTTAGATGGTGGAGGAAAACCCAAATGGTCGACCTCTACCTTAGGAAACTAGGATGAATCTTCAATAGGCATTCCTTTCCATTTCACTAGATATTCTTCATATTGCATGTTCCTGGTACTCCTTTCCACATGACTATCCAGGATTTCTTCAATCTCCTCCTTTTCTGAAGTAGGTGTTGGAATCCCACACTGTTCCATCATTGGTACTTCCTCTATGCCACCTTCATGATACTCTGTCAAATCTGAAATGTTGAACACAGGGGAAATGTTGAATCCATCCGGCAACTCTACCTCATATGCATTCCCTGAATCATGCCTCTTCAAAATTTTATAGGGATCAAACTTCTTCATCTTCAATTTGTTATATGTTCCCACTAGAAACCTTTATTTCCTCAAGTGGACCATCACTTCATCACCAATCTGAAACTCCTTATACCTCCTCTTTTGATCTGCCTTAGCCTTATACTGCATATTCATCTTGTTAATATGTTATCTTAGCTTCTCATGTATATCCTTGATGTGTTCTACAAAATCTTTGGCATTAGCACTTATTTTCTTCTCTTGGTCCATCTTCCTCAATTCTAGAGCTATTCTAGGGCTACCTCCATACACAATTTGGAATGGTGATCTACTATTGCTTCTATTGATAGAATTGTTGTAAGAAAATTCTACTTGGGGTAAGATCAAGTCCCATCCCTTGGGTTTATCTCCTACCAAACATCTCAGTAGGTTACCCAAACTCTTGTTAACAACCTCTATCTGCCCATCTATTTGTGGATGGTGTGCAGAACTAAACTTCAACTCTGTCTTCAGCTTCTTCCACAAGGTCCTCCAAAAGTCTCCCACAAATTTGGTGTCACGATCTGAAACAATACTCTTTGGTAGACCATGTAACCTCACCACCTCTTTGAAGAACAAGTCAGCAATGTGGACTACATCATGGGTCTTCTGACATGGAATGAAATGTGCCATCTTCAAAAACCTATCAACCACCACAAAGATTGAATCATTCCCTCATTGTGTCCTTGGAAAACCAAGAACAAAGTCCATACTTATGTCCTCCCACGGCCTCTCTGGTATAGGTAAGGGTTGAAATAAGCCTGTATTCTGACTCACTCCTTTAGCCATCTAACATACCCTGCAGCTTTGTACAAACTTCATCACATCCTATGACAATTGAGGCCAATAATAATGCTCACTGATAATGGCAATGGTCTTATCTCGACCAAAATGTCCTGCCATTCCTCCACTATGCTTCTCCTTTATCAGGTTCTCTCTCATGGAACTCCTCGGGATACACAATTGACTTCCCTTAAATAGCATGCCATCTTGGATGATGAAATCTAGCCACCTTGTCCTATCTACTGTAATAGGTTCCTTGCAAGCTTTCAAGCCTTTGCAAAATTAGGATCTTCTGCATACAGTGTCTTGAGTTCATTGAACCCAACCACTTCAATCTACATCTTTGTCATCAATGTATGCCTCCTACTTAAGGCATTTGCAACCCTATTTGACTTCCCACTCCTATGTTTCAAAACAAAGGTATAACTCTGCAAAACTCTACCCATTTCATATGCCTCTGATTTAATTTTCCCTGACTATTTAGGTACTACAAGGCCTGATGATTCAGTATATAGAAAAAATTCCTTTGGCAACAAATAATGTCTCCATTTCTTTAATGCTTGAACTATCACATAAAATTCTTGATCATATACATAATACTTTCTCTTGGCATCATTTAACTTTTCACTGAAATAGGAAATGGGCTTACCTTCTTGGCTCAACACTACTCCAATGGCACAACCACTGGCATCACAATCCACCCAAAACACCTTGTTGAAATATGGGAGGGCTAGAACAGGTTGCTCTGTCACCTTCTGCTTCAACAGTTCAAAAATTTTTGCTGCTCCACTAGTCCACTTGAATTCTTTTCTATCCCCTCTCATTGTTTCAGTCAAGGGTCCACAAATACTACAAAATTTTCTAATGAACTTTTAAAAACTAGCCAAACCATGGAAAGATCTCACCTCGGTAGCAGTTCTTGGGGTAGGCCATTCTAGAATAGCCTTCACCTTCTCTGGGTCCATCTTGAGACCTTCTTCTTGGACAACAAACCCCAAGTACACTAACTCCCTCTTCACAAAACTGCACTTCTTTAGATTAATCAATAGTTTCTCTCTCTGAACTTCTCAAAGGCTCTCTGAATATGCATCAGATGCTCATCCAACATCTTACTGAAAATCAAAATATCATCTAAATACACAATAACAAAACTTCCCAGAAATTCTTTTAGTACCTCGTTCATGAGCCGCATGAATGTGCTCGGTGCATTGGTTAGCCCAAAAGTCATGACTAACCACTCGTACAGGCCCTCTTTGGTCTTAAAGGTAGTCTTCCATTCATCTCCCTCTTGAATCCGGATCTGGCGATATCCACTCTTCAGATCAATCTTTGTGAAGTACTGAGCTCCACTCAAACAGTCCATCAGGTCATCCATCTTTGGCAAGGGAAATCTATACTTGATTGTTATCTTGTTTATGGCTCGGGAATCTGTACACATCCTCCACTCCCCATTGTTCTTTGGTGCTAGTACTGCAGGTACTGCACATGGATTCAAACTCTCCCATATCAAACCCTTATTCAACAACTCTTGAACTTGTTTGTTCAACTCCTCATTTTTTGCTGGAGTCATTCTATGAGCTACCTTATTTGGCAAACTAGCTCCAGGAATCAAGTCAATCTGATGATTGATCTTCCTTATTGGTGGTAAACCCTCAGGTACATTATCAGAAACAATATCTTGAAACTCATCCAACATCCCAGAAACTTCTTCTGGAACCTTCTCACTATCCTCCTTACTCACTCTAGGAATCAATGTATAACACACATGCTCATGCTTCATACCTTCTAAAAATTTTCTTCCATCTACATAACAAATTCTAGCACTACTGCATACCTTTTCTTCAATCTCCTTCAAGGGTTTCAACTTGTGACGAACCCCATCCTTTGTCAAGGAATAATTGTTTGCATGGCCATCATGTATATCTCACCTATCGAACTGTCACGGCCTCCCCAAGAACATGTGACATGCATCCATGGGGATGATATCACAGAGTACCTCATCATGGTAGCTCCCGATCTTGAACTTTACTAGGCACTGCTCATTGACCAAAACTTTGTGGTCTTTCTGCAACTAGGAAATCCGATACGGATGTGGGTGTCTTTCTCTCTTCAGCTTCAACTTTGTGACCATCTCCTCTAACATCAGATTATCAGTGCTCCCACCATCAATAATGACATCACAACATTTTCCTTCACACTTGCACCTTGTGCGAAATAGACTCTTCATTTGTTCTAGTTCCTTTTCCTTAGTCACCAGGGCTCTCCTAATCACTAGGGATTCTCCCCTTTTAGCATCATCAGAATGTTCAGATTGGGCCTCCTCGTCTGCATGCGCAAGCCTTCCATGGCCTTCTGGCCTTTTGTCTGCCCTTCCTTGGTGTTGTGTACATTCATAGGCTCGATGCCCTTCTTCACCACACTGGAAACACGTTCCTCTGAAACCACCTCTTCTAGATCCTTGTCCATATCTCCCTCATCCTCTACCTCTTTGATCACCACTATTTTGATCACGAGGGTGGTAGAAGTTGTCATTCTTTGGCTTTGGCTAGTACCCACATCTTCACTTTTCTTTTTTATCATCATTTCGGCTTCCTAAGGTCTTCCATTGCCCTTCGCTTTGACCTCCTCGTCCTTTTTGCTTGCCATCAAATCTTTTGTTTAGCTTCTCTTCCACCTTGAGCAATGATACACATCCTCAATGGTGGTCATTCGACTAACTCCTCTAAATTCCCCAGATCTGTATGACCGTTGATGATTATCTTGTGAAAATCTTGTATATTCTTTCGATTTGCTTCCTTGCTTCAACCCTTGCAATTTCTTCAATACATCTAACTCATAGTCCGGTATGAACTACTTCTTTAGTTTCTCTACCATGCGATCCCATCGGTGATCTTTCCTTTTCCTCTTGATTTCTTTCCAACTAGACCTCTTTCCACCAAATACTAGCATGGCCCTTCAGCTTCATTTTTGCAAACTTAACCTGATATGGGTCCTCTATTTCGTCATACTCAAAATATTCTTCTAGCTCGTTGATCCAGTCGATCAACTCTTCTGGGTTCAGACTTTCGGAATAACTGGGAACTTCTACTCTGGGTCTTTTCCTGATCTTCGAAATGGCCCTTATTAGCCACATTTGGTCTTGATCAATTGCTTCTTCTTCCTCTTCTACATTTAAACCTTCTTCCTCTCCTTCATCCTCACTTTCCTCCCTCAAGTTTAACCCTCTTCTCAATTGCTCTTGTAACGCGTCAATCTGTCTCTGGAGGGTTTCCAGTGCATCTCTTCCACCAGCATTTCTGTCACCTTGACCACCTCTGGCACCACCATGCCTACCAGGCATCACTCTTGGAGGCATCTTTCTTGACCTCGACCCACAACCACTGTCCTAGTGTGAACTGCCTCATGATCGGCGATCTGTCCACACGCTCAAGAAAATCCGCTCTAATACCACTTGATGAGGGCACAACCTGAGACACAAAAAATAACCCACAAATAAGAGAATAATTTTATTAATCATAAAATGGATCTTCTTACATGTAGAGGATCTCAATCCCCAAATTCTACAACACATGCAAGTTACAAAAAGCTACAGAATAACCCTTTCGCAATATGCGAGCTTGTCCCCAAAAAGCTACCCAAAAATTAGAAACCTACCATAAATAGAGCTCCTCATTAGTTTGGAGCCAAAAAAACATTCAAATTTGAGTTTAGGCGGTTTGGCGCTGAAAATTTACAACATGAAGTTAAAATTTCAAAAGAGCATTTGCAATTGTATCTTTTAGAAAGTGCGCCAACTTCCTGGGGCCATAACTTTTGATCTGGGACTCTGATTCACAAACCGTTTGAACCGTTGGAAAGGTCTCAAAGTCAATAATGCGCTCCAAACTTGCTATGCCAATTTTGGCAAGTTTTGGGGCCGTTCTGGGAACTCTAAGTGCCTCAAATCTAACTCAAAAGATTTTTAGGTGCAAATCTGGGAAACTAAAACTGCAATATCTTTCAACTCAGGAACAGAAAATAAAAAACATAAATTGGGAATTTCATTATGACAAAAAGGGTATCCAAAAATGTAAAAACATCTAAAAATTGAAAAACTTGAAATTTAACTATTTTTGGGTGATGCAAGATTGCCCTTACACCACTGGATGCTCCTGCATCAAGAAGATGAATAAGCACTGCTTCAAATGCAAGGACTCACCTATACCAAACACTCTTGGCCTTAAGGTACATTTAGAAGAGTCCCAAAGCATTTAAAAATATGAACACTAAAAAGAGACACATAGACATAACTTGCAGCCATGGGCCATGGGAATTGTGCAAAGGTCGTGGCACTTGTGATTACACAGAATCTGATTAATTTAATTATTAACAATATTCATAGAACATCATTTTGAATTTATACAAATGCCTACTATATTTTTTGACTAATATTGCAATATGTGGAGTTTGTCTCCATTACACAAATCCCAATTGTTTCCAGTTGGATTAGTAAATTTTTTTAGATTAAAATTTCTTGAAGACAAGGTCTTTTCAGGTTAAACTGATATTGTCAACAAAAATAAATCTATCACTAATATTCATTCAACCTTTTCCACATAATCAATGCAATCATAGTGATATAAATAATAGTGAAAAGAATAATTTAATTGAATCAAAAATCATTCTCTGGAAAGAACAAAACCTTTGATAACATATTAAACAAATAAATCTCTGAAAAGTTTCTTTGTTCATAGCTAGATACCATTTCAAATCTGCAACTTTCAATATCTAGCAATATTCATAAATAATTATCATTTATAAACACATATATAAATATATCCTTGTGCATCCATTCTTTTCCTAGATTTCTAGCAAAACTTCAATTTGTAACACAAAAACTGAGCAGTCCAGAATTGCAGGGGACAAGCCCATATAAACCAAACAAAAAAAATAAAAATAAAAATAAAAACCAACAAAACTAGACATAAGCACAATCACAAAGAACCTATGTTTGGATTCTTCAAAGGGGGAGAAGGGGGATTCCCTTCCCTCTTGGGGAAAACAAGTTTTATACTTTATCTCCATCTATGACATCAAATCTCCCAATTTTCACACTTCCTTCTAGCCAAAATTTCCCACACATCCTCCTACACCCAACCTCCAATTCACCACACAACCATAGCCATCCTCCACCCTTCCAACACACACATATTTTCATTTTAATACACATCCCCAAGAGAGGCTTCGCACCCTTCTCAACCCCACATGAAGGAGACTCTCAGCCTGCACGTGAGATCCACTCCTTGATCATACCCTTAACCCCATAACACATGCCAAAAGAGAAAAAATATAAATAAATATGTACACCAAAGAAAATGCAACAACAAAAATATGAAATTCATTCAATCCTCCCAATGCAATTTAAAAACATTTAAATACAACCCTACCTCAACTATCCAAGTTAGGATCAACCCAATCTAGGAAATTTTTGGCTTATTTCTTTCAATCTTTCTATTTTAGCCAACTCAGGAAGGAGGCAACAACCCATTCACACACACCTTTTTTTTGAATAACCCAACAACCCTTCTCATAAAATAAAAGGAAAAGTGAAAGGGAAGAGAAATAAATTCACCCAAACCTATTACTTAAATAAACTCCCTCACAACTTTTAACTTCCCTTCAACTAAAAAATCACATGCAAATTAAAACATAGCCATTTTCATAAAATAAAAATGAAATCAAACAACATTCAACATATTAAGTCAACTATATGCCTTTTAATTAAAAAAAAAAAAACATAAAACCCCTTTCCCACTTAAACAATAAAAATGAATGAATAAATAAATCAAACATATTTTTTTAAACATATGGGCTTTGCCTCCAAATCTTAAGGGCCTGAGCTCCCCACCTTTAATATCTCCATACAAGCATTCCTACTTTTGGAAAATATAATCAAAACACAATATATATATAAACATGGAAACTTTCTAGCATTATAAAATCCACCATTTAAATTTAAAGCTATCTATACTTGCAAAATTTAAACACTTATCCTAACACTTTTAGGACCACTACCATACTAGCCACATGAACATAACACACTATCAAAAAGCATGTTGTTAAATAAACATGTCACATCATCCACAACCAATAAATGTCTAACATGCAAGTTTAATGTATATGTCCACAAACCACAATAACAATATCCATGTACCAAAATCACCTCATAAACCATGTCCATCACACCACACTACATAATCATGAAACCAAATGAAAATCTCAAAAATAACACCAACTATGCGCTACAAAAACTCACCGATAGGTTTTATTTTCAGCTTTCTGATAGTCAAACCTAGGGAAATTAGAAGCTTAGATCTGGGATTTGAGGACTACAAAAAGAATTTTTAGAGCCCTATAAAGAGACTAAATATTTCTTTCAACTAAGCCTAAAACTCACTTTTGGAACCAAGTAAACACCATCCTAGCCTTCGCATATCTATTGGTTAATGGTTATTTCTATCATTATTATCATAATACTTCATGTTTCAAGTGTTAGATCTCATAATTTTGATTTTTAATGCACTTTTATTCTTCTCCCAAAACTATTGTTTAGTCACTTTTGTCATAAGGAAATTAGGGTAGCATAGTGTCCAAACCTAGGATCAACTCACCTTGAGGGTTGCAAGTCAATTATAACCATTTGTGGCATTATCCCTCTTCCTAATGAACATGGAAAAAGTGGATTTGTGATTAGGTGGATACCCCCTTTTCCTTTTTGGCATAGGTCCCTCATTATTAGGTCTACCTATTTCACCCCTCCCTTTTCCCTATGTTTCATTTTGGTGAACCCGACTTTGTACATCTTAAATTATGATTTGGAGACATTCAAAACCCTAGATCTAGGTTTGCATTAGTGTGTTTTGCATTGCATTTAGGGTTTATTTTTGTATGTTTTCATCGCTTAAATTCATAAAAAATCAAAAAATTTGCATTAAATTTGCATACATCTTGCATTGTAGTTGCATCAAGAGTGTCTTTTAGTCATTTAGATTCAATTTTAGTTCACAATTGCATTCAAAAATTTGTCATTTTTCTCACTATTTGCACTTGAATTAGGACACCTAAAACTCGAAAATCATGTCACATAAATCATAGTTTGCAACCTAAAATAGAAAACACTAATAGTAACTCAGAATTAACACCTTTCATTTTTCAGAACCCTAAACAAGGATCCTTTCACCCTTGGGTGAACCTATCCTTGTACAGGTTTTGTTTCAATTTTTTGGAAATCATTGTGTCTTTGTTTGCTTCATTTTATTCTGTTGTCAAATCTTTTTTTCAGTTTTAGAAAATAGAAAAAAAATTGCTTTCTTGCATTAAGTTCAATTGGTCAAATTAAGTGTATTGTTTGAAATCAAAATTAGTATTAAAAAGACATCCTTTCAGGTTTATGCACAACATAATTAGTAAATTATCTTGTTTCAAATCTAAAAAATTGTAAAATAATTTTACACACTTGCATTTTGATTCCTACTTTTGGGTGTTTATTACATTTTTCTAGTACCTTTTCTCCATTTTGGGTGCACTTTTGGTTTGGTGAAACTTGTATGAGCTTCACAACCTAGTTTCATGTTGCCAATACTTTAGTTAGATGTAGTTCAAGACTCATGCCATCGCACGCTAGTATATTCATCATGGATCTTCAGTTTTCTAAATCTTTCACTCAGTGTTTACACTAGTCAACCCATTATGGTCCATAGCTTTGATACCACATTTCCCATGACCACTTTACCCACATCCAATGTGAATGATTTTGACACAATGGCTACTAATTTCCCTCGAGAAAAGATAAAAAAAATGGATGAAGCCTTAAAAAAACTATAAACTTTGTGAGTGTTGAATATATTACTAGTACTATGGTTCTTGTCATAGATAACATGAGGAATATGCTTGATAATCAACAAGGAATAGAGCCTGTGCATAGTCTAGCTCACATAATTTACAATCATGTTCCTACAATTTCTAGTTGTGCTCAAACTTTTGGGTACACTCAAGTCAATGTGGAAATCAAATTCCTGCTACAACTATAGCCTATATTCCTACATACACTCCTCCAGTTGTTACTACAAAAAGGAAACCCACTAGAAATGTCAACAAAACCTTAGGTATTTCCACTGAGAATCCTTTTAGCTTTGTGAATTCAAATCATATATCTCCTAATCCATTACCCCTCACAAACTTGTAATTCACTTGTTCTCCAAATACATATACACCTCCACCTTATTCATCTGCATCTCAAAAAATAACCAATGATTATTTCCTTAACCAATTTTTGCAAAATGTTTCATCCCTCCAACAACAAATTTCCACATTGAACCAAAATAAAAATTTTCAACCTTCACAATATGTAAAGACAAACCCATTATCCTTGGAGATATTGTGAGTAAAAATGCCACAAGGTATAGAGATTCCTAGATTTGATAAATATGGTGGTAAAGGAGATCCTAGCTACCATGTCCTAGCATACACATCCTTGCATAGTGACTTTATTTTTGAAGATAAGATCTTGGCTAAAAATTTCCCTAGGTATTTGAAAGATAAATCCTTGGAATGATTTTTCTCTTTACTGAATAACTCAATTAGTTCATTCAATGAAATTTTTGATGCCTTTCTTAACCATTTCCAAGTGCACATTGGTCCCAAGATTACCTTAGTTGATTTAATGAAGTGTAAAAAAAAGGATGATGGAAAGATCGTTGATTTTATATCATGATACCAATTACTTTTCCCATGACACTCTTCTCCATATTTAAAACAAGTAAAATTCCTTCTTTGGTTTTCCCATCCTCTACCTCCATTATATAACCTCTACCCCTTTGAAATTCCCTTCCTCTTTGTTGATTTTGAGGATCTTGTGGAGTATCTACTTGTTTCTCTACTCCCTAGGATGACTCACCCTTTCTATAATTCAAAAAACCCCAATATGGGGATGATGTACCCCTTCTTTCTCCTTTATTGATTTTAAGATATTGTTTTCTTTGACCTTTAGAGCCAACTGGTATGTCTCTCTCATATTACTAATCCAATGCATGCTCAACTCATCTTGAATAGAAAATTTTAGGCTATTTACATATCTAGCAGCCATCTATCCATCAATTTCTTGATGCTCTACATGAAAATAACCTCTATAGCTATTATTTGAATCACCCATTTACATTTTTGTTCTTAATTTTTTGTTTCTTTTTTTATTCTCTTTTTTTTGTAATATTTTCTCTAGGCTATCACTTGGTATTGAGTTGGAATCACAGTGGTCACTAAGGACAGCATCTTTATATTTCCTTGAGTTTCGAGGTCATTTCTACGCATCCTAAATCCTCATCATGATTCACTTAATTTGTAGGTGGTGAGATCCAGGAAGCCACATACATAGATTTACTAACTTCAACACATCAGATCATCTAAGACTCTGAAGCTTAATAAAACTAGATAATTAAGTGAAGAATGGTCAAATATGTGTATACTTTGAATTGGTTGAAGAACTTGTCCTCTAGATCTTTCCATGTATGGATTCCTCCTCTAGGTAGATTCAATTACCAATTATAGGAAAATTCCCCTAATAAATATGGGAAAAATCTACATACCACATCTTGATGGGCAATCTACTCTCTATTACAGATTTCCTTAACATTTTTTATGTGGTCTTCGGTTGTCTGAGATTCACCATATAAAAAACTTGGGGCAAAGCTTTTCTAGGTTTTTTGGCAGCACATGTAGAGCTCCTATTATGTTTAGAGGGGAAATTTCATCTACTGTAAAATATACCATCTGTAATAGTGGAGGTACAATAATTGTTACATTTTGGGGTATGGTCAAACTAACAGGTGGGGATTGTAGACTGAGGTTAAATAAGGAAGTTGTAGAATTGGAACTTTCACATCTAGTTTTACCCTTGTCACTCCTAGTGTTCTTGTGTTGAGTCAATTCAATCAAATCTTCCTTTTTTGGACAAGATCTAAGAATTCTATGATATATGTCCAAGGAAAATGATACAATATTTTCCAATTTTGTTAATTATGATCCCTCCTAGTACCAATTTCTATTGAGGGTGGTTTTAATCACTTACAACAGTCTAGGAAATAAGGGTTTATTTCCCCTCTTGAAAAGTAGAAAACTACTCTAAGGTTCTTGTGTAACTAGTTGTTAGTTGTGTGGGATGACATAGTGTTCATTGTCAATGTGTTTTACAAGGGCCCTAGATTTTAAGATTAATAGAAATAACATGCAATCAAAAAATGATAGTTTCAATGACTCAAAAATAGATTGCATTTCAAATCTATATCAGATTTGTATTGATTCAATGCTCTTTCGGATATTTGTAACCAATTTATAAAAGTCAAAAGAGATAGGGTAGTAAGAGAATTTGAAATAAAATCTAATCTAATAGAAAATGATAAAATATATTTTAGCAATCATTTTTGTAAATTTAAATGAAATCTTCAAACCATTGTTAATATAAATAAAAATTCACACATTTATGAATAACAGTGATGTGATCTTCTGAGGAAATTCAACATGCATAAGATTTTCATATCTCATCAAATCAAAACATTGTCAAGCATGTACAGATTTGAGACAAAATCTTACTTAATTACACAATTACTAACAAGATTCCATTAACTTGAAAATTATTATTGAACTAAAGCATTCATACCATAACCATGATGCAACATCAAGATGCATGCAATACAGGCGTAACCCTTTGATTAAATAGGAATTTAATTCTTGCACATAGTTAGTAGGCAAAATCCACACTGGTATTATATTATTTTTTTGCACAAATTTACATCAAAATTGAATCCTCTGAAATGATCCAAAATCAAAATTATAGAGAAATATGATTTCCTAAAACTATG
This sequence comes from Sequoia sempervirens, assembly GCA_007258455.2. NCBI lineage: Eukaryota > Viridiplantae > Streptophyta > Pinopsida > Cupressales > Cupressaceae > Sequoia > Sequoia sempervirens. Next base: position 14,323,323 of record VDFB02000002.1, on the reverse strand, counting down.
GATTTGAATAGAAATCTAAGTAGGACTAACTCTAGCACTTGAGTTCTAACTAAAAGCTGACTACAAATTAAACAATAGCACAATTAGGCACCCCAATTGGAGTTTAGTTAACTATTCTTAAATTTAGGAAATAATAAAAAGAAAACTGCAAAAACTGAAATCTAACTACTTGTTCCCAGAACTCCCATGTCAATCTTTATTTCTACATCTAGGAGTGGTTTTTAAACAACTGTTTATTGAAAAAGCATTAGAAAAAAGCAACAACATTTAAACATTGGTCTTTTTTCTCCAATTATTTAATGAATTTGTAGTGAATTTTGACACCACTTCATTCATCTTTTCCATTACTAAGCCTTTGTGAAACTGGAGTTTTACTTTCTGATCAAATGTTGTCTTTTCTAGTTGTTGTTGTATACTCTTGAAGGTTTCCAGCTCTTCCTGCAAAGATTGAAGTTTAACCTTCTTATTCACCATCTTGTCAATACTTTCTTGTATAACCTACCCATACATCTACTCTCGTAGTTCTTCAACCATCTTCCCATGCTCCCTTACCTTCATAAGTGTATCCCAATACATACTGTAGACACCTAAATTTGGACACTTAATTTATCCAAATTTATCCCTTTTCATCTAAACATCACCTTATCTGCATTAATTAAGTAATATCACTATTATTTAATTAATCCCTCTAAAGTTCTTCTAATCCCTAAGGTATCTAGTTAAATAATTAAATACCTTCCTCTTTCATCAAATGAATTAAATAAATATCACATTTATTTAATTCCTCCTCATGTCACATCCTCCATCATTTTTATCTAATCTTAATCCTTCTTCTAATCTCATCATTAGGATGTGCACATGCCTAATCCTTGATTAGGAGGTGTCACATCCTCCAACTTTTGCAATTGGCCTCTAATCTTTCTTAGCCACCTAACCTTCCTCTAACCCCTCATCAACTTGCCTAATCACCCCCTTTAGTCAACTTTCCCATCCCAAGAATTTTTTCCTTCCAAGTCCTTTGAGGAATTTTTAATTCCACTCTCATCTTTCAAGGAATATTAAATTCCTTTTCTCTTCCCCATGTCCTTTATGATGTGTCCTTGGTCAACCTTATTAAAGGCTTTCTCCTTTTGGGCAAGGCACTCCACTTCCCCATGTGAATTTTTAATTCACCTTTTAATCCCCCAATGCACTCAAAAGGAATTTTTAATTCCTTCACTTCTTCCCACATGTCCTTTCTTTATTCTTTATTCTTTCCCCTCTCCCCATAAGGATATTTGAGGAATTTTTAATTCCTCACATGTCCTCTCACTCACATAGGGACAAGCACCTCCTTTATGAGAAGATCTTGTCCAATCCCAAGGTACTTTGTACCTCCCTCCATGTCATGTACTATCCTTCCACCTCATGTCCACTTCACCTTTTAGCGCTATATCACATGCCACATGTCAAGATGTGAGGACTTGTGAGTTCTCAACTCACCTTGGCCCTACATCTTGATCATTGGTGGCTCAATCTTGGCCGTCCATTTCTTCTAGGAATTCTCAAAATTCTTATAAATACCCCCCCTCTTTTCTCTCATTTGGGGGGAGATCATTTTACTAGCAAAACTCTTGCAATTTTATTTCTCAATCTACACTTAGCCATTTTCATGCTTTCATCCATTTCCATCCATCCTCACATCATCATCTAGTTTGCATATCTTGCCATCCAAAGAGCATACACATCAAAGATTGAAGGGCCAACCAAAGGATCGATTCGACACAAGGTATAAAGTTCCATTTGTTTTTTTTTATCTTGTGTTGATTCCAACTTAGGCTAATCTTGAGGTGTAGGTTGTTTTGGTGTTTATTTGTACTCTTTAGTTTGTTGCTCATTTTCTAACGCATATATTCGACCTATCACACATACAATCCAAGTCTTCAACTTCCTAGTGAATGTTATTCATTGATTGCTTAGTCTAGCTTCTATCTTTATTTAACTTGGATTTCACTTATTCAAAACCTTCACCCAAAACTCTATTGCTCTTACCCATATTTGGGTCTCATCCTTCTCTCTTTGTTCAATTACCACATCTTTCAAGGATTCTTCCATGGGTGTTTCATTAATTTGATGTCGGATTGGGATGTAATCCTCCCAAACCAACAATTCCTCATCAATACTCAGCTCAATTGGCTAAGTTGCACTATCTTCATCACTAATTAAGTGATAAGACTTTATTAAATCCTTCAATTCTTTGTTGGATAAATCTAAAAAATCCTCTTTGCATTGTTGTGCTACTGGGATCCAACCATCTGGGCCAGAATGTCTAACCTCATCTTTCAATATAGAATATAATGCAAACTCAAGATCAACAACATCAACTAGTCCAATAAGATTATTAATAAATGTCATGAGTTGTGCTACTTGAGCTTTCAACTCTTCTTTGGTGTTTTCATCATTTTGCATCCTTTTCAAAATCGTAGAGATGGAAATCTAGAGAGATTGCTTCTCTCCTCTGTTCTAAATTCCCATATTGACTTGTCGAATTTGGTAGTATCCTGACCTTATTTCTTATTCAAATTTATCTAACAATGGGAAATATTTCTCTATTGTTCTATTTCCTTATTTTTCCACTATTATAGTATAAATCCTCAAGGCTTTCTTCCTTCTTTGCACCATAGATTGGAAAGCTTATGATAAAATAGTCAAACTTTGCTTTGGGCTTCCCACATATGTTTGTTGTCTTCTTTAAATTGTATGTTTCAACCATACTAGTATAGTTACAAATGATTCTCTTCAAAGAGAAGTGATGATTCATGTATTATGGAGCCTTTAACATCATTTTCTTGTTTGACCTCTTGTTTTATAGATTATTGTGCAACTTGTCCTTGGTCTTGAACCCTTTCTTTTGCATTTTCTTGACCTAATTTTTCTTCAATATTGATCTCTCCAACATTATCTTCTTCAACTGGAACCTCCTTAGTGTGCACTTCTACATGAACATCCTTAGTATGAACCTCTTCTATATGAACCTCTTTTTTTGTAGGAGGTTCCTTTTGTGCTTTTGTTTCTATTAGAGGTTCTTTCTCTATTTCTCCCTCCTCCAATGTTGTGTTAAAATGAATTTCTTCTTCATGTGGTGGCTCATCTTCTAGAGGAGGAGGAAGAAGAGGTGTTGAATGGGGTGGAGGAGATGGAGGTTTGTTCTTTGGAGATGTCAGTGGAAATGGAAATGGTGATTCATGGGGAGGAGTGGAAGAATATTTCTTCTCAGCTTGCCTCTAAGTAAACCTTTCTTTGATGGCTTCACGAGTTCTTCTCTTTCAAACTAAAGTACTTCCATCCCCAACTTCTTCCTCACTAGAGGCAACTATTATTGATTCTCTTTCTTTTTCTTTTCTTTCTTGCTTCCTTGGAAATCTCTCCCTTCTTCTTTTCCTTGGTTGGGATGGTATTAGATGGTCCTTCAATGAAAGGAGTTGTTGATGCCTCTCCCTTCTTTGTTTTCTTAGCATCTTTTATTGTAAATTTCATCATCGAGAATGGTCTCTTCAACCATTAGAGAGAGCATGTTACAACATTGTGTTCTCTAGTTTTGATATCATCATTTTTACAAACCAAGTAGTCTATATTGAAAATGGGTTGATTATAATTTTTTTCGCCTTGATAGGCGAGGTTAAGAACCTTCCCATCATCTTTTTGTTCTTTAGAGACCTGAGTTTCCAAATAATGCTTGATCAAATACATTGTCAACCAACAATAATCTTTCATTCTGACTTCAAACTCTTCTTCACAATTTTCCCAGTGATCCTCAACCTTTGGCTCATGAACGAAGTAACCCATCACTTTACTAATCTTTCTAATAGGATCAAATCTACTCCTAGCATCATTGTATAGTGCAATATTATATTTTTCCATTTTCACATCTGCACTCTTTGTATTTTTCATGTTTTCACAAGAGTACACCCTCATTTGGATGGGGAAATTGTATCCCAATTTGTGATTCCCAGCAATGAGATGGTGCACTTAAGTTATATGCCTACACACCTCGAACAAGATAATTTTATCTAAAGGATACCTAGGAAGTTTGTAGGGAATCTTGTGAAATCTTACCACTGTAATATAAGAGAAATTTTTATACCATATATACTTGTTCCCAATTCCTTTTATTATCTACATTGCTTCATTAGAGATTCTCCTAGATAAATCTCCCTCCAACTCTCTGATGACCAAATAAATGAAATTATCATTAACCATGTAAAAATTATTATAACTTTTCTCCAACTTCAACCAAGGATAGAGATCATAGATTGTTACTTCTCCTATCTCAAAATAACCAATTCTATTAAGTCCTAGGAATATGGCTTGTGAAGAAAATAAATAAACCAAGTAGGATGTCATGTAAGACCTAGAAGTGGTGAGCACTGTACTCAATTACTCATGAATGGTGTCATTGAAATGTGTGGCCCAATAAAATTTTTTCTTAGAAGCATCATTAATGGTCTTGATAAACTTCACCATCCATGGGTAAAATTATTTAGCATGTTGGTACCCAAACACCCTACTCAACAACATAATCAGATCCTTGATATCTTCTTTAAATTCGCTTCTATGTTGAACTTTGGCCAGCTTGGCAAGTACCTTTCTTGGATGGACCAACATATGGTTGTTAATGTAGGTCAAATTATTTGTTTCATTTTCATCCAAATGTTTGATGACCTTATTTATATCCACTACCTCATATTCTTAGTGAGAAGGAATCCTGAAAATTTTCTCAATCATATTAGCAGCCACATCTAGGACAACTTTTCTTGATACTCCTAACACCTTTCTAATCCTATGATTGTAATAGTGTGAACAAGTTAAGACCAATTTTGGATAATGGACAATTATGGGGAAAGAAACAAATTCCACCAATCCTAAATTTTCCAAAGCTATGGCCATGCAGGTCCTGGTTTCATCATTGTTGATTGTATGTTTGAACTCATCCATGTCTATATATCCCAAGTAAGTATCTCCAATGTTTGTATAATGGGTGAACATATTTGATGGTGGATGATATCCCTTGTACCAGTACTTCATCTCTTTTGGATCCTTCGGTGGCATACCTCTTGCATGTACAAATACCACATATCAACATCTACATAAATTAGAAGGAAGCAACCCTACAAAACAAGTTATGTTAGCCATGTATACCTTTCATTTAAAAATCATAACTTATTTTCAACTACGTTACACAAACTTTCATGGATCGACCATTGGGCTTACCCCTTATCTCATACCAACAATTTGTGTATTAAAGAGTTTAATTTTTCCCAACTCCAACCCATCGAGGGTCGAGTGTCAGACCTATCATTTACCTCTTTTTAGTATATTTAACATGTTCATTAGTCTAAGTTACTTTTTCAAACCTTTGAAGATCGACGTTTGGGTATCCCTTTTACCTTTTATTTTAACAATACCATCTCTTTAAGTGTTATCTCCAATTAGCAACACCTAATATATGTTTCGGGGGTCGAGGTTAGGTTTGTCATTTTCATCTTTTTATAATTTTTTGATTGAGTTTAAAAGGGAATCTCAGCTAGTGATGTTCGAGCGCTTCAATTTTTTTAGAAATCAAGCATCGGGGATGCTTCCTAATGCTTTTCATAAGGATTAGATATTGAGTAATTGAAACATCTATGACCTGAGACTCGATAAACTTTACTTCAACTTGGTTTGAAATTTTAAAAATATTAATCAAAGGTATGTTATCGAACTTATCAACTAGACTAAGATAGAAGCAGTGTTTCATATTGTTGGGTGTCGAGGGTCAGGGTTTTGAGATACTTCCTACCTCAATAATGAAGTTGATAAAGGATACAAACAATGCCTAATAGCTAAAAAGGGTTTCTTCAAAGCAAGTTTTTGTTGAGTGTTTATGAGGATCATCGAGGATTAGGAATCGAGGACCCCTCTTATCCTTCCACCTCTATAAGCAAGATAATAAGAGATACTCTCAATGGTTGGCAGTTGAAAGTGTTTTCAAAAATCCTAGTAAGTCTTACCATTTGTTTCTAGGAGGTTGAGGTTTCAGTGGTTGGTGAATTCATTCTTGTTAATCATAAGATCGACACATTATAATTTAAGAAAAGGGTTCAGAGATCAATGGTTGGGGTTTATCCATAATGTATGATGAAAATTTTATTTAATTGGTAATGGAAACCTCTCATGCCAAAAAAATTTAGGTAAAATGAAATGTGAAGTTGAAAAAGGTGGGAAACAAGGAAAACCTCATAATTCTAACACTTGATTCCTAATAAATGGTAACATAAACATCTTGGATCGATGTACTAGAGAAAATATCAATCTGACAAGACAAAAACCAAAAAACACAAATGACAAGGGAAAAAACAAAAATGAAAACAAAAACATGCCCAAAGAAACATCAATAAAAATTAAAAAACAAACAAAACACCCAAATGAAAAAACCCCACCATCATACCAGGCCAAATAACGATCCTTAAACCAAATCTCTAGGACATAGTGGAGGCTAACCTAGAATTTAGGTGAAATAGGAAGGACGATGAGAAAAAACCCACAAACATGACAAATAAGAACAACATGAACAAGGCATCTAGAAAAAGGAAGCATGAATAGAATTCAAGCAACACAAACACACACCAACCAATGAGAATATGCCAACTCAAAGAAATGATCATGCCAATAATGAGGTTTTTGCACTAGGTCTCAGATCTCTTCAAACACAAATGTATAACAGTGAAAATAAAAATGAGACGTCATTTACCTAATAAACTCACTATCTTCATAAATTAATAGTGCATTAATTACATTAAATGATCATGGTACAAATAGGTGTTAGTGCATTGAATTTGAATAACCAATGGGATACATGCATGGGGAATAAGGAATCACCATCAAGCCCCATGGATTGTGCAGGAAAAAAGACAAAATCCTAATCCATGAAATCTGACAAGGGAGATAAAATTATTGAACACCAAAGGAGAGGTCAGGGATTAGGCCTGATAAAGCAAGTATTCATATTATAATGAGCCCAACTTATCAAACCCCAAAAAGGGAAAAGGAAGAAAGAAAATAGAGAGAAGAAAGGAAGAAAAGAGAAAGAAGGAAAAGAAGAAAAAGAGAAATAAAGACAAAAGGAAAAAAAATACACAATGTGAAAAGAGGGTGTGTGTGAAGGTACAACAAGAACCAACTCAAAATAATATACAACACAACCATTAATGTGTGAACCACAAAGGGACATTCGATGAACACCAAAAAACACTTCCATATACTTATTTCACACTGTCATGCCACAAACAACCACTGCAAGCCAAACAAAAATAGAACACTTCATCCCAGAAGCATATAGTACACAACCATGAGATGGAATATTAATAGACCAACTTGCAGTAAACATCATCACATGAAATATGAACTAAGAAAATAAAAAAACACTAAGATCATGCTCACAAAACCATAGGAGTAGAAACATCAATATAGAGAAATGTAGAGCATTCTTCGAACTAGTCCTGACAAGCAACAAAAACTACCAAACCACTACAATTACCAGAAACCTCCTTGACAACACAAATGACCTGAAAATATAGGAGTGCAACATCCACAAAGCGTAAACACTAAATCCCAAAATGCAATACCACATCTTCAAAGGTGGAGGAATGCAAAGCATTTTACCAAACAATATTCAAAGCAACTTCCTAGGACAAAACCTTTCACCAACATGTGGAGACTAGAACATCCTTGTAGCAACACATTCTTCCTTAGGAACAATAGGAGAGAGCATAAAGCATATAGATACCATCAGCAACATCTCTCCAAATTCTAATCCTCATCTTAATACTTATAATCCTCGTCTTAATGCTTCTAATCCTTATCTTGATATATTATCATGATATCATCTCTTCTAACAACAACCATACTCAATACATCTTTGCTTGTCATCCAATAAGGCATGGCATCTAACCATGAACATTAGCAACATCAAAGGCATGACATCCAACCATGAACATATCATCATAGAGTATTGACAACATATAATTATAAGCACCAATGGCATCCCAAACTGAGTGTAGAAATAAGCATCATTGACAACCCAAACTAAGTGTTGACATCAACTACAACCAATGTCAATAATCTCCTCCCTTGGCATTGATGGCAACACATACCTGCACATTCTTCCCCTTTAACATCAAGGACAAATAGTCAAGATCTTCATTTGAAACAACATCACATTCTTGCCCCACATATGTACATGCTCTCCCTATTAGCAATGACCAACCAAATACCTACTCCCCATAAGAGGTAGCACCTATCAATCTAGGAGAAAATATATGACATCAATTTCTCCCCGTAGATATATGCACCATCTATGCATCTAGTTAGAAAAAGGAGCAGAAATAATTCCTAACTTCTGTTGAAGATAATCAAAAGTATCCTTTGAAAGTGCCTTAGTGAAGATATTTACAATATGATCCTTAGTAGGCACATACTTCAATCTAACTTCTTGTTATGTAGCATTCTCCCTTAGAAAGTGATACTAGATAAAAATATGCTTGGTCCTTGAATGCTTCACTAAATTCTTGGAAATTTTTATTACACTGGTATTATCACATAATATGGGAATGGGTTCATCATACTCCACCTTTATATCCTTCAAATTCTACCTCATCTAAAGCACATGGGTGCAACAAGATGTTGCAATAATATACTCTAATTTTGTTGTGGATAGGGACATTGAGTATTGCTTCTTACTAAACCAAGAGACCAATTTGTCTCCTAAGAAAAATGTGCTTCCACTGGTGGTTCTCCAAACATCCACACATCCTACACAATCATCATTAGTATAAGCATTCAAAGAAATTTATCACCCTTCTATACCACAAGCCATAATTTGGAGTTCCCTTTAAATATCTAAATATTCTTTTTACTAATCTTTCATGAGTTTTCTTATGATTAGTTTGATATTTGGCAACCAAACATATTGCATGCATAATATCAAGTCTAGAAAAAATCAAGTACAATAATCCTCCAATCAGAGACCTATAAAGAGTCTGATCAACCTCAGGTGACTCATCAATATTTCTCAAGTGACAATCAGTGACCATAGGAGTACTTACAGGTTTGAAATCCTTCATGCCAAACTTCTTCAACATCTCTTTAACATAATTATCCTGAGAAATAAAGATGGCATCATCTAGTTGAACAATTTCAAGCCCAAGGAAGAAAGAAAACTCAACAATCATAGACATCTCAAACTCTTTCTGCATCTCTTCTACAAATCTCTTACACATATTATCATCTCCACCAAAGATGATCTCATCAACATATAAAACAACTATAAAAATCTTTTCTTTGACCACCTCAATGTAAAAATTACTATTTGTGGTACCTTTCTTGAAACCTTGTTGAAGTAGGTACTTGTCCAACCAAGTATACCAAGCTCTAAGAGCTTGTTTGAGTCCATACAAATATTTCTTAAGTCTACACACCATGTCTAGGTCTTCTAATAGTTGGAAACCATTTGGTTGCTTAATATATACCTCTTCCTCTAAATCACCATTCAAGAAAGCTGACTTGACATCCATCTAATAGACTTTGAAATTCTTGTGAGCAACAAAGGCAAGAAATATCCTTATTGCCTTCATTCTAGCTACCAGAGAAAAAGTCTCCTCAAAATCAATACCTTCAACTTGTGACTAACCCTTAGATACAAATATGGTTTTGTTCCTCACAGCTTCACCACCTTCATTCAGCTTGTTTTGGAACACCCACTTTGTTCCTAACACATTCTTATCAGCTGGTCTAGGAACCAAATCCTGTGTTATATTCTTTTCTATTTGATTCAATTCTTCTTCCATTTCCTTCATCCAACCTTCATCTTTGCTAGTATCAACAAATTTATTGGGCTCTATCTTTGATAGTAAATAAAAATTTACTTACATGATTTTGCAAGCATTCTTTTGTTCAACACACCTTCATTCTTATCTCCAATGATCTATTCTATTGAATGGTTCTTGTGCACATACTTTGCTAGAGTCTTAGGAGCCTTTTTATTCTTGTTTCTTCTCTTCTTTCTCTTCTTCTTCTTCAATGTATGGAGTTATATCAAATCCACAAACCTATAGTTCTTATGATATCTAACACAAATCTTCATCTACCTTAACATTTTTTCTTTCAATCATCTTTCCCAATCTCTTGTTATAGCATCTATAGGCCTTGCTTCTGGTTGAGCAACCAAGGAAGATCCCTTCATCACACCTTGAATCAAACTTTCCATGGTCTTCTTCATCTCTTCTAATCTAGCATTTTCTGCCAAATATCTTGAAGTATCTAATAGTATGAGGCCTTCCATACCATATCTCATAAGGGGTCTTGGTGCTATTGACCCTCAACTATACTTTATTAAGCAAATAGACAACAACGTGAACTACTTCTTTCAAATACATATCAACATCTTTCAACATAGCCCTAGCCATCTCTTGCACAATTACATTCTTCTAGTCCACTACCCTATTCTGCTAAGGGGTTATAGGATCATAAATGTCTCTCCTAATACCATGATCTTCACAAAACTTTTCAAACTCATTTTAAGTAAATTCACCTCCTCTATCAAATCTTAAGCATTTGATCTTAGCATCCATTTCATTCTCAATTTTTTCTTTGAAAATATTAAACTTATCAAAAGCTTATGATTTTTCTCTTAAAAATTTAACCTGTCATTATAGAGTAGTCATCAATAAGAAACATTAAATAACTCTCACCTTGTTGAATCCTTGTACTTATAGATCTGCATAGGTCAATGTGAATCAATTCTAATGGCATTGTAGCAGAGTACTCCTTGCTCTTGAAACTTGTCTTTGTCTGCTTTCACATTTGATACTCCTTGCATAATGTATTTGTAGGCTTAGCTATCTTAGGCATATCTCTCACTACATAAGTAGAACTAATCTTTACCATATTTTCAAATTTGATGTCTCCCATTCTCTTATTTCATAGCCAACACTCATCAGATTAAGCTAATAAGCATATTCTTCCATTTTCCTCCTTTAGATGATAGACATTTCTATTTATCCTAGTTCTTTTTGTAACTAATATTTCAGACCCTGCCTTCCTGATCTCACAACCTTTCCCATGAAATGTAAGGTTGATCCCTTTAGTGCACATCTGACTAACATTGAGGAGATTATTCTTAAGCCCTTTGACATAGATGACATCCTTAGTCTTGTTCTTTACATCAATGGTTATAGCACCCTTTCCACAAATGTTTGTTGACTCATCACCACCAAACTTAACAACTCCATCATTCCACTTCTTAAGGCTTATGAACCTTCCTTTGTCACCAGTAATCTAGTTATAGCAACCAATGTCAATCACCCAATAATTTTCTTCTTGCTTTGCATGAAAGGTTGTGCACATAGTCATTGATCTTTCATTATTTCTATCATCCTGCAAAGTACCTGACTTCTTATATTTTTCAATATCACCCTTTTTTTCTTTCACAACCATGAATAGGGTTTCATCATTTGAATCAGTATCCTCATCTTCTAAAGAAAAACTGTGTTCCTTAGAATAAAGAATCCTTTTGAAATTCTCTCTTTTGTTACTATATTTTGATTCTTTAAAGGGATATTTAGAGGCAAAGTTGCCAATTATCCCACAATTGAAACTCTTGAAAGGTAACTTACCTTTGTATTTTTGATTCCCCTCTTTAATATTCTCACAAATTTCACTTCTACCTAATCAAAGTCATCATTTTGATCTATCATTTCATCTTCTATCTTTTTATTGGCTTTGAATGCTACTTCCCTCTTTTGATCATCTTTGTCAAACTCTCTCATTTCAAAGGATGTGAGAGCACCAAACATTTCATCTATTGAATGCTTATCCAAGTCCTTAGATTCCTCAATAGCAGGTGTACCTTATGACTATAATATTAAGGGAGATATCTCAAAACCTTCTTCATAATCTCATCTTATTTTACTTCACCACCAAGACCTCTAATGCCACTAACTACTTCATCCACCTTGAGCATATAACTAGTAATATCATCATCCTCTATCATCCTGAGGGTCTCAAATATTCTCTTGAATATTTACATCTTGGATTGCTTCACTTTATTATCTCTTTCATAAATTTTGCTGATCTTTTCCCATACATGCTTGGTAGGATTGTAGCTCATCACCTTCAAAAATTTTGAATCAGCTAACCCACACATGATAGCATTCTTTTCCTTGGAATTTTTCTCATACAACCTAATATTAGTTGGATCTATTGGAGGAGCAAAAAGAGCAATGTAACCATCCTTGACATATTTCCAAACACAAAATCCTAGAGAGTTTAGATGGCCTTTCATTCTTACTTTCTAAAAGGTGTAATTTGTCCCATCATACCTAGAACCCTTGTAATATCCGTCATGTGCCATCCCAGACCTTTCCTCAAGCGGTTAATCTTCTTCAAAGGAACTTGGATATGATGCCAATTGTTGAACACACACATATACTAAGAGGGGGATGAATCAGTATCTTCAAAAACTTTAAACCATTTTAAAACTTAAACCCTTTAGCAATATGTAAATTCAAACTTTTAACAAGATCAACAACTTACAAATAGATCAACAATACTTAAAAAAATTATTAGCAATGAAAGATAAGGAAATGAACACACATGCATAGGATAACATTATTGCAAGATGGTGTTTCCCTTGGTCTCCTTTATGCAGGGTGGAGCTTGGGTTCATGACATGGGTTAACCACCTCCTACGGATCTTGTATAAATCTAGTGGGTGTATCGAGCATTAACAAGTTGATATTTTGGTGCAACGACAACCACCAATGTAATAATTGGTATCAAATCCAAGGTCACAAGTTTGAACCCCTCACTTGTGTTGGTGGATTGTTGCAAGATGGTGTGTCCCTCAGTCTCCTGTGTGTAGCACGGTGCTTGGGTTTGTGACATGGCTTAACCGCCTCTTATGGATATTTTATAAATTTGGCAATTGTATCAAGAGTTAACAGGTTGGTATTTTTGTGCAACAACAACCACCAATGTAACAAACACCAGATTTATGTGGAAATCCCAAGAAGGGAAAAACCACAGTGATAAATCTCACAATATAGGAATCCCATTGCTTACAAAGATTACAATTTGTTTTATGGCTTACTACTTAAGGAAGCGCACTACTCCCTGATAGAATTGCAAGCTAAGGCACACAACCTTGTGGAAAGATACAAAGAACTTGTAATATTGAGGTGCACAACCTCAAGGTAAGATACAAATTACAAGGACTTGTTGAAGAGACTCACTATGTGATAGCAAGATACATTAATATTTAGATATTACAACGTATGTCAACAATAAACTCTATTGATTAAGGTGTTAAATCACATATGATATTTTTTTTCCACAACTCATTACATCATTCCATATTCACACATCACCACACACTCTCTCATATTTGTAACTAATTTTTTCTTTCATTTATATCCTCTGCAAGATCACGAAACACCAATTACATCAATTAAAACATAACATAAACAATAATTCCAACAAGTTGGCCATAAAAATATAATGTGATCTTAAACAACACCCATGTTGGTACATATCAACCCAACTTGGTAACAAGAAAATATGAAGATGAAATGTGTAGCACATTACCAATCAGCCCAAAAACACACATTCAACTAAATTTACATAATTTGGTTCACAAAAAGATGGTTTGGACCCAAACACAATTTAACACAACTTCAAATGTTGGCGTAGACCCCCAGTCACATAGTGCAAGAAAGAGAACAAGCTTTGTCATCCAAATATCCAAAAATTTCCCAAAAAACCAACTCAAAACAATATGTGGCACCAAGGAGATCAACCATTGATGTATTGAACACAAAGGGACATTCCATGAACATCCAACAACACTGATATACTTATTTCACACTATCATGCCATAAACCATCGTAAACCAAACAAAAACATAACACTTCAGCCTAGAAGCATAGATTACACAACCATGAGATAGAATATTAATAGGCCAACTTGTGATAAACACACATGAAATTTGAATTGAGATACTAAACAAACATTGTGAGCACATTCACCAAACCATGGGAGCAGAAACATCAATTCAGAGAAATACAAAGCATTTTTCAGACTAGTCTTGACAAGCAACAAAAATTGCCAACCCACTACAATTACCATAAACCTCCTCAATAAAATAGGTGACCTTAAAAGATAGGAGTGCAACATCTACAGATCATAAACACTAAATCCCAAATTGCAAAACCGCATCTTCAAAGGAAAAGGAATGCAAAGTATTTTTCCAAATAGTCTTCAAAGCAACTTCCTAGGACAAAACCTTTCACCAATATGCGGAGATGAGAACATCAGTGTAGTAACATAGAATTCCTCAAGAACAAAAAGAGAGATCATAAAGCATACTAGAGACCATCAATAACATCTCTCCAACTTATAATCCTCATCTTAATACTTCTAATCCTCATCTCAATTCTTCTAATCCTCATCTTAATATATCATCATGATATAATCTCTTATGATAGCAACCCTAATCAATACATATTAACTTGTCATCAAACAAGGCATGACATCCAACCATGAACATCAGCAACATCAAATTCATGGCATCCAACCATGAACATATCATCATAGATTATCAACAACATATAACTATAAGCACCAATGACAGCCCAAATTGAGTGTAGACACAAGCATCAATGACAACCCAAACTTAGTGTTGACATCAATGACAACTAATTCCATCACTACCTCAACTACTAAGGCATAGTTACAAGGTTACATTCTATTCACATGTGTAATGGAATTTACTAAGGATAAATTTTTGGTAAACATAGAAAATATATTTTTTAAAAATTAAAATCATGGAAGGATACATAGATTCTAGAGTTGGTTCATACTAATTGTCTAGTCCATTTTTTAAGCCTTATTTTAGTAGGGCCAAATATGTTCTTACCTTCATTAATAAATTCTCTCACTTTACTTGGTTGTAATTTTTTACACAAGGCACGAGTATCTAAGAACTTTTAGGAGTTCATATGACTTTTAGAGAAATTAATATAAAAAACCATTAAGATTATACAAATATATATGGTAGTAAATATTTCAACTATTGACTCAAGCAATATTATACTTCTGATTGGATTGTCTTATAGCATACAATTTTGTGCAATACTTAATACAATAGAGTGGAAAAACATAATAATAAAATAAAACTTTATAGGATCTATTCTATATCCATTGTACTATACTTTTGGATCTAGAGGTTGTTAACCTTATGGACCAAATATAAAATATTTTTCCTTGTAAAGACTTGAAAGGATGTATTATTTATATGCTTGGAGTAAAAGGAAACCCACAATTAAATACTTTATGGTATTTTAATTGATAGCATGAGCTCACATTCCTATATATAAATGAAAGGATATGGATCATAAAATAAATACATGCATCTTTATAGATTATCTAGATAGTGAAAGTGATATCAACTCTTTCATATAGTTACTCATGAATTATACATTAAAAGGAGTGTTCACCTTTGAGCTCCTAATATTGGAACATAAATTATTTGAACCCTCTCCCACTTTCAAACTACAAGAAATACTAAGGAAGATACCCTTGCTCCATTATAAAAATCCTTAAATGTAGTCTTAACCAATAATTCTAATGAAAAATGACCCATTCTAGCAACCAAAAGAAAATCAACACACTCTTATGCAATCATAGAAAAAATGAACGATAAAATTATGAAGTCTCCATACCTCAATACAATCTATTTATAAAATTTTATATTTCTACATAAGCTATTAA
This sequence comes from Sequoia sempervirens, assembly GCA_007258455.2. Lineage (NCBI taxonomy): Eukaryota > Viridiplantae > Streptophyta > Pinopsida > Cupressales > Cupressaceae > Sequoia > Sequoia sempervirens. The sequence continues at coordinate 14,307,480 of VDFB02000002.1, read as the reverse complement.
TAATTCTTATAACCTTCCCTTTCTCTAACACTAATATTCTTCAATAAAACACCTCTTAGGAAATACATATCAATTACCCTTCTTCAAGTTCTCCATTATTCTCTTATATGGGAAAGGTCATTGATGTCACAATTTGCATCATTTAGTCAATTAATTATCGAACTAGGTGTGTCTCAGAGCTATATGCAATAATGTTGTTTATTGCAGATTTTTGGGGGGTTTTGCACCGTAAATAGTGACTTCAGGTGTCAGTTTGACTCCTTCAGAGCTTTCAGTAGCTTTCAGGAGCTCTCAAGAGCTAAACTTTAGCAACTAATTCCTAAGGATCAATTCTATCTTATTTCCTAATGTAAAGTTCTATCAACTTTTTTTTCCTTCATTTGACCTGATTGAGACCGATTCATGGAAAATACTAACATTTATCTTAATTCTTAATCTAGAATTCAAAATCCAAATTTAATTCTAATTTACTTCAAAATAAATTTATCTTAAGATTTGTTGGAAAATAAATGTTATTTTAAAGAACATAAATAAAGTGCAAGAATATAATGATTAATCTAGAAAGCATAAATACTAATTTCCATGAATAGATTCCAAACAAATTTCAATTTCATCTTTTCATAAGTTCCCATCACTACTTCAATTAAACTTAACAGATAATTACCAAACTTAATTCCTACAAACATCTAAATCTGATTATATCAATAAACCCTACAATGAATCTAACAAACCATTCTAACCATGGTGAACTAAACTTAAAAGAAATTTAAACACAGTTGTTGATAACGATTTAGACAGAATTAACATTTCAGATTTTAACATCCAATGAACTGAAAAATGATTCAAACAACTTAACCTTCCATATTCAAATATTAATGAACAAAAATAAAATAAACTCAGAAGAATACCACACAATATCAATTCCTTTGGTTGAGTGGACCCTGCTCTTCCTCTAGTAAGATCTCTTAACATAGTAATTTGAGTTAACTTATTATCTTCATTCAAATTGATCGAATAGGGATGCAAAACAGATTATTGCAACCATTACAAAATTCTAGTCAAAAATTATCTAACTTCTTTCTAAATACTAAACATGGATATTTATAATTATATCCTTATTGAATTCAAAACATGACGTCAACTACCAAGATTCAAGGCGTCTAAACTAGAGATTTAAATAGAACTAAAGTGGAATTAAAATAGGACTAAGAATAGACATAAAGAGAAATGCCACATCAGCATTGGGACTAGAAGTTCCTAAACTGACTAAAAGAAGTTGATTTGTACTTTAGTGATTCATCATCCAGTTAGGCCAATCAATGGCGTGATTATCTTCATTTGATTAAACAAGGTGTTTAACTTTATCAGCAGTCATTAGTCTTTTAAATACCTTGAATAAAACCCTTAAGAAAAGGATACCAATTATGATAGTAAAAGATTAAAACTATATAATTAACTCATCAATATCATCACAAAATCAATGCATTTAATATAAAGCATTACCTCAAATATATCTACCATATTATCCAAACATAAAGCAAAGTAAATATATTAGTCTATAGTCTACCGCTAGTCATGTTAATTAATAAAATAAAAAAGTCTTTTAAACATAAAATGACTATATGAAAGTATCTTTGAGCCCCTCATCATTCTTCCCCACTTGTTTTGAACCATGTCCTCATGGTTCTTTGTCAAGAATTATGGTGGTTTCTTTTTCCTTGTTCACTGCTTCCATCCAAATGGAATAGTCGAACACTCTTTCCCTATATTGCGGTGGCAATCTAGTATTGAGTACAGAGCCATGATTTTCCCTTATCTTCTCAAACTAGGGTTTTATCACCTCCTCTAGAATATTGGTTGATGCCTTGAGTTTTGGAGTGGGCATGATGATATTGGCATTCTAAACCACATACTAACCCAGAATTCTTGTTGTTGTTTAATCAAGGTGATCACATGCCTAACTCTTATCAAGCTCCATCTGAGGTTGTTTGGGCTTATAGGCTCTCTTCTTCTCAATGACTCAGGAATTGTGAAATATCTTTTCTCACATGAATTTATTACCAATGAAGCAAGTGTCCCTTCTACATTCTGGAAAATAGAAATGCTATTCAACAAATTTGAAACATATAGAGGATTGATGTGATTTTTCCTTACACCTGATCAGACCATTTTAATATAATCTTGTGCATGAGGCATTTTGGGCCTCATTGGTAAACTGTACCTTTTCTGAGCCTCTTTGTATTTTTCCATCCTTTTTGACCATTCAACCTGATTCTGCATTAAGGAGACAAAGGACCTGATTTGTAGCTCACCAACATAAACATTTAACAAAGAATCATCGTTATCTCCCATTAAAAACCCGTGTTGGAAAAACTCACACATCTAGTTTTGAATATCAGGGTGGTTATGGAAGTAATCTTGTAGAAAATCTGTCATTATGATAATCAAGGCTTCTTAAAACTAATTCATTAAGCTTCCATTTCATAAAGCATATATTTATGATGGTCTTCTCATTGACGACATTGCAGAACTTATCTCTATTGCCTGCTCTAGTCTTCTTTCAACTTCATTCCTTTCTTCCTCTAATTTTTGTACTTTCTTTTTTAGCTAATAATTTTCATGCTTGAATTTTAGGGTTGCTAAAGAGAGATATCCTAGTTGAGTCCTTTGTGGAACATCTTATGGAATATCATATGGAATGGGAGGAAAATCAAGGTAATGTTGTGGGGCCATAGAAGTAGAAGCTTCTTGTGAATAAAACCTCATGGACTGTTGTTTTAATTGCTCTTCTTTTAACTACAAGTCCTCTTTTAATTTGGTGATTTCCTCTGCGCTTGCTAATGCTTGTGCACTAACTTGTTGTAATGCCTCTTCGATGTTATTCAACTACTCTTTGTAGCTTTCTTCCCTTTCTTCTATCTCTTTTTCCATTTCTTGAGTTTTATCGAGGGATTGTCGTAACTCTTCCTCTTTTCTTTTTAATTTTTCCTCAATAAATTGCATATTTCTTCTTTCTTGTTCTAGTTTAGCTTCAATTCTAGAAAATTTCATTGCTCTTAGCAATTCCTCTATTTCTAATTCTTCCTCATTCTATTTTTCATGGATTTCTTCTTCTTCAACTATTGGCTCTTTTCCCTTTCTCCTCTCAATAGTTGGGGAAGGTGTAGGAGATCTTTCGGCTTCCTCTTCCTCAAATTCCTCAAAGGCTTCCACTTCTTCTGAATGTGTTTCAAATTCTTCAACATATTCATGAACCTTGATTATCGGGGTTCTTTCAGGAGATGGAATTGGACCTTCAGGAGGGCTATGGGGTTTCTCAGGGGACTGCACTGGTGTTTGGGTTTCTTCATGAGCTACAAAAGTTTCTTTAGGGCTTTCAGAGATAGGGGTTTCAAATGTAGGTGTTTCTTCAAGAGTTGACACAATGGTCTCAACATTACTAGGGCTCTCTTCATTGAATTATTTTTTTTCTCTTTGAAGGCACTATGGGTGACCCTAGAGGACTCCTGTAGCTTTCTTTTACCCTTTTTCTGCTCTCCTTTGGAAGATTCACCTTTTTCTACTTTTGACCTTTTTCTCGCAGGCCCCTTTGTGGGTTTTCCTTTTTGTTTTTATATGGGTGCGGACAAAAATTCTAGCCAACCTTGTTTCCTAGACTCTTTCTTTAAGAAATGATGCTTAATTATCAGATGAATTAACCCATGATATTTTATGGAAGATTCTCCTCTAGATTTAACCCAGGAAATCATTGAAGAAATTTGTTGAAACAAAAATGCTGGAAAATTGATTCTAGCCAAGGGTTTTGTGTTTCCATACCTTAAATGTATTAACAGTCACATTCCTGGCCCCAATATAGTGTCATTTTTTCCTTCACATGTGAAGAATTTCATGACCCACATTGTAGCCGTTCTCAAGGTTCTTCTAAACTATTTCAATTTATTCCTCGCCGGTCTCCTTTATGCATGATAATCACTGGCTTATGCTCTGGTTCTTGGTGAAATGCTGCCACCAATTTATCAAACTTTACTCAGCCCTTATTAACTGGTTTTCCTTCAGTAGGAATTCCTAAAATTTCACTTATAATTTCAAGAGTAACGTCAATAATTTCTCCTCTAACTCTTCAGACATTTACATGAAAATTCCTCATAAATTCCTCCACAATTTCTTGTTGAAAAACCCTCATACTTTAGAATAAAATTCAACCATCCTACTTCACTTAGTATCAATCTAGTTTCATAATCAATAGTAAATTTTTCTAGCTCTGCATTTCTTTTGTTCCCCATCTTTTCTGTCAAAAAAGGCGGACTTCAAAAATGGTGGACTTCAACTAGAAAACTGGGCTTTTTACACAATATCCAGAATGATCTTTTCTTGATTTTGAAGCGGCTATTTAAAAAATGATAGAACATGTCATTAATTCCTTGCATTAAATTCCTTTACTACTTCAGACAATTTGCATGCCACAATTTATAGTTGTAATTCAATTTGTAAAGTTGGCGGCGTTCCTTACACATGTCAGCTTTTATTTTGAAATATTTTTGAAAAGACAGGCGAATCTCAACATGACTTGCAATCATTATGGACATCATTTGAATGTCACATCACTTTATTACTAACTTCTCTACCACTTTTTGAAATGATTAAAAGATATTTATTATACTTATTAATAACAACATGGCAAAGATTTCTAAACTCATATATATTTACCTATTTTACATTAGTTTAACTACCTTAGAAAATAATATTCACATTAAATGTGCACCTTTATTTATTGCAAGCGTTTGAGATCTTCAAGAGCCTTCAAGAGCTCTCAAGATTTTTGGAACTTCAGGAATCTTCAGGAGCTATTGAGCCAAATGGAATCTTCAAAGTATTCAGTCTTCAGGATCTTCAAAATCTTCAGGAGCTTTTAGGAGCTCTTCAGGAGCCTTTAGGAGCTTTCAGGAGTTAACTCAGATAGACCACCCTTGTTGGTTTCCAGTCATCTTTTTTTTTTCAAAAACAAACTACCATTTACTGATTTTCAATTTACTTTCTATTTTCCTAAGGTAAACTGCCATTTGTTGGTTTTCAATTTACCTTGTTTATTCATGCCTTCCTCAAAGTTTCAAAGATCTTCTCTCATGGAAGAGATATCTTCCATGAGAAAATGTTTAATTCTATGTTGTAGATCATCTAAAAATTCCTCCTTTGATGTTGGCTTATGATATGTTTTCAATAGATGACCATTAACTAGCATAACTCTTTTTTCTCCATCAATTGGTACTAATTAAACAACTCCATTTTTAAATACTTGATCTATCTCATAGGGTCCTAACCATCTTGTATGGAATTTCCCTTTAAACTCTTCAAATCTAGAGTCAAATAATAATCCCCAATCTCCTTCTTTGAACTACCTGGACACAATATGCTTATTGTGTCATTCCTTTCTTTTCTTTTGAATTACCTTTGTATGTTGAAGAGCCTCCATTCTCATCTCATCAAGTCTGTTGAGCTGAAAAATTCTACTTTTCTCAGACTCTGGTAAATCAATTCCAATTTCTACTATTGTTTTCAGTGTTCTAAATTCAAATTATATTGGCATGATTACTTTTTTCCCATACACAAGTTCATATGGAGAAAATTCATTTGTTGTTTTCCATGTGGTATTATAAGCCCATACTGCTTCATCTAACCTCTATGCCCAGTCTGTTTTCCTTAAAGAAACAAATTTTTTCAAGATGTTCTCTAGTTCTCAGTTACTGACTTTAACTTTTCCATTCGCCTGAGGGTGATATGGCAAATATTTCCTATGGATCATCTAATATCTTTGCAAAAAGGATTCCATCATTACTGATACAAACTGTGATCCTTGGTCTGAAACAATTTCTCTTGGTGTACCAAATCTCTGAAGAATTTGATTGTACAGAAAATCTACAACTTTATCCTCTCTTGTTGCTGGTAATTCTTTCACCTCAACCCATTTTATTGCATAATTAGTACAAAAAATTATATAATGTTTCCCTTTAGAAGGTGGATCAACAAGTCCCACAAAATTGATTCCCCACTTTTTAAATGGTTCTAGAGCTATTTGTGGTTGAAATGGAATCTCCATTGTTGGGGTGGGTCTTCCCATCCTTTGACATTCATCACAATGCTTAACAAAGAATGTAACATCCTTTACCATTGATAGCCAATAGTAACCAACTCCTAAGATTTTATGAACTGTTCTTACCACTGAATAGTGTCCTCCTTCTGGCTCATGATGGTAGGCATGTACTACATCATAGACATCTAACTCAGCTACACGTCTGCGAAGAACATGATCAAGGAACATTTTAAATAAAAGACCATTAATTCACTAAAATCTAAAAATTTCATAAATTAACCTTCTTTGTTGTCTATGACTGAAGTAATTTGGACACTTCCCTATTACAAGGTAATTTTCCAGATTAGCAAACCATGGTGGATGAACTGATATTGCAAATATATGTCCATCTAGAAATGTGGCATCCATTGGCTCTTGATCATCCTACAAAACAATTTTGAAAAGGAATTCAGCAACATTATCCTTTCCAAGCTTATCTATGATAGTAACATCAAATTCCTGCAACAACAGTAACCATCTAATAATGCATCCACCTACTACAACCTTTTTCATCAAATATCTGATTGCAGCATGGTATGTATGTACGTAAACTTTTTAACCTATAATATAAAGCCTGAATTTGTTTATTGCATATACTACAGCTAAAAATTATTTTTCTATTGTTGTATAGTTTCTTTCAACAGGATTTAGATTTTTCCTAACATAATTAATTGCATGCATGGAATCATTATCATCTTTTTGTCCTAATACTGCTCCAATTGCCAAATTGGATGCATCAACATGTATGTGGAATGGTTCTCCCCAAAAAATTCCTTTAATAATCAGAGAAGTTGTTAAAGCTATTTTAATTGTCTGAAAAGATTTTTGACAATCTACAGTCCATATAAACTCCTCTTCTTTCTTGAGCAATGTAAACAAGGGTCCAGCAATTTTACTAAATCCTTGTATAAATATTTTGTAATATCCAACATGCCCAAGAAAACTTCAAACACCAATTTGGTTCTTAGGGATTTCAATGTTCTGTATGATCTCAACTTTCTTGGGATCAACTTTTATCCCCTCTTTTGAGATGTGATGTCCCAGAACAATACCCTTTGTTATCATTATTGAACTTTTTTCATGATTTAAGGACAACCTGCAATCTTTACATCGATGAAAAACTTTTTCTAAGTTTTTAAGGGCCTCCTCAATTTTTTTTGCATGAACAGTAAAGTTTTCCATGTATACTTCAACACACGTAGTGGTGAAATTTGCAAAGATATCAAGGACTACTCTTTGAAAAGTTGCTAGCGTGTTACACAATCCAAATGGTAAAATTGTACAAGCGTATGTACCCCAAGGATAGGTAAAATTAGTTTTATCTTGATCTTCAGGGGCTACTTGGATCTAATTATATCAACTGAAGCCATCAAAAAAAGAGAAATAATTGTTGCCTGCTAGGTTATCAAGTACTTGGTTAATGAATGGCAATGGGAAATGGTCCTTCTTTGTGGTTTTATTCAATTCTCTAAAATCTATGCACACGCGCCATTTACCATTTTTCTTGGGTACAATAACCAATGGAGAAACCCACTGGCTATCTGATATTGGGTAAATGAATCCTACTTTGAGCAGCTTTTTTATTTCTTGTTTAACAATGTCATGAAGAACTTGATTGATTCACCTTTGACCTTGTCTGATTGGTCTTACATCTTCAGTGTATATTTGATGACTGCAAATTGAAGGATGAATTCCTCTCATATCCATATACTCCCAAGCAAAAGCTTCAGTGTTTTTTTTCTAAATTTTCCTCCAATTCTTTTTCTTGTGTTAGGGATAGAGATGAATTAATGTTGAGAGGTTTATCTCCAGCTACTTGAATTTCTTTAGTTCCATTTTTATAATCCTGGAAATTTTCAACAAGTGTATTTAGAGGACAAGAGTGTTGTTGATGCAATGTTGCTTGAAATTTTCCTTTCTTAATTGGATCATTGTCTTCAAGAGTAAACTTGTGTTCTTCACATTCTTCAATATGTTCAACCAAGGTAACCATAGCTAACTCAACCATGCCATCACCTTCTGATTATATTTCCTCATCAACCCAAATTTAAGTGTTTGGTTGAATTGATGGTTGTGCTGGTGGATAGAGTGATAATTCTTTTTGCTTCTAACCATTTGAAATGATCATACTTCCATATCTACAATTTATTAAGGCGGAATCAATAGCTAACAATGGTCTGCCATAGATGATTGGATAACCATAATCTTTCTTTTTGGCTTTAAGAACCAAAAATTCAATTGGATAATCCCATGTGTCAATGGTGACCATGATTTCCTCTATGATACCTTCAGGTTTGGTAGTATATTGGTTAGCTAACTATAAAATAGTAGTTGTTAGCTAAATAGTTGTCATTCCCAACATTTTGACAGTATCAGATGTGATAACATTTATGGCAGCTCCTAGATCAATTAGAACATTGGAAATCTCTATTCCATTAATACACAAGGTTATTGCAGGACTACCAGGGTCATTATATTTCTGAGGAAGCAATCTTCCTGATAACACATTAGTGATTTTTTTCCCTATTTGAATTGTAGAAGGTAATTTATTTTTCCTCCCTATATTTTTCATGCAAAGGGATTTAACTAACTAATTTATCTCTGGTATATCTTTAATGGCCTGTAACAGTGGTATTTCAATGTTAATCTTCAATTCAGAAAAGAAGTTGAGAATCGACTACGTTCATGTAATTGGATTGGGATATTTCAGGAGTGACCTTTTCTTCCTTCAATCTCTTAGGGTAAGGTGTCTGGTTGACATTTTTTTTCTTCCTCAAAGTTGTGTTTTTCTACCAAGTTCTCGTTATCTTCCCCGCCTTCTTGAACTTTTTCTGCTGGTGTATATTGAACAGTTTTATTTCTCAATTGAATATCATTAGCATCAATAATGTTCAAATTAGGGGGATTTGCATCATTACGGTTATTTTTCAGATTTTCAACCAATTGAGCTAGCAATTGAAGTTGGTTTACCTAGTCATTAGTAGGATTAGGGGAACTTATTGCTAGAGATGTTTGTCCCCAAGGATGTTTTTTCCCCTAATTTTTCCATGGTTGGAACTACGTCTAATTTTGTTGCCATGATGGTTGATTTGACTACCACTATGGTTTTTTATTAGCTTTCCATTGTGACTGGTTCCATTAAGGATTCATCCATTCAGGTTGACCCCAATATGTAGGTGGTGGTTGTGGTTGATATGGAGGAATCGATTGGTTCTAGTTCTTCCAAGGGTTTTAATTTCAATTAGATGTAGAACCATATTGCCTTCTATTAGCATTATACCCTATGTTTTGAGGTCTCTGGCCAACATAATTAAGCTCTTCCTCTACCATAGGTGGTTTCTTTAGATTGCTCTTAATCCTAGCTAAAATATTATAGGAACTTGTTGAGTGTTGTTTCTCACAAATCTCATACATATCAACTTGATTCAATGGAAATTCTCTTAAAAGGTGTTTCCCCTACACTTGGAATAATAAATAGAAAAAGGTTTAGTGTTATTCTTATCTCCTTGCATGTTGAGATGAAGAATTAAATCAATTTTCATGTTTTCTAATTCCTCCATTACTTCTGACACATTGGTAGTATAAGCTTTGTTTCTTCTGGAGTTTACAGTTCCTACCCTAGTTCTAGAGTAGTTTCTACATATCTCAACAATATCATCTAGGGAAAGCTTATTAATGTCTCCTTTCCCCATAAGATTCAAAGACTCTCTTGATTCATCATCAATTCCTCTCAGGAAAATTGTTTTACTAATTTCACCATCCAATCCATTAGTACACCTCTAATGCACAAACTAGAATCTATCGGCATAATCTTCTAAACTTTTGTCCTCCATTTGTCTTATTAGAAACCATTCCTCCTTTCTATCCCTTACTCGATGGTAATCTTGGTATTTATCCAAGAATTTAGTTTCCATTTGTTTCCAAGTTCCAATTGCTCCTACAACTAAACCCATGAATCATTGTAAAGCTGACTCTTTCAAGGTAGAAGGAAATAACTTCAACTTCTAGTTATCATTTATGTAATCATAGGTCTGGCATAAAACTTTGAACTCAAAAAGGAATTGATTACGATCTTTTGAATTTTTTCTCCTAAAGGTAGGTAAAATTGAGGGTGAAATATTCTTCATAGGAGGCTCACCAATCTATCTTTCAAGATTTATAGCATATGAAAAGGTCCTATTTGGTGGAGGATGTACTGGTTGGTCACCCATTTCTTCTTCTTGAAATGGATCAATATTATCTTCTTGATTTTCAATCTTATGTTCTTGATTTTTGATCTGATGTTGTTGAATATCTTGTTCCTGATCAAAATCATTATTTCTTCAAAAATCAATGTTTCGTGGAAGAAACCTCCCTAGGTGGTCTCTATTTAGTCTCATCCATAATTCTAGTCTATCTTCCTTATCAACACTAAGGCTTCACACTTAATAGCCAGATCTTTTATTCCTCAACAACGGCACCAAAAATGATGGGCAAGCTCGTTGATGTCACAACTTGCATCATTTAGTCAATTAATTGTTGAACCGAGTGTGCCTCATAGCTATATGTGATAAGGATGTTTGCCATGGATTTTTTGGGGGTTTTGCACTATAAACAATGACTTCAGGTGTCGGTTTGACTCCTTCAGGAGCTTTCAATAGCTTTCAAGAGCTCTCAAGAGCTCTCAGGAGCTGAACTTCAGCAACTAATTCCTAAGGATCAATTATGTCTTATTTCATAATGTAAAGTTCTATCAACTTATTTTTGACTTCATTTGACTTGATTGAGACCGATTCATGGAAAAGACTAACATTTATCTTAATTCTTAATCTAGAATTTGAAATCCAAATTGAATTCTAATTTACTTCAAAAGAAATATATCTTAAGATTTGTTGGAAAATAAATGCCATTTTAAAGAACAGAAATAAAGTGCAAGGAAATAATGATTAATCTAGAAAGCATAAATACTAATTTCCATGAACAAATTCCAAACAAATTTCAGTTTCATCTTTCCATAAGTTCCCATCATTGCTTCAATTAAACTTAACATATAAATTACCAAACTTAATTCCTACAAACATCATCTAAATTTGATTATCTCAATAAACCTTACAACGAATCTAACAAACCATTCTAACCATGATGAACTAAATTTAAAATATTTAAACATAGTTGCTGAGAACGATTTAGATAAAATTAACATTCCATTGTTTAACATCCAATGAATTGTAAATGATTCAAACAACTTAACATTCCAGATTCAAATATTAATGAACAAAATTAAAATAAACTCAAAAGAATACCACACAAGATCAATTCCTTTGGTTGAGAGGGCCCTACTCTTCCTCCAGTAAGATCTCTTAACACATTAATTCAAGTTAACTTCTTATATTCATTCAAATTGATCAAATAGGGATGCAGAATAGAGTATTGCAACCATTACAAAATTCTAGTTCAAAATTATCTAACTCCTTTCTAAATCCTAAACATGGATATTTATAACTATATCCTTATTGAATTCAAAACATGGCGTCAAATACCAAGATTCAAGGTGTCTAAACTAGATATTTAAATAAGAATAAAGCAGAATTAAAACAAGACTAAGAATAGACATAGAGAGAAATTACAGATCAGTGTTGAGACTAGAAGTTCCTAAATCGATTAAAAGAAGTTGATTTGGACTTCAGTGATTCATCATCTAGCTGGGCCAATCAATGGCGTGATTGTCTTCATTTGATTAAATAGGGAGTTTAACTTTATCATTAGTCATCAATATTTTAAATACCTTGAATAAAACCTTAAGAAAAGGATAACAATTATGACAGTAAAAGATTAAAACTGCATAATTAACTCATCAATATCATCACAAAAGCAACGCATTTAACATAAAGCATTACCTCAAATATATCTACCAAATTAGCCAAACATAAAGAAAAGTAAGTAAATATATTAGTCTATAGTCTACCACCAGTCATGTTAATTAATAAAATAAACAAGTCTTTTAAACATAAAATGACTATGTGAAATTATCTTTGAGCCCTTCATCACTCTTCCTACATATTCACCCTAGAAGCCCATATTATTTTCTGAAAACTAGAGCAAAACCCAAGAGTCCAAATTGTGACTATCACAAGGAAAGAAAATCCATATTTTAAAAAATATTGTCACCCAAATAATATAACAATACACAGCATATCTTGAATGGCGAAAAAATGGCAGAGTGGTGAGGGAGGTAGGATTTTCACAAACATCAAGGCTTACAGTATGATGGAAGACACCAGTATTGTTGGCCCTTTAACAGAAGGCGAGGAAGAAATGTACAGAAAGGAAGGAAGAATACTCACATTCAGGCTTGGCAAGATCCAGTTTCCTTTAAAACTAGAGATTTGGGTATGGAGGGCCGTCAGAAATTTCAAACTTTGCAAAATAGGTCAGGGTTTAAATCAGTGTATTCCAACAGAAAATAGGATTTTCATCAGCTTGAAAGGAAATTCTGGAGTCCAAAGAACCAGAAGGATCAAGCTGGCTCGAGAAAAATTCACCCATCTATTTACCATTCACTAACGACATCTCTCCCTTTGGATAATAGAGAATGGACTGACTCAGTGAATTTGTTAAAGGCAAGAGCCTTAATAATGAAATGGGGTGGGAAATGGCCCTCTTTCACTAAAGTTCAGTTGTGGTGTGATGAGTGTTGGGGGAAAGGATACGAGCTGAAAACCTTAGAGAAAGGGTTATTTTTAATAATATGTCAAACACCCCAAGATAAAGAATGGATTTTGAACCATGGCCCTTTTTCATGGATGGAAAGGGGTTTCCTATCCTGGATTGGACCCCGAAGTTTGATCCCAATAATGCAAAGACTAAGGATATACCCGTATGGCTAAACCTAAAAAATCTACCACATGAATATTGGGACCAGGAAACTCTCAAAATCATTGGAAACAAACTGGGTCTTTTTATTAATTCAGAAGTATCTATGGCAAAATTTGACTTTTGTATGTTTCCAAGGATATGTGTATCGTGGCCAATTACTAACCCTCTTCTAGAAATGTTAGAAATACATACTGGTGAAGGAATCTAGCATCAAAATATTGACTTTGAGATGGAGGGTTTGGAGAATGATCTTTTTTGTGAAAAGGCTTGAGCTCCAAGATTAATCAACAGTCGCAAAAGGGGAAGAATTTAGAACGGAACTCCCTTGTTGAAAAATTGGTGGCTTTAACAAAGGAGGATGGAGGGGAAGTGCATTGGTGTTCTCAGGAGTGGGGGTCTATTTTCAATCCGATGAATGAGTCATGCAGGATTCCTAATAAAGAGAATATGAGCTGGGAAGGCTGCCAGAAAGTGGAAATAGATACTATTTGTGAAAATGAAATTAGAAATGTAAATCAAGGGTGGAAAAATAATGTTTCGCAGTTCAGTGGTGAAGAACAAGTTAAAAAAAATTGAATTCTATGGAGCTGGAAACTCCTAAGGATAATCATGATGAATCCTTGAGGGTTTCAGAGGTGGTAGAGGAAGATTCGCCTGGAAAATATTCTCTGGACAGCTAGAGGAAGACCCTTTAGTGGATTTTCTTTATTAGTCAAATCCTGAAGGCCCCTCCCCCTTGGTTTCTTTGCATGAACCGAGGTCTTCTTTAAGCCTGTTGGAAAGTAACAAATATTCTCAGGATAGGGGGAAAAATCTAGCGATTGATGAAACCCTAGATTCTTCTCAAGGGAACATGCAACAAAGTCATGCAAATCCAAGACCTTTGAATGTTGATGAGTCTGAGGTTGTTTTTAAAAACATCCCAATCTCCCCTATTAGAAATATGGATGGTTCCTTTGAAGGGGTAAGAGATAGTGGTGGTTCGTTGGAAGAGTCAGACTCCAAACTAGAGTCTGATGACGATACTAGTGATGAAGATCCTTTGGGTATGCAAGCAAATGTTGGGATTCTAGAAAAAAGAACCTTAGACCAATATTTGGCCCACATCAAGAAAGCAAAGTTTGGGGAAAAACATAAGAGAGGTCCAAAAAGTAACAAATATTCTCAGGATAGGGGGAAAAATCTAGCGGTTGATGAAACCCTAGATTCTTCTCAAGGGAACATGCAACAAAGTCATGCAAATTCAAGACCTTTGAACGTTGATGAGTCTGAGGTTGTTTTTAAAGACATCCCAATCTCCCATTTAGAAATATGGATGGAGCCTTTGAAGGGATAAGAGATAGTGGTGGTTCGTTGGAAGATTCAGACTCCGAACTAGAGTCTGATGACGATACTAGTGAGGAAGATTCTTTGGGTATGCAAGAAAATGTTGGGATTCTGGAAAAAAGAACCTTAGACCAATCTTCAGCCCACATCAAGAAAGCAAAGTTTGGGGAAAAAAATAAGAGAGGTCCAAAATCCATCAGGTTGAAGCTAGAAATAGCTAGAAATGTTGTTGGGCAAAGCAAACTGAGATCAAGAAAAGGCTACGCCTTTTCCCGACAGCCATGAAAATCTTATCGTGGAATGTCAGGGGCTACAATGCCCCTAACAAAATTTGTTTGATCAAAAGATGCCTTGATCAAATGAGATCGACTTTAGTTCTGCTACAAGAAACCAAAATTAAAGACCCGGGCTTTGATAAATTCTTAAAGTGTTTCAGTAGGTGGAATTGCTCTCTCTTGGGTGCTATAGGAGCCTCTGGGGGTTTGGGGGCTCTATGGGATGTTGCTTTAGTAGATGTCCAAGTGTTACGCAAGGAGTGCAATTGGATGTGGTTGAATGTGGTTTCTAATCAGTTGGGTGTTAGCCTTTTTGTTTTAAACATATATGGTCCAGTGGAAACAGTTCAAAAATAGTTGTTGTGGCTTGAAATTTCCAATATTTTAAATTCAGAAGTGGGAAAGTTGTTTCTTTTATCAGGTGACTTTAATTCAATTCTAAAACTAGCAGATAAAATGGGGGGAATCTGCTGGGTGAGTCAAAGCCAACAAGATTTCAGTGATTTTGTTGTTAGTAATGGTCTCACTGAACTCCCTTTCCAGAATGGTGAATTTACCTAGACTAACCGGAGAAGGGGTTTTTTAAATATTGCTAAGAAATTAGATCATTTCTTTATTGTTGGTGATTGGGTAAGGCATCTCTGTACGTGTGTTGCAGAGATAGTCCCAATAACTAGGTTTGATGATTACCCAGTAAGTTTGATGATTCAAGAGGAGACTCTGGAGAGATGTCCTTTCAAATTCAAGAAAATGTGGTTGAGGGCGGATGGATTTAAAGAGTTAATTGTCAAATGGTGGAATGAAGCCCCAAGACGGTTGGGAAACAAAGCTTTCATCTTCTTCAAAAATCTCCAATTCCTAAAAGAACAAATAAAAAGATGGAATAGAGAGTCTTTTAAAAATATCTTTGCTGAGAAATTCAAACTTGAGGAACAACTGAAGAATTTGCACTCTAATATAATAAGGCAGGGTATGTTGGAATAGGATTATGTGATGGAAAAATGTTTGAATAAAGAATACTCTGAGATTTTGGCTAGAGAGGAAGTTTTCTGGTGCCAAAAATCTCATGAATGTTGGCTTAAGGAGGGAGACAGGAACACAAAGTTCTTTCATACATCGGTAAAGGTGCATAGGTCAAGGAATAAGATTTTCTCTATTAAGGATCAGCAGGGCACCTCTCTTTCAGCCCCTAAGCAGATTAATAGAGAAGCAGTAAGGTTTTATTCAGAGATTTTTAGGGATCGTGGGGCTGCTAAAGGGTCTAACTATTCTATTTTGGAGGTGATCCTGAGTGTCATTTCTGATGCTCAAAATGCCATGTTGATGGATAAAGTCACTCTAAAGGAAATCAAACAGGATTTTTTCAATCTAGGGGGTGATAAGGCTCCAGGGCCGGATGGTTTTCTTGCCTCTTTCTTTCAAATTTTTTGGGACCTTATTGCACAGGGCTTGCTGGCTGTGGTGGAGGAATCTAGAAGTGGTGGCTTTATGCTAAAAGAATTCAAAAACACCTTTTTATTCTTGGTTCCAAAGAGATCGGTGATTAATTCTTTTGAATACTTTTGACCTATCTCTTTATGTAATACAGTTTACAAGATTATTTCTAAGGTGGTGGAAAATAGGTTGAAAAAGGTGTTGGCCTTAGTAATCTCAATGGAACAGAGCGGTTTTGCTCTGGATAGGTCCATCTTTGAAGGGGTAATTGTAGCATATGAAGCCATTCATTTGGTGAGAATGGAAAAACTTGAAAATATGATGGTGGAGTTGGATATTAGACTTTTTTATGATGAATTAAATAGAGATTTCCTCTTAAAAGTCCTAAGTAAATTCAGTTTTTGTGAGGAATGGATTTCTTGGATAAAGAGTTGTATAAGCTCTCCCCGGTTTTTAGTACTAGTAAATGGAAGCCCTCAAGGATTTTTTGAAACTAGTAAAGGGATCAGACAGGGTGATCCAATTTCTCCCTTTCTTTTCATAATTCTAGTTGAATCTTTGGGCAGGCTGATTACTAAAAATTGGGTCTCTAGAAGGTGGAAAGGCATTAAAATAGCAGAGGGGTTAGACCCTGTGCCCCACTTACAATTTGTTGATGATACCTTGCTAATGGGTGAGGCTTCTCTTAGGGAGGCATGAATCATGAAGGCCACACTGGATGAGTATGGTTTGGCTTCGGGACAATGTATAAATTGGAGGAAGTCTGACTTTTTTTCTTCAACTCTCGTTTAGTTAAGCAACTAGAAATCTACAGAATTTTGGGTATGAGGTTGGGTTCCCTACCTAGAAAATATCTTGGGATTCCCCTTTTTGGTGGTGCAAGCAAATCAGTTATTTGGAAAGATTTGGTGGATGGATGCCTTAACCAAATGGATGGTTGGAAGAGTAGGTGGCTTACTGCTGTAGGCAGGATTCTAATGCTAAAAATAGTGATTTCAGCCATGCCGGTTTTCTCTATGATGTGTTTGAAGATTCCTAAAAAGATAATTCAGGTGATTAATCATCGGATGCAAAAAAATTTCTGGAATGGCCCATCAGATCAAGATAAAATTCCTTTACTAGCTTGGGACAAAATTTGCAAAGCCAAAGAGAAAGGAGGGGCTAGCATAAGAAATTGGCAGTTGATGAATGAAGCCCTTGGCACCAAATTGGTTTGGTGGATGTATTCAAACCCCAATATGCTTTGGGTCAAGATTTTAAAAGAAAAATATCTAGACAATACTGATGATCATGGGATTTTCACAATTCGGGACCCCCCCAAAGGGTCAACAATTTGGAATTTTACTGTGTCCTACAAGCCTGTAATTTTGAATCACTTATCTTGGCAAATTGGGGATGGGAGAAAAGCTAAATTTTGGGATGACTCTTGGAATGGGTTTCCCCCTTTGAGAGAAGTGGAAGGAATCCAAGATGTTCGCATCTTTCTAAATCAACTATCGGGTGAAAATGTATGTGATTATCTTATCCAAAAAATAGGGCCCTTTGGGTTGGAATGGGCTTGGAAAGACCTCCCTTGTGATGGCCTTTCCATCTAGAAAAAACAAAATATGCTAGAAATATTTAATTCAAGGCATATTCTACTCTCGAGTGATGTGGATAGGGTAGTTTGGTGTGGCTCAGTGAATGGAGTTTATTCAATTAAACTCAGTTATCATTTTTTGGACTTGGTGGGTGGTCCATCCTTTTGGGAAAAGTAGCTATGTTGGGGGAAGGATTTCCTGCCAAAAGCTGGTGCTTTTGCTTGGTTAGCTACAAGAGGCCGAATCTTATCAGGAGAAAGAAGGAAGAGATTGGGGTTTTTTGGGCCTACGAAATGTGTATTGTGTGACGGGGTGGAGGAATCAATAGATCATATGCTTCTCCAATGTGATTTTACAACAAAGTGCTGGGAGACTTTAAGAATGAATCTTGGATGGCAAGGTCCTTTACAAACCACTTTGAAAGAGGTATTTGAAGGTTGGCCCTCTCTGCAAGTGAGGAAATCCCTCCTTTCAAGTGTCTGGACTATTAGCCCTTCAATTCTAGTATGGGAGGTGTGGAAAGAAAGGAATCGGCAGATCTTCTTGGATCAGAAAGAATCTTTTGTGAAAATTATTAATAGAATTAATCATTCAATTGAAGTTGTTGGGGTTGCAGCTTCAAAATGCATCCTCTCAAACTTATTATACTCGTTAGAAGATAGGAGGATTCATAGTGTGTGGTCAGGTATAAAAAATTTCCCTAGTCAAGCAGGTGTGAGTGTTGGTGGAAACTAGACTAAATCTAGCGAGGTGTGTTGGGAAAAGCCTGAATTTGATTGGTTTAAAGCTAATTATGATGGAGCTTCCAAAGGTAACCCAGGACCTTCAGGAGCTGGTGCGATCTTGAGGGATTTCTTGGGTAATACAATTGCATTGGGAGCTAAGAAATTGGTGGAACAATGTAGCAGAAGCGCAGGCAGTGTTACTGGCAGTTAAGTTGGCTCGTGGTTTTGGTGTAAGGAAATTGCATTTGGAAGGTGACTCGATGGTGATAACGTAAGAAATAATAAAGGGAGATGTACATGCGTGGCACCTTAAAGCTCTAATAAAAGCTATTATGGTGGAGATGAATGGCTTTGAGGACGTTCGGGTTAGCCACATCAGATGGGCTGGCAATACTAAAGCTGATTGGCTCTCAAATTGGGTTGTGTCATTCCAACAGTTAACAGAATGTCATGTGGAAGATCTGAGTGAGATTAGGAGTATGGATTTGATCAAGGTGGTGGCAGGAAAATCTTTGGAAGTAGTTAATAATTAAGGTTACGGCGTACAAAGTGATGCGCTTAATGAACCTTTCGTTGGGAAAGGTGGAAAGTAGGACTGGTGGAAGGACAAACGGCTAAGTTGGTTGAGCAACCATATTTATAAGGTTGCCTTAGGGTGAAGCATGGGAGGACAGCGTTGTCTAAGAGAGCAAGACATAAGTAAATAAATTTCATTAACTTTTTTCTTGCTTTTAAAACTTGTGGGTACAAATGAGAGAAATGGTTTAAGTTTTGGCGGCGAATGTATTTGCTACAAGAGGTGAAAAGGACATCGTGAGCTGTATGAATTAAATTTTTAAGCCATTAAGGCTTAAATAGGATTAGACTGATCTAAATGCAATTTCAAGTTGAGTGGTTTTTGATTGGAAAGGAAGCCATTTGATGTCAAGATGGAGGTGATACAAGGTTTCTCAACGAAGAAGCAGCAGCAAGGTTCTTTGGTCCAGTCTTTGTCCTTAGATTGAAAATGATATTGCTCTGTCCGCATGATGAGGTAGTGGAAGCTATGTCAAAAATTTTGGGACCACACTTCATGGAGGTGAGGCATAGAGGATGACTAAACGTTGATATTGCTTCAATGATATTTGCATGGGCAATGGAGTTAAAAGAGGACGTCGAGATTGTGAAGTGGGTGATGTTTTCTCTATTTGAAAAGGAATTGCTACAAGGAATGGAGTCGATGTTGGAATGGGCTGTACTAGGGATTGGGTATGATATTTCTGAAGGCATTGAAGAAATGGGTGAAGCGACGGAGGAGGTTTTGGTCCCTTTTGTGCGATGGCAAAGAAAGACGAATAGAGAGGCCTACAAACTGAGAATCCTAATAGCTTGGGAAAATCTAAAGCTAGTGCTTCATCGCCTGGAAGCACACACTCAAGTTGGAGAGTCGAGTGAAGCCCAGTCCACTTCTCATGTGAAACGAATGGTAAGATGCAGGGAAGGTACTAAGGGAGGCGAAGTTCTTGAAGCTTGGTTGCTAGAAGAAAGGTGTAATTTTTTTGCTATAGGATGAAATGCAATTAAAAAATTTATTCTGATGGATAGTAATGCGTCAACTCTCAAATGTTGAAGTTTGGATGTGCAGCTCATACAGACTAGGTATTTAGTCGGTGTCTTTTGTTTCCCAAATTAAAGTGTAGAAGCTAATGGATAATCTGCTGGACAGTAGTTTTTTGTATCCAAAAAATGGACAATCCAGTTTTGGTGACCCAAGAAAATGGGCTTGTGTAAAATCTTAGGGCCATTTGATAGTATGGCAAGATGTATTTTCGTGAAGTGACAGTATGATTTGAGAAATTTGTTGTTTGAGATGTAATACAATTTTATTATTGATAAAATATAACTATTACCGATCAAAAATATATATAACAATACACAGCCTTTATAATAAATTCACCCATTGATTAGAATAACAAATAAATATTATTAAGAAAAAATACATGCAATCAAAGGACATAGCAATAAATTACCAACTAATAGAAATTGGTGCATGTTATAGTTAGGTAAAAATACATTAATAAAGAGAAAGTGAAATAATATAAAAAGTACAAGTTGTGAGCTATCTAGATAAGAATGGGCCTCCAAATCAACTTATAGGAGTAAATATCTACAAAAATCATAAAACAATCTCTACATATCAACTATGTTATTGAAAGTAACAATAACAACATGAAATATGATGTTCAACAAAAATAAATAAAGAGCTCTAAAACTTTCCAACTCTTGCAAGTTTAAATTTCCTTTGCACATGGTGCCCACTTGTGAGGGGAGGGAGGGGGGGACTATCACCCTAAATCATGCACCTCCTAATCTGCTTGTTTTTTCTGGGGACTCCCAAGATTCACCTTCATGGGATTTCTCTAATTTTGAGGATATTATTGTACCTGTTGTCCTTATTCTCCCCTTGGTGACTAGTCAAGAGGTGGTCTTTTTCAATAGGTTTACAACATCCACTAATAATGTGGGTGGGGTCACTTTCTCTCCTCCTTGTTTCTCAAAAATCAAATACTATAAAGGTCAAATTCTTGGTGAGTCATTAGACATTAGTAGTGCAAAGGCTACCCATGAATACTTGCAGTTGTATGAGGGTTTTTTTTATCAAGCTCCCTGACTTGGTTGTGAATAGAATCCACCCCTCAATGAATAACTCTCTGCTAGGAATTTCTTTTAATTTTTTCCCTAGCATTGACATGGTTCACCAATGGATGTCCACATATTGGCATCTTAATGAAGTGTTTCCACAAGTGTTATTCTTTGTGGCCTAGTAATTTTCAAATTCACTTCTAATGAAGATCGCATTGTAGTCCTTGCTCAGGGACCTTGCTTCTATGGTAAAAATAGCTTGTCCCTATGTCATTGGAAGTTGGGTTTTGAGTGAGTTGTAGATTTAAATAAAATAGCTCTAGTTCAAATTTTCCTACTAGGTCTTCCACTTGAGCTTTGGGATGAAGAAATTTTCAAATGGATTGTCAACTCTTTTGGCCACTACGTCCTTGCTAATGGGGTTACAAAGGCCAAGTCCAAGTTAGTTTTCCCCCACTTTTATGTTAATGTTGACATAAATAAAACTCTTCCTAACCTTATTACCCTCCAATCAAAGCTTGTAAAATAGTCCCAACGCATCCAATATGAGAATGCTACTTTTTTTTATCAAAACTAATTGAGATCTAGTCATCTCTTTACTAAATGCAAAGCCCCTAAAAAAAATCTATAAACTTAAAGACCCTATTTCTCTTCTTTTGGATGAGGGAACTGACTACCCCTTTATATAGGACCTCCTTAATATCATGAAGTCCCATGATAATCAATCCCTTAAAAATTATCTTGAGGTGGAAGTTTCCCCAGCTCTACAGTCAGATCCCCTAACTAATGTAGTTGCTTAGCCCTTTGTGCCTCTATTTCTTAAGGAAGGAGAGATCCCCAACCCCACTCATACTATTGTTGACTAGTATTTTGACTCCTAAAGTGTCCTAAATGATGGGATACCCAATCCCAACCCTCCACCCCTCCTAAGGTGCCTCTTGCTAACATTCTTGTTCAATGCTCCTCATTTGTTGGTCAACAACAAAAAAGAAAACCAGGAATTAGAAAAACGATGTGGGAATGGATTCAAAAGTAGGAATGCCCTCCCAATGTCAAACAATATAGAAGGAAGTAACAAGAGAGATTTCTTGTGGAAGGAAAAATAACTTAGAAACAACCTCTACTAGACACTATAAATGAAGTTCCTCTATTGGATTATGAGAGGCCTAAATAGCCCTAAAAAATAGCACTCTCTCAAGACTTGTATCCTTAAGAATAAGATAGATATCATGTTGATATAAGAAGTTAAAATGAATCATGCTACCTTCCAACATATGGAAAACTTTATTTGGCCTAGGGCCAAGTATTTTATAAGTGATGCTCAAGGACCCTCTCATTGTGTTGTGACTATGCGAGACCCGACGGTGGCTTTTAGGTCTCTAATGTCAATATCTATTAGTAATCTTGATGTAGGAGCATCCAATGGTGTAAGGGAAATCTTGCATCACCCAAAAACATGCATTGCATTTATATTTCCTTTGGTTAGATTTTGTATATGTCTTTGCATTTCTGGATACCCTTTTCATCTTTATGTAGATCCCCACTTTCAGTTTTATTTTTCTATTTTTTCTGGTCAACTACTATTTTTATCATCTTTTGGAATTTACTCCTATTTTTAGTAGATTTTGGAATTTGAAGGTGTTTTGGAACAAAAAATATATGGGAGGATTCAGAATAGGAAAATAATAATATTGGTGAAAGAATCAGGCCGAGAGCATTCTCGGTTTGAAAGATATTGGAGTTTTAGTCTCCCAGAAAAGCACCTGAAAACCTTCCAGATTAGGTTTGAGGAACTAAATAGCCCCAAAACTTGCCAAAATTGGCATAGCATATTTAGAGCACATTCTTGACTTCGAAACCTTTCTGACGGTTCAAATGGTTCAAAAAACGGAGTCCCAGATCAAAAGTTATGGCTCCCGGAAATTGGTACACTTTCAAAATGTGTTGATTTTCGAATGGTGTTTTAATTTTTGAATTTCAAATTGTAATTCTTGGCACCAAACTGCCAAAACTCATAACTCGAATGTTTTTTTTGGATCCAAATGGAAAAAAGGCTATTTATGGGGGGATTTTTCTGATTTTTGGTAGTTTTTTGGGGAAAAGAGTTTGCATGTTGTGTAAGGGGAACTTGGGGTAATTTTCTGTAATTTCTATAATTGGCATGTATCATAGAGCTCAAGGATTTGAGATCCTCTGCATGTAAAAATTCCATATTATTGAATAAAATATTATTCTCTATTCTATGAGTTTTTTTTTGTGTCTCGGGTTTGCTCCCTTGTCAAGTGGTATTAGAGCGAGGTTTTCTTGAGCATGTGAACATATCGTCGATTGTGAGGTAGTTCGCACCAAGACCGTGGTTGTGGGTTTGAGGTATTCAAGATGCCTCCAAGAGTGATTCCTGGTAGGCGTGGTGGTGGCAGAGGTGGCAGAGGTGGTAAAAATGTTGGTGGAAGAGATTCATTGGTGGCCGAGGGTTTCAGAGCCCTCCAGAGACAAATTCATGCATTGCAGGAGCAGATGAGAAGAGGGTTAAACCCGGGAAGAAGAGGAGAAAATAAGAATGAAGAAGAGATGGAAGATATGTATGTAGAAGAGGAAGAAGTAGCGATTGATCAAGATCAAATGTGGCTGATTAGGGCCATTTCGAAGATTGGAAAAAGACCCAAAATAGAAGTCCCCAGTTATTCTAGAAGTCTGAACACAGAAGAGTTGATCAACTAGATCAATGAGCTAGAAGAGTATTTTGAGTATGAAGAAGTAGAGGAACCAAATCGAGTTAAGTTTGCAAAAATGAAGTTGAAGGGCCATGCCAATATTTGGTGGAAAGAGGTCCAATTAGAGAGAAATTGAAGAGGAAAAGGAAAGATCAACAATTGGAATCTCATGGTGGAGAAACTGAAGAAGCAGTTCATACTAGTGGACTATGAGTTAGATCTGCTAAAGAAATTACAAGGTTTGAAGCAAGGAAGTAGATCTATGAAAGAATACATGGAATATTTTCACAAGATGATCATTAGAACGAGACATGCAAAGGCTAACAAGGAGAAGGTAGCCCGTTATCTTAATGGGTTATGACCAAGCATTCAAAAGGAGTTAAGCCTCGTCAAAATGAATACCATTGAGGACGTGTACCAATTTTCCTTGAAAGTTGAACAAAAGTTGAACAAAAGGTTTGATAACAAGCAAAAAGGAAGAGGAGGTCAAAGCAGAAAGGGTGGTGGAAGATCTTCTAGAAGCCGAAATGAGGATGAGAAGAAAAATGGAGATGTGGGTACCAGCTGAGGACAGAGGAGTGATAATTTCTACTGCCTGCATGATCAAAACGGTGGTGATCAAATAGGTAGAGGACGAGGTAGATCTGGACAAGGATATGGAAGAGTTGGTTTTAGAGGAAATTGTTTCCAATGTGGTGAAGAAGGGAATTGAGCCTATGAATGTCCACAACACCAAGAAAGGATAGACAGAAGACCAGAAGGTCATGGAAGGGTTGCACATGTAGATGAGGAGGCCCAATCTAAACATTTAGATGATGTTGAAAGGGGAGAAGCCCTAGTGGTGAGAAGAGCCCTGGTGACTAGAGAGAAGGAGCCAGAACAGAGGAATAATTTGTTTCGCACAAGGTGCAAATGTGAAGGAAAATGCTATGATGTCATTATTGATAGTGGTAGCATTGATAATCTGGTGTCGGAAGAGATGGTTGCAAAACTAAAGTTGAAGAGGGAAAGGCATCCACATCCGTATCGGATTTCCTGGCTACAGAAAGATCACAAAGTTCTAGTCAATGAGCAGTACCTGGTGAAGTTCAAAATTGGGAGCTATCGTGATGAGGTACTCTGTGATATCATCCCCATGGATGCATGTCACATGTTGTTGGGGAGGGCGTGGTAGTTTGACAGGTGAGCTATACATGATGGCCATGCAAACACTTATTCCCTGACAAAGGATGGAGTCTGCCATAAGCTGAAACCCCTAAAGGAGGCCAAAGAAAAGGTATGCAATAGTGCTAGGGTTTGTTATGTTGATGGACAGAAATATTTAGAAGGCATGAAGCATGAGCGTCTGTGTTATGCATTGATTCCTAGAATGGATAAAGAGGATAGTGGGAATGTACCAGTAGAATTTTTTAGGTTATTGGGTGAGTTTCAAGAGATTTTTTCTAATAATGTACCTAAGGTTTTCCCACCAGTGAGGAAGATCAATCATCAAATTGACTTGATCCTTGGAGCCAGTTTGCCAAATAAGGTAGCTCACAGAATGACTCCTATAGAAAATGAGGAGTTGAATAGACAAGTTCAGGAGTTGTTGAGAAAGGGTTTGATTCGAGAGAGTCTAATTCCATGTGTAGTACCTACAGTACTACCACCAAAGAAGGATGAGGAGTGGATAATGTGCATA
Source organism: Sequoia sempervirens (assembly GCA_007258455.2). Lineage (NCBI taxonomy): Eukaryota > Viridiplantae > Streptophyta > Pinopsida > Cupressales > Cupressaceae > Sequoia > Sequoia sempervirens. The sequence continues at coordinate 14,282,141 of VDFB02000002.1, read as the reverse complement.
GACTCCCGAGCCATAAACAAGATAACAATCAAATACTGATTTCCCCTGCCAAGGATGGATGACTTGATGGACTATTTGAGTGGAGCGCAGTACTTCACAAAGATTAACCTGAAGAGCGGATATCACCAGATCCAGATTCATGAGGGAGATGAATGGAAGACCACCTTTAAGACCAAAGAGGGCCTGTACAAATGGTTATTCATTCCTTTTGGGCTAACCAATGCACCAAGCACATTCATGAGGCTCATAAACAAGGTATTGAAATAGTTTCTGGGAAATTTTGTTATTGTGTACTTAGATGATATTTTGATATTCAGTAAGTCCTTGGGTGAGCATTTGGTGCATATTCGTAGAGTCTTTGAAAAGTTGAGAGAAGAGAAATTGTTGATTAATCTGAAGAAGTGTAGTTTTATGAGGAAGGAGTTAGTGTACTTGGGGTTTGTCATTTCGGCCAAAGGTCTCAAGATGGACCCAGAGAAGGTGAAGGCTATTCTAGAATGGTCTACCCCAAGAACTACTACTGAGGTGAGATCTTTCCATGGTCTAGCCAGTTTTTACAGAAATTTCATTAGAAACTTCAATACTATTTGTGCACCCTTGACTAAAGCAATGAGAGGGGATAGAAAAGAGTTCAAGTGGAGCACCAGAGCAATCAAGAGTTTTGATCTGTTGAAGTAGAAAGTGAAAAAGCAACTAGTTTTAGCCCTCCCATATTTCAATAAGGTGTTTCAGGTGGATTGTGACGCTAGTGGTTGTGCCATTGGAGCAGTGTTGAGCCAAGAAGGTAAGCCCATTGCCTATTTTAGTGAAAAGTTAAATGATGCAAAGAGAAAGTACTATGTATATGATCAAGAATTTTATGCAATAGTTAAAGCATTAAAGAAATGGAGACATTATCTATTGCCGAAGGAGCTTGTTTTTTTACTGATCTTTAAGCATTACAGTATCTAAATAGTCAAGGGAAATTAAATCAAAGGCATATGAAATGGGTAGAATTTTTGCAAAGCTATACCTTTGTTTTAAAACATAGGAGTGGGAGGTCGAATAGGGTTGCAGATGTCTTAAGTAGGAGGTAGACATTGTTGAATGATGCAAATTGAAGTGGTTGGGTTCAATGAACTCAAGACATTGTACTCTGAGGATCCTGATTTTGTAGAGGCTTGGAAAGCTTGCAAGGAGCCTGTTATAGTTGAGAGGACAAGGTGGTTGGATTTCATAATTCAGGATGAAATTTTGTTTAAAGGAAGCCAATTGTGTATTCCAAGGAGTTCCATGAGGGAGAACCTGATAAAGGAGAAGCATAGTGGATGAATGGAAAGAAATTTTTGTTAGTATAAGACTATTGCTATTATCAGTGAACATTATTATTGGCCACAGTTGTCATGGGATGTGAGGAAGTTTGTGTAGAGTTGCAGGGTGTGTCAGATGGCTAAGGGAGTGAGCCAAAATATAGGATTGTATCATCCCTTACCTATACCAGAGAGGCCCCCAGAAGATATAAGTATGGACTTTGTTCTTGGTTTTCCAAGGACGCAGAGAGGGAACGATTCAATGTTTGTGGTAGTTGACAGATTTTCAAAGATGGGGCATTTCATTCCATGTCGAAAGACCCATGATGCAGTCCACATCACTAACTTGTTCTTTAGAGAGGCGGTGAGGCTACATGGTCTGCCAAAGAGTATAGTCTCAGATCGTGATACCAAGTATGTGGGATATTTTTGGAGGACCTTGTGGAAGAAGTTGAAAATAGAGTTGAAGTTCAGTTCTGTACACCATCCACAAACTAATGGGCAGACTGAGGTTGTGAATAGAAGTTTGGGTAACCTACTGAGATGCTTGGTAGGAGATAAACCCAAGGGATGGGACTTGATCTTACCCCAAGAATAATTTTCTTATAGAAATTTTGTTAGCAGAAGCACTAATAGATCACCATTCCAGATTGTGTATGGAGGCAATCCTAGGACTGCTCCAAAATTGAGGAAGATGGACCAGGAGAAGAAGACTAGTGATGAAGCCAAAGACTTTACAAAGAACATCAAGAATGTACATGAGGAGGTAAGAGAACATATCAATAAGATAAATATGCAGTATAAAGCTAAGGCAGATCAGAAGAGGAGGAATAAGTATTTTTAGGTAGGTGATGAAGTGATGGTCCACTTAAGGAAGGAAAGGTTTCCAATGGGAACCTATAACAAATTAAAGATGAAAAAGTTTGGTCCCTATAAAATTTTGAAGAGACATGATTCAGGGAACGCATATGAGGTAGAGTTGTCGGATGGAGTCAACATTTCCCCTGTGTTCAGCATTTTGTATTTGACAAAGTATTATGAAGGTGGCACAGAGGAAGTACCAGAAATGGAACAGTGTGGCATTCCAGCATCTACTTCAGAGAAGGAGGAGATTGAAGCAATCTTGGATAGTCGTGTGGGAAGGAGTACCAGAAATAGGAAATATGAAGAATATCTAGTGAAGTGGAGAGGAAGGCCTGTGGAAGACTCATCCTGATTGTCAAAGGCATAGGTTGACCATTTGGGTTTTTCGCAACCATCTGAGATTGGTTGTGGAAGACTCATCCCGGTTGTCTAATGCTCTTTTGTTTAGATTATGCCCTGACCATGTTTTACATAGATGTGTATCTGAGTTAGATGGTTATGATTTAGTACACGTCTTCCATCATGAACCTGAAGGAGGACACTATTCGATAGTGAGAAAAGTTCACAAAATCTTAGGAGTTGGCTACTTTTGGCCATCAATGACAAAGGATGTTTCATTCTTTCTCACACATTGTGATGAATGTCAGAGGATGGGAAGACCCACGCTAACCATGGAGATGTTGCTTCAACCACAAATAGCTCTGGAACCATTTGAAAAATGGGGCATCAATTTTGTGGGACTTGTCGATCCACCTTCAAGAGGGAAATGTTACATCCTTGCTGGTACTAATTATGTAACAAAATGGGTTGAGTTGAAGGAATTACTAGTAGAAACTGAAGATAAGGTTGCAGATTTTATGTACAAACAAATTCTACAGAGATTTGGTGCACCCAAAGAAATTGTTTCAAACCAAGGACCACAGTTTGTATCAGTAATGATGGAAGCATTTTTGCAAAAATACCAGATGACTCATAGAAAATCTTCACAGTATCACCCTCAGGAGAATGGACAAGTGGAGGTTACTAACAAAGAATTAGAGAATATTCTAAAAAAAATAGTTTCATTGAGGAAAGAAAACTAGGTAGATAGGTTGGATGAAGAAGTGTCAGCCTATAATACTATGTGGGAAACAATAACTAGGTTTTCTCCTTATGAACTAGTGTATGGAAAGAAACCAGTTATGCCAATTGAATTTGAATTAAAAACATTGAAGACATCAGTAGAAATTGGAATTGATCTGCTAGAAATAGAGAAAAGCAGAATTGTGTAGCTTAATAGACTTGATGAAATGAGAATGGAGGCACTTCAGCATATGGAGGTGATTCAAAAGCAGAGGAAGGAATGGCATGATAAACATTTTATGTCTAAATAGTTCAAAGCAAGAGATTGGGCATTGTTGTTTAACTCTAGATTTGAAGAGTTTAACAAGAAGATTCATACAAGATGGTTAGGATCCTATGAGATAGATCAAATATTTGAAAATGGAGTTTTCCAATTAGTACCAATTGATGGAGAAAAGAGAGTTATGCTAGTGAATGGTCATCATCTGAAAACATATCATAAGTTTGCATCAAAGGAATAATTTTTAGATGATCTACAACATAGAATTGAACATTTCCTCATGGAAGATATTTCTTCCATGAGAGAGTGTCTCTAAACTCTTGAGGAAGGCATGAATAAACAAGGTAAATTGAAAACCAACAAATGGCAGTTTACCTTAAGAAAAATGGAAGTAAATTTAAAACTAGCAAATGGCGGTTTGCTTTCGAAAAAAAAAGAAAGAGAGATGACTGAAAACCAGCAAATGGAAGTCTATCTAAGTTAACTCCTGAAGGCTCCTGAAAAACTTCAAAAAGCTCCTGAAGGCTTCTAAAGATTGAAGACTCTGAATATTCCATTTGGCTCGATAGTTCCTAAAGGCTCCTTAAGAGCTCCCAAACATCTCCTGATGGCCAAATACTCTAAGGACTCCATTTCACTCAACTCTTAATGACTCCTGAAGTTCCAAAGCTCTTAAGAGCTCCTGAAGGCTCGTAAAACACTCCTAAAAAATTTGACAATCTCGAAGTCTATCAACTCATGCAATTCCAAAGCTACTGAGAGCTCCTGAAGGCTCCTAAAGAACCCCTAAAGGATCCTGAAGAAATTAAAGGCTCGAAATAAATTAAGGTGCACATTTAATGTGAATATTACTTTTGAATATTTTCTACGGTAGTTAGACTAATTTAAAATAGGTAAATATTTATAAGTCTAGACATCTCCGCCATACTGTTAATGATGATAATAAATCAACTTTTAAACATTTCAAAATGTGGTGGATGGTTGATGTAAGTAATAATGTGAAATTGGATGATGTCAGTCAATAATAACAGATCTTTTCATGATTCGGTTGTCTTTTCAAAAATCCTCCCAAGTACAGATTGACATGTGTAATGAATGTCACCAACCTTGCGAATTAAATGCAAGCTTCATGTTGTGTGTGAATCATCTGGAGAAATAAATGAAATAAATGCAGAAAGTTAATGGCACGTCATGTCATTTTCAAATTGGCTGCTCCCAAATCAAGAAAAATCATTCCACATTTTTTGTAAGTAATTCATACTGCCAATTGAAGTCTTCCATTGTAGAAGTCCACTATTGTTGACAGAAAAAGATCGGGAATAAGAGAAATGTTGAGCCAGAGAACTTCAATCTTGACTCAGAAACTAGAAAATTGCTAGAAGAAGCTGGGTGGCTGAATTTTGTGATGCAGTATGAAGGTTTTCAGCTATAAATGGTTGGAGAATTTCTGAGAAACTTTAATGTGAATGCCACTAGAGTAAGGGGAGAGATAATTGAAGTTACTCAATAAATTATAAGTGAAATTTTTGGAATCCCAGTTGAGGGAAAACTGGTTAACAAGGGTAGGGTTAAATTTGAGAAATTGGTGGTTGTGTTTCACCAAGAGCCAGAAAGAAGGCTGAAAATTTAAATGCATAAAGGAGACCAATGCGGCATAGCTTGTAACAGTTTGTCATGGAGAACTATTGCGACATGGGTCATGAAGTTCTTCACCTACAATGGGCAGTATGGCACGATATTAGGTACTGGAATGCGGTTATTAATACATTTGAGGTATGGTCAAAAAAATCCTTCTGCTAGGATAAATTCACCAACATTTTTGTTTCAGCAAATCTCTTCCATGATTTTGAGAGTAAAGGCTAGGGGTAAATCTTCTATAAAATACCAGGGATTGATACATTTGATAATTAAACACCATTTCTTAAAAAAGAAACTAGAAAGCAGGGCTAGTTAGAATTTTTTTCTACACCTGTAGAAAAGCCAAAAGAGAAACTAACAAGGGGACCCACAGATAAAAAGGAAAGAATTGAGAAAGGGGAATCTTCTAAGAAAAGGGGAAATATAAAATCACAAGAATTTTCTAGGATAGGCCATACTAGTTCCAAAAAGAGGAAGCAAGAAATACATGAGGAAACCCCTAGCCATGTTGAGACTATAGTGTCCACCCCTAAAGAAACAACTAAAGTTCAAACCCCTGTTTCAGAAAGTCCAAAAAAAATTGTTGTAGGCCATGAAGAAACCCATACACCAGTACAATCTCCTAAGCGGCCCAAAATTCCTCCTGAAGACCCATGCCGACTCCTAAAAGACCCCCTATTTTTGAAATTCATGACTCTGCTGAAGAGTTCGAAGCACAAACTAAAGAACAAGAAGCATCTAAGGAATTTGAAGTAGAGGAAGCCATGAGATCCCTACACCTCCTCCAACTGTAGAGCAAAGAAAAGGAAAATAAATATTGATTGAAGAAGAAGAATCCCATGAAAAATTAAATGAAGAGGAGTTAGAAACTAAAGAACTATTGAGGGCTATGAAAATGTCCTAACTAGAAGCTGAATTGGAAAAATAAAGGAAAAACATGCAATTCCTTAAGGAGAAATTGAGAAGAAAAGAAGAAGAATTGCAACAATATTTCAGCAAAACTTAGGAAATGGAAAGGAAATTGAACAAAATGAAGCAAGGTTTAGAGAACAATTGAGTAAAACATAGGATGCTCTGCAACAAGCTAGTGTGCAAGCATTAGCAAATGCTAAAGAAATTTCAAAATTAAAAGAGGAATTGCAATAAAAGGAAGAGCAATAAAACAACAATCTATGTGGTTTTATGTGCAAGAAGCCTTTACTTCCACAACTCCTTTGTGATACCTTTCTCTACCTTCCATTATTTCTGATATTCCTTCCATTCCATCAGATATGCCTCCTTCAGCCCAATCTAGATATCTCTCATTGACAGCCTTGAAATATAAGGAATAAAATAGAGTATTAAAAGAGCAAGTACATAAATTAGAAAAAGAAAAGAATGAGGTTGAGAGGAGACTTGAGCAAGTAGCAGAAATTAGTTTTGCAATGCTTTCCATGAGAACACTAGCTAAGATGTATGCTTTGTTTCTCAAAGAGAAGTTTCTAGAATGGAAACTAAATCAATTAATCTTGGGAAGAAGCCTGGATTACCATGGGGATCATGATTTTTTGTAGGATTACTTTAATAGCTATCCTAACATTAAAAATATAATGTGTGAGTTTTACCAACATGGATTCTTAATGGGAGACAATGATGACTCTATTTTGAATATTTATGTTGGTGAGCTTCAAATCAGATCATTTGTTTCTTTAATGCAAAATCAAATAGAATGGTCAAGTATAATGGATAAATATAAGGAGGCTCAATTACCAATGAGACCTGAAATGCCTCATGCTGAAAAATATATCAAGGTTGTGCGATCAGTGGTAAGGCTAAATCAGGTTAATCCCCTTTATGTCTCAAGTTTTTTCGATAGTATTGTTGCATTCCAAAATTTTGAAGGAACACTTCCCCCATTAGCACTGCAGTCCTATGAGGATAGGTACCAACTCATTCCAGAGATAGATAGAAGAAGGGAACCAATAAGTCTAAATAACATCAACTGGAGTTTGATCAGAGTCAGGCATGTCATCACATTAATCTAGCAGCAAAAAGAATTCTAGGTCGGCATGAGATTCAGAATGTTGTTCATCATTATACCAACACTAAAGCTCAAGGAAATAGAAAATATACTAGCTAGAGTGTTAAGACCATGGTTTGAAAATATGAGGCAAAACCATGGCTTTGCACTCAACACCAGATTACCAGATCAGTACAGGGATGGTGTATTTGACTGTTGCATTTGGATGGAGGCAGTAAACAAAGAAAAAGAGAACAGCATAGTTGTTGATGAGGAATCATGAGGACATGGTCCAGAACAAGTGGGGAAGAAAAGATGAGAGCATCTGAATACTTTCATTTAAAGCACTTAATGTTTAAAAGACTTGTTGTTTTTGTTAATTGACATAATTGGTGGTAGATTATAGATTAACATATTTACTTATTTTGCTTTATGTTTAGCTAAATTAGTGGATATAATTGAAGTAATGGTTTATGTTAATTGTGTTACTTTATGATGATATTTGTTGAGATAATTATGTTGCATTGATCTTTTACTACCATAATTGTTATCCTTTTCTTAAGGGTTTTGAACAAGGTATTTTAAAGATTGATGATGTGGTTAAACTCTCTATTTAATCATGATGGATGAACTCTCCATTTAATCATGATGGATGAATACACCATAGATGGGCCCTACTGGATGATGAGTCACTCAAGTCCAAATTGACTTCTTTATAGTTAGTTATGGAACTTACACTTCCAGCGCCAATCTGGCATAGTTCTCTTTAGTCCAATTTCAGTTCTATTTTAGTTTTATTGTAATCTTTAGTTGGTCTCCTTATGTCTTGGTAGTTAATGCCATGTTAGAAATCTAATAAGGATATTCTTATAAATATCCATGTTTCAATTTTAGTTAGGGGTTAGATAATTTCAATCAAATCTTTGTAATTTCAACAGCAATACTTTGTTTTGCGTTCTACTTTTGATCAATGGGAATGAAAGCAAGGAGTTAATTCAATCTTTGTATTAAAGGATCTTACCTGAGGAAGAGCAGGGCCCACTCAAATTTTGGAACAATCTTGTGTTGGTATTTTGTTAAGTTATGCTATTTCAGATTCATTCATGTTAAATCTGAAGTAGATATTAATTATGAATTGTTAAGTTGTTAAACCATTTTTTGACTTAGTGAATGTTAATTTTGGATAGTTACGCTCGAATTACTTTCAAGTTTCAGTTTTTTATGGTTAGATTAAGATTTTTGGAATCATTATAAGGTTTATTAGATTAATTGGATTTAGATGTTGTTCGAAGTAGTTAAGTTTGGTGTTTATTTATTAAGTTTCATTAGAAGTGATGATAGGAACTTATGGAAAGATGAAGTTGGAGTTTGTTGAAAATTTGTTCATGGAGATTAGTTTTTATGTTTTCTAGAATAATCATCATTTCTTTGCAAATCATTTATGTTCCTAAAATAGTGTTTAATTTCTAGCAATTAATTATGGATTTTTTTAAAAGAAAAATAGAATTAATTTTGATTTTGTGTTTTAAATTAAGAATTAAATTAATCATTAGTTGTCCCCATGAATCGGTCTAAGTCAACTTCAATAAAATCATAAATAAGTCAATAGGAATTTAAATTAGAAAATAAGATAGAATTAAACCTTAGGAATCAGTCGCTACAGTTCAACTCTCGAAGAGCTCCTTACAGCTCCTGAAAGCTCCTGAAGTAGGAAAATCAATACCTAAAGTCATTGTTTACAGTGTACGACCCCCCCCAAAAGAATCCATGACAACTATCCTTATCGCATATTTCTTTGAGACACACTTAGTTCGATACATAATTGATTAAATGATGCAATTTGTGACATCAATGACCTTTCCCATCACTTATCAATATTTATTCCCCCAACTTTTGCAACACTAGTAAATTTTTTTGGGAGGACATCTCTTGGAAGATCATGGCTAATAAGAATTATTATTGGTTGATATCAAGTGACTTTAATACCCCCCTTTTCTCTTTTGAGAAACTTGGGGGTTTGACTAACTATAATGACACTATGGCCGATTTGGTGGATTTCATCAATACAATAGGCCTAATGGATATTGAATTATAGGGGTGGCTTTTTATCCGAACCAACCACAGGAAAGGTAATAGTATTATCCAATTCAAAATTGACCATTTTATGGTCTTCTCTAACTAGGACATTGGTTGCAACTCCAACCTAGTGGCCATGCCTAGGAATGTCTTAGATCATAACCCTCTACTTCTTTCATGGGCTTACAAACTCTGTAGGGGACCTTTTCCCTTATGTTATGAAATCATGTGGACTAACCATCTTGATTATAGAGATCACATCCTTAATTGGTGGAACACCCCCTTCCAAGGTACGACACTGTACAGAATGTCCCAAAAACTGAACTTTATAAAAGATACGATGAAGGGATGGAATAAGATTAATTTTGAAAATATTCTAGTGAAAAAGAAATAGTTGACTACAAAACTTATTGATATCCAAATCCAAATTGATAATGGGGAAATTTTTGAGGCTACTCATCTTGTTGAAGAATCCTTAAGGATGAACTAGAAAGAAATCCTAAAAGGAGAAGATATTTTTTTGGAAATAAAAATCAAGGCTCCAATGGCTAAAGGAGGGAGACAGGAACTCTTCTTTCTTCCACATGTTTACTATGATAGATAGAAAAAATAATATCTCGTCCCTCAAGGATGATAACGGATTACAATTCATGGATGATATCCAAATTGGGAAAATTTCCTTTGACTACTTCCACTGGGCCTAATCTAATCAGTCCCTTATTGTGACCATGCAGTGGAAGAAGAATTTTTAAACTGCCTACCAATCGCTTTGTCTCTTTAAGATAATGCCACCTCATGGCTCCAATCTATCATTAATAATTTAAACTTGCTAATTTCTCTATGGGTGTTGTTGATGTGTTTTTTATGCACTTCTCAACACAGGTAATGCATAGGTGCATCACCTCTCTTGAAAGACAATCTTCCACAATCAAATTGCAGAACACTATCCCAAGGTCTCTAATGTCAGGTCTTGATAGTGCTTGGAATATCTCAGTTGTTTGATGTGATTTGCTGGAATCATAAGGCGGTCTTACGGATGAGTTACAAAGCATGGGAAGTTGGGTCTTGAAATGGGGTTCCTAAGATGGGGAAGTTGTTGTGCGTTTACTGTAGGTTCAAATAGCAGTCTTGAACTCCATTTTTATCATTGGATTTAGCTTTACAATGTGCAATGAACCTTTCCTAAGGTACTTATTAAAAAAAAAGGAAAAAAGGATAGGGAAGAGAAAAGGTTCCTGGATCTAAAACTATGAATGAACAGTGACAATGGTGGCTACCACAGTAGACAGAATTTCTAAACTGGGTTTTGCTTGACCAAGAGAAACCTATAGCTACACAAAACCAGTGCAATCTCCTAAGGTCTGCTAATTTTCAGATTGCACATGCACATCATGAACATGCAATTGAACTAAGTTGCAGCATTGGAATAAAGAAGCCCAAGCTAACTTTGCACAGCAGCTTGTCATCAACAAGTGTTAAAAGTATGGGCTAAAAGCTCATCAAATACCAAAACAATAATTTCCATTATCACCTCCATTCAAGAATCTACAACTAAAACTACTATGGAAGGTAGTTTTGATCACTGTTTTCTACACAACAACAACACAGACAAGATGTAATATCCTATCTCTCTTAAAAGGTAAATCTCTATCAGCAAGCCTCAAGAGATAACCCCAAGGTATTTATGTCAGGTCTTGACAATGCATAAACAACTCAGTGATAAATGTGAAATTGCTAGTAATCACAATGGGACCTTACTACAAGAAAACTATTGAATTGATTCTATCATATTTAACAAGCTGGTGATACTCCAATCCTAGATTTAACCCGATAATCAAAGAAATAGCAAAAGAGTGAGGGTTTCAAAGAGATTTCTAAATCTAATATTACTCCTAAGATCAACAATGAAAGTAACCAATACCCATAATGGACCAATCCTTCAAAATTGATTTCTACTTGACCTAGATAAATCTGCTATCTTGTGGAAATAGTGCGATCTTCTAAGGCTCTTAAGATTTTCAAACCATGAACATTCATTCAAATAACCCTATTGCAGTTAGAATGAACAACATTCACGATTGAACTAAGCACTAGGAATATAAAGTCCAGGCTAACTTTGCAAAGAAACTAACAATCAATTGGTTGCGAAAAGTATGGACTAAAGGATTGCTGCAACATTCGAGTATCAAACTACCAACATTATTGAATCAAATTTAATCTAAACATTAACCTCCTCAAAGCAATTTTAAAGATGAAAACAAGAACCATGCAAGACAAGAGAATACCAATATAAGACCAAATCACAATGACATTACTTATATTCAGATTGTCCACTGTAGCAACAACTCTGGCTTTCTATTACAATATTTGCTTGGGAGCAGCTACTTGCTAATTTTAATCTACTTCTAACGGGCTAACTTCTAACTATTTTCCTCTAGCTTTCTGACTATCTAATTCTCTAACCCTTCACAAATGAGGCAACATGCCCAATATATAGAAACTCCAGAGAAATCCAACGGCCAGGCAAGGGTTTCACAGCAATAACTCGGCACAACCACCTGGCCAAGAGAGTCTTCAAAATAGTCAAACAGGCAATAAATGAGCATCCCGTTGAGGTTGGACCAAGATCCGTGATGCAGCCCACTTGATGCAAGGGAAAATAATGGGAAGCACAAATCGCATCATAGCCCATCATTAGTTCTTCTCCCTATTGTCCTTGCGCTGACCTAACTCTTCATGTAGCCTCAAGAATGCCGCATCTAAGTCAGCCACAGGTGGTACTGGTAGAACCCTAAGTCGCCTCTCAATGGATGCAATCTCCTCCCTTGAGTGTTTGATCGACCTATCCTAGTCTACTTTATATGTCACATGCTTATCAATAACTGTGAGGTAGGTGGCCGCATCATCCAGTTGGTGCTTGGAAATAGAACCGCCATCAAGTGGTGCATAGACATCATGCCATCATTCTTTCAACTGCTCTAAACTCAAATACTTGGGTGCGATCTTCCTTCATCCCGTCATGATTTCGAAGAAGGCCATGCAACCACCATAGACGCTAGCTAGGGTGTCATCAATGTGTTTTCTCTATTTGTAAATCTTTCTTAACACCTTTTGCCTAATTTGCAATGCCTCGAACCATTCCCATGATTCGGAAGCTCTAGAGGAGGGAAGAATTCCATCACTCACCAACCTGTCTTGGGTGTACTCCATAATAGTCCTAGTCTTCTGTAGGAGGAGGTCGGTGTCCTCTTTATCCCATGCTAACACCTATTTCAACCATTCAATTGTCATGACAGCATCCTTCCCAGTTGAAAGAATCTGCTTAATACTTTCATCACCCTTAATTTGTACTCCTTTCAACCAATTCATAGTGGCAAGGGTGGAAGCCTTCATCTTTTCAAGCTCAGTTATGGTCTCCTGAGGCAAAGGATTGGTGGCAGAGGAAGAGGGATTGATGGATTGGAGTGGCTTCATTAATTCCTCCAAGCATCTCTTGAGATTCTCATTTTCTCTCTTTAGCTCCTACTTGGTTTTTACTTCCCTCCTCAATCTGTCCACAATAACTATACTGGAGACCTCATAATCCCCAATGTCCTGCTCCACTGATGTAGGTCCAAGATTAAAGGTTTGTATCTTATAATCACTTCCAGCCACATCGTCTTTATTTTTATCTAGGACAGGGGTAGCAACATGAACAACCTTATTATGTGCCTCATCCCTTTCAACTCTCGAGATCACTCTAGCTTTCATTTTACCCTTGTCCTTTCCCATCCTAGCTAGCAGTGCATCCCAATTCGATGGACTATCTTCCACAACTACCTGTTTTCTCTTTATTTCCCTGTCAAGCCATTCAGGGACACTGGACTCCAATTGCTCCTCAGCCTGCTTCTCCACATTTTGTTGATCTTCTGCTATTTCCTCATTCAAACTTTGTTTATCTGGAGTTTCATCAACTTTACTTTCCTCTTCTTCAACATGTTCCTCCTCCTATTCAAGTGATGGGTCTTTCACTGCCTCTTTTTCCCTTGGAGGATATTCAATTGCCTCAGTTCTAATAGGAGAATCTGCATGTGCAATCATAGGGTATTGCATTATCTTTTCAATCTCTGCCTCTGCACTGTGGAGATCACCCACATGGAATTCCTCACCTTCAGTATATGGATGATCTTCAACATCTTCCTCCTCACCTGGTTCATTTTGAATTTCATGAGTGGAAGTGTTAGGGTTAGAGATGGCAGATCTTAACAATTAAATGCAGATTTAATAAACAAAAACAGAGAAACTAAAACATTCACAGAATAAATTATAACACAGAGATTTAACGTGGTTCACCCAATTCTGGGCTACATCCACCAAACCGCAGCCATCCAACACTTTTATTATCCAGTGTAAAACCTATTACAATCTTACGAATAATCGCGTTTTTCATCATACAGTAATACCCATCGAACCCCTTTTTGCCAAGCTTAGAAGCTTCCAGATTTTGGGTTCTACAAAATCGGATTTTTCCTTTTTCGTTGATTTTTCCCTTTTTTGATGATGATGCGAAAAAGTAGGAGGAAAAGTTTTTTCGGGGGCTACCGCCCCCGAACCCTTGCCCGGGGCTCGACCTGGCCCCGGACCCGGTGAGGGGCAGTGTACGATTATACCATGGGCTATACGATTATAGCATCATCGATTAGCCATACCAACAATCTCCCACTTGCCAGGGCGTCCGGGCTCCACACCACCACAATCTCCCACTTGGTGATCACCGGAGCGACAACTGGCGCAATTCTGGCTCCCAGCGGAAATAAGTACATGGATCTGCTGCTGCAGTATACTTGAATTCAACCTTGAAGATTAGCCCATTTGAAGAGGGTGAAACTTCTTCCTTGTCGCATGGCAATAAACTTATCCATTTGGGATTGACATCGTATTATTATCTTGTCTGCCAAGCTTAACTTTACATCCATCCTCCAGCAACCCGACCCGAGATGAGTGATATTATCTCAATTTACGTATGTGTTTTTGTTTTTGAATGCAAAGCGAGAATTCTTTGCAAGATGTATAGCACTCTGTCACATTAACAAAGTAATTTTCAGCATTGTTTTCCAAACTCCTTCCATGAAAAGTTCACGATATATCATCTCCTTTGCGCCTGCATTGCGGCAACATGCTACGCCTACGTGGTGGATAAAACAGCCACCTTACGCGAAGTGAAATCCAACTCACTGTTGTCCCACCAACTGTAAATACATAACCTGTGGTACTCCGCCTGGTATCTATATCCCCTACTAAATCTGAGTCAACATAGCCTTTTAAATCAGTATTAGAGCCCCCAAAACATAAACAATTATTGGATGTTCCTCTCAAATACCTGAGAATCCATTTTACCGCATTCCAATGCTCAACTCAGGGATGACTCAAATACCTGCTAACAACTCCTACAGCATGTGCAATATCTGGTCTAGTGCATACCATGGCATACATCAAACTACCTATAGCTGCAACATATGGTACCTTGGACATTTTTTCTTCCTCCTCTTGTGTCTTTGGACACATATCCTTAGTCAATTTGATATGACTAGGCAAAGGTGTGCTGACAGCTTTTGCATTCTCCATATGAAATCTCTGCAACACCTTTTCAACATAATTAGCCTGAGATAAAAACAATTTTCTATTTTTCCTATCTCTACGAATTTTCATACCAAGGATTTGTTTTGCTGCCCCCAAATCCTTCATAGCAAAGACTTTGCTAACTGTTGTTTCAACTCCCTTATTAGCCGGTCCATGTTAGACCCGACTACAAGCATGTCATCAACATATAAACACAAAATAATGCCAGCTATCATTATCAACCTCTTAAAATAAACACAATGAATTAATTACACCTGCTTTGTAGCCTTATCGACCATAAAGTATCAAATTTCAAATACCATTGCGAGGTGCTTGCTTCAAATACATATAAACTTTTATTCAATTTGCACACTAGTTTCTCCTTACAGCGACCTCAAATCCTTGTAGCTGTTCCATATAAATTTCCTCTTAAAATCACCATGGAGAAAAGGTTGTTGTTTTAACATCAAAGTGTTCTAAATGCAAAATCTTAAATGACCACAATACTTAGGAAACTATCTGAATAGAAGTCATTTTAACAACGGGGAAAAATATCATCAAAATCAATACCCTTTTTATTGCAAATCCTTTACAATAATGCGGCTTCAAATCTTTTCTTACCTCCATCCTCCTCTTTCTAGGCCCTATAAATCCATTTGTTTTGGTAAAGCCTTTTTACCTGTAGGCAACTTGCATAATTCCCAAGTCTGATTTTTTAGCAAAGAGTCCATTTCTTCTTCCATTCCATGCTCCCACTGAACCTTGGTATCCACCTGCATAGCTTCATCATAATATTCTGGTTCACCAGCATCAGTTAACAAAATAGTATACAAAGAGGAAGAGAATATTTCTGGAGGTCTACTTATCCTTGAAGATCATCTAACAAGAGTTTGTGGTATTTGTTGTTGCTGTTGTTGCCCAGCATGAGGAACCATTGAAACATCATTGTTTGGGTATCATCCAACACTACATAATCTTTTTCCTTTCTTCTCATCTTTGAAACAGCGGATCTTTGTACAACACTTTCTCATTGAATATGACATCCCTAATTCTCACAATTTTTTTATTTTCAAAATCCCAAAACCTATAACCAAATTCATCAATACCATATCCAAAAAATATACATTTCTTTGATGTTGCATCAAGCTTGGTTCTATTTTCAGAATCTACATGTGTAAATGCTTCACAACCAAAGGTTTTGAGAACAAAATAACTCACCTTCTTACCTTTCCATCCTTCCTTTGGAATACCACAACCCAAAGGATTAGAGGGACCTCTATTCAATTAGATAAGCAGCCTGATGTTGTTGGAGTCTACGCCCACATTTTTTAAAGGCAGCCCGGCATGCAATCTCGCATAGTCAAATTACCGCGCTCCATTGTGTCCTATTCATTTCGATACACTCCATTTTTCTGTGGAGTCCTTGGAACCGTTTTTACGCCTACTGAATACCATTAAGAGAACAACTAATCCTTTAAAACTCTTCTTTGCAATACTCACCACCATTATGGAATCACGAGGACATTTTTAACCTTTTCGATCTCATTCTCGACCAAAGCTTCTCCATTTTTTAAAAGTTTCAAATGCTTCCAGATTTACCGCCTAAGGAAATAAATCCATACCTTCCTAGTTGTATCATCAATGAATGCAACATAATACTGAAATCCACTGAGAGAAGATACCTGAGCTAGTCCCCATACATTCATATGCGCAAGATCCAATTTCTCATGTTTCTTTTTCTTCTCATCCTTGAGAAAACTTACTCTCTCTTTTTTTCCATACACACAACTTTCCGCGAGAAATCCACATTCACACATTTAGACACGATGGAAACATTATTTGAATGGAAGTAATTTCATACCTTTTGCACTCGCCAATACTTAAATTTGTTATACCCGCGATCTTGATTCCAGTCCGCGGTATTTGTATGATCTTCTACGCTTGGCTGCAGCTTGTTCACGAACATTGATCTTTTACGTAACAATTAAAGTAGAGAGCGATCTTGACTGCTTCCACAAAGATATGAAGGTGCCTACTTTCACCTTTTGCTACTACTAAGGCACCCTTTGTGACCTTCGGTTTTTATCACTAAATGTAACAACACAACCTTCATCATCTAGTTGCCCTGCTGAAATTAAATTTCTGCTTAGCTTTGGAACATGCCTTACCTCATGTAGTAGCCAATGATTCCCATTCTACAACTTAATCTTGATTCTTCCCTTTCCAACAATATGACAAGGTTTGTTATCTCACAAATAAAACAACCCAAAATCCCCTTAAGCATAATCAAGAAAATAACTTATATGGGGGTAGCATGAAATGAAGCCCCTGAATCTAACACCCAAGAATCATCAGCATTATCAAGGGAAAGAATCAAAACATCCTCATCAGATTTATTACTTACCACATTTTCCTCTTTACTTCCTTCCTTTCTGTCTCCTTCTTTATTTTTCCGAGACCAGCAATCTTTCTTCAGATGACCCGGCTTACCACAGTACCAGCAATCCCTCTTGTCTCTAGATTGAGACCTTTTGTCCTTTGATTTTCCTCGTGACTTCCCACGATTTCCATAATTGTTTCCTCTCTCCTTTGTTATCGCTTCACTACGCATTCAAAACAAGCACGCACGATGTGGATGTTCCGCGAGGCTTTTCTCTGGGATTTTCCCTGCGCTCAAAATAACACCAACATCATCAAACTTCAATGTATTGAACAGAAAGCAGGGTACTACTTGACCATTACCAAGCTATTCGACTTCGGGCAAAGAACAATCAAAGAGCCTAACTTCTTCATCAAAGTTTACTTTTACAGTTAATTGGTAATGGCTGTATTAAACTCATTTAAATGATGATGGCCGGCCCACCTTCTACCATTTCATATTAAAATAGCGTTTCATAAAGTAATACCTTATTGAGCGGAGCTTTTCATATAACTTTGCGGGGTTTCCATCAACTCTTGAGTTGTCTTTCAACATTGTAATGTCGCGCCAATACGATTGTACGGGCACAAGCGAATATTACTACCAAACGCTTTCTATCCAAGATCTCCCCGTCCTCATCTAACATTGTTGCAGGTTTCTTGGCTTTCCCTTCCAATGGCCGCCATAAATCCTTCTGATAGAGATAGTCCTCCATCTGCATCTTCCATAACTGATAGTTCTGCCCATTAAACTTCTCAACCTTCTTACCCTCGTCTGCCATTGCTCCCACTCAACCATGAGACTCCCACTCAACCGTGAGATCTTTCCTATAGACGATAATCGAAACACAACTCGCTCTGATACCACTTGTTAGGGTTAGAGATGGCAGATTTTAACAATTAAATGCAGATTTAATAAACAAAAACAGAGAAACTAAAACATTCACAGAATAAATTATAACACAGAGATTTAACGTGGTTCACCCAATTCTGGGCTACATCCACCAAACCGCAGCCATCCAACACTTTTATTATCCAGTGTAAAACCTATTACAATCTTTCGAATAATCGCGTTTTTCATCATACAGTAATACCCATCCGAACCCCTTTTTACCAAGCTTAGAAGCTTCCAGATTTTCGGGTTCTACAAAATTGGGGGGCCAGGGTGTACAGTATACCATGGGCTATACAGTATAGCATGATCAGTCGCCACATACCAACAGGAAGGAACATCATCATGTTGCTCCTCACGAGAAACCACCAGAGGTAGGTCAGCCCTAGGCACATTGTCCCTAGGAGAAGGAGTCCTAGACTTCCTTGTATACACTTTGGCCTTCTCCTTTGAGCTTTCAACATTTATTACCGGTGGGGTAGCTACTTCCTCTACAACCTTGGAGCTTGCCCTTTCTGACAATTTTATGATTCTTCTTCTCTTTAGCACAGGAGCATCAGCCTTAGGATTTTGCTTCTCAACCTCCCTATGCTCGGACCCTTCAATCCTTGTCCTTCTCTTGGCCTTCAGCCTCCTTTGTTTTATGGTTCCCTGGGTCTCTTCTTGTTGAACACCTTTTGTCTTTATCTTGGATGGGGAATCCAACTTACCTTTTCCCTTAGGATCCTGCTCGGCTAATTCCTCAAAAGTACAATGGGGATCCAAATCTCCCATCAGGTTGTAAGTGCATTGTACACCCTTATTCTCCAAGTCCCACACTGTATGTTTGAGCCACATCCTAGTAAATTTAAGAACTGGATCCATCAGTTGTTTCAATTATGTTTGTTCCTCCTCTAACCAATCCACATCACCAATTGGTTTGTCTTTAATGGCTTCATAGGCATGATCTTGGATCAAGTTCCTATCATCTTCCAATTGATCAAGCATTGCTCTTACATTGTATAATCAAACTGCATCAACCAGAAGCTAAGAGAATTTCTTCTTTTAGACCTCGTACTCATCACTACAGTTGGCCCAATAGTCCTTTAACTTTACCTTATGGCTGTACTCTCTACTGGCCCTCTTCTGAGCCTCTCTTGTGATATCAAATCTGGACCTTTGGGAGTGGAGAGACAGGCCAAGAGTACTCAATTCTTCCTCCGAAGCTTGGGTAGAACCAATGGAAGGACATACCTCCCCAGTGCCAATCCTTAATGGGAACTCTCCACCAAATCCAGTCTTATGCTTATCCTTCTTAACAATTGCATCAAAATCACAAATCTACCTTGTTACTTCTAGCAATATAATGTGATCAGTGGGGTACCTTGGATGTCTGTATGGAGCCTTCTGATAGCCATCAATCTGAATGTAGGAGAAGGTTGGAAATTGAATAAACCAAGCTCCATATTTCTTGATGAGCTCCTTGGCTTGATCTGAAATTATGACATGCTCTGCCTCTTGAAGCATTCTGGTGATATGCATGGTGAATGCATCATTTTCCCTCCTATAATTTGAACCTCCCCAATGCAACTGAGGGAAAACTTCATAAATAATATCCTGTCCAAAGGTGCCTCTTATATCCAATCCCCTGTAGGGGTGGAACCTGGCAAGTGCATAGACCAAATAGGAGGTCATTGTGAAGGTCTTTGTCTACAACACATTGGACAACTGCTTGTGAATAACTTGGCTGATGACCCCTACCCAATGGTAGTCAATTTTCTCTCATTCCATCCTTACAATGGCATGGCACATCCAATTCTCAAATGTACCAGCACTTTTCAATCCAACCACCCTGCTAAGAAATGTGATGGCATCGTAATACTCCTTCTTGAATTTGGCTCTGAATAGCTGTTTAGGCAATTTGGAATAGTGGGACTTGGGCTTCTCCAGCCAAGAGTTGATTAGCTGCTATGATTTCACAGTCTATTCGTTGTAGAACTCTTGAGTTGCCTTAATGGTGAACCCCACCACATGAGATCGTTCTAGCATATTGAATGTCTAGGCAATTGAGACAGGGTTGAGATTGGCAATAATTCTCCCTTGAGGACCAATTATCCTCTATGTGTCCTGATCATAGTGCCTTGCGCACTCAAGGACCAGCTCATAACAATGTATTGTAGAAGGGAAACTAGCCACATGGGCCAAACCTAACTCTTTCATTCTTCTAGTCATCAAAAGAGGATCCTTGGCTGACGTCCTTACTTTAAATTCCTCATAGTCCCAGAGGCCAACATTTGTATCAATAACTTCTGACCAGACAAAAGTGATCTTACTTTTAGGGACCTTACTCTTAATGTCTAGCTTGATCTTCTCTGCATTAGACAATGAGGAACCAGCTGCCACCTTGCCTGATTCGGCCTGTATTCAACATGAAAACATAATAAGAATTACAGGAAAGCAAGGTTAATCCATCAAAATACCATTAGAATGCATCTCAAATAAACAAGGTGCTATTAAAATTCCTATAAAATGACTACAAAAAATTTTGAGTTTCAAGGCCACTCGCAGAATCTGGGCCAAAGAGGAATTTCAGGAAATTCCAGTCCACTTGGATTCCAACAGAATAACAAAGAAACACCTACTTAATCACTAGACTCGATCATTTTTCATCAGTAAACCACATGAGAGATCCATATATGACATGAATAAACTAGAGAATGCATTGAAAAACACCAACATGTCACGTTATTCAATATTCCTTTGCATTTCGTCAGAATTCATGGAAATCTGTGAGGGACGGATTTCCGCGAAAAACAAGCCAAATTTGATTTTTAGGAAGTCTGGGAGATAGTGGATTTCGGAGAAATCCAGACCTGGCGGACATCTGTGGGTGCACAAAGTTTTGAACCATAGGAGAATCCGGAGTGAGGGCTTCGGCAAGAGTTGGAGATCTCACGGAGAAGTCCTAGCGAAAGACGGATGTCACGCTGAAAGGTCTATCAAAAAAGGGGTCTCACCAAGACATGGTGGTTTCAGTGTAACGTCCCGGCGAAAAGGGACATAGCAAACAAATCGGCATGAGCCAAGGGTGGTCAAGGTAAGGTCTTAGTGATAGTTACAGGTCTCACCGACCGGTGGGCCCAAGCAAACACCTTAGCCAGACTCAAGCTTTCGATAGGAGGTCCTAGCGAAAAGGCAATGTTTCATCGACTAAGGTTTGGTTTGAGTTCGGCCAGAGGTCTCAATGAAAAGTTTTGGGCTCGCTCAGAATAGAAGGCCTCGCTACAAAATCTTGGCGAATTGTGATAGTCACAACGAAGGGAAGGTATCGACCGGAGTTGGAGCCTCGTAGAGAGGTCTCAACGAAAAATGGATGTTCCAGCGACAGAAAGGAATACAGCGTGGCGAAAGCAAACACGCTCAGTGGGAGGTCTCGCTGAAGGATGGATGTCCTGGTGAAACAAACGAACATCGATCAAGCCAAATGGATCTCGCCATGACCTCTTCGCAAACAAGGGTAGTCCTACCGATAGCGAAAGTGAAAAACATGTTGGTAAGAGATTTCTTCGCGGGGTGGGGTCCTGGTGAAAGTGAGGTTTCACCGACTAATGGGCATACAAGATTTTATCAGTGTAAGAATGAAAATATCATGGTGACCCGACATGAACAAAGGAAGACTACTTCAGTAAACCTCAAGGTATTCGATATGACATCTCAACGAGCCTGAACGGTCACAGCAAAGGGAATCTGGAAGAGATGGAGAGTCCCGAACTATGACACTAAGACATGATTTCACCCAGACACTAAACCAACCGAGGATTTTGAAGAGTTTAAACTAGGGAAAGCTAGGGATGACCCCCTTCATGAATTTTCTTTGTATTGTGGGCCTATTTTAAGGCAAAATAACTAGACATGGCCCCAAGTTTCAAACCTCACCACCCGCCAAAGGGCATGGGAAACTCCAGAATTCAGTTGTTCCAACTGTTAAGTCACCACTAAGGTTTATGAATTACTCTCAAGCAAGATTCATCAGAATGCAAATGGACATGTGAACTCAAAACTCACCCGAGAGACAACAAGGACGCAACACCAAACAACCCCCAGCACAAAACAGACGAAGACACATGAAACCAAATCCTACAAGCCCCCACAATACCAACGTGCCATTCATAAATCAAATCAAAGTAGAGCAGGCACATACCATTATGAAGTAGAAATTGGTTGTAGAAGTAACAAACACGAAGCTCAAGGATGTCCACAATGAACACAGGCAAAAACACACAAGAAATAGCCACCAAATCAAACAAAGCAAGCCCAAACGCCCTAAAACAAAGTTAATTAATCATAGAAAAGCACTTCTTAGCTCAAATGATGGCAAATAATGAACATAATGGTTCAAAAGATCCCAAAATCAAGTTAAATACATTTCTCAGAGCCTGCATGGAGCCATTAATGCACTCGACAAGACAGTCATGAAACCCGGGAAGCCGATGACAGGGTGGAATCCGGGAAAATCCGGCCCACACAGAAATCTATGAAGACCCAACTTTTCTGAATAGCAAGATATAGCCGGATTCCAAGTAGGTTCTGGGAAAATCTGACCAAGGTGGAAACTCCCGAATCAGGGAAAAAGCCCGAAATTCAATCAAAACTCAAAATTTTCAATGAATATCCTAGGGAAAACACTTAGGCATTCAAAATAAACAATTTAAACACGTTCCCAAGTAAGACAAAACCTCAAAAGAAAGGGCCAAAACACTAAAACCGAAGCGAAAGAGGGTCCCTGCTTATAGCGGGGTGTGTGAGCGAAAAATTGCACAACAGGTAGAACTATGCATGCAAGATGAGTAAAATCAAAGAGAACATCCATAAAATCATGCAATGTTGTCTTCTATTGCTGCAAATGCCTTTTACAACAGCTCTCCAACCCCTACAAATGAGGGGAAAGCCCCTATTTATAGTTTTCCAAAGCCCAAATGAATGATTAGGATCAATTTGCAACTAATAGCCCAGATTCAATTACATAAGGGTTTCACCTACCCCACAATATTCAGCAATTTTAAAATACATCTTTGTCTTTTCTCTATTTTGTCATCTAGTGCCTAGGTGTTGTAGCAATTTTGTCATTTAGTTGATTGCCCTTTTACTGTAGCTGAAACTGCTTGAAAGCTGCCTTCTTACTTGATGTGTTTGCAGTGCTCTTCCTTGGATCAAATGAGCCCGTCGATGATTGGCATCAATGGATTGGTTGCCCCTGATTTGGCCAAACAACTCTCTTATGCTTTCTTCAAGGCCAACCCCTTGCATTTTTATCCTTGACTTTCTTGGCACAAGCCTTCTTCTCATGCTGACCCTATTGGTGGGTGCTAGCGAGAGAGGTGATCATGAAATGAATGGTGAGAGGAGCTATGTGTATTCCTTGCTCAGCTTTCTTGACGGGTCTCCTAATGGACCTACAATAGGCTCCTTGAATCCTACGTACATGAAGTGTCGTAAGTGCTTTCATACACAAATCAAGGAAAATGTTAGTCAAATCTTACAAAATCCTTGTTAGATCCATCCATGCATCATCAAAATATCATAATTTTCATATTTGAAGCTCATTTGGACCATAAACATTAATCCGGGTCATTGGGGCTCCATGGATGTTCCAAAATAGCCAAAGGGGGACGAAGCTCCGAAAACACCAAAACTTAACGGAACATTGACAAAACTTTGGCAGTTCACTTAAGCACCACAAACACATCCCAGATCCACCAAAAAGTTGGCCCCAAAGTCAAAAATGTGGAAACTGGACCGGCAGGGGTCCATGGATGTTTCTAAACAGCCAAAGAGGGATGAAGCTCTAGAACCACTGAAACTTAACGTAACATTGATGAAACTTTGGCATTTCACTTAAGCACCACAAACACATCCCAAATCCACCAAAAAGTTGGCCCCAAAGTCAAAAATGTGGAAACCGGACCGATAGGGGTCCACGGATGTTTCCAAAACAGCCAAAGAGGGACGAAGCTTCGGAACCACTGAAATTTAACGGAACGTTGATGAAACTTTGGCAGTTCACTTAAGCACCACAAACACATCCCAGATCCACCAAAAAGTTGGCCCCAAAGTCAAAAATGTGGAAACTAGACTGGTAGGGGTCCATGGATGTTTTCAAAATAGCCAAAGAGGGACGAAGCTCGAAACCACTGAAACTTAACGAAACATTGACGAAACCTTGGCATTTCATTTAGGCACCACAAACACATCCCAAATCCACCAAAAGTTGGCCCCAAAGTCAAAAATGTGGAAACCGATAGGGGTCCACGGATGTTTCCAAAAAGCCAAAGAGGGACAAAACTTCGGAACCACCGAAACTTAACAGAACGTTGACAAAACCTTGGCAGTTCACTTAGGCACCACAAACACATCCCAGATCCACCAAAAAGTTGCCCCCAAAGTCAAAAATGTGGAAACCGAAGTGATGGGGGTCCACGGATGTTTCCAAACAACCAAAGAGGAAGGGAATTCCGGAGGGAAAGTTCTTAAACCACTGAAAATTTACGGAACATTGACGAAACTTTGACAATTAATTTAAGCAACCCAAACACATCCCAAATCCACCAAAAATTTTCCCCCAAAGTCAAAAATGTGGAAACCGGAGCGACGAGGGTCCACAGATGTTTCCAAACAGCCAAAGAGGAAGGGAATTCCGGAGGGAAGGTTTCAAAACCACCAAAACTTAACGGAACATTAACGAAACTTTGGCAGTTCATTTAAGCACCCCAAACACATCCCAAATCCACCAATGTGTTGCCCCCAAAGTCAAAAATGTGGAAACCGGAGTGACAGGGGTCCACAGATGTTTCCAAATAGCCAAAGAGGAAGGGAATTCCAGAGGGAAAGTTTCGAAACCACCGAAACTTTATGGAACATTGACGAAACTTTGACAATTCATTTAAGCAACCCAAATACATCCCAAATCCACCAAAAAGTTGCCCCAAAGTCAAAAATGTAGAAAAAAGTGAATCAAGCGATCAGGGACCAAGTCAGCAAAAACAAGACAATGGGCAGAAAAGGGACAAGGGATTTCATTTCTCCGCGGATTTGAATACCCTAAGTAGGTGAATTAGGTCAGGGGGATTTGATCATTTGAAGGCATATGACCAATTTGGGCTTGGAAAATGGGGCACGCAAAATAAGACATGAGCAAAGCAGCCTGTCAGGAGTGAAAAAAAAGGGGGTCCCTGCCTACAGTGGGGCGTGTGTGCAAAACATGCACAACAAGTGCTTATAAGACTCATCTAAATGGGTTCCCTTCAAAATTATTCTAAAAAACTTAGGACATGATTAGCTTTGACATCACTAGAACAACCAAAGACTTCTTTTGTATTAGTAAAATCCTAAAAAAATCAACAACACTTACATTTCTCTTATCCCAAAAGTTCAAAATCTCATCGTTCTATTTGATTTAAGACCTCATAGCTTATGAAATATGGTCTATAATATCTTCTTCAAAGTGTTGGTGAATAGGATTAAATAGTTGTTGGTAAAATTGATCATTGTTAACCAAAAAGATTTTGTCCTTGGGTGCCAAATTCTTGATGCGGCTATTTCATCACATGACATTTTACATTTGATGGAAGGGAGCCTTATCCTTGGCATGATTATCAAACTTGACATATCAAAATCATATAATAGGGTTGATTGGGACTTCATATTTAATTTCTTAAAGAAAGTGGGATTACACAAGCACTCAATCAGCCTTATAAGAGAATGTGTAACCACTGTCAAGTACTTAGTCCTTGTGAATGGAATTACAAGGGGTTTCTTTGGGGCTAAGCAGGGTATTCATCAAGGGTACCCCCCTTCTCCTTACCTATTTATATTGGTAGTAAAGGTTTTGGGAAGGAACATTCTAAAGCATATTGAGAATGGTGGCCTCAAAGATGTCAAAGCTGCCTCAACTCTCCCTCCTTTTTCTCTACAACATTTTTTGGATGATACCATCCTTTTTGGAATTGCTTCGGTGTTTGAGACCAGGTGTTAGAAGAAGTGTCTTTCTAAATATGTTGAGGCCTCAGGCCAATGTATCAATTATGATAAGAGTAAACTCTACTTATTTAACACCAATATTGGTTTGAGGAGGAAAATTCAAGACACTTAGGCTATCAAAGTGATAAACTCCCTTGAATTTATTTGGGGCTCGCCCTCACTAATAAAAAAAAATTCCCATCATTTTGGAACTCTATATTGGAACACATACAAAATAATTGGCTAGCTAAAAAGGAAAACATTTGAGAAATGTTGGTAAGTTATAACTCCTTGATGCCCCTCTCCAGGGAATCCCAGTTTACACCCTCTCTCTTTTCAAAACCCATTCGTACATTGTTGAGACTTTAAAAAAAAAATAGAGGAATTTCTTGTGGTTAGACACAAAGGAAAGTAAAATACTAGCTTTAGTTAGCTCAAATATAGTCTACCTCCCAAAAAAGTGGAGAGGACTAGGTATTGGGAAAATCCCTCACCTAAATAAAGCACTGATGTCTAGGGTTGGTTGGGACCTAACCTTAAACAACAAAGATTGGTGTAATATTATAAGTTATAAGTATCTCATCCATACAAGGTTTCATAGTTCTCTTTGATCTAATATTCCTAGGAGTCTCTCGGATTTGGAACAATATCCTCAAAGACCCATTGTTTGATCTCTTTGGGCCTTAAATGGAAGTTTGGAAATGGTCATCTAATTCATTTCTAGGATGAACGTTAGTTGATCGACCAACCCCTCAATATCCACCCTTCCTTTAAGGACTTGCAATTTCGAGTTAAAGGTTCCTTTGGCCATTTGATCTCTAACTACCTATTGAACAATAAATCAAAAAAATCTTTCGATATGTTGTCAAGGCCAAAATCACCTTCTCCAAAGAGCTTTGTTGCTACAATAAGATCTTCAAAGGATCATGTTGCTTATATTCCCTATAGTGGATTATTAATTTTGGACCAAGTGGCCTAAGAGAAACTTTTATGTCAAATTGGCTTACAATATGTTGTTAAAGGGCAAAAACTATAATGTTGTCTAGGAGAAAATTTGGAACAAACATCTCCTTCTTAAAAAAAAAATTGGTGGATGGCCATGCATAAGATAATATTAACGTAGGAAAACCTCATCAAGCATGGCTTCCATTTACTGAATAGATGTGCCCTATGCAGAATGGATGAGGAAACAGTCCCCCACATTCTCATACATTACTCCTTTTTCACAAAATTTGTGGTTATGTGCTATAAAAGCTTCAAATCAGTTGGCCCATGAATGAATTGTTGCTAGCCATTATAGATGAATGGGTTAGCCCTTTCCACCACCCTCTTATGAAATAATTATGGAGGAAAATCCTTCCACATCTTTACTAGAGTCTTTGGAAGGAAAGAAATAATCAAATTTTTTAGGGTTATGGAAAAAATCCCATATGAGGTATTCTCGGCTTTCTTTAAGCTCCTTCTAGAAAACATCTTGGTTTACCACTAGTCTTGCCTAGATTCCATCCCCCTTCCCCTTGAATCTAACATAGATTCACAATAGGGATTACCTCAAACCTTCTACAATGTTGACATCACTAAGAAGATTTCCAAGTTGAATACTAAATGGTTACCACCCCTGTTGATTGGTGTAAGCTTAATTTTGATGGTTTGGCTCATGGTAACTTGGGAATGGCTAGTGGTGGGAATATTGATATCCCCCTTTGGGGTAGTTGTGGTAGGTTATGATGGAGGCCTTGGTGTTAACACTATTAATTGGGCTAAGGATATGGCTTGTCTTTGGGGTGTAAGGATTGCCTTATCTCTTGGAATCCAAAACCTACTCATTGCAGGGAACTCAAAATTGATCATTGATGTGGTTAAAGGATCAACTCACCCTAGTTGGGCTTTGAAATATATCATTAACGACCTCCAAAAAATCCTTTTGGGCCTTGACAAGTTTGAGGTTAAACACACCTATAGAGAAGGAAACAAGGTTTTTAATGTTATGGACAACTTGGGAATGGACCAAGACTCCTTAAGGTGTTGGAAAAGCTTCTCTTTCTTCCTTGAACATATCAAGAAACTCCTTTCCTTGAAGTGGAATTTCCTCATATTTAATAATGATGGTTAATAGTGTTAATGGGTGGGATGTTTGGAACCCTCTCCTCATTTTCAACTTCTTGGTGATGGGGTTTGGTTGGGGTGCCCTAATTTAAATTTTATCTGTTATTTCCAATAATAGGACTAGTATGTTTTTCTTATGTTTCCTAATGACTTGGATGCTAACTCAAATGTAGGGTTATGGGATAAATAGTAGAAATGTTTGGTGCATTGCTTGGTGGGCCATGTTGTTGTCATGGTCTTCCCACAATTGACCTAACAACATGGCACCCTACCAGACTAAGGTGTTATGTCACATTTCAACTCGTTATTGTAATAATAACCATTATACTTTCTTGATCCTTGATGGGACTCTTGAGATTATTGATCCTCTGCCTCAAAATTTCATTGTTTTCATTAATGATGTGATTTCAATTTTTTGCACAAGGTTAATTCCTCTCATTCTCATTGTTTGTACTATTCAATATTTGAGGCACATTTGGATCTTTTATGGTGCCTAGTAATAATTATTATTACTACGACATGCATCTCAATTATTTAATCTCTCTCAAACGGTTTTTTCACATATGCTCAGCTCTCTAGTTTTATTCTAAGATTTGGATGGGGTTAGAAAAGTTTTAGCACCTTCTATTTGATTTTTTGTATACAATGGGTGGTGATAAGGTTTGAATCAAACCCAACTCTTGTGATGAATTCTCAATGTATGCCATTGTCTAGCATATCTATAGAAAAGGATGGGTCTCTCCTTTTTTGAAGTGCCTAAATGGACACAATGAGAGTTTGTCTATCTAGTTTTCCCACTCTTGGGATAAACAAAAGGTGAGAGTTGGTGGAATTTATTTTGAAGTCTATGAAGATATCATCACACATGTTACTAGAATCAATACCAAAGGGAAAAAATGGAAGAAACATAGAAAAAGATAATGAAAGCTTGTCTCTCTTCTTCAAAGATGGTGAAAACCCCATTAAGTTGCATAGAAAGTTTGATAGAGAAAAGTTGCCGCAGCCATAGAACAAGGTATGCTTGATGATCATGAAGTTTTTTGCCTTGGAATGGTGGTTTAAATGTTTTTTATTTTATGGAATATAGCACAAATGGGAGGCTTCTTATTGAGGTCTTGTGGTCTGCTTGGTTCTCTCTCACTCTGCATGTGTATGCATGCCTTTATTTGGAGTGTGTTGGATGTGTTTGTGGTGTGGGAATTTTGGGGGGTTGTGTGTTGCATTCAAGGAGGGTGTACTTTTACTTGTTTATGGGGTTGGGTGGTGCAGATTTGTAGGCTCTTTTTTTCTTTTTTCTTTGTTCAAGATAATTTTGCATGGAATTAGGTTTTGGTTTGGGTGAGCATGTCGACCTGTCATTTTCATAAATGATTGTGAGAGTTATTTCTTCTCCCTTTGATCATACCAATATTTTGAGTTATTTAAATAATGCTTTAAATGGTGGGGGGACTTCGCAAGGTAGGCTTTTGTGTGCACCTAAAGTTAATGGGTGTTTGGAGAGGAGCTTGTCTCAACCTGTTTTGGTAATACAACTAGATTCAATGGTTGAGGAGGTAAATTATTTGAGCAACCATGCTTTGATTTGCAAGTTTATGGGCATTCATGTCTCTCTTCCTTTCCTAGAGTTGTGGGCCCATAGGAAATGGAACTTGAAGGGGATATGGAGATTATGCAAGCCACTAATAATTATTTTGTGGTGGTGTTCTCTTGTATGACTGATCAACATAAGGCCTTTGAATGTGGGCCTTATTTCTACAATCAAGTGGGGCTATTTATCAAACCCTAGCATATAGGATTTAATCTAGTTGAAGAGCTCTCATCAAGAGTTCTCATTTGGTTAAGGCTTCCATGGCTTCCCCTAGAGTTTTAGAGGAATAACATTCTTCACATGATTTCCTTGCTCTTGAGCAAACAAGTGGGACCGTCTCAGCAAATGATGGAAGAAAAGGTAATTTCATTTGCTCGCATATGTGTTGAAATTTATCTCACTAAACCTTTTCCAAATGTGATGGAGATTCAGGTTGGTTCCACTTCTAGGATTCAACAACTAGATTATGAGGATCTTCCTTTTTGTTGTCAATTTTTTTATGAATATGGAAACCTTTAGAAGAAGTGTCCTAAAATTGCTCATTGGAGGGGTTCACAGGTGTTGCTTCTTCCAAAGTACCTTCTTAACCACCTCCATCTTTAGATAAAGGAAAAGACCCTTTTTTTTGGGGGAAACTGATAAGGATGGATTTATTCCTATTAAGCCTCATAACAAGAATAGAGGCATAAAGATAACTTCAAAGGATAGGCAAGATGATGTTTCATTTAACCATTTTGAAGTTTTGGATGACATGGATCACCTTGAAGAGAATCTATTGTCTGCTTCAAATGTTGTGAATGAGGGCCTGATAGGGAGGCTGCAGTACAGCATTGATATCTTGCAGGGGAGAAAAGAGTTTTGAAAAATTATTTTTTGGAGAATTTAGGGGAAGGTCTTGGCCACGTATGGTGATAAGGAGGAGTGCCCAGCAATCCGTTTAGGAGGAGAACTTTT
Source organism: Sequoia sempervirens (assembly GCA_007258455.2). Taxonomy (NCBI): domain Eukaryota; kingdom Viridiplantae; phylum Streptophyta; class Pinopsida; order Cupressales; family Cupressaceae; genus Sequoia; species Sequoia sempervirens. Next base: position 14,251,382 of record VDFB02000002.1, on the reverse strand, counting down.
CACCAGTCCTAAAACTATTTCTGAGTAGTTTTGAACCCTAGTTGCTTGACAAACTTTGTGTTTGGACAGCACACAGCCTGAGCAAGACTAAAACCCTAGAAATCTTGAAGGTGTAGACAGGGGAAACACATTTCCTAAGCCAAGAACCATGTTTCTTTGGTGGGTTTAGGAGGGAAAAGAAATTTACTTCTGTTCAGAGACCAAATAGTGGCTCAAGGGCCAAACCTATGGAATAGGCTTCATGCAAGCGTTGGTAAGATGGAGTCTAAGTGAAGTTTCAGGAACCCTAGGAGGTTGTTTTGGAGCTTTGGAAAACATTCCATCACCCCTACAAGATCCATTCATGTATTGAGGGAGGATTAGTCTTTTGGATGCATAAAAGGCTAAGAAATAAAGGAGTCATAGCACCAAGATTTGGATTGGTAGTTGCAAACTTGACAAGATAGTGAGGTTGGCAGGAGAACCAGGGGAACTTAGACAAGGTAGAGTTCCTATAGGTTAGGGTGGAACAGCAATTTCACCAAGGAGGTATATGACAAGGCCTAGCACAGGAATCTATGATTGCTTCCTGCAACATCTCAAAACAGAGTGTTTGATTCCTGCAGCCTCCAGGAATCTGTGATTGCTTCCTACAGCCTCCCTATCAGATTGGTATTAGAGCAAGAAAAATATTTGGGAAAGAGGAATAAATGTCAGAAGTTGAGTCAAGTGAAACTCCTGCCATGGTGACAAATGCACAATTAGCCAAGAGGGTTGAAGAACAAGAAGATGACAACAAGTCTTTAAAAGAAAGATTAGAGCAACTTGAGAAAGCATTGAACAATGCAAGGTTAGAAGGAAAGGTACCAAAGGAAGAAGAGGTTACAAAGGAAGAAAAATTCCTTGAACCTGACCCTATTCTAGAGGAGAAGCCTTTCTTAAAGGCATTAAAAGACCTAAGTGGAAAAGGACTTGAGGGCGTACCACTATTCCATGGAAAGATGGACCCTGATTTGGTCATGGATTGGATAGATGGCATGGAGAACCACTTTGAATGTGATGGAGTCATAGAAGCACAAAAGGTGAAGGTTGCAAAATCAAGGTTGAGAGGATCAGCTTTGACATGGTGGAAATTTGTCTAGACTAAAAGGGAGAAAGAAGGCAAGCAGCCCATATCAACTTGGAAAGGAATGGTTGCTAAGGTAAAGGAAGACTACATGCCAGATGACTATGAGATTCAGTTACACAAGAAGAGGCAAAGTATAAGGTAGAAAGACCAAGATGTAAACACTTATACTAAAGAGTTCCAAAAGCTTTGCTTGAGATCTAATGTGACAAAGGATGAGAGCCTAAAAGTGGCTAGGTATCTTAATGGCTTAAAATGGAACATCCAACAAGAGATGGCTCTTTTGAGTCCTAAAATAGTACACCAATTTTATCAGTTGGCTATCAAGATTGAAGAAAGGAATAAAAGGAAGCATGATCAGTCCTCTAAGGGCAGAGGCAAAGGCAGAGATCAAAGAGGACAGTGTGGAGGCTGCCAAGGAAGAGGTAGTGACTAAAGAAACCAAGGAGAATCAAAACTCACCGAGTATGGTGGTGAAACATCTTCAAGAGGAGGATTTAACAGAGGAAGAGGACCTCAAGGAGGTTCAAATAGAGGAAGAGGAGCAGGTAGGAGCAACTCTTATTTTGCAAACATGAAGTGTTATCATTGTAACCAACTAGGTCACCCTGCTTATAGATGTCTAGAGAAAGCATCATCTTCTAGCAATGAGAAAAGAGTGGCCTATGCACAAGAGGACATTATGAGTCCTAAAGCATCTGAAATCAGTCACATAGAATCTGAGGTAGGAGAAAATCTGATGTTTAACAGAGTTCTGATTAGGTAGCCAGTAAAAGAGGAACCTAAGCAAAGAAGAGCTCTTTTTAGAGTAAGGTGCAAGATACTTGGAAAAGTATGCAAATTCATTGTGGATTCTGGTTCAACAGACAATATAATCTCAGAGGAGGCAGTAACTAAGCTGAAATTGGAGAAGTCACCCCACAATAACCCCTACAAGGTCACATGGCTGAACAAAGGGTAGAGTGTTTTGGTTAATGAGCAAGTAACAGTGGAATTTTCAATTGGAGGTTGTAAATACAAGCTGGTTTGTGATGTATTACCCATGGATGCATGCCATCTACTACTAGGCAGACCATGGCAATATGACAGAAGTGCCATTTATGATGGAAAAGAGAACACCATCTCATTCAAGAGGGATGGAAGAACCTTCAAATTGTAGTCATTGACAAAGGAAGATGAAGGACATTCAAAGGTGCCTAACATCATGTTGAGCAGTGGTAAGGAGTTCCTTAAGGACCTACACCAAGGAAATGAAGGATATGTGATCATGATGTAGTCTAAAGAGGAAGAAAAGACTGAAAAGACAGTCTTACCAAAAGCAGTCCAAAAGTTGCTTGATAAGTACAAGAGCATAGTTAGTGATGGTACACCTACAACTTTACCACCAAGGAGAGCTATAAGTCATCAAATTGACTTCATACCTGGAGCTTCATTTCCTAACAAATCAGCATACAAGCTTACACCAGAGCAGAACCTAGAGGTGGCTAGGCAAGTGCAAGTGTTATTGGATCAAGGTTTGATTCAAAAGAGCATCAGCCCTTGTGCAGTACCAGTGGTATTAGAAACAAAGAAAGGAGGTAAGTGGAGACTTTGTATTGATTCTAGAGCAATAAATAGAATCACAATTAGGTATAGGTTCCCTATTCCTAGAATTGAAGATTTAATGGATTGCCTTGGAGGAGCACAGTATTTCACCAAGTTGGACCTCAAGAGTGGTTGCCATCAAATCAGGATTAAGGATGGAGATGAGTGGAAGATAGCTTTTAAGATGAATGATGGCTTATATGAGTGGAAAGTGATGCCATTTGGCCTTTCAAATGCCCCTAGCACGTTCATGAGACTAATGAATGAAGTGCTTAAGGATTTCACAGGGATTTTTGTGGTAGTATACCTTGATGACATACTGATTTTTAGTAAGACAGCAGAAGAACATCTAAAGCATGTGGAGATGGTTCTTAAAAGGTTGCAAGAAGAGAAGTTAGCAATCAATCTTGAGAAGTGTGAGTTCTTCAAGCAAGAGCTTGTGTACTTAGGTTTTGCAATATCTCAAGGAATGTTGAAGATGGATCCAAGCAAGATGGAAGCCATCCTAAACTGGCCCACACCAACCACAGCAACAGAGGTAAGGAGTTTTCATGGTTTAGCTCAATTCTATAGAAAATTCATAAGGAATTTCAGTGGCATATGTGCACCAGTCCTAGATACTATTAAAGGTGGTTTGAAAACAAAGTTTAAGTGGACTCAAGAGGCTGATAAAGGGTTTGGAAAACTGAAACAAGAAGTGGCAACCCAACCTATTCTGGTGTTGCCTAGTTTTGACAAGTTGTTCACAGTTGAGTGTGATGCAAGTGGAGTAGTTGTAGGAGGAGTACTTAGTCAAGAAGGTAGGCCTGTAGCCTTCTTTAGTGAAAAGCTCGATGAAGCCAAGAAAAAGTACTCTACTTATGATCTTGAGTTATATGCTTTAGTGCAGTCCCTTAGGAAGTGGAGGCATTATCTGTTACCAAAGAGTTTGTGGTTTTTACTAATAACCAGGCACTTAGTTACATCAACACCCAAGAGAAGTTGAGTAATAGACATTTGAAATGGATGGAATACATCCAAGCATTCACATTTACTATCAAGCACAAGAAAGGGAAAATGAACAAGGTGGCAGATGCATTAAGCAGAAGAATGCTGACAGTGCAGGAAATACAGCTAAAGAGCATTGGATTAGAGAGTTTCAAAGATCTCTATGGTGAAGATGAAGACTTCTCAGAAGCCTACAAGGTATGTTTTGATTTTGAAAATCACTTTCATAGCCAATATGCTGAGTATACACTACAAAATGGACTATTATTTAAGGGTAATCAGTTATGTGTGCCAAGAGGGTCAATGAGGGAAAATCTAATTCAAGAGAAGCATAATGGCAGTCTTAGTGGGAATTTTGGTATCAATAAAATTTTAGAGCTGGTACAAAGGTTTTATTACTGGCCTAAGTTAGCAAGAGATGTCAGAAAATATGTGGAACAATGTATTATATGCATGAAAGCTAAGGGAGGAACTAGCAATGCTGGTTTGTATCAACCCCTGCCCATTCCAAATAGACCATGGGAGTGTGTGAGCATGGATTTTGTGGTAGGTATTCCTAAGACCAAGACTGGTTTTGATAGTATTTATGTTGTGGTAGACAGATTTAGTAAGATGAGTCACTTTATACCTTGCAAAACTACTCATGATGCAAGCTACATAGCTCATTTTTTCTTCAAGGAAATTGTTAGGATCCATGGACTACCTCTAAGTATTGTTTCTGACAGAGATGTGAAGTTCATGAGTCACTTTTGGAAGACTCTATGGAGCAGATTGGGAACAAATATGTCTTTTGGATCAGCTTACCATCCTCAGACCGATGGTCAAATAGAGGTGGTTAACAGAGTGTTGGTTAATCTTTTAAGGTGTCTAACCAAGGAATATGGACAGACCTGGGATATGGTAATTTCTCAAGCTGGATATGCTTATAATGACAGTGTCAATAGAACTACAGGAAAAAGTCCTTTTGAGGTTGTGTATGGAATGCACCCAAGAGGTATTTGTGAACTTAGAAACCTTGGATCTATGGAGCATAGGAGTGGACATGCTGAAGACTTCACTCAGACCATGAAAGAGATTCATGAGCAGGTCAAGAACATAGTCACAGCAACAACCCAAAAAGTTGAAGGAGAATGTTGATTTGTCAAGGAAGGATGTACAATTTGTAGTTGGGGACTATGTTATGGTCCACCTCAACAATTCCAGATTGCAGAAGGGAATGGAAACCAAGTTACAGATGAAGAGAGTGGGTCCATGCAAGGTATTGGCCAAATATGGTAAGAATGCATACAAGGTGGAGTTACCCTCAGATTTGGGCATCTCTCCAGTTTTAAATGTTGCTGATTTGATCAAGTACAAGGGATCAGTCAAGGATGAGAATCAGGATAGTAAGGAGGTCTTCAAGGACATAAGCAACATGTCCATACCAACTCCAAACAAGTTACAAGCAGAGAAGATCTTGGAGTCAAGAGTGAAGAAGACTACAAGGCACAAGGTGTACATGGAGCATCTTGTCAAATAGAAGGATAAGCATGAATCTGAAGCTACCTAGGTAGAAGAAGTAGATTTTAAGAAGCAAGGCATTGATATTTCTTTTATCTCTCCTAAAGTTCCTTAGTTGTTTGAGCTGAGAGAGGGAGAATGGTGCAGGAGCACCTGGCAAAGGACTATTTTGTTTTTGAAGTTCTTAATTTTGTTGTGCTATCATAAGGTCATGTTGACCATTATTTTAGGTTATTAGGGTGTTTTTGAACTTTGGGAAAGAAGGTGACAAGTATTAAATAATTTTACAACATCATATTGCTAGGTTGGCAAAAATTGTTAAATGTTTGAAAACACAGCGGGTTTTACAAAAATGCATTTTTAGGTCATCTAAGCCTCGACCCAAGAACCTAAATTGTTGTGTAGGAATATTTAAGGCATACCATGACCTTTTTAATGGGTTATAAGTTTTTTGTACATACTGTGTCTCCAGAAATTAAAGAAAACAGGGTTCTTGTCTTATTTTTTGTTTTTCTATTCTTGTTTGCGTGACAACAGCTAAATGAATTAAAAGAGGCATTTTATAGGTTTTTTTAGCATATAGAGAGGCCTCTGGAAGTTTTTTTTGGCACATTTGATAGCTATTCCATCACTTTCATCCATTCTTGTAAATTCTGTGTTTTTTTTCTTATTTCTATTTTGGCTAGAACTGTGTAAAAATGGAGTTCTAGGCTGCATTCCCTCCGTACCAGGAAGTATGGAATTGTTGGGAACATGGTCAGGCTCCATCTCTGTACTTGTAAATATGGTAGGAGTTAGGTTTCTTTTGGTTGCAGGAGCTATGAGAAAAGACTTGCCCTAGGCGAGCCAGTGAAGAGCCCGGCTAGGAAAGGCTGCAGTACAGCATTGATATCTTGCAGGGGAGAAAAGATTTTTGAAAAATTATTTTTGGAGAATTTAGGGGAAGGTCTTGTCCATGTATGGTGATAAGGAGGAGTGCCTAGAAATCCATTTAGGAGGAGAACTTTTCACCAATCCTAAAACTATTTTTGAGCAGTTTTGAACCCTAGTTGCTTGACAAATTTTGTGTTTGGACAGCACACAGCCTGAGCAAGACTAAAACCCTAGAAATATTGAAGGTGTAGACAGTGGAAACACATTTCCTAAGCCAAGAACCATGTTTCTTTGGTGGGTTTAGGAGGGAAAAGCAATTTACTTCTGTTCAGAGACCAAATAGTGGCTCAAGGGCCAAACCTATGGAATAGGCTTCATGCAAGCGTTGGTAAGATGGAGTCTAAGTGAAGTTTCAGGAACCCTAGGAGGTTTTTTTGGAGCTTTGGAAAACATTCCATCACCCCTGGAAGATCCATTCATGTATTGAGGGAGGATTAATCTTTTGGATGCATAAAAGGCTAAGAAAGAAAGGAGTCATAGCACCAAGATTTGGCTTGGTAGTTGCAAACTTGACAAGATAGTGAGGTTGGCAGGAGAACCAGGGGAACTTAGACAAGGTAGATTTCTTATAGGTTAGGGTGGAACAGCAATTTCACCAAGGAGGTCTATGACAAGGCCTAGCGTAGGAATCTGTGATTGCTTCCTGTAGCATCTCAAAACAGAGTGTTTGATTCCTACAGCCTCCAGGAATTTATGATTGCTTCCTACAGCCTCCCTATCAGGGCCATTTGGAGCCTAGTGGGAATCCTTCAAGTATGGAGGAAGTGGGGTTGGCTTCTCAGGTGATTATAGATCAAGCCCAACTATGTACTAAGGAGGTGTCTTTGCTTAGAGATAAGGAGTTGGGGAGTGGTTTGGTTTTGACTTTGCAAGAATCAACAATAAATTTAAGGTCTCTGGTCCTTAGTAAAAGTGAAAAAATGGTTACTCCCTTGGGCTTTCAGCAAAAAACCTTTAAAAAAGGTAGCTTGGAGAAATCCTCTAAGGTGGGGAGAAAGAAATATCAAGACAAAATTAAAGAAATGGGGGATAATTTTGTGGATTCAAGGTCAATTAAGACTATTAACTCTCATTTCTCTAACCCCAAAAAATGATTGTGCTCTCTTGGAATGTGAGGGGGTTGAACAACATACCCAAACAAAAGGTTGTTCAGGAAATGATCAAAGTCGATTCCCCTGATGTTTTGTTTATTCAGGAAACTAAGTTTTTAGTTGACGGTATGGTCAAGCTAACCTCCAAGCTTTGGTGGAAAGGTTAGTATCAATGCATAGTGATATAAGGAAATGCTATTGGGATTGCTTATCTTTAGAACAAGAAAAATATTTCCCCACTGTGGTGGGTATCAAGTAGGCACTCCTTATCCATGGTTGCTTCAAGTTTTGACTCAAGTGAAATCCTGTTACCTTCTAATATTTATGCTCCAACTGATTTGGCTAATAAAGTTCGACTATGGGATCATATAAGGTATGTGTGTTCTTTTTATCCTTTGGCCCCCTATATTGTGGCTAGTGACTTTAATGCTATTATTATCCTTTATGAAAAGAGAGGCAGATTGGATCCTCTAGAGTCTGACTCGTTAGTGTTTAGAGATAATATAGCCTTGCTAAATGTGATAGATATTAATCCAATCAATGGTTTTTTCACATGGAGTAACAAGAGATGTGGGGTGAATTATATCTCTAAGTGGCTAGATAGGTTCTTGGTTTCCAATTTTTGGATTGGTAATCAATGGATCTCTAGTTTATAAATTATTGATTAGAGGGGCTCAAATCATTGGCCCACAAAATTCTCAATGCAAGGGAGGGATAGTGCCAAGAACCGCTCTTTCAAGTTCCAATTAATGTGGTTGCACGAGCCTTCTCTATAGGACATTATGCAAGAATGGTGGTTTAGAGGTTTTCCTCTGTATGCGACTGCAATGTATACCTTCGTCAAGAGGCTTCTATTTATGAAATTTTAGCTAAAGAAGTGGAATAGGTAATCTTTTGGAAATGTATTTAATGAGTAATCAATAGTGGAGAACCATTTGGATCTCATTTTGAGAAAAAAATAGAGATCATGGGATTACCTAAGAGTCCCTCAAAGCTGAAGTGGAGGCACTAAAGGAGTTATTTGAATGGGAATTGTGGGAGGAATTTTTTTGGAAATAGAAGTCAAGAATTGAATGGCTTCAAGCAAGAGATAGGAATATTGCTTTCTTCTATAATTTTATTAAAGCTAGGGATCATGGAAATTTAATTTATTCAATTGTTTCTTCTCATGGTGCTCAATTATCCTCTTTTTGGGATATCTCTCAAGAAGCTACTTGATACTTCTCTTCTTTATCCACTGAGGAATATCTTGAAGATGTGGGGGATATGAATTAGGTTTTGGCTTGTATTCCCTCAATTATTTTTGTTGAAGCAAATATTATGCTCAACCACCCTATTTATTTTGATGAGTTGGAGGAGGTTACTTTTAGTATGAAAAAGGTAAGGCTCCTAGTCCATATGGGTTCTTTGCTAGAAAATTTCAATAATTTTAGGATATTATCAAGTGGGATCTTCTAGAGGTTGTGTAGGAATCTTAGAATAGTAAACAAATGTTGAAAGCAATGAATTCTACTTTTTTAGCTCTTATACCCAAAAGAGAAGGTGTAAATTTCTTTGATCTTTGTAGGCCTATTTCACTTTGTAATGTGATTTATAAGATCATCTCTAAGCTTATTGTTGAGATATTGAAGCCATGGTTAGTCCAAGTTATCTTGAATGAGCAGGGGGTTTTTGTGGCCGGAAGACATATCCAAGATGGCATTGTCATAGTTGTGAAAGCAATTCATTCCATGGAGATTTTCAAAGAAAAGGCCATGTTTGTTAAATTGGCTATGGCTAAGGCTTATGACTAGGTCAAATGGTCATTTCTTCGCAAGGTTCACTATGCTTTTGGGTTTGATGAGGATTGGATCAACTGGATGATGAGTTGTCTAATGTTGGTTTCTTAATCTATGTTGGTGAATGGTGTGCCTACCTCTTTGTTTAGTGCATCAAGAGGTCTTCATTAGGGTGACCCCTTGTTGCCTTATCTTTTCATCATTATGGTTGAAGGTTTGGGAAGACTTATAAAATCCCATTTGAGCCATGGGCTTATTCAAGGTTGTAGTTTGGGTGAAGGATTGCCTCCCTAGTCTCATTTACAATTCATGCATGACATTGTGCTCTTGGGTGTTTCTAGAATCAAGGAAGTGGACAACTTTAGATATGTTCTTGATATCTATCTTTCTTATTTTGGTCAACGGATTAATGAAGAGAAGTCCTCTATTTTATTTTTTAGTACTCCTCTCATTCAACCTAGGATTTCTCATATTTTGAGGTTTTGGATTGGTAATCTCCCCTTTGTGTATCTAAGGGTTACCCTCTCCATAGCCCCATTTCCAAGAGGTACTTGGAAGAGTGTTCTTGATAAGTTTAGGGTCTATGTTAATCATTGGACTTGTAGGTGGTTATCTTTTGTTGGGAGAATCTTGCTACTTAAAGTAGTGGTTCAAGTGATTCCTATCTACAGGTGTATGGTTCAAATTGTGCTCGATGGCTTTATCAGAGATCTTGATGCACTTTCTAGATAATTCTTATGGGTTGGAAGATTGGATTCCATGAAATGGATCTTGATCAAGTGTGATTCTATTTGTAGGCCTCTTCAACAAGGTGGTTTGGGTATTCAGTAAGCTACTATTACTAGTCAAGATTTGGCTCTTAAGCTTTACTAGAGATGGTGCACTAATCAGAATCGAAGGTGGACCAAAATCATCAATGATAAATATTTGAGAGGAATTTCAAGTGAAGATGTTCCTAAATTCCCCCTGCTTGGTAAGGGGTCTATGATTCGAGACAAACTTAAAATATGTGCTAACTTAATCAAACAGGGTTTGTTTTGGATTTTTCACAAGGGTGAAAATGCTCTTTTTTAACATGACTTGGGATGGTCATCCTCCAATCATGACCACCTTTCCTCATCTATAAAATCTTGGTTTGTGATTTAAGGAGGCTGGATGGGTGAAGATGGGGGATTTCAATGATGTGAAGCATTTGGGTCAAGTGGAGGTGTTTGAGTGGAAAGAGCCCCACTTATGGCCCTTGGGTGGCTTGGAAGCAGATTGGGCTAAGTTTTCTTGAAATTTAGTAGGGAGGGCTTGTATTTCCTTATAAAGGAGGGATATCCTAGCTTGGGATCCTAATCCTAAAGGGTTGTATTCAGTGGTGGTTGGTTATTAGGAAATGGATAGAAGGAAATATGGGGAGGTGGAAGTCCATTGGTGGAAGCATGTTTGGAATAAGTTTGCATGTTCTAAGTTTAAATTTTTCCTTTAGTTAGTTGCTCACAACAATTGTCTTACTTGGGATAATCTCCAGAAGAGAGGCTTTCAAGGTCCCTCAATTTCCTTTCTTTGCAATAGTAGTGAAGATTCCTCTTCACATTTTTTCTTCCAATGTGCCTTCTCCAGAGCTATCTAGCATTTTTGGTCAATGGTTTGGAGACACTCTGTGTGCATTCTCTTTCCCTCATGATTTTTTGGAGAATCTTAGGAAGGCCCCCTTCTCTCTCTTTCCCTCTCTAAATGGCATGGAATATTGGGCCTTCATGCATCCTTTGACAAAGTTGGCTAGAGAGAAATTATAGGATCTTTCAAGATAAATAGTTGACAAAGTTACATGTATGGCAGCAGGTTCTTGGTATGCTTCATGAGACTATTTTAACTAATTGTGAATATTAATATCCTTTAGATGATGGGGAATTTGTGGTGTTTCAAGGACTTGGTTTGATTGGTTTGAGTTCCAGAAGGCCTAGTTCAAAAGGGAGGAGACACCCCAATAGGAAAATCTAGCGAGAAGGTAGGTGGCCTTTGCCTCCTAATGGGGTCTTAAAAATTAACACTGATGGTTCTTATAGAGGTAATCCATGTTTTTCTGGTGTGGAAGGTGTGAGAAGAGATAGCTTTGGAATTGTCATCTTTTTATTTTCCAAGTATCAAGGCCACCAAACTAATAATCTCATGGAGGCTCCTGCAATCCTTATTGCCTTCAAAAAGTCTTGTGCTCTTGCTGGTGTAGGGTTATATGTGAATTGCATTCTCAATTTGTGATTAATTTTTTGAACAAGCATAGCTTTGATGGGGTGACATAGATATTGATATCAGTTGTGTAGTAGACTCATCAGTTATGCACTCTATTTGAGGCAGTGTCTGTCCATATCTTGAGGGAGTGGAGCAATTTTGTTGATTACTTATCTAAATGGGCTTCTGATTTTAGAGGTGATTGGAAGTTTGATGACTGCGATCATCTTCCTAGTGACTATTCCCAAAATTTGAAGATTCTCATCTAGGTGGATATTCATGGTCTTTAATAGGATTTGGTTCATGGGTTTGTGGTTTGTTGTTCTTTGATGGTTGGTTGTCATTTGGACCTTGGTTGTTTATGGTCCTACCCCTTGTTGTTGCAAGTATGAAGGTGTTGTCATTGATTTCAACTATGTGTTGAGGAAGTTTGTTGTATAATGAATATGTCAAGGATATTGAGAAAATTGTGAAAAAGAGGGAAACAAGTTGTAGGTTGGGTGCATGTATAGTTGAGATATTGAGGAAGTGTTGTGAGTACATGGAGATATATTTCTATTTCAATGTCTAGATATGTGTTGGAATGAGATAATGTGCTAAAATGATGTCTCTGGTACTTGGTTTCCAAGTGCTTTTGAGAAAGTTTGATAAACATAGAAAACAATGTTGTGCAAGTGTTCAAAACGTGCTCCAGGGTGTGCTCCACATTTCTTCTATATTGATGCTATTCCTATGTGGATCTAATATGTTGTTCAAAGATTTTATTAGTTGATTTATCTAGAATATGGGTTTTTGGATCATTGTGTAGAGTGACATATGTTCACCAGTGTGTGAACTAGTTTTTTAGTGTTATTTGCTATGTTATGGGAGAAATGTATTTGCTCTGCATTTCTCCTCATTTTGGTTTTAGTTTGTGTACATCTGGGAAGTTTCTTATAATTTTTGTATCTTTTATAATTTAAGATTTCACTTGATTTAGTGTAGTGCAGTGTGTGTTTCATGCATCAGTATGTGTATAAGGTTAATTGGATGTTCTAGGTTGAAGTATTTCTATGTTGTGAGTTTGGATGAAGTCTGTTGGATCTCAAGTGGTTCATGGATTGTTCTAGATCATGCAAAATATTTTTTTGTGATTCACATGTTATCTTGATCAAATGGGAAGTGTGTACTTAATGTTTTATGGTGTTTAGCACGGGTAATGACCAACCTAATGTTAGCACTACATGTGAAGCTTGTGGAAGCATGTTGAGGTGTGTTAGGATTAATTAGGTCCTAACTAAGGATTTATATGGGTCACCTTCATTCCTATCCACCGTGGGAATGTTTGGGAGTTGACCTAATTTGAAATTTTAAATGTAATAGATAGTTGTCAACCTTGGATAAGGTTTTCAAGGTTGAGGATGATATAAATAAGAGTGGTGTTGTTGTAATATACAAGAGAGAGGAAAATATATGTGAGTGATGTAAGTGATGCAAATTGTAGGAGTATAGATGTGAATCTGAGCAGAGCAGTGCGAACTTCAAGTGTTGGACTCCTAAAGGTAGTGAGTTGAAGGTGTCTACAATCTTTCAAATAAGGTTGTGAAAATGTTGGAGCAATGGTTGTGGATTCCTCATTGAATTGAGAAGTTGTTCTCTATGTAACATTTCTCTTCTATCTTCTTCAATTTTCTTTTTGTGGATGTGAACCCTAGTTGTGAGCCTTTTTGGATAGTGTGTCCTATTTTGGCAATGAGCCCTTATACTGGTTTTACAATTATTGTATTCTGAACTAATCCTCACCATGGTTTTTCCCTCATTTGGTTTTCCATTTAAATCTATTGTTCTATTATGTATGGTGTTGTTATTTCATTTTTTGTTATCTACATTTCATGATTAATCACTTTAACAGAATAAGGGTTTAATGAATGCTTATGGATCTGGATGATGTTGAGGGTTTTAATTTGATACAACTGATTCACCCCCCTCTCAATTTTCTTGTTCATTCAACAATTGGTATTAGAGCAGGGTTCCTTGGAGAATATCTTAACTACTTGAGGTAGATTCAAGATGGTGAACAAGTTGGATTGCCCTAGATTTGATGGAACGGACTATGCATTCTAGAAGACAAAGATGGAAAGATATCTAGCATCTCATGGGTATGAGATTGAAAAGGCTATAAAGAATCAATACATTGCACCTACAAATGGTCCAAGCTCAAGTGATGAGATCAAGGCACATGAGGTAAATGCTAAGGAAAGATTTATTCTTATGAATAGTCTTTCAAATTTTGAATTGGTACAAGTTATGAATCTTAAGACTACTAAAGAAGTTTGGGACAAGATAGAGAGCATCTATGAAGGAGATGATAAGGTTAAAAAAGAAAAGTTGCAAAATTTTAAGGCACAATTTGAGACCCTATGAATGTCTAAAGATGAAATAATTACAACCTACATGCAAAGAGTTGATGAGTTGGTAAGTGCAATGAGAGGTCTTGGTGCACAAGTCAAAGAACCTAAGGTGGTAAAGAAATTTCTCATATCTCATCCTAATTCTTATAGTGAAAAGGTATCTGCTATTAAGGAAGTTGCAAATTTTAATACTCTTTATAGAGATCGGTTGATTGGTACACTAACTTCATTTGAAATAAGAAAACCTGGCTTGAGAAAAGGAACAAAAGTGGAGACTACTTTCAAGGCTAAAAAATTAGAAAAGATTGAATATTTAGATGGAGAATATCTTGATGATGTTGAAGCTAACTTTGTAAGAAGGATGAAAAATGGAACCAATAAGTATAAAGGTAAACTACCTTTCAAAATGTTTTAGTTGTGGAAATATAGGTTATTATGCTTCAAGATGTCCAAATAGAGCTATGAACAATAAAAGTAAGGAGAAAAAAGGAAAGATGATTAAAAGAAGTTACCATGTTAGAAAATATTTTGATATTTTTGATGATGAATCTGATTATGGAGATGTTGATGGAAATGAATGCTTTTTCTTAGCTTTAAAAGATGAATCTACTTCTGCTAACTATGAAATTTGTGTGAAAGAAAATGTTATGGAGAAGAAGGATAAGGTAGAAGGCACCTTGGTTTTTGCTTTTCATGTTAAACGTGATAAGAACTACTAGGTTATTGAGATTGGCTACTCTAATCACATGATCAGAGACAAAAGTAAGTTTGTTAAACTTGAAAAAGCATGATGGAGGATTAGTTAAATTTGGAGATGATTTAGGAGATAAGATTTTTGGAATAGGTTCAATCAGTTTTGATGGCAAGCATAATACTGAAGATGTTTATTATGTTAAAGGTTTAAAGCATAATATTTTGAGTCTTGGAAAAATTTGTAGCAAAGGATATAATCTTGTGTTTAAGGATGAAAAATGTGAGATTATAAAAGGGTTTGGAATAGTGATTGCCACTGGTAATAGGACAGATGGAAATATCTATCATCTCAAGGGTGTTGATGTTCATTGCTTTATGTCTCAGATTAATGATAGTTGGTTATGGCACTGTAGGATGTGTCACATGAATTTTGATGATTTGGTTAGAATTATTTCAATTCATGTAGTGAGAGACCTTCCAAGAATTACAAAGCCTATCAATGTTGTTTGTAAGAATTGTCAATTTGGAAAGAAAATGAGTAGTTTCAAGGGAAAGGAACAATCTACTACCAAACTATTGGAATTAATACACATATATCTTTGTGGTCCTACAAGGGTGAGAAGTCTTCAAGGTGACAGGTATTTTATGCTTTTGATTTATGATTACTCTAGAATGACATGGGTTACTTTTCTTAGAGAGAAATCTAATGCAATAGATAGATTCAAAGCATTTAAAGCTATGGTTGAGAATGAAATGGATTTGAAAATAAAAATTTTGAGGTATGACAGAGGTGTATAATTCACCTCCAATGAGTTTAACATGTTTTGTGAAGTTCATGGAATAAAGAGGCACTTGTCCGCCCCTAGAACTCCTCACCAGAATGGAGTGGTTGAAAGGAAAAAACAAACTATTCAAGAAGATGCTAGGACTATGATGAAAGAATCTAAACCACCAGAAGTCTACTGGAGAGAAGTAATTCATATGGTTGTTTACATACTCAACAGAGTTCAAGCCAAAGCTAACAACACAAAGACTCCCTATGAGTTGTGGTATGGAAGGATTCCTAATATCAAGTACTTTAGAGTATTTGGAAGCAAGTGTTATATTAAAAGAGATGAAAACTTAGGAAAGTTCGATGCAAGGTCTGATGAAGGTATCTTCCTTGGATATTCTACTAAAATCAAAGTTTATAGATGTTAAAACAAAAGGCTAAGAAAGATTGTTGAAATTTCAAATATAAAGGTTGATGAAGATTTACATAATTCATTTGTTGTAAATGGATGTGTCAAATGAACCTACTTGTGGAGAAGAAGAAGAAGATAAATCCAAGGAAAAATAAGTGCATAATGAAGAGGAAGACGATCCAGAAAAGATCCCTAAGACCCCTAAGTATGTGCAAAAGAATCATTCTAAAGAACAAATCATTAGAGACAAGAGGAAAGAAGTATTGACAAAAAGTAGAGCTATTGAAGTTGAGGTAAATCTATGTTTACTTTCTAAAATTGAACCTAAAATAGTGAGTGAGGCATGCAAAGATGAACATTGGATGAAGGAAATGGAAGAACTTATGCAAAATGAGAAAAATCATACTTGGGAACTGGTTCCTAGATCAGCCAAGAAGAACATAATTGGAACTAAGTGGGTATTTAGAAACAAAATGAATGAGAATGGAGAAGTGGTAAGAAATAAGGCAAGAATTGTGTGTAAAAGTTACTCACAAGTGGAAGGAATAGACTTTGAGGAAACATTTGCTCTAATGGCTAGGATGGAAGCTATCATAATGTTTTTTGGCATTTACAACATAAAAGGACTTTAAATTTTATCAGATGGATGTGAAGTATGCTTTCTTGAATAGTGAATTGAAAGAAGAGGTTTACATGAAACAACAAGAAATAATTTAGTTGTCAGATCAACCAGATATGTTTTGTAAATTGAAAAAGTCATTATATGGATTGAAGCGAACTCCTAGAGCTTGGTATGCAAGATTGGATAGATATTTGGTACAACAAGGATTCAGTAAAGGCACCATAGATAATAATCATTACTTAAAAATTGAGGAAGATAAAATCTTGATAGTAGTTGGGTATGTGGATGATATTATCTTTGGAGGCAATGAAGCTATGTGTAAGAAATTTTTAGAAGAGATGTAGAAAGAGTTTGAGATGCCAATCTTTAGGGGGATGAATTTCTTCCTTGGGATATAAATCAATCAAATAGATAAAGGCATTTTCATTTCATAGTAAAAGTATGTCAAAGAGATGTTAAAGAATTTTGGAATGGAAGACTCCAAATAGGTATGTAATCTTATGGTGACTAGTTGCAAATTGAGCAAGGATGATGATTCACCTAAGGTTGTTCAGCAAAAATATAGATCTATGATTGGTGGATTGTTATATCTAACTACCACTAGACCAAATAACATGCATGCAGTTTGTCTTGTGGCTAGATTTCAAGAAGATCCTAAAGAGACACATGTTGCAATGGTGAAGAGGATATTCAAGTATTTAAAAGGAACTTAGGATTATGGCTTATTATATCCTAAGGGTGTTGATTTCACATTAAGTGCTTACACAAATATAGATTGGGTTGGTTGTGTTGATAACAGAAAAAAGTGCAAGTGTTGGTGTATTCTTTTCTAGATGTAGATTGGTGTCATGGTTAAGTAAAAAGCAAGATTTATTTTCTTTATCCACTACAGAGGCTAAGTATATTATAGTAGCATCTTGTTGCACACAAGTATTATGGATGAGATATACATTTAAGGATATTAGAGAAGTATGTATGATGAGATTATTTCTATCTTTTTTGATAACACAAGTGCAATTAACATTTCAAAGAATCTAGTGATGCATTCAAGGACAAAGCATATATCAATCAGGTATCACTTTTTTAGAGCAAGTATCTTGGTTGAGTATCAAAGGGGGAGATCAATGCAAAACACTTTATCCTTTTCCATTGATGTCAAAGGGGAGAAAGAATCATGTGAAAAAGTTTATCTACATAGGGGGAGAGAAAGAAAATCATGAGAAAGTGTGTTCAGAACTATTGTGTTGTCTTTGATGGTTTTTCACATCATGTGTTGCCATCAATGAAAAAAGGGGAGATTGTTGCAACTATGAAGGTGTTTTCATTGATGTCAACATGATACTATTATTATTTATGTCAATTGTGTGTTGAGGAAGTTTGTTACGCGATGAAGATGTCAAGGATATTGAGAAAATTGTGAAAAAGAGGGAAATAGGTTGTAGGTTGTGTGCATGTATAGTTGAGATATTGAGGAAGTGTTGTGAGTACATGGAGCTATATTTGTGTTGCAATGTCTAGAGATTTGTTAAAATGAAGTGGTGTGCTAAAATGATGTCTTTGGTACTTGGTTTCCAATTGCTTTAGATAAAATTTGATAAATAGAGAAAATACTTTGTGTAAGTGTTCAGAACGTGCTTCGGGATGTGCTATGTGTTTCTTCTATATTGGTGCTATGCTTGTGAGGATATAATATGTTGTTCAAATTTTTTTAGTAGTTTCTTTATCCAAAATTTGGGTTTTTGGATCAGTGTGAAGAGTAAAATATGTTCACTGGTGTGTGAACCACTTTTCAGTGTTATTTGTTGTGGTCTAGGAGAAATGTATTTTCTTTGCATTTCTTCACATTTTTATTTCAGGTTGTGAAAATTTGGGAAGTTGCTTATAATGTTTGTATATTTCAAAATTCAAGGTTTCACTTGATTTAGTGTAGTACAATGTGTGTTTCATGCGTCAGTGTACATATAAGGTTAACTGGATGTTTTGGGTTGAAGTATTACTATGATGCGAGTTTGGATGAAGTATTTGTTGGATCTCAAGTGGTTTGAGGATTGTTCTAGATCATGTAAAAGAGATATTTGTGTGGTTCACATGTTGTCTTGATCAAATGGGAAGAATGTACTTAATGCTTTATGGTGTTTAGCATGGGTAATGACTAACTTGGTATTAACACTACATGTGAAGCTTGTGGAAGCATATTGAGGTGTGTTAGGATTAATTTGGGTCCTAACAAAGGATTTATATGGGTTGACTTCATTCCTATCCATCGCGAGAATGTTTGGGTGCCGACCTAGTTTTAAATTTTAAATGTAACAGATAGTTGTTGACATTGTGGAAGGTTTTCAAGGTTGAGGATGATATAAATAAGAGTGGTGTTGTTGTAAGATGCAAGAGAGATGCAAGATAGATGTGAGAAATATGTGAGTGATGTATGTGATGTGAATTACAGAATTATAGATGCAAATTGAGCAGTGCAGACTTCAAGTGTTGGACTCTTGAAGGCAGTGAGTTGAAGGTATATGCAATCTTTCAAACAAGGTTGTGAAAGTTTTGGAGAAATTGTGGTGGATTCATTTTTTCATTTAGAAGTTGTTCTCTATATAACATTTATCTTCTATCTTCTTTATTTCTTTATGTGGTTGTGAGCCTTTTTGGACAATGTGTCCTATTTTTGTAGTGAGCCCTTGCACCAGTTTTCCAATTACTTATATTGTGAGCTAATCCTCACTATGGTTTTTCCCTCATTGTGTTTTCCATGTAAATTTGGTGTCCTATTGTGTATGGTGTTGTTATTTCAAATTTTTTTATTTGCATTTCATGATTAATCACTTTAACAGAATAAGGGTTTAATGAATGCTTGTGGATATGATTACTATTGAGGGTTTTGATGTTTTAATTTGATAGAACTAATTCACCCACCCCTCTTGGTTGTCTTGTTCATTCAACATGTGTATTCTTAGATTTTATTTGACCCCTTTTCTTAATAAATGTTATTTTTATCATTTCCCCCTTCTTAACTTCAACCATAACTCCCTGTTAAGCTTTCCTTTTTACCAACTAACCTCCTTGGAAAATTCAATTAAGGAGGCTTTGAATTTGAATTTGAAACATCTAGAATAACCCCCTATCCCTTTCCACCATGGATTCATTTTTCTCCTTTACCATTTATACCTCACCTTGTGCTCTCTGAAATAAATTAAGGTTGTCATTATCGATGAACCCAAGTGCTTTTTGACTCCCCCCTGACAGTGACCATTTTGGCTACCCCATAGAACTCTAAAAGAAAAAAAATATCCTCCAGCATCCAGACACTACCCAAGCCTCACTCTTAATGTGATTATTTTTAAACCCCTATGGTGTTGATTTTCCTTTTAAAGTTACTAAGTATTATTAGTGGATTTAATATAATAAATATTAGAGTTAATATAATTTATAGTATGTAATGTTATCAAAATAATTATGAATAATTAATGTAAACTACAAACATGTAATAATTAAATAATTAATGTAATAAATGGAATAACACATCCACATATATTAATCATATTAACAAAAAATCATATAGACAATATTCTTAATATTTTCAAATTAATGGTTTTCAACACTTATCTAAAAATCACGAAGAGGTTGTTGTTTGGCACTCAAAGGAAAGGTTACAAGTCTAGGCTCTCCACATCAAGGAAGCACCCCTGAAGGAAATCTATTCTTACACAAAACATAACTTACCTCAAATTATAAATAACAACCTACCTCATAGGCCTCATAGTATAAATAACAACCTACCTCACGAGCCTCACTTTATAAATAAAAACCTGCCTCATGGGCCTCACGACATAAATACATAGCCTTGGCTAGGACACTCTTGCATGTATATCGTACCCCAAGTTGGACACACACTATGTGCCCCTTCTCCAAATACCTCAATTCCAGCCAAAGACCCTAACCTTCACTCCTTTGTGTCCTTTGAATTCCTTTCCTTTCTTTCTTGAATATTCTCCCTTGAGTATTCTCCATGCCTTCCCAATCTCACGTAAATGCTTATATAAGCTATAAGGGGTGGTTTCCAAACCATAACACCCTTTCACAAAGGTTGTATTTAATAATTATTTAAATAATTAATTATTCTTCCATTTTTAAATGAGTTTTTATACATATATTCTTTATTAATATATCTTTTAACCAAAGGATCATAATATACTTTATTTTTCTATCTCCCTTTTATTCTAAAGGGTTATCTCATAGTTTTCCTTTTTCTTAGAGAAAAAGTCACATAACATTTATCCCCTTGTAAATTAGTTGTCCTTAGTAGCATGAGATGCATCTGTGTCACAACTCAAAAAACACATAATCAGTAATTGAAGAAACTGGTATTGAATATATTTATTCTTCATAATGTTTTTATACATCCTTTTCTTCTATATATTGCTCTCCATTTTCAATTAACAAGTAATTTCAAGAGAATCATTTTTATAGTCAAAATTAAGAAAAGAAATACATACATATCAAGAATTTACAATCAAAGAACTAATGTTTTTTATTAGAGGTAAATAATGGGTTTTGAAGGGGCCCAAAACCCTTTACAAAAAAAGCAGCTAAAACATAAGAAAACTATAATAAGTATACATTAGCCCAACCACAATGTACCATCAAAAAAAATTTAGCCAAAAAGGAGGAACACAAACATCAGCATTACATATTTTTCAATATATCCACAGCCTCCACATCGCACGCTACATCCTTCTGACCATCATCAAAGGCTTCAGATAATTCTTTAATAGGAGCACCAGCCTGAGCTTTGGTCTTGTTATGGGTCCTAGCCCTAGGCCCACCCACATTCACCTTAGTAATCAAAACATTATTCATATCAACACCCTTATCACCAAACATCTCACCCACCAGCAACTTATCAGCAGCACCAATCTCACCAGACTGAACATTCTCCTTGCATTTTTTGGTCGTTTCAAAAGGGGAGGTAATACCAACAAATTCAAAATTAACCCCAAATTTATCCACTTCCCCACCCTTTTCCATGTTAGCATAAAGCCTCTCCAGATGAATTACAAGGGATAAAACCCTACCTTCAAAATTCTGCTTCATAATAAAAAAATTCATCTGCCACAATTTTCAAAGAATTCATCAAATTATCAATCTGATTATGGCCTGGAGACTTGTCAGCTTTACTTATCATACCATGAACTTTTACATTGGTCATATTAAGTTCGTGGAACAACCATTTAAATAACTTCTAAAAAAAAATGAATCCCTCTCTAGCAATTCCTAAAACATCAGAAATATTTTCCTTATCAATGTTGAAAATTCCCTTACCCAGAGCATCCTCCTCATGAGAGGAACTTACCTTATCCTAACTGGTAGAAACCTCCTTCCCCTTCCCAGCAGCATTCGAAGTTTGGATTTTTCCAATAGATTCTGCAATTCTCACAACAACCTCCTATATGTTATTCTATATGTTAATCAAATAACTAATGTTATTCTATATGTTAATCACAAATTATTCAACATTATTGATTTTCTCGCATGTGACCCATTATCTTTAATATAGATGTTCTAACCACTTACATGTAACTTCAACATTAAATTCAAAATTATTATCATGCGTTGACATAACATTTACCAAGTGAATAACATGCATATCCCATACTATGCATCACTCATCCTTGAACTATAGTATATTACATACACTCAAAATATATTCTAAGATGATAATCATGCATTTCAGACTACATGAATATCCTCATTTTCTATACAATACTTTATAAGGCACATGTACAAAGTTATTGGGTTGATCAAATCTAATAAAAAAGTACAATAGAATAAAATATGGTAATTTTTCTAGGCATCTTAACATGAATAGAACAATAGTAAATTATTAGCAAGCACAGAGATCATAGAGAAACATTAGAACTAATCCTTTCTTTAATTTAACTAGAGTGCACGAGCACCTAGAATTAAAAACTATATTAACTAGAATGCATATGGTATCTATAGTTGATCCATTCCTTATTATATCTTAATCTTGTTGACACATCAAGGCCCATGTTCCATGATATGGGACTCACTCAAAAAACTATTTTGTTATATCTTTCTTCATGTAAGGAGGTTCACCATAAGAAATCTCTATAGTAGTGATCCCAAGAAACCATATAAGTTTTTTTTTGGGTTTCACATTTCATTCACAATGTAGTCCAATGTTCCTCGATTTGGTTAGGCCACCATTAACTACCAAAATATGATTAGCCTTGAGATATCTATAAATGAATTCTAACTTGTAAAGATAAGTTGAGGCTTTCATTACATCTTTTAATATTGTTACATCATCCAATGAAGTTTTAAATATATTTAATCAATCTAGCCTACATATATGACATAACTATATATAACCATTTTCCCACTATGAAAATGTGCATTTAAATTTTTTAGAGATGGTTTCTCCCCTTTTAAAATTTTGGCATGTCATCATGTTGACCCTAAAAGAGCCTATTTGGTTTCATATCCTATAAATATGTTATTCTCACCAACTCATTCTAAACATAGTGTTATTTTCCCAAGTTTAAGATGTGAATCCAAGGACCTATGGGTTGTGGACCCATACTATAACTTACTTTAAACATATATAAACGTGTTTATTTTGCACAAACATAACAAGCATAGTAAAATCACTCAAAATAAAAAGAAAAATATTGAAAATGAGTATGGATATACAATTTTCACCTTAAAAATATTAATACACTAACTCTTATTTCAAAGACAACTTAAAATAAGAGGGTACTACCCAAATAGAAATATGAACTTAACACCAATAAAGTGATCATTTCTTATTTGAAATATTGTGATAAACAAATCAATGTTCCAATAGCTTCATGAATCATCCAGAACTATATTAAAATTTGATATTTAGGGTTCTATGATTCAAAATTAATCTTTCTATGAAAAATAATAAGCTAGAAATATAAACAAAACCTTTGAAGAACTTTCTAACAATGCTTGTATAGATTTACTACTAGATAGGATGTTTCAATGGCTAGTGAACAACCATTGATGAAATAGATAAAATAAATTTTAAACCATTTCTTTTTGTGAGGTGATACTCTTTATTGACTAATCCTATGGTGCTTTCAATTCAATGTGACTTATAGCTATTGAATAGGGTTGTTAGTTGGTTTATTGGTTGGATTTAAGTGCAAATAACACCCTCATATATAACCTGTTGTTTCTAAGAATGACTTACATCTATTTTATTATTATTATTTTCTACAAGAAATCATCATACTTCATGATCTTTATCATCCCTTTATCTAGCTTGATTCTTGACTAAATTTATTAGGATTTTGGTGACTAATTAGAACTTCATAAAAATTACCATACTAAGACATTTCTTTTATTTATTTTTTATTTTTTTATTTTTAAATAAGAATGTGCCTTCTATTTGATTTGAGTATATAAATGAACATATTCTCATTAAATGTATATATGAAAAGACTTTGAAATGCTAATATAGAATAATTCCAATAGTATAAAATATTTAATTTATTTATTATATACTAATGCTTCTAATGATCAAATCACCTCAATGAATATTAAATATTATATAACATTTCAAACTTAGACTACTTCCTATAAACTCTATTTTCATTTACCCAATTTTTCCCTACTCACTACTTTATAAATTTTCCTTTTAATAAAATTAAAACAATATAAGTTTTTTTTAATATTTCTCCTAATTATTTTCACTTCAATTTATGGCACACCTTAAATTTTATTTCGACTTTTCTCACTCCTATCTTTATGACAATGGCTATTACACCATGGATAACTATAGTGTTTTATATTATTTTTCTTGTGATGGCATCCATGTTCTATGTGGGAGAGTGATCATTTATGTTAATAAGAGTGTTTGTTGCAAAACATTGCATGCCCTTTTTTGGCATCTTTGTGGTGTGACATGGCCTCCTTATCATAAACTCTTCAATCTTTCTATTCCAAGTTTCTTACAAAGCATAAATACTTCAATAAATATTTTTCTATATAGACCATTGTAGACTCAGTATAACCAATTCCATTTGATGCAATAACTCCTAACCATAGTTGAGTATTCCACAGTACGAGAGTTAGAAATGTTGAGGAAGTGGGAGATCTGATGAAGTAATGTGGGGGTGAAGATTTTTTGCAACTGGTCAACATAAGTATGATGACCTTATTTAATTATTGTATGGAATATAGAAAGGGATTTGAGAGCAATATTTTGGAAGCTAATGTTTACCAAGCACATAGTAGTTTATAGGGGGAGTACCTGATTCCTACAGTCTAAGAAAATATTTTGGGAGCTAGTGTTTATCAAGTTCTTGGGAAGAAATGCGGAAAGGAAAGATCACTCTCTAGATCTATCAGGGAAGGTCGCAATGAGAATCCTTTGGAGATGATTTTCTTTGGGATGATTGTTGTTGTGATTGGTGGCCTTAATAATTTCCATTTCTACCTCACATAAAAAATCTTGTGGTTGTGGCTACTATTGCAGATGTTGCATCCTCCATCACATTTATTAGTTTTTCCAATTTATGGTTCTTAGTTTTTTTTCAGAACTTCCTCAATATTTAATGACTAGATAAAATCTCATTTTATCCATAGTTCTAGTCTTTGGTTCTTTTAACGGAGTTTGGTTTGTAAAAAGAAATAGTCTTTGGAAAATATTCTCAATAGATTACTTATCTGTATCTTAGATATGATAATAGAAAGAGTATTGCTTTTGTTAGTCGCACCCAATATGATGTGTGAGAAGGGTTGCGACTTATCCTATTTTCCTTATGTCAAGAGACAAGTTATCTTGTTGCATTTATGGAGAAATATATGTAAAGAAATTTTCAATATTCATAGCAATAACCCAGAAATTACATTTTTTTAAAGGTTTACTTTGAGACTTTTTATTGTCTTTCTTCTTTGTTCTTGCAACTGCAAGTAGAATATAAAAAGAATCCTAAGTTAAAGGCATAGATTCAACAAATCAATCTTCAAGTGAACCAACTATTAACTAAAAAGTGACTTCATACTTCACAAGCTCTAAAGTCCCAGTTTTGATTTTGTTGCTCTAGTTTGACAATGTAATTGTTGTTGCTCTAAGATCCCAGTTTTTATTTTGTTGTTCTGATTTGACCTTATAAATGTTGTTCTAGTTTGCTACAATGTATTTATTGCTAATTATGTAAATATTTTTGCTATGCCTATTATTGCTATATGATTTTTCTATAGCTAGTGGCTATTTTTTTGGCCATTATGACTTGTTGATCAGCTTCTCTATGTTGGTGTGAATAAATTTCTTGTACCTATTTTATTCACTCACTAGGGACTTAGGGGACATATTCACATGTTAAGTTTACTTTGGTCCTAAAATTATTTCTAGAAGACTTAGTTGTCATGTCTAGATTTTATATTTTCCTAGGTAGTTATGATAAGTTATCTCATATCATAAGATTAAAACACTTGTCATAATCTTATGGCATCTTATGTCTCACCTTGGCTATATAACTAGGTGGTCTAATATGTAAATCATTTTTATTTATATAATCAAATCTATTGCAATCTTGAGAATTGCATATTGATCTCTTTGTGTGCTTTCCATCTGGCCTCTAGATCTTGGGAATCTACATAGCCAACTCTAGCATGGTATCAAAGTAGGTTGGGTGCCATTGGATAGTCTTTTTTGGATATATCTTGGTAGATATTGAAAAGTTGAATATGCTCTTCTCTTGCATCATATGATGATCTAGAGCATTAGAAAAACTTCATAGAAATAATAGATTTTGGGGGGTTCCACAATACATTGAACAAACTTGGTCCTGATTATGATGCTTTTGTTTCTAGCTTTCATATTCATGGGTTGGCTATGGGGTCTGCATATACTACACCTTCATTTCAATCATTTTTTGAGATGTTAATGTAACTAAGGCAAAAATTTAGGTTAGCATGAAATCAAATGTATAATCAAAACCCTAGCTAAACAATTCAAAGTACAATGGAGTAAAAATGCATAAAACAAAGAACAATCTCACCAAAAGTCTTCAATCCCTCCATGATTGACCTTCATTGCTCCTCTCCATTTGCTTCAAAATGATGTTTTCCCTCATATTTTTGATGAGCAACCTATGACAAAGCCCTAAGAAAATCCTTAAGGATTATATTATTGTTGTAAATGCAAGTATGCAAGTATGAAGCAAGCCTAAAGTATGCAAAAAATATGAAGTTATGCCAACATGAATTCAATGGGTATGAAGTGTCCCAACTGAGGTAAAAATTGTCTTTATATAGACAAGCCAATTTTAGATGAATGGACAGGATTGTCAGATGAGAGGTGCCCTAAGATCAAAGGTTGAAATTAAATGTGACAACTAGCAATTAGGGTTAGGGCAACATTAGGGTAAAATTTGAAATGAAGAGTTGAGATTTGATTTTAGAACAAGAATGCATGTGACAAGGAGATATTGGGCACAGAAAAAGAGGCTGCTGGAAAATCAAATAATAATTTAAAATTATTTGATTTTAAAGACTGAGTTGAACTTTTGAATTAAAAATTAATTTAATTCAAAAGTGGTGGGGTCATGTGATAGTAAATAATGATTTTAAATTATTTACTTAGTGGGAAAATAGAAAGTGGACAATTTTAAATAAATGATTTTATTTAAAATTAGAAAAAGCCAATGTGGATAATAATTAAATAAAATATAGAAATTTATTTAATTATAAGAGGACATAAGAAATTAATGACGTATATAAATAAAAAGTAAACTTTGTTTATTTAAATAATTAGGAGGAAATAGTTAGGAATTATGACATTAGTACATAATTAAATAATTTAATTATGTGAGGATGTTTGACATATGAGAATGTGGTTTGTGGATCTAGGCCATTTTTATGCATCTATATTTTGCCCCTCTTTGTCATAATGCATTTTATCGCATTGTGACAAAGAAAATAAGTCAAAATATGCCCTGGCATGAAATTGAGGAGAGGAAGGATGACAAAGAGGTACTAGTATGCCCCTTCAAGAGGACAAGTAGGTTCAAAGAACATGAGTGTGCTCCCAAAATGGATAAGAAGACTAGAGAATGAAGGAATAGAAGAAATTTTAGTGTGAAAGACAAATGATGGGATGAGAAAGATACCTTCAATATTTGCCAAACTACTAATAGGTGTTGCATAATCATCATTGGGCATTAAAATGACACAAATGTATGACAAAAATCATGGTATGACATAGACCAAGGTGTGCAAGGTCATCCACTTGCAAAAAACAAACAGTCGCAGACAAGGAATGTCCCAACACATACTAAGGGCTAAGTTGCCCCAGTCTTTTTGGAAAGACACACCAAAGACAGCATTCTAGGAAGAACAAGTCATGAGACATCATTTCACCTCTAAATCCTTCATGGGACATCCTCAAGGTAGCTAGTAACACGAACAAGAGAAAAAACAACAAAAAGATAAGACAAATAGACCAGAAAAATCAATAGCCATTCAATATGTTTGCCAATATTTTTTTGTCAAAGGTTGATTGGTTGACAGTGTGACAGTTTGACGAGTTGATTGTTGGATAGGTTTGAAAATTCCTATTGTTAGGAAGAACATATCTTGAAAAGGAAAATGATATTTTGATGGGGTCCAATTCCAAGGATGGATCTTGAAGAGGACCATAAAATGACCAACTTGACATTGTTGTGGAAATTGACTAATGTTTGACTTGATGATTGATTGGGCTATGTTGTCTATTGATTTGCAATTTGAAATATTGATATTTCCATGATTGTCTTATGTCTGAGTTTGACTATGTTTGACTTATTTGACAGTCTTGTAGCTCAACACAACTCTTGACTTTGTTGAAATGACAAAGGGTCGAATCATGATTTTATTTGATAATGCCTAAAGGACTGACCTAATGCCTCGGGGACACATCGACAAACGACCTTGCCTACATCCAATCACAGAGGCAATGTAGTTCAACAATGACAAAAGATTGACTTGACTGACTCAGACAGACTTGGACTCTGTTTTTGGGATTTTTGTGAGTTATTTGGGTGTTTTTGGATTTTTGACATGTTTTGATTTTTTTGTCTTTTTGAATGTTTTGATTTTTTGTCTTTTTGAAATGTTTTGAGAGGATCGAGACAAATGCATGTGAATGATGCCTATGCACAAGAATCCAAGGACAAACATGATTATGCCCCTAGTAAAGTTGAATACCAATTGATAGGTGATGATGATGATGATGGTGATGATGATGTTGTTTATGTGGGAAGGACACATCCTGAAACAATGTGAGGATGATGATAATACGAGTAAATGACCAAGGTTTGCAGCAAGGCTAGGAACAAGGCCAAAGAATTTTTGGATGATGTGCTACGATGCATATCAAGATTGTATGGATTAGAATCATTGCATTTGGAATGACTTCTTTTTAGGATTGAATGAGATGATGGAGGATCCTTAGACCGTTTGACAAGGGAAAACCAAAATAGGCGACATACATGAAAGGATGATAGGTGGCTCCGATAAGAGACATGAGACTAGAATAATTGTCATATGATCTCCAAGGATTATGGCACATAGGAATAATGAGTTTTCTCCAATATATGGGTTTAGATAATGCTATGAAGGCAACGACATGATGTTTCATGAATAGTATATGACCAAAGGATAGACATGTCTAGATTTTTTCCAAAGCATGATTTATATTTGTACCCCAGTCCTTATCAAGATAAAAGTATATAGGAAAAATAGATGGAAATGCCAGGGCTTAGATGGAAATGTCATGAGGAAGGCATGGGAGATGAGAAGACTTGCCCCCAAGTGTAAAAGTCCACATAGATAATTGCTCTTACACATAACTCCTGTTTTCCAAGTTTTCATCATGGTACTTATCCAAAGCGCCATAAAAATGGTTTTCACTATTGGATGAAATTTTTCTCTTTACTATTTTCTTGAATTTTTTTTTGGACAGCCTTGATATTTTAGCTGATCACTAACTGTTATGAATCCACTAATGGTGTCAATATAGATATTGGTGCCACAATATGCCAATAATGACCGTTATGAAGTAGTTGCCTTGTCAAGATCATAGTGCTTGCATACAACTGATTGATGTCATTGTGATCCTTTCTGATATTAGAGTTAGCCTTATCAGAATACACACATCACAATAAAGTGCCATGAGAGTCCTTATGATAAAGAGTTGTTGCCAAGATGCAACAAATTTGTGAGGTATGTGTCTTATACTTTGGGCGCAATGTAGGATTATGATGGATGAAGGTAGATGTGGGAGGGTTGATTGGACATTTGGATGAAGCACTTTTTATTTTCTAAACTTGGGATGTTGGATGATGGAGTTTGGAATTTTGATTGGGATAGTGGTTGGAACCAATAGTTTTAGATGCCTTGCTTGATGACCATTTTGAAGGAGGTGGACATTTATTATATGTGGGAGTCCTCTTTTCTTGTGGCTCCACATTTGGATTAAATTTTGGATTTAGTATATTTTCTTTGCTTAATCTATTTTTCTTTGGGATCCATTTTAACTTCATTTGTCCACTGGGCTTTTTGTTTGATTCAATGGCCTTTGGCATTTGATCTTAAACTTTTGATTTGTAAGACTTTTGTTCTTGTTGGTTCCAAATGGGAGGTTTATTCATATTGGAATGATGGTTTATGGTGTGGATGGAAGGAGTGATGGAAACAACCTTATGAAAAGGATTACTCTTGGCCCCCATTTTAATGTTTGTATCAGATAAAGTTTCCCCCAATATCGAGGAGGTACCACTAACATCATTAGATTCTCTGACTGAGGAATAGCCAAGACCTTGATGTCTAAGATTTTCATAAAAGTGTATTGGTTCTCAAATGCCTTGCTCATGTATGCCTAGTCCTTTTCCTTGATACTGCATGCTTTGACATATTCTCTTTGCAATGGGGTATTTGTCATTTTAGAAGCAAGATGCAATCCCATAATTGTGTATGTGGAGGTCATTACTCATCTACAAGAAATCCTGCTCTAACAAAGATAGTTGATCCTAGCTGATAAGATGTTGTCACTTTGTTGACATGGGGTATAGATTTTTTATTAACATATTTGGTCTAATTTTGTGACATATCTGATTTAGATGATTCTACAGGTGCTTCCAAGTTGATTTCAAAACCATATTTATGCTCACTGTCATAGATTCCAGTGAATTCAACTATAGATTGATCATTTGCAAATATGTAACTTAGAGTAGAAGACTCTTGTTCTAGAGGAAGATCATCTACGTGTCCAAAGGAGGCAAGTGTCTCATTTTGGGAAGTTTCAATATTTAGAGCTTGGATAGGGTCATCTTCAAGTGTTTGATCATGAATGGTATAAAGTTCAAGGAATGGATCGTTTTGGATTTCTTGATCAATGGTAGTGTTTGGGTCAAAGAAGGGTTTGTCTCGGATCACATGATTGGGAATGGGATCTTGATCAAGGATAGGTATATTTTGGATTCCATTATTATATAGAAGGACTTATTGAATGGACTTAAAGATAGGGTCATGGGATGGACTACTTCGATCTTTACATGAAGGTGAAGTTATGATGTCATGCTTTGGGTTTTCCTTTTGACATGTATCTTCAATTTTAATCAATGGAACAATAATAGAATTTTCATGACTAAATGTGTATTGAGATGAAGTGGGTTGGAATGCATTAGTGGATGAAGGACTAGGATAGGTTGTGGAGTTTTAAGATGTGGAGGCTTGGATAGGTTTAGTGGAAATTTGGTTTCCCTTGTCAAGGTTAAGATAAGTGGACGTTTGTTGTGGATTGATTGCATTGATTGTACTAAGGGACTCTTGATAGTGAGGGTAGAGAGATGAGGGACTATGATTTATGAGTTGTTGATAAGAAGGGTATTGGTATTTGGATTAGATGAATTATCTTTTGAAGTCTATGGCTTGTTCGTATTGACCATTATGGAGTAACTGGTATTCAACTTGATTAGCAAGCATATCAAGGTGAATGGAAGACATGGTGGTAGAAGGTATGAAGATTCTAAAGTCTATAAAATGAAGACCTAAGAGTTTGTTTATGCTAAAAAAATGATGGTGGACCCTAAGATGTAACTAGAATTTTGCAATGGTAAACCTATGGTGAAAGCTAAATACAAACTAAAAGACAATTTGAGCAAATCTTTTTCTGGTTGTTGGACAAAGACTACTAAGGAAATATTTCCAAAAATAGATTGAAAGTGTTTGGTCTTAGATTTGGACAGTGACAGTGATTTTTCTAAATGACAGGCAAATGTGTCATTTCAGGTATCAAATGTGTTGCAATGCATCTCAATTTTACTAGATGTGTTGTTTCAGATCTCATATGTGGTTCAATAGGTCAAATGCATTGTTTAGTGTGGAAAATGTGTTGCAGGACATTCAAGTGTGTTGTTTTAGATTGCAGATGCAGTTCATAAATTCAAATGTGGTGTTCTATGAAGCAAGTGCATTTTGATAGAGGTAGATGCATTTTTCTATTTGTCAAATGCGGTTTAGCAAGCCAAATGCATTGCACAGAGTCCCGAATGTGTTGCAATGTGATTAAAGTTTAGGTTTCCTCGCAATTTTGGCAAATTTTTTAGATTGTTTTAGTTTGAAGGTGTTTTCCATATTTGTGAAGGATTTTTATGTGTTCATTGGTTCAAAAAACACTTAGCAAACACATGAATTTTTCTTTGAAAAAAAAGCACTTTGAAGACAAGCACAACCCTATGGATGGAAAGGACTATATCTACTAGATTCCCACTTGGATTTCTGCAGCTGCACTTGTTCTTAGCAGGTGACTTAGAAGCTTGGCCACACTGGCTCCCCTCCATGGCACTCACTTCTCCAGGTCAACCAAGCTTCAAGTTCTCATGACTCTCCCAAGACAAACTCTTCACCTCTACTAAGAACTGTAAGAAGATGGGATGGCTTGGTAATGGCCGTTGTTGCACTAATGAATAGAAAGGGATTTTGGCAACTACATGAGTGGTTTTTAGTAAGGGCACCCATTCAGGTGGCACATATGAGGCAAGATTAGCTCTGATAAGGAGGACTCCCAGCCTAAAGAGGTTAAGCTCTACAGGTTTTTACACACCACACAGGTACTAAAGGAAATATTTGTTTGCATGGCACATCCACACCTGTAATGCTAAGCTTTCCATTAATATTCACATTTGTATATTGATTGGGAGTAGCTTGGCTAAAAATCTTCGTTGTCGGTTTAAGTCTCCTTGGGGTCAGTACTTTTTTCCCACCAAGGAAGGCTTAATTCCTACATTTAATAACAATTTCTCTTGCACCCAGGATCACACAAGTGCACAAGGGGAGAGGATCCTTTTATTATTGAATCAGGGTTACACAAATATGCAAACACTTGTTCATTTTAATGCCCAAATTGAAATGTGGGGGTGGTAAAGTAACAACCTCTAAGTGCTTTTGTTTCTCAGGATCGTAACAAGGTGCAAGAGAATTGCATACACAGTTAAGAAGCTATCACTACACCACAAGAAACACCAAACACTTGTTCATTTAAAACCCAACTTAGTGTGAGACAAACAAAGTTCATTTAAAACCAATGTTATGAGAATGCATGTAAATTTTAGTCTTCATGAGTTTCAATGCAAGTTGTGTTCATTTTAATCCCATGAGTGAATGCATGTTCATTTTAAGCCATGAAATGTAAATGCAAGTTGTTTGTGATTATTTTTTTGTTTTCTTTAAGATTGTAAAAGAGTTATAAAATCATCAACAAACAAATGTTAGCATCTCCTTCTAGTTTTCCACATGCTGCAAACAACAAATTAGTAACCCAAAAAGCCCTAATCTACTAAACTAAAAAAGTGAAATATGGAAAATACTATAAAAAATTGAAAGCAAAAATTTACCAGGAAAATGCATCATTCTGTAGAGCAAATGCATTGTAACAACGGATGTATTAGTTGGGCCTGCAGATACATTGCAAAAAATCAAATGCATCATTCTATCTATCAGATGCAGCTCGATATTGCAGATGCGTCATTCCCAAAAGAAAATGTGTCATGACGCATCAAATGTGGCTCAAATGGTTGTGTTTACGGCATTTCATACCTATAACTGCAAAAAAATGATGAAAAGTCGTATGAAAATCTACAAAAAAAAAGTGTTTTTCACATCGGGTTCATCAATATAACTAAGGCAAAAAGTTAGGTTAGCATGAAATCAAATGCATAATCAAAACCCTAGCTAAACAATGAAGTACAATAGAGTAAAAATGCATAAAACAAGGAACAATCTCACCAAAATTCTTCAAACCCTCCATGATTGACCTTCATTACCCCTCTCCATTTACTGCAAAATGATGTTTTCCCTCAGAGTTTTGATGAGCAACCTATGAAAAAGCCCTAAGAAAATATTGAAGGATTCTATTATTGCTACAAATGCAAGTATGCAAGTATGAAGCAAGCCTAAAGTATGCAGAAATATGAAGTTATGCCAACATGAAGTCAAGAGGTATGAAGTGTCTCAAATGAGGTAAAAATTGCCTTTTTATAGAAAAGCCAATTTTAGATGAATGGCCAGAATTGTTAGATGAGAGATGCCCTAAGATCAAAGGTTGAAATTAAATGTGACAACCAACAATTAGGGTTAGGGAAACATTAGGGTAAAATTTGAAATGAAGGGCTAATCTAAAATCAATGCACAAGAATGCATGTAACAAGGAGATATTGGGCATGGAAAAAGAGGCTACTAGAAAATTAAATAATAATTTAAAATTATTTGATTTTAAAGACTAAGTTGACCTTTTGAATTAAAAATTAATTTAATTTAAAAGTGGTGGAGTCATGTGACAGTAAATAATGATTTTAAATTATTTACTTGGTGGGAAAATAGAAAGAGGACAATTTTAAATAAATGATTTTTTTGCTAAAACAAAGAACAATCTCACCAAAATTCCCCTCCATGATTGACCTTAATTTCCCCTCTCCATTTGTTGCAAAATGGTGTTTACCCTTAGATTTTGATGAACAACTATTAACCTATGACAAATCCTTAAGTAAATATTGAAGGATTCCTATAATTGCTGCAAATGCAAGTATGCAAGGATGAAGCAAGCCTAAAGTATGCAGAAAATATGAAGTTATGCCAGCATGAAGTCAAGAGGTATAAAGTGTCTCAAATGAGGTAAAAATTTCCTTTTTATAGAAAAGCCAATTTTAGATGAATGGCCACAATTGTCAAATGAGAGATGCCCTAAGATCAAAGGTTGAAATTAAATGTGACAACCAACAATTAGGGTTAGGGAAACATTAGGGTAAAATTTGAAATGAAGGGCTGGGATTTGGTTTTAGAAAAATCAAATCAATGGACAAGAATGCATGTGACAAGGAGGTATTGGGCACAAAAAAAGAGGCTGCTGGAAAATCAAATAATAATTTAAAATTGTTTGATTTTAAGACTAAGTTGACCTTTTGAATTAAAAATTAATTTAATTCAAAAGTGGTGGGGTCATGTGACAGTAAATAATGATTTTAAATTATTTACTTGGTGGGAAAATAGAAAGTGGACAATTTTAAATAAATGATTTTATTTAAAATTGGAAAAAGCCAATGTGGATAATAATTAAATAAATTATAGAAATTTATTTAATTATAAGAGGACATAAGAAATTAATGACATATTTAAAGAAGAAAATAAACTTTATTTATTTAAATAATCAGGAGGAAATGGTTAGAATTATGACGTTAGTGCATAATTAAATAATTTAATTATGTGAGGAGGATGTTTGACATATGAGAATGTGGTTTGCAAGTCTAGGCCATTTTTATGTGTCTATAGTTAATACATAAGCAACAAAAGCTTATATCAATGGGTCTCATCAAGACTTCTAAATCTCAAGCATTATTGGCTAGTCAAGTGAAAGAATTAGATAAGAAATAAAATAAAGCAACGAATAATCTATATTTAGATCAAGAAAAGAACAAATTATCTTCCAAAGAGAAATAATCTAAGGAGAATCTAACTTGTTCATATTGCAAGAAGCTTGGACATGTAAGGAAGCTAAGGTAGCATAACAACTTCCTACACTAATCTTGAGAGGAGAATAATGCAAAACTTTTACAGATCTTTAACAGTTACATAAACTTAAAAATAAATAAACACAAATATCATGCATACCATGACATAATGATTTACGTGGGGAAAACCCTTTTGAGAGAAAAAACCCACTCCAAAAACCGCCCAATATATTATTTAGTAAATCACAAAGATTACAATATACTTGTAGAGCAAGCTTCTCACAAGAGTATCACCACTCAGAGATCATGAGACAACATGACTACTATCAGACTCTCAGAATACATCACCACCTCTCTATTGTAGCCATAATACAACACCCTCATAATAGGGTTACATTCTAGGGCAAGACATGCCAACAAAATATCCACCATTAGATCTAAAACCTAATAATTAATGGTCTAGATTTATAGTGTATTGTTTATCTAATGTATGTCGGCCATTTTAGTAGTTTCCTAAAAAGTTAACAAAAAATTATTTACAAGCATCCCACTCCCCTCCTTGTTGCCATTGTATATTACACCTATCAGTGTAACTAGGATATATATATATATGCATATCCTATCAATAATAACCTTTATATAATTGCAAGTTTGAGATATATTTTCCCAAAAAATCTCCCACTTGTTGAACACCTTGCAAGAGCAACAAGAGGGAGTAAACATTGTCTCTTAATTGCTAGGGGCCAAAAATCCCATAATCTTTGAACACCATCTAAACTTTTTTGTGCTCACAGGCTTAGTTAAAGAATCAACAACATTCATCAAAGTCTCTAAATTAACCAACTTCACCCTATCATCTTTGACCATATCTCTAACAAAATGATGTTGTACATCAATGTGCTTGGTTCTAGCATGAAATGTCAGGTTCTTGGCTAGACATATCATACTCTAACTGTTGCAACAAATTATCACTGTACCTTATTTTATTCCAATATCTAAACACAGTCTCTTAATCCAAATGGCTTCTTTACAAGCATAAGTAGCTGACATATGCTCTGCATTTGTAGTGGACAAATCAACCACAACCTGTCACTTACTCATCCAACTGATTGCACCACTGAATAATGTAAACACATAAGCACTAGTGGATCGTCTTCTATCAATATCACCTGCCCAGTCCGAATCTACATAACCATGAATATCAAGGGAAATTTCATCTTTAGTCACATTACTATGATAACACAAGGAATAATCTGAGGTACCACACAAATATCTGAAGACTCTTTTAATTGCATCCTAATGAACTCTACTAGGATTAGACATATATCTGGTCACTCCCACTACTTGGGAAATAGATGGTCTAGTATAAACCATAGCATACATCAAACTTCTAACTGAAATCTGGTAAGGCACTCTGCTCATGTCTTCCATCTCTGGTGGAGACATTGGACAATCTAAAATAGATAACTTTGTTCCAACAGAAAGGGGAACACACAATGGTCTACAATATTGCATGTTAAATCTGTAAAATTTAATTGACATACTTACTTTGGCCAAGCCATAAATTTATTTTCACTCTATCTCTTTTAATTTCCATCCCAAGAATGTTCCTAGTTGCACCAAGATCTTTCATTTCAAACTTAATAGCAAGTTGAGATTTTAGTTTTGAAATCGTACCTTTCCATTTTCCAATAAATAACATATCATCAACATATAATGTGATAAATAGGAAATGATAACCATCAATTTTATAATAAACACAATGATCTGATTTAGAATGCTCAAATCCCAAAATTGACACATATGTATCAATTTTTTTGTACCACATCCTAGGACTTTGTTTTAAGCCATACAAAGATTTCTTCAATTTGCAAACCAACTTACTTTTACCTTTCACCACATAGTGCTTTGGCTATGTCATATAAATATCCTCCTCCAAGTCACCATGAAGGAAAGTAGTTTTCACATCCATTTTCTCAACCTCTAAATCACAAGCAACAACAATAGAAAGAAAAAATCTAATGGATGTCATTTTTGCAACAGGAGAGAATATCTCACCTTGATCAACACCTTCAACTTGAGATTAACCTTTTGCAACAAACCTTGCTTTGTACTTCTCAATACCTCCATTTGAACCAATATTTTTCTTGAGCACCCATTTGCAACCAACAAGTTTTCATCCTTCAAGCAATGGTACAAGATCCCATGTATCATTATTTTTCAAAGATGTCATTTCTTCATCCATAGCAATCTTCTAGGATTTTGCATCATTCATACCTAATGCCTCTTTTATAGATTTGGGCTAGATGAGCTCTCCTCAACTTCTTATCTATCCTTCGGGCTCGATTCAACTTTCTTAGGTGTAGAAGGAAATTGAATCACATCTTCCTATTTACTTTGTTATAGCTGCAATGTAACAAAAGAAGGCTTAATTTCTCTAAAAATAACACTTCTACTATATATTACCTTTTGTGCAACAGGTTCCTAAAGCTTGTATCCTTTCACTCCATAACTATATCCGATGAAGATACATTTCATAGCCTTTTCCCCCAACTTTTTTTGCTTCTCCTTTGGCACATGTGCATATGCCTCACAACCAAAAACTCTAAGATGTCTTAATGAAGGCTTGCGATCCGACCATGCATCTATAGGAATCTTATCAACAAGAGCTAATGTAGAAGACCTGTTAATTAGGTAACATGAAGTGACAAGAGCTTCATCCCAAAACCTTTGTTCTAGGCCAACACCACTCAACATACTCCTAGCCTTCTCCACAGTGTCCTATTCATTCTTTCTACAACTCTATTTCATTGCGGAGAATATAGAGTTGTCTTTTATCTATGAATACCACAATCTTTACAAAATCTATCAGAATCATTAGAGAAAAATTTGCCACCATCATCAATCCTCAAAAAAATTATTTTCTTTCTAGTCTACAACTCAACCATTGCTTTAAATTCTTTAAATCAACTGAAAACTTCATATTTATTCTTTAAAAAATATACCCATGTCCTTCTACTATAATCATCAATAAATGAAACATAATATGTGGATTTACCAATTGAAGGAACATCTACAAGACCAAACACATCAGAATGAATAAGATCCAATACACCACAAGATTTATGAGAACTTGAGTAAAATTGAACGCAATTTTTTTCCCATAAATGCAATGCTCATAGAAATAAAATTCAAGATTATAGTCAGACAAACCTTCAACAAGGTTTTTATTTTTCAAGGTCCTTAGATCCTTTTCTCCAATCTATCCAAGTCTCTAGTGCCATAACATAGTTTTCTATGTAGGTAACTTTGTCTCAAAAGAAAGAGCCCCCTTGGGTAGCCAAAATCCATGACCATCTATTGAAGGTGAAACCATCACTTCTTCCACGGACTTGCTTTTCATATAAGTATTATTGCACTCAACAGTGCATTCATCTAGCTTATACAATGTGCCATATCTAACATCTATAGCAATCACTATAGCACCTCTAACCATCTTGCATCTTGCATCAGAAAATACTACCTGCATACCTGCATCTATTAGTTTTCTCACATATAACAAATTTTGTGCTAATCCAAGGATATGCAACACACCACTAATCCTTTTTATTCTACCATAAGGAAACTTGATTTTAACTTTACCATGACCAACAATGTCTAAATGAGAATCATCTTCCAAGCACACCTTACCTCCATCAAATTATTCATATTAAAAAAACTAATCTCTATTAAAGTTCATATGGAAATATGCACCCGACTCAATTAACCATGCATCATTACCTACATGAGTTGCCAAATATGCAATGAATATGTCACCATCTTCCTTCTTGGACTTAAAATCATAATCAAATTTCTTCTTTTCTTCTTTGCATTCCTTACGAACATGTCCAGGCTTACTGCAGTTCCAACAAATAAATTTGGACTTTCCAAGAGATTTAGATCTCCCCTTGGACTTGGATTTTTCACGCTTCTCATTTTTATTTCCTTTTTCCTTAGGTCCTCCATGAACATTTAGGGCCTTCTTGGAAGTGATGGATACCTTCCTCCTCATCTCTTCAAAAAGAAAAAAACCCACCACATCTCTAGTCTTCAAAATAATAGTACTCCCAATAGCCATAACAAGAGAATCCCACGAATCAGGCAAAGAAAAAAGCAAAATCTAACATTTCTCCTCCTCATCCATTTTGACACCAATTAAGGCCAACTAAGCCACCAGTATATTGAGTGCTTCCAGGTGATCTATGATTCATCCACCCTCTTCCATTCTCAAGGACTACAACTTCTTCCTCAAGAAAATATTGTTCACTAAATATTTACCCTGACACATCTCACCAAGCTTCTTCCATAGTTTTTGTGCAGAGGTCTCCTCATGGACATTAATTGAAATAGTCTGCCAAGCACAATATCATTAGAACCTTGGATTTACAGTCCATATCATCATATTGAACAACCTGAGTAAGATATGTAGGCCTTGAAACATTATCATCAACAACATCCCATAGATCTCGATCTATCAACAAATCCTCCATCTTTAGCTTTAACATTTCAAAATTATTTCAAAAAAAATTCTCCACCTCTATTCTCCTTGATGAACTTTCCATCTAAAAATTCATGCAACAAGATCACAAATCATCTTCTACATAGGCTCCAACTCAAATCTAGATTAGTTCAAAAAACCAACAACTGAAACCAAAGATGATCAAGCTCTTATACCACTTGTAAGGAAGCTAAGGTAGTGGAAAAACTTCCTACACTAATCTTGAGAGGAGAATAATGTAAACATTTTACAGATCTTTAATAGTTACATAAACTTAAACAAAAATAAACACATGTATCATGCATACCACGACACAATGATTTACATGGGGAAAACCCTTTTGAGAGAAAAACCCCACACTCCAAAAGCCGCCAAATATATTATTCAATAAATCACAAATATTAGAATATACTTGTAGAGCAAGCTTCTCATAGGAGTATCACCACTCAGAGATCAAGAGACAACACAACTGCTATCAAACCTCAGAATACACCACTCTCTCTCCACCATAGCTGTAATACAACACCCTCATAAAATAGGGTTACATTCTAGGGCAAGACATGCCAACAAAATATCCACCATTAGAGCTAAAACCTAATAATTAACAGTCTAGATTTACAATGTATCATTTATCTAATGTATGCTAACCATTTTAGTAGTTTCCTGAAAAATTTAACAAAAAATTGTTTACACGCATCCCATTCTCCCCCCTTGTTGCCATTGTATATTACACCTATCAATGTAACTAGGAAATATATATATATATACATATTCATATATATATATATATCCAATTAACAATAACCTTTATATAATTGCAAGGTTGAGACACATTTTCCCAATAAGACATGATGAAGATTCTTATTATAAGAAGGATATTAATGAATTAAAACATCTTAAAAAGAATCAAATTGATTTTCCATCTAGAATGTCTGAGTCAACTTCTTCTTCAAAATAGTCTAATAAGAACAAAGGTCATGCTAGTTTGGCTTCTACATCAAGAAATAAAGGGAAAGCTCTTTGTGCTACTATAGGTCTTGGATTAAGGAGATGGATTCTAGATTCAGGAGCATCTCATCATATGAAATCTTCACATTCTACATTCTCTTCTTTTGATCCTTGTGCTATATCTCCTATTTTGATGGGAAACAATAAATACATGAGTTTAATTGGGAAGGGATCTATTTATATTGGGGAGGGCACTTTCAATTATGTTTTGTGTGTACCTCATTTGTCAAACATTCTTCTTTCCATCTATCAGATTACACATGGTGGGGATGGGAAGACTATGGAATTCACTCCTAATATAGTTATCATTATAGACTTGGAGAGTAGAGAGATTCTTGCTACTGGGATGGTTGATCATTCATCTCGGTTGTACACCTTTGCAATTTTTTCTTTTGATGATGACATTGTTCCTTTGAATGATGATCATGCTTCTAGTGTGAACCATGACTTCAAGGAGATATTTGGCTACTTGAACTTGGGAGTTCTCACATTGGATCTTGTTCTTGAGCCTTGTATTTCATCTCCTCCATCTACTATTTCATTTGATGATGCTTGTGTTTCTACAAATATGGCTTCTTATGATTCAATGCAGTAGGATCTATATTATCTTTCAGCTACATCTACTTGAGATGCATACTTGATTGATATTGGTGGGTTGTTTGTTGAGTCTCACATTTTAGATTTGGGAGACACCATTGATTGCATACATCTTCTCTTTGATGGAGATGATTCTTCTCTAGTTGTTGCAAGGGAATACTTTGACCCTCTTGTTCATCCTCTACATGATCATTCTTCACAGTTTGACATGAGTGTGGATACTTTTGGAGAACATTTGGAGGAGGATTATTTATCTTTAGAGGAGGCATACTTGTCTTTGGATTATGTTCTACATCTTTCTCTAGGATATTTTGGATTGAAATCTTCAACTGTGTGGCCTAGAACACCTATTTGGAGTGTGTCAGCTTTTGGTATCAACATGGAGACACTTGAGCATAGTCCAGAGATATCACATATCATTCTTCTTCCCATGTATTCCTTTCAGTAATGGGAATTCATCCTGCATATCATCTTGGTTTTTTTTCTTCTTAAGGGGAGGAACGTTGTTCTACAAGATTGGATCATCTTCAACATTCAATGTTAAGCTTCTACCATTGCATGAGACTCACCATTGAGGGGGGGCTGCATGGTCTCTCTTCTTCTTTTCTCTTATGGGGGGTCTTTTTACTCGCATAGGGTTTTGTCCTCATTCTTTAGTGAGAATTTTGTTTTTCATCTCTCTTTTGGGGAGGAATTTTGTGCCAATGGGTTTTCTCCTTTTCTTCATTTGTGAGAGATTTCATTTTCATATATACATGGGTACCTAACATGACCTCATAGTCTAGAACCATCTTTGCATCATTTGCATAATAATCTTCTCCCTAAGTTGTACTTAAGGGGGGTGAATAAATGTCTTATACCTAGTTCATACACACACTAGGGACTTGTTATGCCTTGCATAACCACCCCACTTTGATCTGGATCAAAATGGGTGCCCCTTCTTTTTTGTCTCCTTGTTTTGGTTAAATTTTGATTCTATCTCTGCCTAGGTTGGTTTCCTTCTTGCCAAGCATTCAATGAAATAATTGTAAACAGCAGGATATTTTTTTAAAATTTTATTTATATCCATTGGGGACTAATGGAAGCATTTGTTTTGTAGGATTAAAGCATGCACATGATGATATTTTCCAAAGGATCTCAGTTGGAGTGTGTCCCTTAGTCCAGTTGGTCATAATTTCCCTTGAAGAAGAAAGTTGGCAAGACCTTGCAGACGTCTTGCTAACTACCAGTGCATTCCGTCGACATGCGTCTGTGTTGCCTATCGACAAGACAAGGGTCATCATCCCGGAGACATGGAGTTTCCTATCAGCATGAGGGGTTTCCTTCAAAGAAAGGTCTCAGCGAGATCTTTAGGTCTCACCGACTGGCGACAGGGGGATTCATATTTCGATGAAAGGTTTTCCCTTCGCCAAGAAGTCTTGGCGAATTCATAAAGTCTCACCAACTACCACACAACAAGCAAACACTTCGGCCAGAGTCATCTTCTTCACCATGAAGTCTTGGCGACTATGAAAGGTTACACCGACATAGCACAAGGGGATTCTATCGATGGTCTTCGGTGAGAGAATTAATATGTCTCACCGACTCATGTGGGTCACACCGAAACAAAGGGAAATCAGGGAGACTCCAGAAGCATAAAGGGGTTCGATGAAAGGTCTCCCTGAGATTGAAGGAGTCTTGCCGATATAGAACAAGCTTGATGAAAGATCCTGAGCTCGGCATGACATCTTGCTAACTATCTAATATCATGTTGATGGTTGATAAAAGCAATATCATCACATCGAGGAGACACGATGAGTGTCTCACCGACATTCGATGCCATTCGAACCACTTTTGATTGCCCGAGAAGCTGGTGTGGCGTATGATCGTCCAATCAGAAGGAGTTGGGATGACCCATTGACTGATTGACTACCACCTTGAAGAAGACCAACATAATGCAACACAAGGAAAATTCATTCTGAGATTAGAAGGCAATGGATCAGCTCAGGTGAAATGCAAGGATCTACAGGGAGGCCCAATGATGTTCCAGGAGATGGTCAACCTGCAATAGAAGTGTGGAGCATGAAGGAAGCTGAGGCAAGGAAGAATCTGTGACTCATAGGGACAGCTGTAGTGACCACTAGCAGAGGCAGATTAGTATTAATGGTGATATTCTAAAGCATTCAAGGTGGCCCCGATGGAGTTCAAAGTTGGACACAAAGACAGGAGAATTAATGCTACAGCTGCAAAGATCTACAGATCTTTC
Organism: Sequoia sempervirens; assembly: GCA_007258455.2. Taxonomy (NCBI): domain Eukaryota; kingdom Viridiplantae; phylum Streptophyta; class Pinopsida; order Cupressales; family Cupressaceae; genus Sequoia; species Sequoia sempervirens. The sequence continues at coordinate 14,207,871 of VDFB02000002.1, read as the reverse complement.
CCAAAACAATCTTTCATTAGCATGGACAACGAGATTCACATTGAATGCAACATTGACTCTCTTCAAAAAGATATGAGAACTGACTCTCCTGCAGATAGTAGATATTTTGTAAATCCTAATGCAAGGGGACAACGCATCCTTTTTTGTACAGTCTATATATAAGTAATTCTTGCCTCTTTGTAAAGGTTAGAATGGGTAGGATTAGAACTTCTAGGGTTAGAGAACCTTTAGACCTGGTAGAGTTAGAAACTAGGAGTAGAACTGGTAGCTAGGAGTTAGATTCAGTAGAAGACTAATGTATCTTTCAGTTTTCTTAGTGTAAATGGAAACAATTTGAAGCCACAGATTTTTTGTACACTGGTGATTGTGCCAACTTTGTAAATGTTGCTTATCTATTTTATGGGCAGTAGAAGCAACCAGATCTTAATCTACTTCATGTTGTGTTCCAGAATGGTGTTTGTCTTAAGTTAATCATTTGCGCAAGGGGATTCTATCAATGATTTTTGGTGAGAGAATCAATATGTCTCACCGACTCATGTGGGTCACACCGAAACAAAGGGAAATTGGGGAGACTCCAGAAGCATAAAGGGGTTCGATGAAAGGTCTCCCCGAGATTGAAGGAGTCTTGTCGATATAGAACGAGCTCGATGAAAGATCTTGAGCTCAGCATGACATCTTGTTGACTGTCTAATATCATGTTGATGGTTGATAAAAGCGATATCATCGCATCAAGGAGATACGATGAGTGTCTCACCGACATGCGATGCCATTCGAACCACTTTTGACCACTTGAGAAGCTGGTGTGGTGTATGATCGTCCAATTAGAAGGAGCTGGGATGACCCATTGATTGATTAACTACCACCTTGAAGAAGACCAACAGAATGCAAACAAGGAAAATTCATTCTAAGATCAGAAGGCAATGGATCAACTTGGGTGAAATGAAAGGATCTACAGGGAGGCCCGATGATGTTCCAGGAGATGGTCAACCTGCAACAAAAGTCTGGAACATGAAGGAAGTTGAGGCAAGGAAGAATCTATGACTCACAGGGACAAATTTAGTGACCATTGGCAGAGGCAGATTAGTATTAATGGTGATATTCTGAAGCATTCAAGGCGGCCCCGATGGAGTTCAAAGATGGACACGGAGATAGGAGAATTAATGATGCAGCTGTAAAGATCTACAAATCTTTCATCAGCATGGACAGCAGGATTCACATTGAATGCAACATTGACTCTCTTCAAAAAGATCTGAGAACCGACCCTCCTACAGATAGTAGATATTTTGTAAATCCTAATGCAAGTGGACAATGCATCCTTTTTTGTACAGTCTGTATATAAGGCATTCTTGCCTCTTTGTAAAGGTTAGAATGGGTAGGATTAGAACTTCTAGGGTTAGAGAACTTTTAGACCTAGTAGAGTTAGAAACTGGGAGTAGAACTGGTAGCTAGGAGTTAGATTCAGTAGAAGACTAATGTATCTTTCAGTTTTCTTAGTGTAAATGGAAACAATTTGAAGCCACAGATTTTTTGTACACTGGTGATTGTGCCAGCTTTGTAAATGTTGCTTATCTATTTTATGGGCAGTAGAAGCAACCAAATCTTAATATACTTCATGTTGTGTTCCAGAATGGTGTTTGTCTTAAGTTAATCATTTGATTTGTGAAACTTTCAAGGGATGAGGTTTGATTTTACGTTTTGTTTAAATAGTGATTTGCAATCTACTGTTGAAATAAGTACTGTGAATGAATGAAACTATGTGTTAGTCACAAGTTAATTTTGTTCTACAGTTTTAGTTAGGAATTCCTTGGAAGGTGACAGGTCTGGTTAATTCAGATGAGGTATCATTCTTTTCTGTCTCAAAGCTTTGATCCATCTTTTTTTGTTTATTTAAAAGCCCTGATTAGAGTAGGTTTAAATTTATGTTTAACCCCAGAACAGTCCAAAAGCTCAACACCAGCAGGCCCCTTGAATATTACTGTTGCATTGACCACTGAGTAACATCAACATAGTTGAGAACCAACTATAAAGAAATTGGGAGCTAAGATATCGATGTGTTATCTTTCTCTTTCAAGAGAAACAGAGTAGCAATATTCTGTTTGCATGTTGCTATGCCATTTTGATAGTCAACGGGACTTAGGGGACATATTCACAAGTTAAGTTTACTTAGGTCCTAAGATTTTTTCTAGAAGACTTAGTTGTCATGTCTAGATTTTATCTTTTCCTAGGTAGTTATGATAATTTGTCTCATATCATAAGATTAAGATACTTGTCATAATCTTATGGCATCTTATGTCTCACCTTGGCTATATACCTAGGTGGTCTCATATATAAATCATATTGAGTTGTTGGATAATCAAATCCATTGCAATCTTAAGCATTGCATATTGATCTCTTTGTGTGCTTTCTATTTGGCCTCTAGATCTTGGGTATCTACATAGCCAACTCTAACACTCTATAGTGTATAACTGCATTTTATTCTATCTATCTTGCATTTTATTTCAATATAAAAAAAGAAATGTCTTTTTACTTTGAGGTCTCATGTTGATAAAGTTGTTAAATGAATATCTAAATTCACCGCACTCCTCATCTAAGTTATTCCATAAGTCCACGAAATAAAAATATATCAATGAAAGGATGCCAATAATTTAGGGTGAAAAATGATTTTGGATGTTTATACTTGTATGTATCAATTTTGAGTATGCATATAGTTAAAGATATTAGTGATATTTCCTGTATAGATCCTCCAAACTAAATATAGTGTTTCCTTCTATCGCTCCAAAAAATAAAATTGGGACATTGTAGTTGGGTTCCAAATTTCAATTAAAGTCTATTAGTGAAGAATAAAGCATATAATAAATTTAGAAAGGATTATACTAGTCTTGACAATGGTATAGTAAAATTTAGGGTTTTGGTCTATGCAAGTGACAAGGATACTAAAGGAATATGACACACACCATTAAACAAGGTAAACATAATTGACGAGAATGGTGTATCATTGTTTTAGGACATGTAGGGTTGAAGGAGTTTCTTTTTCCTTCATTAATAAAATGGGAGACATTATAATTTTAATCTACCATAAAATAGATTTGTATTAATTCTATGTAAGAGTGGTGTCATTTCATGGATGGTCACAATATTTGGAACAATTTCACATTAGATAAATCTATAAAGTAGTTTGTAGTATGTGAAATATTATGTTCTTTGGGTTATCAAGTTTATGTGGACAGCATAGTCACCCTATACAAGTTTAAGATCTCATTTTTTTTCAAGTACACGCATCCTACAATTCATACCTTTTCATTCACACATAAAATCTATCACATTGTTCATCTATTATTAGCATTTTGTAATTTATTCTATCTATTTATAGATATATTAATTATTATATTCTTTTTTATCTTTATAATCATATTTCAATTATATTTATATGGTATCTTACATATATCAAGTTTTTAACCTTTCTAGTACACCCCTTTTTCTTAATAAATATTATATTATCAATTACGATGATTCCTTATAGAGTTAAGCATATTGATTTGAATGATAGGTTTATTAATTATTGATATTAATTATGGAGTAGTTGAAATGATACTATCTAGAATATTTGACTTTGAATCTCAACCTAGCTCTAATACCAAATGTGATGTTGATTTTCCTCTTATAGTTATTAAGTATTAACAACATATTTAATATAATAAATACTAGAGTTAATTTTATTTATAATATGCAATGTTATCAAAATAATTGTGAATAATTAATGTAAACTGCAAATATGTGATAATTAAATAATTAACATAATAAATGGAATAACACCTCCACATAGATTAATCTTATTAACACAAAATCATATAGACAATATTCCCAATATTATCAAATCAATGGTTTTCAACACATCTAAAAAACATGGAGGGGTTGTTGTTCGACATTTAGAGGAATGGTTACAAGTTTAGGCTCTCCATGGCAAGGAAGCACCCTCAGAGGAAACTTGTTCTTACACAAAACCTAATCTGCCTCACAAGCCTCATGATATAAATAACCTGCCTCACATGCCTCATGGTATAAATAACAACTTGCCTAATGAGCCTCACAATATAAATAACAACCTACCTCATGGGCCTCATGACATATATAAATAACCCTAGCCAGGACACTCCTAGGTGTAAGTTGTACCCTGAGTTGGACACACAGTATGTGCCCCTTCTCCAAATGCCTCAATGCCAGCCAAAGACCCTAACCTTCAATCCTTTGTGCCCTTTGAAGTCCTTTCCTTTTTTTCTTTTCTCTCTTGAATTTTCTCCCTTGAGTATTCTCCATACCTTCCCAAGTCTCACATTAATGATTATATAAACCTTAAGGGGTGGTTTCCAAACCATCACGCCCTTTCACAAAGGTTGCATTTAATAATTATAAAATGAATAATTATTCAAGTCAACCTTTTAAATGAGCTTTTTATACATATTATTTATTAATATCTCTTTTAACCAAAGGATCATAATATCCTTTATTTTCCTCTCTCCCTTTTAATTCTAAAGGGTTATCGCATGGTTTTCCTTTCTCTTGGAGAAAAATTCACATAAAAGAATTGTCATCATTCCCCAAAGCACATAGAACTAGAAGAATGGTACAAAGAGAGTGAAAACAAAAGAAAAAGAAAGTGTATTTTGGTTCAACATGGAAGAGACAATGTGGTCTCAATGCCTTGCATCATCTCCAAAATGAAAACACAAGCGAAAGAGAAATGATAACAAAAAGGTGAAAGAAAATGAAAAACCTTTTGGGTCAACATGAAAGAGGCATTGTGGTCTCAATGCTTTGCATCATCCCCAAAAGGAAAACACAATAGAAAAAGAGAAAAAGAAAAGGACATTTTGGGTCAACATGGAAGAGACATAGGGCGTCCCTACTCTTTGCGTCATCCCCAAAAAGGAAAACACAAAACAAAAAGAGAAAAAGACAAGGACCTTTTGGGTAAGCATGGAAGAGACATAGGGCGTCTCTATGCTTTGCATCATCCCCAAAAAGGAAAACACAAAACAAAAAGATAAAAATACAATACACGACGATTAGAAGAATAGAGGTACAGATAGAAGAATTGTACAAAGAGAGAGAGAGAGAGATCAAACACATGATACGGGGGAACACGATACACACATGAACAAAAATGAACAAGTAATACAAATGTAAGTCAATCATTAACTAAGTTATTATTTTCTCAATCTTAAAAAGGTAAGCGGAAAATGAATAACATAGTTAAGAGACAAAGAAAAGTGCATTACAAGGACAAAGGCTAACAACTACTTGTGTACACAAAAGGGAAAACAAGCATGAGCCAAGGGTGGTGATGGAGAGGATCATGCAATAGTGAGAATGAAAAATCCTTCAACTATGGCATGATAAGGCAATGGTATTTTAAGGGATGATAGGAAAGTAGATGGTATTAGTGAAGTGATACTTGTCCAGTATCTTGTTCAATGTTTGACATGCTTTCGTTCGATGTCCAAGAATACGATGATATTTGCAATATGGTATGTGGGAATCATTAGGGAGAATGATCCTCCTATCCCCCTTGGGGATAAACCCACCCCCAAGAATCCTAATTCTAGACAAAAATAGATGACTCTAGGTCTCTAGAACCTCAAAAAAATCTCTCCCACTGAGTGTAAGTAAACAGGGCCAGGTGAGGAAACAAAAAATTCCTCCTACCAAGAAATAAAAGAAATTCTTGACCCATATCCTTATTAAGGAGTTTAATCTAGAGAGTGAAAATGTGGATGAATCTAGGGAAGAGGAGGTGAAGGAAGTCAGTGGTTTTCAACTCAAAAGGTCTAATAGGCTTGCAGGATGACTTATGCTTTACGACAAGGAGGTGATGGTTGATGATTTGGACTAGCGGAGAGTTCTACTAATGAAGAAGAGGAGGATGCAACTGGTGATAAAAGATATTAGAACACCAATGAAAACCACTCCAAGAATAATCATAGCACCAACACCACCTCGATGGACCTACCTAGTGAGGCCCATACCTACTCTCAATGTGCTTCTATGGCTGTGGAGCTTGTTAAACTCAAGGTGAAGGTTTTAGAACTAAAAAAAAAAGATGGTGAGCATCTCTAATTTCAATTCCAAAGTGATGCATAGATTGGGCCACCACACTTTGCATGTTACAAGAGAAGGAGCTGAAAAAAGTGGGCGACAAGGATGGGAATCATATTAAGGAACTTGTACTTACTAAAGACTAGGGCCAACTGTTTGGCTAGCCCTGCTAGTTTTATTTTGTTGTTTTTGTTGCTCATGTCCTCCTTTGCTTTGTTCTGGTTTTTAAGACCCTATTTACTATTTTAGGACATATGCATTGTTAATGTGCTATTAATGGTATATTGACTTGGTTACTTTCCTCCAAGCTTTTTGTTTATAAGGTCAATTTTAATATCAAAAACAATAACTTATTGTTGGAAGAATGAAGAAGAACATATTATTATACAACCTTTGTGTTGTCATTGATGCCACCATATTATATGAGTTGTAACTACAAGCTTAAGCTCTAGCTTGATCCAGTATTCTGAACCAGTATGCAGTTATTATCCTCTAGTATTTTGGTCTGCAATTCTCCACCGATGCATATCATTCCTTGCAGTTTTGGGAAATGGTTTTTGGATGTTGGAAGCTTGTAAGTTCAAAATATCATGTGCACAAGTGCTTGTATGGTGATTTGGTGTTATTTTTTTGTTGCATTTTTCTATTAGGCCTATCCCTAGCCAACCTAATGAATTGTTAGTGTTATAACAAATTATTTTTTGTGTTGCAAATGTATATGACCTATCTTTGGTCCATGTTGACATTTTGTAGCGTGCTACACACTTGAATTGTTTTTTGAAAGGTTTTGTACATGCTTGAAGCCGACAATTGATCTATTTGGTGAATAAGGGTTGTATCTAATTAGGATGACCTAATTGATGCTTGCAGATATATCAGATATATATATTGGACATTTTTTGAGATTGGTGTCACTATTGAAGTGTGCGAACAAGAAAAGTATGATGAAGTATGTAAAGTGAATTTATTGAGCATCAAAGCAATTGAATCAACACTTGTTAGGTGTAACTCTATCAGTTCATTTTCTAGTTGTAAGCCATTTTGTTATTGTATCTTTTGTAGGTAGTGAGCCTCCCATTTTTTGGATAGTGAGTCCTGGAAGTGAGCCACCCTTTGTAATATCTTATAATTGGTTATACTATATTGTGAGCTAATACTCACTGTGGTTTTTCCCATTTAGGGTTTTCCACATAAAAATCCAGGTGTTCATGTGTTGTGTGCTTTTATGTTATGTTAATCCTCTTGCTTATCTTTACTATTATATGCATTGAAATATTTGGATGGTATTTGTTCAATAAGTTTAAGAACATACTGATTCACCCCCCCTCTCAATATCTTAGGTATTCAACAATTGGTATCAGAGCTTGGTTCCTCTGAAGAAGCCTAACAACTTGAGGAAGATCTTGAAGATTGAACAAATGGACAATAAGGAAGAACTTTGGGCCACTCTTGAAGATCTTGACAAGGCTGAAAATGAAAACAGAGATTTGAAATAAAATCTTGATGAGGCAAATGAATGCGTCCAAAAATTGAAAGAAGAATTGAAGAAATTGAAAGAAAGACATAGAGAAGTGAGTGAGCAATTAAAACAAGCTAATGAAGAGATCACTGAATTAAAGGTGCAAGTGGAGGAAAAGAAGAGAATTGAAGATTGTATAAATATAGTGGTGCAAAGAAAGACTGATGAATGCACAAGATTTGAACAAGAAGTGGTAAACCTAAAAGAAGATCTGGAGAAAGAAAAAATCTATGAAGATATGTTCAAGACAAACTCCACCAAGCTTGATGAGTTGATTGCAGGGCAGAAACCAACTAAAGACAAAGGTGGTTTGGGAATGGAAGCAAGTGAAAGCTCTAAGGTTGTGCAAACCCCAAACATAGTGGATAATCAAAAGACTCAAGATAAAGGAAAACAAATAAGAAAGCCAAGAAACTTTGCTAGAAGACTGCCTGTCAGACAACCAAATGCTCAAAGGTACCCATCTTTCAATGGTGTTTGCTTTTCATGCGATAAATTTGGTCATAAGGCAACAGAGTGTAGAAGTAGAATGAACCAATTTGTTGGATCCTTCTTCAAACAATGCGTTGCATGCAAGAAATTTGGACATAGAGCTAGTGAATGCAGAACTCAGATGATGAATTGGTTTAATGAAGGAAGATTGAATCAATCTTTTGTTGGCTACTGATATACATGTAATAAGTTTGGACATAAAGAAAATCAATGTAGATCAAGGGTTAATGGAGGAAAAACTAATCATAAAAATGTTGTTTGCTACAACTGCAACAAACTCGGACATATTTCAAGAGTATACAAAAGTTAAAAGGTTAAAGCAATCTGATCCGATAAAGAAGAATGATCTAGTAAAGACAATTGAAAAGAATGAGGTTAAGAAAGAAATGAACAAGATATGGAAGAAGAAAGAAGAGCCAGAAACACCAAATGTGTCTGTTCCCTCATCTAGTGCAGACAATTCCTCTGGAAAATTAGACCCAGCATGGTCTTAGGGGGAGAATTAACAGAAAATTGTTCGAACCCCTAGATATTTGGCATGTCAATATTTAGTATGAAGATATGTTGTAAGGAATGGATAAACAAAGGTTATGAAAAGGGAACCGGAAGAAAAGGTACATGCATGATCATTTGTAGAGAAAATTAGGGTTTTCATTGTAGTGAAGAGGGTTTTTATCAGCTTTTTGAATTCTACCACATTTAATGCGAATTAGGACAGATCATTGATTTATAAAGTGAATTTGTAAGGAATTTTGATCACTTGTGCATCTGAAGAAAGTGGAGAGCGATTTGGAGCATTCTTGAGGAGATTTATAGAGTGAGTTTTGCAAACCCTAGTTCTAGTTTTCAAAAAGGAAAAGGTATTTTACTCTTTTGTGCTATTATAGGCTTGTTTTAATCTTCTTTTAGAAATAATTTGAGCTTGATTTGGAGAAATGGCAACCCCTATAGTTGTAAATGTGTCGGAAAGACCTAGACCTTCCTATAAGAAGTATTTCGTGAAGGTTTTCGAAGACGACCCTTTGGGTGCCTTCTCATCGATTCCTCACGATGTTATGCCCATTGAAGACACTAGGATGTACATTCAAGTTAAGACTGAGGAATACAATCACATCAAATTGATAGATATTTGGCATAATGAGCTCACCGGGGATGATTTCTTGATAAAACCCAAGTATACAAATGTTGTTGTGAAGAAGTTGGATCAATGGAATTACTTTCCTAACTTCAGCTCTAGTGTTGATGATAATTATGTTAAACCAGCTCTCAACATAATGCATGATAGGTTCTTGTGAACTAAAAAACCTCATCTTATAACCAAGGAAGTGATTAAGGTTGTTATCAGACTCTATGACACCGGACCGGTACCGGTGTTGAATTATGTGAAGAATGAAGTGGTGATGGAACTCACTGGTGCTAAATTTGACAAAAAGGAACTTGCAACAAAGCCTATTATCAATCCTATTATAAATTATGCAACTATAATAGTCAGACACAAGATCTACTTCACAAATAGGGAGAACTCTATATCTGCTACAACTATTTACACTAGTTATGACATGGAAACTAATGCTAGAAATTATGATTTGTGTGAACTTCTCTGACAACAATTGTTTGAAAAATTGAAGTTGACAAGGGAGAAGAAATATGCATTTAAATTTAGCTCCTTGATTGTTTTTCCACTATTCTACTTTCTTAGAAGACTTCCCGGAAGAGATGATGTGGTGTTTTGGGATACATCAAGACCGGTTGCACATCAAATTTTTGACTATATGCACAATTTGGGTAATTTAAAGAGTTGAGATAATGCTCTAACAACATTCTTTATTGTATTCAAGAGAAACATGAATGAAAGAGAGAGGATTCCAAATAAAGTTGTTGAGAAGTATAAGAATGATATCATATTTCATGTCTCCTCTGATGAGTACATGATTGAAGTTGTTGAACCCCAGACTATCTAGATTCAACCATTGGGTTATGAAATTACAAAGGATGAAGCTGAAGGCTATGCACAAGTTTTGTTGAAAATTCTTAAAGATACCAGTGAGCCTAGATTTGGCACTTATAAAAAAAAATCTATGGAAGTATGCATGAAGCATAGGAAGCCTGTGATAAGAAAGAAAGTTGATGAAATGCTTAGGAAGTTTTGCTTCACTGATGAACAAATTGCACAAGGTAGAGCAATGGGAGAGCAGATGGTTGGAGAATCATCAAGACCAAGGAGATCTGATAGGACTATTCCTTCAAAACCAATCACAACCCCTATAGTGAAGGTTGAGTCCAATGCTCTTGGTAAAGGCTCAGATCCTTCAGGACCCAATACAAGATCTGTAAAAAGGAAAGAGACTCCTTCAGTGGCACTAGTCAAGAGAGGAAAGAAGGGAAAAGCTACAAGGGAAAGAACCTCAGTATCACTAAAGAACAAGAGGAAGAGGAGGAAGACCCTGTAGCAAAATTGGTAAGAAAGAAGAGAGGGAGCATGTCCTCTGGTGAAGATGCTTCACAGGAAGCAAGTGTTGGTAGTAAAATATTTCATTATGTGTCGTCCTCTGAGGAAGATGAAGAACATGATTTTGGTGTCCATGTGCACACCAAACTAGAATTTAAGAAAGTAAAAGTGTCAGAAGAGGTATCTCTGAACCAAGAAGAACAAAAGGCCTCACTGGTAAGACCTGGTTCCCCTTTTAGATTAGAGGCTTTGGTTAATAGCTTGATACATTTTGAAGACATGTTTCATTCTACAACAAAAATCTATGATCAAGTAGGTAGAGAGGACAAAAAAACATTAATTTTGGCTATTATTCAGTATGTTGTCACTTTGGAAGTCAGTTGAGATTGTGTTAAGAACAATGTGCCTAAGAAATTGTGGGAAGCTTTGATGAAAAAGAAGATCAAAGGTTGTTGAATTGGAAGAAAAGATCATAAATGATGCATTTGAGAAAATTGGGTCCTCCTTGACTCCAAATGATTTGGAAACCTTAAAGAAGGTATGCTCAAAGATGTTCCGAATGAAGAAAAGAGTAAATGCTTTGATGACCAAAGATAAAAATTGGATAAAGAAAATAAGGAAAGAAATTGTAGAAGCCATTAGGGGTATGGTTGAAAAATATGGTACATTTGGTGCACTCCCATCTAGTTTTGCACCAAAATCAGGAGAAGTATCTACAGAGGTTAAGGAAGACATTCCTTTGGGTACAGGTGATATAGATATTCCTCCGAAAACAAATGATGCAGATATCCTTATGAAAACAGGTGCCACAAATGATCCTTCAGAGATAGAGAAGCTTAATGTTGAATAAGTTGAACCAGAGAAGCATGATGTTGTCCCTCTAGAGCATGTTGAAGAAGAAAAGGATAAAGATGAAGGTGAAGGGAATGAAGAAGAAGGAAATAGAGATGAAAAAGAAGAAGAAGAGAAAGTAGAAGAAGAAGAAAAGGTAGAAGAAGAAGAAGAAAAGGTAGAGGAAGAAGAAAGAAATGGGGAATCTGCCAGGAAGAATGAAGAAGATCAAAGGCAGGTTGTAGATTCACAAGGGTCCCACAAAGAATCCTCTTCCGACGATGATGTTTTGAAAGGCTTGTTATCCAAGTAGACTAGGTTCTAGCTAGTTATTCCTCTGGAAATTCTACAACTCCCCATGATTCAAGGCAGTGTGGACTTGGATAAGATTTCTCTTGTTCGTAAATTGGTGTTAGGGGATGCATTGCATGCATTCAGAAGAAGAGAAATTTTTGAAACACATCAGTAGAGGACAAAGCTTATTAATGATGCCATCAAAGATTTGCAGGAGGCCACCCTCGGTATATCAATTGATACATCTCTCACTCCAGTAGAGAATCTGAAACTTCTTTTGGAATCCTTTAAGGAGTATGCCTCTGGACTTGGTGAGAAGACAAGGCAAGAGATTGAGGAGAAATTGGCAGAGAAAAGGCTTTTGGTACTTCATGATAAGTGTGCTCTAGCACACACCAATGTTGAAAAGAGTTTGGAAGTTGTGCAGGATTATGAATTTGAAGTGAATACTATATTTTCTTACTGCATAAAGTGGCCAGATGCCACATAGAATATCAAGGATCTCATGGACTCCATTGGGTCCCAGTTGACAGCTGTTTATAGTACTTATAGTGCATCTAAAGATAGAGACATAATGACCTGGAATGCTATCTCTACTCATAGAGAAAAAATATTTATTCTTCAGAAGCAGAAGGAAGATATTATCAGAAGATTCAATCAACTAGGTGACCTTGTGAGAATGCAGAGAAATTAGAAAAGATCAATCTAACTCCAAGTTCTCCACATGATGTAGAAGAAAGTCTGGTGGAATTGGAATCTCTAAATAGAATGTTGATATCTACTAAGAAGAGTTAGAAGAATGGTAAGACAACATGACAAGGTATTCTCAAGGAGCTTCAAGGCTCACCTTCCTTCAAGTAATTTTTTTTAGTTTTCATACTTTTTGGACTACCCTTTGTCCTCAATGTCAAAGGGGGAGATAAAAGGGAGAGAATGTCACAGAGAGAAAAGGGAAAAGTGTGTTGCACATAGTAGGTTACATAAGAGGTTTGTATATTCTTTTGGCACATGTTGCCATCAATGACAAAGGGGGAGATTGTTGGAAGAATGAAGAAGAACATATTATTATACAACCTTTGTGTTGTAATTGATGTCACCATGTTATATGAGTTGCAACTGCAAGCTTAAGCTCTAGCTTGATCTGGTATTTTGAACCGGTATGTAGTTATTATCATCTGGTATTTTGGTCCACAATTCTCTGTTGATGCATATCATTCCTTACGGTTTTGGGAAATGGTTTTTGGATGTTGGAAGCCTGTAAGTTTAGAATATCATGTGCACAGGTGCTTGTATGGCATTATTCTGTTGTTGCATTTTGCTATTAGGTCTATCCCTGGCTGACCTAATGAATTGTTGATGTTATAACAAATTAATTTTTTGTGTTGCGGATCTATGTGTGGCCTATCTTTGGTCCATGCCGACATGTTGTAGCATGCTACATTCTTGAATTGTTTTTGGAAAGGTTTTCTACATGCTCGAAGTCAAAAATTGATATTTTTGGTGAATAAGGGTTGCATCTAATTAGGTCGGCCTAATTGATGCTTGCAAATATATCAAATATATATATTGGATAGTTTTTGAGATTGGTGTCATTGTTGAAGCGTGGAAGAAGACAAGTATGATGAAGTGTGTAAAGTCAGTTTATTGAGCATCAAAGGAATTGAATCAACACTTGTTAGGTGTAACTCTATTAGTTCATTTTCTTGCTATAAGCCATTTTGTTATTGTATCTTTTGTAGGTAGTGAGCTTCCCATTTTTGAACAGTGAGTACTAGAAGTGAGCCACCCTTTATAATATATTATAATCGGTTATACTATATTGTGAGCTAATCCTCACTATGTTTTTTCCCATTTTGGGTTTTACACAAAAATCTTGGTGTTCATGTGTTGTGTGCTTTTATGTTCTGTTAATGCTCTTGCTTATCTTTACTATTATATGCATTGGATTATTTGGGTGGTATTTGTTCAATAAGTTTAAGAAGATACTAATTCACCCCCCCTCTCAGTATCTTGGGTAGTCAACACTTATCTCATTCATGCCAAAGTTAGAAAAATATAAAGTGTTATTGAATACTAAGAAAAATACTAGCAATTATCAAAAGAAAATAAAATATTGGAGCTTTGCAAGATATCATTTCCTTCCATAAGTAAGCACTTATATTGTACACAGTAATGACAATTTAATGATATCTAATTAACCCAATAAATGACTCAACACTAATATCCTTTGTATATCTTATCACATCCTTGAGACACTAGAAGTTTAACCAAACTAATGTATTACATCACACATGTAATATGTTGGAGATATGGACAGACACTGAGAGGGGGGGTGAATCAGTGTCAAAAAATTTTCAACATTGACCAAGATTTTTAATTCTAATTTCCTTTTCTTTCAACAATAGAGTAGAGTAATCACTTTTGAAAGCACAAAGATATGACAACATTAACTCAGTCTATTAGACAACTTATGAAAATATGATTTGAGTGAGATATCTTGCATTTGCCAAAATAGTTATGGCTGACATTGATTAACAATCAAGGCATGATGACAGTGCAGATGCACCTCATGAGATTGTGCAAATGATAATCAAAATCATTGACTCACTTCTTAAACAATTGATTTGAATGCAACTTTAAAGACAAGAAAGGTATTGAGACAACAAACACCTTGAGCACACTATAACTATTCTTGAGCAATGAATCAAATGAGAACTTTTAAGCTTCCTTTTGAATTAGACTCTTCAACAAAGACTTGTGCAAGATATTTGACCTAAATATTTGCAGATATGAAGAAACTATCATTCAACAATGTTCAGACTGATAAAAATTATCACAATCAAGAAACATTATGACATCAAAACAAAGATACCATAAGACAAAGGATTTGCCGAGTGGAAAACCCTCCTGGGGTAGAAAAACCACTCCTAAACTGCCTTACTGGCTTAATCTTCAAAAACCACTGTTAACAATGCCTTATAGGCTAATTTTTGAGCACCAACTCAAGGAGCACCAACCCCTCATTTTGAAACACCAATTTCAAGGAGCACCAACCCCTCAAATTATTTTCAAAACAATAATAATATAAGAGGATCTCTCTGTTTTCTAGTAAGCTTAAGAAACTCAACACTCTTATCTACCTAATACCCTAAGAATCCAACTCTTGTATTACAGATTTTTCCAATACATCTCTTGATACGTCTAAAATAACTATCTCTCAGAATTACTGGCCAACAACACCTTCACTGTTTTCAATATTGGTTTTTATATACATTTCAAGTATGTCTGTCATGAAGAAATCTTAAAAAATCATTTTTCATAGGATTCTGAAACTCTCTTGCTAATTTTAGAAAAAGAAGCTGAATAATGAAAATCTGTAGATGATGGTAAAAATCAGAGTAACGCCTATCCAGAGAGCTTTAAATTCTACGCTGAATTAGGAGATTTCAAATTGTAACTGATATATTTTCATCAAAACCACGACTGCCCACTAACAAAAAATCATAACCTCTAAAATATCAGAGAATATTTTTCCAGAGATTCGATGCCAACCAAAGATGTCGGCATGCAACTATACTTAGAAAATCACATGTCGGCCACAGTGACAGAGTTTGTTAGTCATTCGTCGAGACATCCAGATAGTCCTGCCGAAGGCTATTAAATCGCCAGTCATTCCCCTTAGTTATTGCTTTCGCCATGACCCATCAAAGTTGGGGAGAAGTCATAACGAATACATTATGTCACACCGAGAGCCATGTAACGTTCTTCTGGTCATTGAGACAAAATAGTTCTCTCACCAAAATGTAACCTTCATCCTCATGTGGGTCACCATAACAAATTGTTATCGGGAAGACCTTATGTAGATTTCATTAAGTTTCACCGAAAGACCACGTGATCATTCCTGTTAGCCGAGACAATTCAATACCTATGCCGAAAAAGTCCTTTTGTGTTCCATCGGCAAGACTGGAGGTCACTTGCCGAGACCTCACGCTGAAAACCCTAACTCTTACCGAGATGTATACCTTTATGTTGTCGGTTGGTATAAGAATTCAAGCTCGCCAAGACCTTTCTTTGAGCACATGAGTCATACTGAAATGTTCCTTTTGTTTTATGCATCGCTGAGACATATCAATGTTGGGGAGACCTCTCAGAGAGCACACTATGTCATACCAAAAATCTTTATCCACTCTGAGTCATTGAGACAATACCAACCTCTCACCCCCTCATAAGACTTAGTCGGCAAGACTTGACGGGTTCACTATGACATTACACCAAAGCTGAGACCTCCTGCTGATATACAATTTTTCCAACGGTGGTCGACAAGACTAAAGTAAGTTCGCCAAGATGTTACAATGAAGAAAAACCTCTCGCTAATGAGCACCCTTTGTTTCCGGTCGGGGAGACATGATGAGTTCGCTAAGACATTATATCAATGCCACAACTCTTGCTGATATGTTCTATCTTGTGTCAATCGGCAAGACACAAAGTGCTCGATGAAACAACATGCCGATAGGGATTTCTTATGCTGATGAACCACCTCATGTATTATTCGGTGAGACATAACAATCTCGCTGTGACCTCAGACCGATGGTAAAACTCCTGCCGATAGGGATCACTCTCTGTCGCCGAAACCATGGAGAAGTCCTACTGAAAGCTGCCTATATGTAAAAACAAATCGCTATGACATCAAAAATGTCTTGCTGAAAGGCAACATAAACATTTATCAGAAAAAATGGATCGGGGAGACCCTAGTATTTTCACGCCAAAATGTTCTTTTTCTGTCACCAAAACAATGTACAAATAAGATAACCAGAGACTGCACGAAGCTCAAACTGATCAGTACCATAAGATATTAAAATTCTAAATGTAAACTGTCCATTGAATGCCAAGACAAGTAAACCATATAGACAAAACTGTACCAAGATAAAGCATGAGAAACCAATCTGAAACTGTCAACAAGTAGAATCAACTGAAAGGGATTTTGTCATCAAGGACAAACCATATGATCACAACTGAGAACCAACGGTAATCATCCTATAATATATTATATATTCATATTGTATAATACATAATCATTGTCATATTATCTAAGATAACCAAATTTACTCAAATATTATCTTATAATAACATGGTTTAATATTATAGAGATTAACTATTATTGTTTCATAGCTAGAAAAGATTTGAAATATATAATAACCCCACATGCTTATTTTAGCATTCACTAAGAAATAAATTCAAGACCAAATATACCAAGTAAATAAATACGTAACTAAAGTATCAAACCAAAAACATAAATGACTACTATTTTTTGTGATGTAGAATAGATTACGAAACCAAATACTCCTACATCATCCTCTTATTTCCTTCCAAATTAGTTTCTTAGCTATAATATTGTAATTGATAGGTCAACATATAATTTCTAAATGTTTTTGTCTCCTCATGTTGTGTCATTTTTCCAATATGATAAAAAACTTAAGTTGATTCAACTTGTAATTCCTCCTAGTGGTAACCAATATGACACTATTTTATAAATATTGACTGCAAAATTAAGAAGTATAAAATCCACCTATACAACATGAATAGGATCAAGAATGTGGGATTATCCTTCCAAATTAATTCCCCTCCACATGAGTACCTTAATAAGTGATAATAACATGCAATTTAAATTTTCAACATGCAAGAGGTTCACAAATTAAGTGCTCCCATGAAAATTGTGACTCTTTTTTAACTTCTATGTAGGATTCGAGAATAGTTTTTCCAATGTAGATGTGAGGAAAAATAAATTTGAATTCAAATTTGAAGATAGATCTAACCTTCACATTTAGGATTAAAGGGTTATAAAAAGTCAAAATATTATTAAAATAACATAAATAATTTTGATGATGTCAATAAACCAAACCCATAAATATACTTGCATCAAACACCAAAATAATAAAAAATGTGGGATCCTTCCCATTAAAATTTTAAATTTGACCTAACCCTAATTTTTTCACCTATAAATAGGTAAATTGTCTTCATATTATAATTATTAAAATATAAATTAATTTCTTGATGAAAGAAAAATTGATACTATCTAAATCTAATCTACAAGTCCCAGATCTCTAGGAATGAAAATTGAAATTAAAATTATGATAAAAAATAATGTGAAAAATGGAGCTAATGTAGTTGTTGTCTCTTAGAAATGCACCCTATGCGAAGTTATGAAAACTAGGCTTTCTAGAGAAACATGGGATCATTTCAAGGCTGTGGGTCACCTGAAGTTGAAATGAACATCCAGAGAAGGCCGACTTCCTTTGGTTATCACCTAAACTATCAATTCTGTAAGGGTAAAAGGAGAATGAGTGCATACAAATGAAACTAAACTATGGTGATACACCACATGATAAGAAATCTTGAAATAAAACAAGAAGAAAATACACTAGGAAACTTAATTGAAAGTGTTTCACATACTCAACACAACTTCTTTTAGACTTATGCATCATTCTTAACAGGCTCGATCTACATACACATCTTAGGAAGGAGAGATAAACATCACAGCCTTAAGGTATGAGTGCAGACTTATAAAACACAGTTAAAGACTTGCATAATCAAAAGAGAAATACATAAATGAGAGTAGTACAAACATGAACACTAGCTTCCAAGGTAAACTTTGCATTGTATTCCAGATTCCAGTTGAGTTACAAAACATACATTTAGTCGAGGAAGGATTGATAAAAATCACTAACTCTTTAGAGTGTATAATCCGAACCCTTTACAAAGAGGCAAAAATGCCCTATATACCAAAAGATCTCGGCCCCCTAGGGCTTACAAAATATCAGTCTTTAGAAAAAATCCTCCTTAGATCTTTTTGCCTAAAATTAATGCTGCACTCCTGCATGTCTTTGTTGTCCATGTCGGTGAAGAGTCCCCCGGAGAAGCCTTTAGATCTTTTGTAGCTACCAAATGCATTTACTTCTGGTCCTCATGTCCTCCCCTGTGTTCATTCTCGAACTTCCCCGAAGAGTTGCATTAACTTCCTCAGAGCTTAGAGTAGATCAACATTGCTTTTACTCTGTTAATCTTTGTCTCCTGTTCAAACTACCATAGCTCACCTGTAGCTTCCTGTGATTGGCTGGGCACACTCCACGTAGATTCCCCGATGGTCAAAAGCTCACTTAGTCAGAAACACATCTCAACAAGACACTGGAAGTGTCTCGCCAATGTGGCTATGCCCCTCTGCAGTTATCGACATAATGCATAATGTTCGGCAAGAGCTTATAGCGAGCCCTAAAGTCATATTGATCTCCAGGAAACCATCGCTGAGACCTCACCTGTCGGCAGGACCCCTCTGCATCGGTGAGACCCTATGTAGTCAGTAAAACCTCGCAGTGAAGGAAAAATGTTACATCGAGCCCCTTTTTGTTTTGGTGAGACCACCCACGGTCAGTAAGACCTCATCACATCGAGATATCCTTTTGCCGAGACATCCTCATTTCGCTAAAACATCTTGCCGAAGGAACAACCTTACACCGAAGGCATCACTCCTCTAGCAAGAATTCACTTGTCAATGAGACACTATGTCGTCGGCCAAACTTTATAACGAAGCCTCCACCTCCTGGCGAACGTGGACCCTTGTTTAGGGAGACTTCCATTGGTCGGGGAGATCTTTTGCCGAAGATGTTTCCCTTTGGCGAACTCACTTCCACTTTCAGCGAGAATGCCACTTGTTAGTGATACATCTTGTCAATACTGTTGTCTCCTCCTTTCACTGTGACTCCACCTCCTCAGCCAGACTCTTT
The DNA here is from genome assembly GCA_007258455.2 of Sequoia sempervirens. Classification (NCBI taxonomy): domain Eukaryota; kingdom Viridiplantae; phylum Streptophyta; class Pinopsida; order Cupressales; family Cupressaceae; genus Sequoia; species Sequoia sempervirens. Next base: position 14,188,415 of record VDFB02000002.1, on the reverse strand, counting down.
TCCGAAGTCATAACCCTACACTGAGAGCTCTTCATTCTTCGGTAGGACCTCACACCTTCGCCAAGACATCATGGCAAAGCCTCCCTCATCTTGGTGAGCTCGAACCACTTCAGCAAGATTCTTACGAGTTGAGAAGATACATGAAGACTGCTGCCAACCCAAAAGTCTTGGTGACTGGTTTATCAACCATATAAGACACACTGCACTACTAGTCAGCAAGACCACAGGAAGGTCTTGCCGAATTTCTTCTTTGATGGATTTTATGCCAAATATGACTGAGGTGAGGCTTCCAATAGACTTCCCTATGAGGTAGCACCAATCAAAGGACCTAACCCTTGATGTAAATGTCTGCATTTGGCCCTAATGAACCTCTGAAACATAGATTGCCTGCTTGATTGAGCCCGTAGGTGAAAATTGGGCAACATTTCTGGTGACCTCAGCTGGATGCTTGCCTACTAAACATAAAACCAGTAGCCTAGGCCTATCCATTGGGCACATAGTCATTAGAGAACCAACACCGCTTGGAAACAATATTGAAAATTGTTATAACTCAACAGAGCAACAAGAGATACCCCTGAAACTTTGAAAACCCAACACAAAAGGAGCAAACTATCTAACTGTGCTCAAAAGAACTTAGGGAAAACAAAGATGCATTTAAAATGAAACTAACCTATCCTATTCTAACTAGCAAAGAAGCTGGTCAAACGAAACCATTCATAGGACAGTTGAAATAGCTACCTTTTCTTCTCAAGATGCAATGATTGTCATGCATGATGGTAGTTAAAAGAGGACGATGCACTGAGAAATGTTTAACAAGTTGATGCATCCTTTCTTGAAAAAGATAAAGAGATTCACTATCCTCCATAAATAGATAAGTAAGGTTATTCAAAGGAAGATAAGTGAATTGAGTATACCCCCTGTTAACTTCCAGTGCATTTTGGACACCATCTTCTATTGTGTCTTCATGTATAGGTACATGATTGGTCCTGGGTGTTGTATTGGGCTTCATCTAAGCTAGGTATCTGATTGGATAACCCTTGGCAAGGGTAAAGCTTGAGCTTCCTTGGTTGATCTCTTTCTCATGAACTGCCATTTTATCACCTTAGGGGCTGGAAAGATCTAATCTTTGTGACTGAATTGGTGAAAAAATAGAAACCTCTTTAGTATGTTCATGCTTTCCCAAATGAGCACTCATTTCTTCAATGGAGAACAATGAGATGGCTTCCTCCAACACTCTTTCAATCAATTCATCAACCTCAAGCTCTTTTATAGACCAAAATGGAAGCTGCTTATAATTCTCATCATTACTGGAAGAATTACATTCCAATTCAGGCTTGTTTTCCTTAATAAAGGAAGGCAACAATTCTAGTGGTGATGGAAACTCAAGTTCCTCTGTACAATGGAATGGAAGTTCCTCTGACCAGTCATGATTTTGCAAATCAGGTTCATGAGGTTTTTCCTAATGTTTCATCACCTCTACAAGTCGCTGCTCAAGATCATCATAACCCTCAACTCCTTCTGATTCTTTGCTATCCAATGTTGAACAAAAATGTTCAATAATACATGTGGACAACTCTTCAAAAAGATCAACATTGGCTTCCTCATCCAAAACACGCTCAAAAACATCAAACTTCTCACCTTGGAGGATATAATCAGGTTCAATTCTAGGCTTTTCCTCCTGAATTAAGCTTCCATTGTCTTGTTGGTTGAAACCAATGAGCAACTCTCCAATGTCCTCCTGTTGTTCAATCATTTGTCGTTGTTGTTCTCTATATTCCTCCATAGCTAGATGTAATAGATTTGGAATTCTAGTCTCCTTCATGGTGAATGAACCAACCTGATCACTGGGTTGCTCCTCATTTACTTCCTGGACGTCAGAGCACTATTTGAATTGCATGATAGGTGAAGGAAACTCACAAGGTGACTGAGATGGGACCTTCCAACCTGGAATCCTAAGGGTAGAAGACTTAGTGATAGGCGCACTAAAGAGCTTGGAAGGTTTCTCTTGTTTAAAGCTAGGAAACCTATATTCGGAAGCCTCCTCTTTCACCGGATGATTCAACATTATAGGAGGAGGTGAGCTGAAACTAGGAATGGAAAGGGTTGCTTGTGTCTCATACCTTTGTGCTTGATAATCTGAATAAGCCCGACTACCTTGTACCTGAGTAGATAAAAATTTCATCTGCTTCTCTCTGGTTGCTATCTCTCCCTCAAGATCTTCTTCAAACTAATATCCCAACTCCTGCTGCTGTGAAATAAGCTTTTCCTATTTCTTGACATTGACCAACATGTCATACATGTAGGAGAACACCTTACTGACATCATTAATCTGCATATGTTCAAACTTCTGGCTCAAAGCCCACAACACATGGTCAAGTTGTTGGAGCAGGTCCATTATAGTCTGGTAAGGATGCTTCAGAGGTTGATTGTATAAATAATCATATTGGTTAACATCAGAAACCTCCTCTTGGGGTTGATCTTGATCAAATATCAGTTGACATAAAGGTTGACCAGGAGTGGGAGGGTGGGAAACATGATGGAAATATTGGTAACCTGTTGATATCGAGTCTTTTGACATAAAAATAACAAGTTGTTCTGTATAGTATGGTCGGGCTGCTGAAACCAACTGATATTAACTTGGAGTCGCCAGGTGTGTTGAAAGTTTGCCTCCAAAAGGTTGAAACTGCAGCTATACACACCAAACAGCAGCAATCAAAATGCACAAACATGAACTGAGAAACAGTTCACAGTCCCACCGAGCGTGCCAGAAACTGTTGTCTCTTAGAAATGCACCCTATGCGAAGTTATGAAAACTAGGCTTTCTAGAGAAAAATGGGATCATTTCAAGGTTGTGGGTCACCTGAAGTTGAAATGAACCTCCAGAGAAGGTCGACTTCCTTTGGGTATCACCTAAACTATCAATTTTGTAAGGGTAAAAGGAGAAGGAGTGCATACAAATGAAACTAAACTATGGTGATACACCGCATGGTAAGAAATCTTGAAATAAAACAAGAAGAAAATACACTGGGAAACTTAATTGAAAGTGTTTCACATACTCAACACAACTTCTTTTAGACTTATGCATCATTTTTAACAGGATCAATCTACATACACATCTTAGGAAGGAGAGATAAACATCACAGCCTTAAGGTATGAGTGCAGACTTATAAAACACAGTTAAAGACTTGCATAATCAAAAGAGAAATACATAAATGAGAGTAGTACAAACATGAACACTAGCTTCCAAGGTAAACTCTGCGTTGTATTCTAGATTCTAGTTGAGTTACAAAACATACATTTAGTCGAGGAAGGATTGATAAAAATCTCTAACTCTTTAGAGTGTATAATCCGAATCCTTTACAAAGGAAAAAATGCCATATATACCAAAAGATCTCGGCCCCCTAGGGCTTACATAATATCAGTCTTTAGAAAAAATCCTCCTTAGATCTTTTTTCCTGAAATTAATGTTGCACTCCTACGTGTCTTTGTTGTCCATGTCGGTGAAGAGTCCCCCGGAGAATCCTTTAGATATTTTGTAGCTACCAAACGCATTTACTTTTGGTCCTCATGTCCTCCCTTATGTTCATTCTTGAACTTCCCCAAAGAGCTACATTAATTGCCTCAAAGCTTAGAGTAGATCGACATTGCTTTTACTCTGTTAATCTTCTTCTCCCGTTCAAACTGCCACAGCTCACCTGTAGCTTCCTGTGATTGGCTGGGCACACTCCACATAGATTCTCCAATGGTCAAAAGCTTGCTCAGTCAGAGACGCATCTCGGCAAGACACTGGAAGTGTCTCGCCGATGCGGCTACACCCCTTTGCAGTTATAGGCATAATGCATAACATTCGGCAAGAGCTTATAGCGAGCCTTAAAGTCATATCGATCTCCAGGAAACCCTTGCTGAGACCTCACCTGTCAGCAGGACCCCTCCACATCGGTGAGACCCTATGTAGTCAGTAAGACCTCACGACGAAGGCAAAATGCTACATCAAGCCCCTTTTTGTTTCGGTGAGACCACCCACAGTCGGTAAGACCTCATCACGCTGAGACATCCTCATTTCGCTGAAACATCTCGCCAAAGGCACAACCTTACACCGAAGGCATCACTCCTCTGGCAAGACTTCACTTGTCTATGAGACACTACGTCGTTGGCCAGAATTTATAATGAAGCCTCCACCTCTTGGCGAACGTGGACCCTTGTTCGGGGAGACTTCCATTGGTTGGGGAGATCTTTTACCGAAGATGTTTCCCTTTGGCGAACTCACTTCCACTTTCAGCGAGATCGCCGCTTGTTAGTGATACATCTTGTCGATACTGTTGTCTCCTCCTTTCATTGTGACTCCACCTCCTTGGCCAGACTCTTTGCCGAAGTCATAACCCTACACCGAGAGCTCTTCATTCTTTGGTAGGACCTCATGTCTTCGTCAAGACATCATGGCGAAGCCTCCCTCATCTTGGTGAGCTAGAACCACTTCAGCAAGACTCTTACGGGTCAGGAAGATACATGAAGACTGCTGCCGACCCGAAAGTCTTGGCGACTGGTTTATCAACCATATAGGATGCACTGCACTGCTAGTCGGCAAGACCACAGGAAGGTCTTGCCGAATTTCTTCTCTGATGGATTTTATGCCAAATTTGACTGAGGCGAGGCTTCCAATAGACTTCCCTATGAGGTAGCACCAATCAAAGGACCTAACCCTTGATGTAAATGTCTCCATTTGGCCCTAATGAACCTCAAAAACATAGATTGCCTGCCTGATTGAGCCTGTAGGTGAAAATTGGGCAACAGTAGCTAGAAAACAAGGGATCTAATTGTAATGTATTAAGGGGTAGAAAATATATCCTAAGTGATTTTTATTTTAATATAAGAAATTTTCAAAAGCCCAAAAAATACCTAATAAATTGGGCACTAGTGTCATGGTATTAGGTGAAATTCAAAATTTTACCAAATGCTTACCAAATATATAACACCTAGCCCAATTTAAAAATATTTTTATTGTTCTCTAGATCTAATACATGATTAGTTAAAGTTGGGGACAAGAGGAAAATGGTGTGCTATTTGGGAGAATACCTTATTTGATCTATTAAGAATGATCATGTTAATGGTGTTATGTATTCGAATATATAAACCATAAAGCATAAGATGAATTATAAGATATGGTTGTGTTTATATAATGGAGGACAAATGGGTAGTGAGAATCACAAGAACAAAAGGTAAAATGTAGAGGGATATGAAGAAAACCAATACAATTTTCAACACAAAGATCTAGAAAAATGGGTGTAGACTATGGCTTCACAAAATGATGGTAAATAGTAAATATAGGGATTTGAGGGGAATGAGATGATTAATGAAGAGATAAGAAAAAAAATCAATTGATTCAATGGATCTAAGGGCTCTCGAATATTTAGTATTTGGAAATGTCATTTTCTTCCTTAAAAAATAGATTTTTTTGATAACTTGGATATGGATGAAGATTTTAATGAGAATAAGGATGATTGAAATATTATAATTGAACAAAAGGATAGTAAAATTAGGTTTATAAACATTTTTAATCGAGGTGACTATTCAAAATTAAATTAGGATTAGGGTCAAAATAGTCACCAAAAAGTAAAAAAGGAAATTTAAAACACAAACACAAGCATTGCCTTATGTAAGTATTTGGACATTATCATAATTTAACACTTATTTCTTGAGTGAATTAGATGCCTAAACTTTTAACGATGACTTGAAAAATTTCCACATTTGGTTCTTCATGTCTCAAGTTTATGTGATCAAAGGAAAGGTTTGAAAGCATGCCAAATGGTGTTAATACATGACTAAGGGGATGCACACTATAGTGAGTGGGGATATGTGTAGAATGACATTTTTTAAGTGGGAAATTTTTAATATTATATTTTTCCTCCAATTTAGTGAATTGATAACATTAAGTGAAGAAGGAAACTAAAATATAGTAAAGTACATTGCATGGATAACTTAAAATTTCATAAGGGATATGATAAAAAAATACATATGCAAAATCCAATGCCCTCAACCTCCTCTTCACTTTCCTTCACTTTCATATGAACACTTCAATCCTAAAATGAACTCAAAAAAACAAAATTATAGTTATAGTATGGTAAAGAAAAAAATTGAAATAAAAATATTAAAATGAGAAGTAAAAAAACACACCTTAAAACTAATCCATGATAGAACAAGAGGGGGGACCACGAATAAGATCCATGAAGTATCACATATATTAAAAGTTTAGTTTTTAGTTCAACTATAAAGTATAATAGAACATTGGAAAAGATTTGGTTATAATATAAACACTAATATGTAGAAGATAGAGAAATATTATATTGTATCATCACCACTAAATGAATGGGCCAAGCCATAATGGTAAAAATGATAATGGATATGTGATCACCACCCGATTATATATTGTTGTCACCCAAATAAGTAGACTAGATCTAAAACATGGTAAAATGGTTAAAATAATGGTGATAGTAACATTATGATCTATAAACTAGGATCACCATCCTCCCTTCTCATAGAATGAAAAATACACGTAAAAATAATAAGGAATTAGAGAAATTATATTTCCAAAATTCATTGTTAATGAAATGGAATGTTTTCAATAAAAATTATGTTAGATTGTTTGAATCAACATTTTAGATCACACTCTATGATCCATCACAAGGAAGAGGAATAATTTGATATTTATATATCAAAACTAGTTAATTAAATAGAGAGGAAAGGAATAAAAATCAATAATCATGATGAGATAACTAAAAATAATAAACTCATAAAAGAAGAATAAAAAAAAGAAAATATGAATATAGGACCATAATTTATTATAATAATAAAATTAAAAATAAAATAATATAAAAATAAGAAAACCTAATGTAATGGTTCACTAGAGGAATCATGATTATAAATTATAATACACCACATAAATAATTTTAAGAGAGGTTGTTAGCAAGATACAATTAACAATAAAATAATATCCACTCACCACAAAGAGATTGCACCAAGTTCAAAGCCAAAATACCAAGAGATGAGGCCCTTTACTTATACTTGAGTGTAAACAGAGAGATGAGGTAGAGAGATAGAGATGATAAAGATATATAAGAAACATTTATGATAGAGAGAAAGTAGACAAGGAAGACAAAAATCTGAGAAAGGATTGCATGCAATAGTTTTGTGCTAAATTAGATTTAAATATGAATGTAATAAAGGACTTAAGCTAATATTATACCATCTAATATAATATCTGATTAATATTAAATATATGATAACACAAATTGGTTGTCCTCATGTAGATGTGTTATGATGTATGTTATGGTTTCTAATAACTTTAATTTATTATCTATATATGTTCTTTCCTAACCTTTCACAGTTACATTCATTCCCTTCTTATCTTTGACACAAGGGTATAAATACAACACTTAAACGTATCTAGGCACAAAATCTTTGATATTCTCCCCTTACTTGCCAACACCTTAGTTCCATTTCAAAGATTATGGTAAAAGGAATATCTTGACTTGCAAACTTGACCCTATACATAGTGTAGTTTTGACAACTTGAATCAAAAGAGATACACATATATAGAAATACCATTTTCAATTCTAAAATCTTCACAAGGCACAATTGGACTACCACTATAGTTGCACCCTCCTTGATGTGAAATATTATTGCATTAATTGACTTAAAAAATTCAACACACCAAGTAGAACAAATTAAAACTAGTGCATGTCTCACATTGGACAATATTTTTTAGCTAACAAAATACTCTTGATATTATCACAAATCATTCTTCTCAACTAGTAATACAACCACAAATTTGAATGATCATACGAGGTATTGTGGAAACAAGGAAAACATACTTGATTAATAACATCATGATAACACTTTTGTTAAATATTCCCAATGCATAAATAACCTTGGAGTTGGTTAAGCCATAATGTGTGATTTCTTCCAATATCAATATATCAACCATTCATGTAGCATTTCACATACTGATAAAAGAGATGGACCCTCTTTCTTTAAGGTCAAGCTCTATCAATTTTTCAAAAACAACATTTTGTTCATTATATTATAATTGACGATACAAGCTTCGTTCGGTGAAGGTTGTTTAAACACATTAACAATATGTTGCATTAAACATTCTCATATCACAATCAAAGTCCATTCAATGGTTAGTTAGTTGTGCTTGTTGTTGACTTGAGAAATTTTCCACCTATAACAAACATTCTAATGTATGTTGGGTCATCATATAGGACAAAACTTTGGAGCAACTACTAGATACTAGTTACATTGAACATAATTTTCCAACAACAATGGGATGAACCTACCCAAATCAATTTTCACAACCTCCTTTCAAATATAGGGAATGCCAAGGCAATACTAACATATTGTCAATTTTTTTGTCATATAAAAATATCAACCTTTCTGCCAATGGGCATAATACATTGTGTTCATTAATATTTTTTTTTGCAACAAATGACTCAGTTGCATTATATAACAAACAAATGTTGACATCAAAGGTTGCACCTTTAGCATGATGTATTGCTAATCAAATAAGGTGTAAGGAAAATTCAAATTTAAATGGTGAAAAAGTAGATGCAAAGGTGTTTTTGTGCACTTGACAACAAGTTATGCTAAAATTAAAATTTGTAGGTTGCAACTAGACTCATTAATTGTGCACTTGGAAATTTTTTTGTTATTGTCTACAAAAAATGAGATCTAACCGCCCAATCCACAACTCTTTGTTATCATGAAGTTCATACATTACATTGGAAATTTTTCCTTCAAGATGGCTTAGGTACTATCAACCCATAAAACATGAGCATCAATCAACATTGGAATCAAAAACTATCAAGGTCTTACATTCACAATGGTGTCATGAGTTTGAGTCTAATCTATGCATCTCCCCTACATTCTCATTCTAGCAATATGCCTACACATAAAACAATATGTATGAAATCCTTTAGAAGAAAGAGAAGGATTGTCTTTGAGTAATGTTGACACAAAGTTCTTGAAATCCATTTATTACCATCATCATGTAGTGTCCAAAAATAACTTTTCATACTAAAGAAAATCAAGGAACTTTAATATATTGTTTCCCAATATTAATGATATCAAACAAACAATTCTCATTGAACAAGTACAAACAAAATATTCCTCTTGCAATATCTACAATTTCTTCTAAACTAAGTTATTAGGATGTGTACTAACCTTTAGATGTAATTGCTAATTTATATAATATATATTTTTTTAATTTTTAAATACACATTTATTTTTACATATATATGTATACTATTAATGTACGTTTTTATATAAAAATTAATTAGTCTCAAAATTATCTTCCATTAAAATTGTTATACATAAAAAAAAAAAAAAAAAATAAAATAAAAAATCATTTAATACATTCTACACCATTCTTTACATTATAAAATCTCACTCCAATTTTCTTTTACTCCACTCAATCTAGTACAGCCTGAGTTGGCCTAATGGTGGAGAACTTGTACTCTTGAAAGAGAGGTCACAAGTTCAAATCCTGCAGGGGGTAAGGTATGTACACCTCGTATTGTGGAGCACGAGTTAGGTGCCTCCCTCAATATTGGGAGTACGAGGAGTCCCATATTGCTGTAGGCTGTCTGTAGACCCAAAAACAGATTGCCGGGTATCGTGGACTATAAAATAATATTATTATTATTATTTTTTTAATCTTTTTATCCATCACCATCTCAAATTATGAAATAAATTCTTATCAACTAAAATATTTTCAGATTTTCTTTAATCAAAGTGCGACCATAGAGCATAAGCATGGTGCAATGTATGTAAGAAAAAGAATTGAAACTTGAAACATTTTTTTTTAACACTAATTTTTTATTGAATCACCCGCGAAGGAAAGACTGCTTTTTTCAAAAAAACACGTCGTCCATATCAAACCAAATGGCTATCTTGCACGTGGGAGGATGATATATTTAGTATGGTGTCTGTTATCGTACCGTTGGCCATGAATATCTGATAATGGCGGCAGCGAAATGGGAGAGGCAAAGCAAAGGAGGTTAAGCGGAAGAACGGTAGAGGCAGAGCAGAGGCGGTGATAGCGGAGGAACAGGAGACGCAGAGCAGAGTTGGTGATTATGGATGAACGGGAGAAGCAGAGGAGAGGTGGCGATAGCGAAGCGATTGGAGAGGAAATCTTTTTCTTCTTTCAGGCAATGCATGTCAGTTTTTAATATTTATTATCTCATGTTTCTTGCAATAGAAAAAATGTCATGGGTAGACTTTGTTTATTTTATTTTCTTTGCACTTCCTTCCGGGCGTTATGATATGTTGAAAAAAATCTGGTGGGAAAAATTGGTATTGATGCTTCAAAATTAAGGATATCTTGTAAAAGGCCTTTTCCATTCACCTCAATCTGGTGCCTCCTCATGCCTCGCATTTGAAGTTTTAGGAATCTCCCATTGTCCATCTTCGTCATTATCAATTTCCTTGGGCTCATCAACTAGCCATCCCTCATTTATCAAGTTCCAGTCTCTCAAATAAGCACATACTTAAACCATAAAGTTTGGGCTTCAGAGGAAAAGAAATATTTCCAGGTCGTCTGCCATCTGGGGCTCCTTGAAATGACATTGCTTTCAGACTGAATTGTTATTACTACCCACTAATATGGAACTGGGCATCTTTCTGGATTTTGACCCCATGCAAAATAAGAAAATAGCTTAAGAGCATCACGTTTTTTAATGATAGATCACATTCATGTTATACTTCCTTTGTTTTTCATTTTCAACAAGTTGTGGCAATATGGGCTTTACTGACTCTTTACTGGCAGTTCGCAGATCTTTAAAGGTTTTTAGGGTTTGAATCCTGCAGTGGGTCCTTGAAATATTTTCAAATAATTTGGGCCTTTCTAAGGCATATTTGAACAAAATGAGGAAATCTATATTTACAGAGATTGAGATTGATCTGACCAATGTTAACTAGTAAATTTGAACAAAATGAGGAAATCTATATTGACAGAGATTAAGATTCATTTGGTTAATGTTAACTAGTAAATTTACCCTACATTTAACTTGAAGTTCAAATTCGAGTCATACTGTTAAATTAGTGACCAATGTTGTTTTGTGAGCGGCCAGCTTGATACGAAGGACCAAATGACTGTATAAAAAGTTAGACATAAGATTATTTGACTGGCAGAAAAAAACATTATGTTTGGTTTGCTTCAGCTTCTATGAACATATTTTTATGGTTTTGAGTCTTTCACAAATGTAGGTATGCAAATAGGGTGTTGTTCGAAAGGTGTACAGAAACTTGCATGAATAATTTTGGTAGTGTAGGCTTTGGTTACAGATTTACAAGAACAGAATAATGTTAATCCAAGTCTCTTACTTTTCAGCAGGTTTTGGGGATTATGAATCATCAACTTCCTTGGGCTCATCCCTCTAGTTTCTTTGCATTTACATCCTTATTCCATAGGTGCATCCTCATCCCTGTCATCTAACTTATTGGAATTTGGGTCTGGAATCTTAGCACGGTCATCCCTATACTTAGGTTTCTTATTATCAGGGCCAGGTATTGTCTTAGGCGCAAGAAAAAGGAGGGTCAAATTCATTAGAAAGAAGATTAGCTATTACCATAAACTTGGATCATTTACGTAACAAAGGAAAAAAGAAGATAGTCTAGGAAAAGAGAGAATCATAGGTTTTTAATATTCAGTAAATGGGTTGTTAATATTCAGTCATTATCTAGCTCTCTAGCTAATTTGGCTATTTACACATGTCCTCTTTGTGCACATGATTGAATAATGGTATACTTGTAACCTAAACAATTCGAAACTAATATTATGCACCCTTCAACAAATAATTAATAAACTATAATATATAGAGATTTTTTAAGGATTTAAACTAATATTATGCACCCTTCAATAAATAAACTTTTATTATGATATCCATGGCATGAAAAACAAAATTTACAATGTGGACTTGTGAACTAAGGTAGAAAGGAGATTGTATCCCTCAACCCATAATTGCTAGCAAATCATGTGCTTGTATCTTAGACAAGCCTACAAATGTTGCTACAGTCATAGAAGCATTACTTAGAGTAGGACCGGACTTAGCAAACGAGAAGTATAAATGTTATGCAATTACTAGGAAGGTTAAACGTTACTTAATAATATAAGCCTTTGACCCAAACATTTATTTTCATCTTGCTGCCATTGTTGGGCTTGATTGTTGCATGAGATGAGAGATTTTATGGATGGATCTTTATGGCACAACTTAGTATGGAGAAAAGTGTGGCCAAAGGCATGGAAACAATTTGGTGCAGCCATGGTAAGGGGGCCAGGAATCTATAGTAGAAGAGTGGATGGGTAAGCATGTGGCCATATGTTGCTTGAGCATTATACAGTTTGAGAATGTTAAGGCTAGGGCACAATGGATCTGCTATTTGGAGGTAAGGGGCTATGATTTTTGATTGCTAGTTTCTCCTAAGTGGGATTTACAAGCTTGGACCCTTGGGAGTTTCCATCTTAGAATAGATACAAGCTTTAACCATGAGTGCTTTCAAATTATCAATATTTTTTAGTTGGCTATGTAGTAAGTGACTCATGATGTAAATTACATCTTTCTAGCAACTAGAGAGTTGGAAGACACAAATTCACAAGCTCTTCCAGGCTATGTTTCATTATATTTACAGGTAATGTACCCTAGGGGGTCTTTGTCTTAGAATAGATACAAGGTTTAATCATGAGTGCTTTAACTTTTCAATATTAATGGGTTAGTTATGTAGTATATGATTCACTATGTAAATTCCATCTTTCTAGCAATGAGAGAATCAGAAGACACAAATTTAATGTTTTGCAATTTACTGAAATTAATCATTGGAAACTAATTAATAATTTTTTGCTATTTGGAGGTAATGGGCTATGATTTTTGATTGCTAGTTTCTCCTAAGTGGGATTTACAAGCTTGGACCCTTGGGAGTTTTCATCTTAGAATTAGATACAAGCTTTAACATGAGTGTTTTCAAATTATTAATACTTTATGAGTTGGTTATGTAGTAAATGACTCATGATGTAAATTCCATCTTTCTAGCAACCAGACAGTTGGAAGACACACAAATTCACAAGCTCTTCCAGGCTATGTTTCAATATTTTACAGGTAATGTACCCTAGGGGGTCTTTATCTTAGAATAGATACAAGGTTTAATCACGAGTGCTTTAAGTTTTCAATATTAATTGGCTAGTTATGTAGTATCTGATTCACTATGTAAATTCCATCTTTCTAGCAATGAGAGAATCAGAAGAGACACAAATTTAATGTTTTGCAATTTACTGAAATTAATCATTGGAAACTAATTAATAATTTTTTGTTTGACTCACAGTTGAAAACCATTAAATCTTATCACGACTAAGCCAATGTTAACCTCAAATAATCCTTATTTACCAAGAATAAAATGTCCAGCTTGACCAAATAATTGCTGCCTTTATTTCCCATTTGGGCAAACAAAGATCCAATTTAACTAAAGCAAAATTAATAAAGTTTTCCAGTTGTTTGAGTCGTCTGGCTATTTGGATGCTCTCATTGGACATGCCTTATTGGAACATTGACAAACTTCCAAACAGTGCATATTAGCTTTCCTAATGAAATTGTCTCTTACATCACCAAGCAACAACATCCAACAATCTATGTTTCTTTCCTGTCAATTGTTCATTATTGTGAATCATTTTTCATTCCATAAAAATGTTAATAAAAGAGTGGCAAATTCGAATAAACACCAACCTTGCAAGATTGATACTGTAGTAGGATAAGAGAGATGATGGTTAAGAAAGACTATCAAAGAATTTAGAATTTGATCTCACTAATACATAGAAAACAGAAGTATTTAATAATGCATTATGTCAAAGCTTCTTTTGCAAGTATTGGTAAAATTTTAGTTTGAGAATGTGCATATGTCAGAGCATAGGTTTCCCTAAGCTTTTCTCTCAGTCCAGCATGCCCTTTGCCTAGCTTCAGCTCATAAGTTTTAGACATTTAAAGTGATTCATGGCAATGAATTTGTGGTTTTAAATTATAATGAATTTGTGGTTTTAAATTATTAGCCTCTAATGAACGTTTGGCTGCAATTTACATTTTTTTTAAATGGGTACATAAGCATTTTTCAGTTCAGTGCCGTAGCTGTAGCTTAGATAGTGACACCATGGTTCTATCTGTCACTTTCGTTTATTAGACTAAAATGGTGCAAAGTGTACTTAAGCTTTGATCTATGAAAATCAATTCCTGTTTACATTATACACACTAGCACTTCATGTTGCTTTTTGTGAGCATTTTTGTCTATTTTTCAAAGTTCACTTAATCAAATTGTTTTTCTGACATCTGACATGCAAGATTCCTATCATGAAGATAGGTATTCATGTATATTTGGGTTTATATTATCAGTCTTTTGCAGAGCTGTCTTGTCTTTTTCTTTTATAAAATGTTTCTATGATGACCTTTTTTCCTAGTTTAGTTGGTCACTGCTATTGTTGCATCTATGCAATGTAAATCTATGAAAAATTGGTGTTACTGAACTTATGGTTTTATATTACCAGTCTTACTTTTCTTGAATGTTTATCTTCTATCATTATGCAATATAAATATTTTTTTTGTGTTTTTGAAACTGTTTTAGATGAGTTTGATAGTTATAACAACTTTATTCTATTTAGCAAAGCCCTTTCTTATGCCATAACTTGTATACTGGACATCTAAAAGTAGATCAGCAATAATAGAATTGTGGATTTTTATCATCAGTCCTTTTGTAATGTTTTTCTGCTTAATAAATATTTCATTTTTCCTTAGTCATGACATTGCCTTTACTTAGTCTAAGTCATGTAAACAGACCAACATTGATAGATTTGTTGCGTTATGTTTAGTTTGTCTGTTTAGGCATGTAAAAGGACCACCATTTATGGATGTATGCATTAATGTTGAACCAATGAAAATGACACCTGTCAAGTCAATCGTTAGAATAACTGTTCAAGTACATTTCAACCATAGACTGATTCTTCCAGTAGTATCAATCGTTCTTCTTCCTCTCAATGTTATCTATGCTTTCCATAAACAATCTGGTTGCAATTCAAATAAGTGACCCACCTATGGAGTCTGCTTTTAGGAAAGTACGTTTCTATGTTAAGGTGCACAAAAAATGCTAATCAGCTTATCTCTTTCATCTTTGGAAATTCATATCAACTGGGAACTACTAAAGAGTCAAGAAAAATAAAAAAATAGTTTAAAAAGATAAGCTTTTTTCCACGCCAATATTTATAGGCTAGGCTATCATCGAACTGCTATTGATGTGCTGTACCCATACAAACTTCTTTATTTCGACAGATATTAGGTTAAATTCTTGTCTCTACATCTAGCATGAGGTTTGTTTTGAATTTTGTCTTGTTTGTCTATGTTTTTGTTGTGTCCTTGTGGGATTGTTTTCTTAGGTTTTCACATGCATTCATCAAATGGAAAAATAAGAATTGAAAGGATAAAGAGGTAGCTTGTAGTGGCCAAAGTGTGACTAAAGCTTGTTTGATTCTTATCAAGTTTGGGGATAAATATGCTACAGGGAGGAAGCTGAAAGATCTGCGCATGTTTGATACGAAATCCGTCAGGTGGCTTCCTCTACAATAATTGGTGGTGGACCTTCTTGGAGATCAAAGCATGTAGCTGCAATATATGATGATAGACTTTTGCTTATGTTTGGGGGAGCAGTGGAATCCAAGGCATTGGATGATCTTTTCTATCTTGATTTTAAAACTATGGGATGGTCCAAATTTACAACTCTGAGGATCAAGTCCTTCCTCTAGGGCTAGTTGGAGTGCAATTATGTCTGGTAAGAACTGGTACATTACAGGAGGGAAGAGATGAAAGACAGGGTACTCAGAAATGTTGGTTCTTGATGTTTGAACAATGACATGGACTAGTGGGTTAACAACAGCAAACAACTCCATTTTTAGCAATCAAGGTTTAATTTAGTGGTAATAGAAAGCAAGGAAGGAGCATTTCTAGTGGCATTTGGAGTTTATACTAGGGAATACTCAATTGAGGTTGAAGTGTTAGTCACTATGCAATCTTAAAAATGTGAATAGTTGTGAAAGTACTCAAAAGGAATTGGTACATGGAAGATTCCTCATGAAGTAAATGAGCATACTCCACGTCTGTTTGCGCTTGTGGTGGCTAGTGGAAAACATTCTTGCTTGGGTATCATCATTGCAAAGCATAACTTGGCATCTGCTACAGACAGCCATAGCTCAAGCCAATTTTTTTTTTTCAGAGACATCTGCTGGGAGCCATACACCTGACATTGCAGATGTTTTATCAATGCGTAAGCTATTTCAGCATCAAATGTACTTAAGTGCAGAACCAGTTGCGTGAATGACTTCTTGTGAAAGTAAATAAATCAAATTTTCAAGTGAGCTTGTGAAGGAGAGCACAAGTCTACAAAGAAACATACATTTTGTAGAGATGGAAAGTAGTAGGCAGGCAAATGCACTGCTATCTTTTCCTGGACTCTCAGGTTATTCTTAAATCTGATAATTGTGAAATATTTAAACAAATGAGAATGCAGGTGTAGAGATAGAGGAACAATTAGCTTGGCAGGGAACATGCAAAAATGTGCAGCCATGTTGAAGAATTCAATTCCTGTTTGGAAGTTGTGCACAACTTCCTTTAGAGAAGGTATCTAGGAATAGTACCCTGTTAGCTCATTATTTAGGTGGTTATTTTGAGTCAGAGAGTGATGTTGAATTAAGCAAGGTAAAATGTCTAGAAAAAAGGAGGAGATCATTATTGGATATCCAAGAGCAGTATGAAATAATGCTGGCAACTGCATTCATAGATGAATGTTGTTATTGAAAATCAATTGCCTACTGCACTAACAAGTAAAGAAGGAACTGAAAATAATATTTTTGCCATTTTAAAGCTCGGGCAAAAATCTGAGGCAACATTGTCAAAAGCCTTGAAGAAGATTTCAATTTGGAAAGTCGTGGTCTTGATGTTACACACTCATTTCAAGTTCAAGTTGTGGCCATAGAGGTGTGCAATGGGGAGATAGACGCAGGAAAATGAATTTATAACTTAGTATGTTAGGTCACAATTTAAATGAAAAAATATCTAAATCACATAAAATCGCACCTTAAAAGGACAGTGTGCCTCAATATAAATCAATTTTTTTAAAATAAGAAAAAAAATCAGGCTTTTGAATAGATGTGTGTGGCAAAAAGCATGTGCTTGTGCATAGGAGAAGATATTTTCAGGTTTGTTTCTTTCCAGTCAATTGTTCACTATTATGAATAATTTCTCATTCCATAGACATGTTAATGAAAGGGTGGCAATTTTGAATAAACCCCAGCTTCCAAGACTGGTATACTATTTTTAATGGGTGGTAATTTTGAATAAACCCCAGCTACCAAGACTGGTATACTATTTTTAATTTCCCATTTGTATAACTTTGATGTTCTCAAAGAGGGTTTGTTTGTTTCAGGAAACTTCTTTGCTTTTGCTGATTGCAATGGACATGGACCATGCAATTCAACTAGAGTATGCTATTGCGCACTGGGCTATATAGGGACTGACTGTTCAATTGGTGTGATCCATTCTTTTTTTCAAATATTCATGACTATTTTCTGTTTAGCATGATCTCTCCCAAATGATGCATTAAGCAACTAAACCATGCCTTTCTTTATGCAAACAAAGTTTTTACAATTTACAATTAACTAACAATGCCCTCTTTTTTTGACATGAAATAATTTAGAGCTTTGACATACTGTGTTAATTGTGTTGCTGGTTGTGATGAGGAATGTAGACTACATGGAGGCATTTGCGATAATGGTCTTTGCTTTTTTAGATGGTCGGATTATGCATGATATACTTGTCAAAACAGCAGTGTTCTATTATCATGTTTCTCCATGTGTAGAGATATCATTGCTCCAAGTGAACAATGCTCCAAGTGAACCTAGAATTCTGCAGCAGTATTATTCCGACTATTGTATAACACTTAGGGTTTGGACCTGCGACAGGGAGGGTGTCTATGTCATGGATTCAAGACTGCAAATAGATGAGTATCTGCTACGTATATTTATTTCGAATCCATGACATACTGTGTGGATGAATCCACAGTTGTGCTTGTTTCTTGGATATTAGTAATAAATGCAATAAAGTTCAGAATTTAGGAATATTCATTGTGATTTATCTAATATTGATTGGCTAATATATTTTTTTTCTTCTAGTTTACATGACTCATTGATTATGAAATGCTTCTACCCTTTTTAGGCCAAAGCTCATGATTGCAGGTGCCAGTGTATATTCTCAAGGCATTGACTATCCTCACTTTCAGCAGGTGTACCAGTTGTGTATTTCATATAATTTTTGAGGTATCCAACCAGTCCTAACTAGTTTTCTTATACAGAAATTTGGTGTTTTTAGTATAGGGATGTCTTTTGTAAGTTCATGATGGATATAGCATGTAGCCACACAAAATTTGGTGGACTTTTAGGTCTTGCTTGGTAAGGGATTTATTTGTGTAAAGATAGAAAAGAGAAATCCTTACAAACCATGATGAAATTTAGTTTATATAAATTATAGGAAAAAAATATGAACCAGGCAAATTAGTCAGTTCTGTTTGTTTTCTTTTTTATTATCTAGTGGTGGTTGCTAATGTAGGTGTTCTTGTTTGGATCATGGAGCAAAGTTTATAGTCTTTACCGCTTTCAATGGTTGTACTTCTGAAATGTAACATTGTAAATGCAGCATCATATATTATTATTGTCAGATTTGTGTTATGAACATGGTCTTCTTAACTCCTATTGGAAAACTCAACTAGAGAAGAGCCTTTTTTTTGATATGAAGCATCTTTATCCTATTAAATGGATTTTTTTATGTTCATTACTGATTTTGCTTTTTGAATTTATGCTGCAGCCGAGTTGTTATGCTCTACGATGAGGTTCAGGTATGACCAATTTATCTCATATTATAATCTCCTTTTTACCATAATGACCATCTTTGTGCTCCATTTTATTATCATACCATGACCTTTTTAATATTTTCGTCGCATATGATTGAATAAAAATAAGTGATATATTTACTAATAAACATTGGCATTTTAGCTTGGGAAAATATATCTTGTAGCATGTCAAAGAAGGTGGAGGCAAAAGAATTATGGTGTCTGCTGTGAGTGGTATTTCAGTAGTATGCAAGGATTTTCACTTATTACTTTCGATGAATAATTGCTGTTATTTGAAACATTTTTAAAATAGAAATTTATATTGTTGTAACCTATTGATGTATCGGTTCTTGTGTTGTAAAGATGGTTTGGTTGCAGGCCAAATGAATCCATCTATCCTTGGTCAGTTTGCATATAATTCGTTGTGAGGTATGTGTATTCAAAACTATGTAAACCATAGCATATAGTGTGGAGGGAATGCAATACTGTAGAAGGTAATAGTATGGAGGTGACAAATGAGACTTTTTGAAATATATTATAGTATTTTTAGATTTTGAAAGAAGCACTGTAGTAGATCATTTCTGTGTGGATGGAGAGGAGGGCCCACTCTCAAGAAACATTGGCAGTGATCACCAGTAATTCTATTCATATTGTTCCTAGTTTGTATGTGTTATAATTTTTTAGCTTTCATGAAATGTAGAAAGAATAGATTATTTTTTATTTTTTATTATTTAGCAATGAGATCATGATTATTATTTCTTATTGTATTTTTTTTCCTCTTTAATTTCTATTTTAGCTTTTTTCTTGTATCATGAAAGCTACAGTTCTTGTCACCCGTGTACAGTTTCTGTAGCAGATTATGATCTTGTGACCTACTCACAGCTCTTGTAGTGGCATGAACAATTTCGGTAGAAGTGTATAGTGTTGTAGAAGTTTTGAATGAGTGATTTTGTTCTTATAGAATAGCTGCATATCATTTTACTCACTTGATTAACTGCAGGCCTGCAGCCCTTGCACATATAGCCACTACACGTTCGGTAAGTTTACACCTTCGGATTGGCACAAGGATTGAATTGAATCTTATTTCTTGAACATTAAGTCTATTTTATAAACGACCTTATTTTTGGACTATTACCCTGCTTATAATGAGCTTTTTGTGGATAATTCTTTGCCCTTCCATGGTCAAAGATCTTCTGCATAAAATTGTAATGGGCAGTGTATTGATACAAAATGTCCTTTCTTTTTAGGATATATTGGGAATGACTCATGCAAGTAAGTTCCTTTGTTGCTTGAAATGAGGTGGTGGCCATGCAAGTCTTTGTTGTATTTGATATCATTTATATCATTTGTAAAATTGTGATGTTCTCAAAGAGGGTTTGTTTGTTTCAGGAACCTTCTTTGCTGATTGCAATGGACATGGAGCATGCAATTCAACTAGAGTATTCAATTGCAAACTGGGCTATATAGGGACAGACTCTTCAATTGGTGTGATCCATTCATTTTTTCAAATATTCACGACTACTTTCTATTTAGCATGATCTCTCCCAAATGATGCATTAAGCAACTAAACCATGCCTTTCTTTATGCAAGCAAAGTTTTTACAATTTACAATTAACTAACAATGCCCTCTTTTCTTTACATGATATAATTTAGAGCTTTGACAAACTGCGTTAATTGTGTTACTGGTTGTGATAAGGAATTTAGCCGACATGGAGGCATTTGGGATAATGGTCTTTGCTTTTTTAGATGGTCGGATTATGCATGATATACTTGTCAAAACAACAGTTTTCTATTATCATGTTTCTCCATGTGTGGAGATGTCATTGCTTGGGGTATAGAAGGTCAACAATGCTCCAAGTGAACCTAGAATTCTGCAGCAGTATTCTTCCCTCTATTGTCTAACACTTAGGGTTTGGACCTGTGACAGGGAGGGTGTCTTTCTCATGGATTCATGACTACAAATAGATGAGTATCTGCTACATCTATTTATTTTGAATCCATGAAATACTGTGTGGATGAATCCACAGTTGTGCTTGTTTCTTCGATATTAGTAATAAATGCAATAAAGTTCAGAATTTAGGAATATTCAGTGTGATTTATCTAATATTGATTGGCTAATATTTTTTTTTTCTTCTAGTTTACATGACTCATTGATTAAGAAATGCTTCTACCCTTCTAAGGCCAAAGCTCATGATTGCAGGTGCCAGTGTATATCCTCTAGGCACTGACTATCCTCACTTTCAGCAGGTATAATAGTTGTGTATTTCAAATAATTTTTGAGGAATCCAACCATTCCTAACTAGTTTTCCTTTACAGAAATTTGGTGTTTTTAGTATAGGGATGTCTTTTGTAAGTTCATGATGGATGTAGCATATAGCCACACAAAATTTGGTGGAATTTCAGGTCTTGCTTGGTAAGGGATTTATTTTTCTAAAGATAGAATATAGAAATCCTTGCAAACCATGATGAAATTTACTTGAATTAAATTGTAGGAAAAAAATATGAACCAGGCGAATTCGGTAGTTCTGTTTGTTTTCTTTTTGATTATCTAGTGGTGGTTGCTGATGTAGGTGTTCTTGTTTGTATCGTGGAGCAAAGTTTTATAGTCTTTACTGCTTTTAATGGTTGTACTTCTGATATGTAACATTGTAAATGCAACATCATATATTATTATTGTAAGATTTGTATTATGAACATGGTCTTCTTAACTCCTATTGGAAAACTCAACTAGAGAAGAGTCTTTGCCTGATATGAACCATCTTTATCCTATTAAATGGAATTCTTTATGTTCATTACTGTTTTTGACTCTTTGAATTTATGTTGCAGGGTAGTTGTTATGCTCTACAATGAGGTTCATGTATGACCAATTAATCTCATATTATAGTGTCCTTCCTTTACCATAATGACCATCTTTGTGTTCCATTTTATTATTGTACCATGCCGATTTTAATATTTCCGTTGCGTATGATTGAATAAAAATGAGTGAAATATTTACTAATAAACATTGACATTTTAGCCTGGGAAAATAGATCTTGTAGCATGTCAAAGAAGGTGGAGGCAAAAGAATTATGGTAGCTGCTTGATGTGGTATTTCAGTAGTATGCAATGGTTTTCACTTATTACTTTCGATGAATAATTGCTGTTATTTGAAACCTTTTTAAAATAGAAATTTATATTGTTCTAACCTATTGATGTAGCAGTTCTTGTGTTGTAGAGATGGTTTGGTTGCAGGCCAAACGAATCCATCTATCCTTGGTCAATTTGCATATAATTTGTTGTAAGGTACGTGTATTCAAAACTATATAAACCATAGCATATAGTGTGGAGGAATGCAATACTGTAGAAGGTAATAGTATGGAGGTGACAAATGAGACTTTTTGAAATAATATTATAGTATAGTTAGATTTTGAAAGAAGCATTGTCGTAGATCATTCCTGTGTGGATGGAGAGGAGGGCCCAGTTTGAAGAAACATTGGCAATGATCTCCAGTATTTCTATTCATATTGTTTCTAGTTTGTATGTGTTATAATTTTTTAGTTTTCATGAATGTAGAAAGAATAGATTATTGTAATTATTTATTATTTAGCAATGAGATCGTGATTATTATTTCTTATTGTATTTCTTTTCCTCTTTAATTTCTATTTTAGCATTTTTCCTGCCTCATGAAAGCTACAGTCATTGTCAGCCGTGTACAGTTTCTGTAGCAGATTATGATATTGTGACCTACTCACAGCTCTTGTAGTGGCATGAACAATTTTGGTAGCAGTGTATAGTGCTGTAGCAGTTTTAAAAGAGTGATTTTGTTCTTCTAGAATCGTTACATATCATTTCAATCACTTCAGTCGCTGCAGTGCTTGCAGCTATAGCCACTACACCTTCGGTAAGTTTACACCTTCGGATTGGCACAAGGATTGAATTAAATCTTATTTCTTGAACATTAAATCTATTTTATAATTGACCTTAGGTTTGGACTATTACCCTGCTTGCAATGAGTTTTTGTGGATAATTCTTTGACCTTCCTTGGTCAAAGCTGTTGTTCATAATTGTAACTGGCAGTGTATTGATAGAAAATGTCATTGCTTTTTAGGATATATTGCGAATGACTCATGCAAGTAAGTCCTTTGTTGCTTGAAATGAGGTGATGGCCATGCAAGTCTTTGTTGTATTTGATTTCATTTATATCATTTGTATTATTGTGAAGTTCTCAAAGAGGGTTTGTTTGTTTCAGGAACCTTCTTTGCTGATTGCAATGGACATGGAGCATGCAATTCAACTAGAGTATGTAATTGCAAACTGGGCTATATAGGGACTTACTGCTCAATTGGTGTGATCCATTCGTTTTTTCAAATTTTCACGACTACTTTCTATTTAGCATGATCTCTCCCAAATGATGCATTAAGCAACTAAACCATGCCTTTCTTTATGCAAACAAAGTTTTTACAATTTACGATTAACTAACATTGCCCTCTTTTTATTAAATAAAATAATTTAGAGCTTTGACAAACTGTGTTAATTGTGTTGCTGGTTGTGATGAGGAATGTAGCCTACATGGCGGCATTTGTGATAATCGTGTTTGCTTGTTTAGATGGTCGGATTATGCATGATATACTTGTCAAAACAGCAGCGTTCTATTATCAAGTTTCTCCATGTGTGGAGATGTCATTGGTTGGGGTGCAGGAGGTCAATAATGCTCCAAGTGAACTGATGCAG
This sequence comes from Sequoia sempervirens, assembly GCA_007258455.2. Taxonomy (NCBI): domain Eukaryota; kingdom Viridiplantae; phylum Streptophyta; class Pinopsida; order Cupressales; family Cupressaceae; genus Sequoia; species Sequoia sempervirens. The sequence continues at coordinate 14,164,742 of VDFB02000002.1, read as the reverse complement.
GAGCATCACTCAAACATGTGTTTATGATGTTTTGTTTTGATGCAAACTTGTGTTCATGCTGTTTTGTTTTGATGAGAAGAGTCTAGATTGAGTTAGTTCAGGTTTAGAAGGTCCATTGGGATCATAATCCAATGGTTTTAGATAGGTTGAATAGGCTAGAAATTCAAATTTGTGGTTTCCTGCCAAAAAGGCAAATTTGAATTCCTAGGGAGTTTTGGCTTGTTGCAAGGTTGAGATTTGTTTCTCAAGTCTTGTTCTGGTTTGATAAGCATAATAAGGTCTGAAAAGGACTTCCTACAGCATGTAAGGTCTTTTTTACTTGTTTTGTTTCTTAGGTCTTGGTTAAAAGTTGCAAAAAGTGTCTACTTTTACAAGTTCATGCTTAGCGTATTATGGTGTTTTTAGGTTTTGATGAAAAACACAAATGTAACTCGATGGAAACAGCTTGTAATAGATCAATCACACCAAAAATATGAAAGGGTATGCCCCAAAAAACAGTTGGAGGAGCTATTTGATGAAATGTGCAATTTCCTTTACCATTTTATGACAGTTTTTAAGCAATTACAGTCTGAAACTCTTTGTGTACAGACTTGCACGATCAAATTGCAGGTCTGTGTTTGTGCGGGATGATAATGGCATGTGTTAAGGTTGAAATGCAATTTGTTTGAGGTGATTTCATTGAGGTTTGCTCAAGTTATGATCAAAATAGTGCTCACTGCCCTGTTCTGAAACTAGGGTTTCCAGTGGTAAAGATTTGCCCATAACTTTTGCTCTAACCTTGGGAAAAATATAAAACTTGGTAGAAAGCTTCATTTAATTGCTGCCCAGGGGTCTACCAAAGGAGAGGTCTTGAAAGTGTTGTAGGTGAAAGTTATGCAGGTCTGAGTGTAAGAAGGACTGGTAAACCTTATAAACCCTTTAGGGTTTAGTGAAATTTTGTCTTTTTTGAGTTGCGACAGTGGAGCTAGGGTTTGATAAGACCCTATAGAGGTTGTTGAACGTTGGTGAAGCTTGAGAAGGTGGAAAGGAAGAGTTGCATCATCTCAAACAGCAGTAGGTCAGTTTGAGGGTTTGGGAATAGTTGAACCCATCCTTTCCCATTGCTCTTGTTTGTCCACAAAGTACCAAAGGTTGTCTTCCTCTGCATTATGTATGTGCACCTATCAGAGACACCATAAAAGGGGATAAGAAAAAGAAGTTTATATAGACTGAGCAAGGTGAAAAGAATTTCCAATATCTGAAAAAAAGTGTGAGTGAGCAGCCAATGTTGGCTTTACCTGATTTCAATAAGATCTTCCAAATAGAGTGTGATGCTAGTGGTCATTAAATAGGGGCAGTTTTAAGTCAAGACAATAAGCCAATAGCATATTTCCATGAAAAACTTAATGATGCAAAGAAGAAGTACTCATCCTATGACTTAGAAATGTATGCAATGGTTCAGTCACTAAAGAAATGGAGACATTACCTTTTACCCAAGGAGTTTATAGTATATACTAACAATCATGCACGACAATTCATAAATAGCCAAGAAAAACTCAGTTGAAGGCACGTTAGGTGGATTGAATACTTACAAAGCTATACCTTCACAATTAAACATAACTAGGGGCAGAGTAACAGGGTGGCTGATGCTTTGAGTAGAAGAGCATTAATGGTGCAAGAAATTTAGATGAGAAGTGTTGGGATTGAAGCACTCAAAGAGATGTATGAGGATGATGAAAATAGGAGCTTAGGTAACCTACTAAGATGTCTTTCAAAGGATCATCCTAAACAAGGGGATCTTGTGTTACCCCAAACAGAGTTTGCTTACAATGATTGAGTGAATAGGAGCATTGGCAAGAGTCCATTTCAAGTGGTCTATGGCATGCAGCCAAGAGGAGTGTTTGAACTCAGAGATCTCAGTGTATGGAGAAGCAAAGTGCAGAGGGTGAGCAATTTGCCATTGCCATGCAAGAAATTCATCAACAAGTGAAAGAGCAGCTCCAAGCTAGTGTAGACAAATACAAACAAAGGGCAGATTCGAAGAGAAGAGTTAATTTTAAGGTTGGAGATCTTGTCTTAGCACATCTCAGGAAGAAAAGGTTTCCCAAAGGTGAGTATATCAAACTGAAGATGAAGAAGATAAGCCCTTGCAGGATTGTTCACAAGTTTGCCAACAATGCCTATGAGATTGAATTGCCTAGTGTAGTAGGCATATCCCCAATTTTTAATGTGCTGATTTGTACCCTTACAAAGGGGATGCCATTGCTGATGAAGGAGCAGGTTTACAACAGATCTCAGATGGTGATTTGATAAAGGATCTCCCACCTAGCAAACCAACAGAGTTAGAGTGCATCATTGAGACCTAAGAGATCAAGAAGACTAGAGGCAAGCAATACTTCCAGTATTTGGTCAAGTGGAAAAGCCTCCCTACTGAAGATGCCACATGGATGATAGAGTCAGATATTCTCAAGCATGGGATGACTGTTGCAGATCTCCTCTAAGGTGGAACCTGAGTTTCTTTTCTTTTCCTTGGGAGTATGATGCAAGAGCATCACCCAAACATGTGTTTATGATGTTTTGTTTTGATGATAAGAGTTTAGATTGAGTTGGTTAAGGTTTAGGAGGTCCATTGGGATCATAATCCAATGGTGTAGGTAGGTTGAATAGGCTAGAAATTCAAATTTGTGGTTTCCCACCAAAAATGCAAATTTGAATTCTGGGGGAGTTTAGGCTTGTTGCAAGGTTGATATTTGTTTATCAAGTCTTGATTTTGGTTTGATAAGAATAATAAGGTCTTAAAAGGACCATGGACAACATGTAAGGTCTTTTTTACTTGTTTTGTTTCTTAGGTCTTGGTTAAAAGTCACAAAAAGTGTATACTTTTACAAGTTGATGCATAGCTTATTGTGGTGTTTTTAGGTTTTGATGGAAAAAACACGTGTAACTCGATGGAAACAGCTTGTAATAGACCATTCACACCAAAAATATGAAAGGGAACGCTCCATAAAACAATTAGAGGAGCTATTTGATGAAATGTGCAGTTTCCTTCACCGTTTTATGACAGTTTTTATGCAATTACAATCTGAAACTCTTTGTGTACAGGCTTGTACGGTCAAGTTGCAGGTTTGTGTCTGCGTGGGATGATAATGGCATGTCTTACGATTTAAATGCAATTTGTTTGAGGTGATTTCATTGAGTTTGTCTCAAGTTATGATCAAAATAGTGCTCACTGCTCTGTTATGAAACTAGGGTGTCCAACGGTAAAGATTTTCCCATAACTTTTGTTCTAACCGTGGGAAAAATCTAAAAATTGGTAGAAACCTTCATTTAATTACTGCCTAAGGGTTTACCAAAGGAGAGGTTTTGAAAGTGTTGCAAGTGAAAGTTATGCAAGTCTAGGTGCAAGAGGGGTTGGTAATCCTTATAAACCCTTAAGGGTTTAGTCAATTTTTGTCTTTTTTGAGTTGCGACAGTGGAGCTAGGGTTTGATAAGATCCTATAGAAGTTGTTGAACCGTTACGAAGCTTGAGAAGGTGGAAAGGAAGAGTTGCATCATCCCAAATAACAATAAGTCAGTTTGAGGGTTTGAGAATAGTTGAAACCATCCTTTCCCATTGCTCTTGTTTGTCCACAAAGTACAAAAGAGGTGTCTTCCTCTGCATCATGAACCTTGAATTCTGTAGCAGTATTCTTTTCACTATTGTCTAAAATTTAGGGTTTGGACGTGCGACATGGAGGGTATCTATCTCATGGATTCAAGATTGCAAATAGATGAGTATCTGCTACATCTAATTATTTTGAATCCATGACATATTATGTGGATGAATCGACAGTTGTGCTTGTTTCTTGGATATTAGTAATAAATGCAATAAAGTTCAGAATTTAGGAATATTCATTGTTATTTATCTAATATTGATTGGTTATTATATTTGTTTTCTTCTTGTTTACCTGACCCATTGATTATGAAATGACTACCCTTTTGAGGGCAAAGCTCATGATTGCAGGTGCCAGTGTATATTCTCAAGGCATTGACTATCCTCGCTTTCAGCAGGTATAATAGTTGTGTATTTCAAATAATTTTTGAGGAATCCAACCATTCCTAACTAGTTTTCTTCTCTAGAAATTTGGTATTTTTAGTATGGGGATGTCTTTTGTAAGTTCATGATCCATGTAGCATGTAGCTGGGCAAAATTTGGTGGACTTTTAGGTCTTGCTGGGTAAGGGATTTATTTGTGTAAAGATAGAATAGAGAAACCCTTAGAAACCATGATGAAATTTACTTGAATTAAATTGTAGGAAAAAAATGTGAACCAGGCAAATTCGTCAGTTCTGTTTGTTTTCTTTTTTATTATCTAGTGGTGGTTGCTGATGCAGGTGTTCTTGTTTGCATCGTGGAGCAAAGTTTTATTGTCTTTACTGCTTTTAATGGTTGTACTTCTGATATGTAACATTGTAAATGCAACATCATATATTATTATTGTCATATTTGTGTTATGAACATGGTCTTCTTAACTCCTATTGGAAAACTCATCTAGAGAAGAGCCTTTGCTTGATATGAAGCATCTTTATCCTATTAAACGAACTTTTTTATATTCATTACCGTTTTTGCATTTTGAATTTATGCTGCAGCGGAGTTGTTATGCTCTACGATGAGGTTCATGTATGACCAATTTATCTCATATTATAATCTCCTTTTTACCATAATGATTACCTTTGTGCTCCATTTTATTATAATACCGTGACCTTTTTAATATTTTCGTTGCATATGATTGAATAAAAATAAGTGATATATTTACTAATAAACATTGACATTTTAGCCTGGGAAAATAGATCTTATAGCGTGTCAAAGAAGTTGGAGGCAAAAGAATTATGGTAGCTGCTTGGAGTGGTATTTCAATAGTATGCAATGATTTTCACTTATTTCTTTCAATGAATAATTGTTGTTATTTGAAACCTTTTTAAAATAGAAATTTATATTGTTGTAACCTATTGATGTATCAGTTCTTGTGTTGTAAAGATGGTTTGGTTGTAGGCCAAACGAATCCATCTATCCTTGGTCAGTTTGCATATAATTCGTTGTGAGGTACGTGTATTCAAAACTATATAAACCATAGCATATAGTGTGGAGGGAATGCAATAGTGTAGAAGGTAATAGTATGAAGGTGACAAATGAGACTTTTTGAAATAATATTATAGTATAGTTAGATTTTGAAAGAAGCATTGTAGTAGATCATTCCTGTACGGAGAGGAGGGCCCAATTTGAAGAAACATTGGCAATGATCTCCAATATTTCTATTCATATTGTTTCTAGTTTGTATGTGTTATAATTTTTTAGTTTTCATGAAATGTAGAAAGAATAGATTATTTTTATTATTTATTATTTAGCAATGAGATAGTGATTATTATTTCTTATTGTATTTCTTTTCCTCTTTAATTTCTATTTTAGCTTTTTTCTTGAATCATGAAAGCTACAGTGCTTGTCACCCACATACAGTTTTTGTAGCAGATTATGATCTTGTGACCTACTCACAGCTCTTGTAGTGGCATGAACAATTTCGGTAGAAGTGTATAGTAGTGTAGTAGTTTTAAAAGAGTGATTTTATTGTTATAGAATAGCTGCATATCATTTTACTCACTTGATTAGCTGCAAGCCTGCAGCCCTTGCACATATAGCCACTACACGTTCGGTAAGTTTACAGCTTCAGATTGGCACAAGGATTGAATTGAATCTTATTTCTTGAACATTAAATCTATTTTATAATTGACCTTATGTTTGGACTATTACCCTGCTTACAATGAGCTTTTTGTGGATAATTCTTTGACCTTCTATGGTCAAAGATCTTGTTCATAAAATTGTAATGGGCAATGTATTAATAGAAAATGTGCTTGCTTTTTAGGATATATTGGGAATGACTTATGCAAGTTCCTTTGTTGCTTGAAATGCGGTGGTGGCCATGCAAGTCTTTGTTGTATTCGATATCATTTATATCATTTTTATAACTGTGAAGTTGTCAAAGAGGGTTTGTTTGTTTCAGGAACCTTCTTTGCTGATTGCAATGCACATGGAGCATACCATTCAACTAGAGTATGCAATTGCGAACTGGGCTATATAGGGACCGACTGTTCGATTGGTGTGATACATTCTTTTTTTTCAAATATTCATGACTACTTTTTGTTTAGCATGATCTCTACCAAATGATGCATTAAGCATCTAAACGATGCGTTCTTTATGCAAACATTTTTTTTACAATTTACAATTAACTAACAATGCCATTTTTTTTTACATGAAATAAATTAGAGCTTTGACAAACTGTGTTAATTGTGTTGCTGGTTGTGATGAGGAATGCAGCCTATGTGGAGGCATTTGGGATAATTGTCTTTGCTTTTTTAGATGGTCGGATTATGCATGATATACTTGTCAAAACAGTAGTGTTCTATTATTATGTTTCTCCATGTGTAGAGATGTCATTGGTTAGGGTACAGGAGGTCAACAATGCTCCAAGTGAACCTAGAATTCTGCAGCAGTATTCTTCCCACTATTGTCTAACACTTAGGGTTTGGACCTGCGACAGGGAGGGTATCTATTTGATGGATTCAAGACTGCAAATAGATGAGTATATGCCAAATCTAGTTATTTTGAATCCATGACATACTGTGTGGATGAATCCATAGTTGTGCTTGTTTCTTGGATATTAGTAATAAATGCAATAAAGTTCAGAATTTAGGAATATTCATTGTGATTTATCTAATATTGATTGGCTAATATATTTTTAATTTTTTTTTTTCTTTTAGTTTACATGACTCATTGATTATGAAATGTTTCTACCCTTTTCAGCCCAAAGCTCATGATTGCAGGTGCCAGTGTATATTATCAAGGCATTGACTATGCTCACTTTCAGCAGGTATAACAGTTGTGTATTTCATATAATTTTTGCGGAATCCAACCATTCCTAACTAGTTTTCTTATACAGAAATTTGGTGTTTTTAGTATAGGGATGTGTTTTGTAAGTTCATGATGGATGTAGCATGTAGCCACACAGAATTTGGTGGACTTTTAGGTCTTGCTCCGTAAGGGATTTATTTGTGTAAAGATAGAATATAGAAATCCTTACAAACCAGGATGAAATTTACTTGAATTAAATTGTAGGAAAAAAAATGAACCAGGCAAATTAGGTACTTCTGTTTGTTTCTTTTTGATTATCTAGTGGTGGTTGCTGATGTAGGTGTACTTGTTTGGATTGTGGACCAAAGTTTTATACTCTCTACTGCTTTTAATGGTTGTACTTTTGATATGTAACATCGTAACTGCAAAATCATATATTATTATTATCAGATTTGTGTTATGAACATGGTCTTCTTAACTTCTATTGGAAAACTCAACTAGAGAAGGGCCTTTGCCTGATATAAAGCATCTTTATCCTTTTAAATGGATTTTTTTATGTTAATTACCGTTTTTGACTTTTTGAATTTATGTTGCAGGGTAGTTGTTATGCTCTACGATGAGGTTCATGTATGACCAATTTATCTCATATTATAGTCTCCTTCCTTTACCATAATGACCATCTTTGTGTTCCATTTTATTATTGTACCATGACCATTTTACTATTTCTGTTGCATATGATTGAATAAAAATGATTGAAATATTTACTAATAAACATTGACATTTTAGCCTGGGAAAATAGATCTTATAGCATGTCAAAGAAGGTGGAGGCAAAATAATTATGGTAGCTGCTTGGAGTGGCATTTCAGTAGTATGCAATGATTTTCACTTATTATTTTCGATGAATAATTGGTGTTATTTGAAACCTTTTTAAAATAGAAATTTATATTGTTCTAACCTATTGATGTATCAGTTCTTGTGTTGTAGAGATGGTTTGGTTGCAGGCCAAACAAATCCATCTATCCTTGGTCAATTTTCATATAATTTGTTGTAAGGTACATGTATTCAAAACTATATAAACCATAGCATGTAGTGTGGAGGAATGCAATAGTGGAGAAGGTAATAGTATGGAGGTGACAAATGAGACTTTTTGAAATATATTATAGTATAGTTACATTTTGAAAGAAGTATTGTAGTAGATCATTCCTGTGTGGATGCAGAGGAGCGCCCACTCTCAAGAAACATTGGCAATGATCTCCAATATTTTTATTTATACTGTTTCTAGTTTGTATGTGTTATAAATTTTTAGCTTTGATGAAATGTAGAAAGAATAGTTTATTTTTATTATTTATTATTTAGCAATGAGATTGTGATTATTATTTCTTTTTGTATTTCTTTCCCTCTTTAATTTCTATTTTAGCTTTTTTCCTACTTCATGAAAGTTATAGTTTTTGTCACTCGTGTGCAGTTTCTGTAGTAGATTATGATCTTGTGAACTACTCACAGCTCTTGTAGTGGCATGAACAATTTCTATAGCAGTGTATAGTGTTGTAGCAGTTTTAAAAGAGTGATTTTGTTCTTATAGAATAGTTGCATATCATTTTACTCACTTCATTAGCTGCAGCCCTTGCACATGTAGTCACTACACGTTCGGTAAGTTTACAGCTTTGGATTGGCACAAGGATTGAATTGAATCTTATTTCTTGAACATGAAATCTATTTTATAATCGACCTTAGGTAAGGTCTATTACCTTGCTTACAATGAGCTTTTTGTGGATAATTATTTGACCTTCCGTGGTCAAAGCCCTTGTTCATATAATTGTAATGGGCAGTGTATTGATAGAAAATGTCATTGCTTTTTAGGATATATTGGGAATGGCTCATGCAAGTAAGTGTTAGTTTTTATGATAAGATATAAAAGCAGAATTTACTTCAAAAAGCAGACACAATAACACAACATATACACTGGGAAAACCCTCCACTTGAGGGAGAAAAACCCAACAACAAATATCTTTCTTATATATATAAAAGATGGCAACAAATCTCTTTACAATGAGGCCACACTCAAGGCCTATATTCAACACCAACTCTAGATGCAATGACAAACAATAATCTGCTCTTCCTTGATCTTCAAATCTGCACTTAGAGAAAATTTGCAACTTGCTCTTGAAGGAATTCACACTTGAATGAAGGAAACGGTACGAACTTGCATGATAATCGAATAGATGGAAATGACCTTGTTAGCCGATAGGCTATATATAGTGTGAGATTTGAGCCAAAACCTGTCTCACGCCTTCAAACAGCTCCTGGTTTGCCGACCGCTCCTGGTTTCCCGTTGAAATAGTTTGCTGGTTTCTGGCTCCTGGCGATAAAATCAGATCCCCCGAATCAGATCGAAATTCCTCACATTCGTTATGTGAAAACAGATATTAACTCGCAACTATTGTTTTCTTTCAATTTTCCCCCACATTTTCTGAAGGCGAATTTTTTTAGCGTTTTCTGTGAGATTTTTTGAAGCCGGGGTTATAAAGAGGCCGCATTTGTTTTCTAACGCTCCGCATGGTGGCCGTCAGACATGGCGGTCAGGGAGCCTCAACAAGGATGTGGACAGGGAGCCCGAGGAGCTTTCTAGCGGGAGTGTTTCTGAGGACGGTGGTGGTGACGCTTGGGTTGCTGATCAACGACCGGGGTTTGACCCAGGCAATCATTACAAACATGATCAATGAATGCATGGGCAATGAAATGTCCAAACGGAGGTTGTTCCAATTTTGTGTTTTCTTTTGCTCCTAATGTGAATCTTTTTAATCTTCTTCCTGTATTGACCGTCAGATGTCTCATTTTTTATATGCTACACGATTGAGTTCCTATAAAAATTAATAAATGCTTTTCTGCTATGTCGTTTGGTCTACAATATTTGTGATGCAAGACAGTTTCATATTGGTGTTTGATATTTCTGCATTTATGTTCTGTTGTATTGTTTTAACTTGTTATGTCCTTACAGTTTGTAGGTTATTTGTTGATTGTTCTCCAAGTGCAGACTACCATGGAGGCATTTTAATTATAGATAAATCTTTACTTGAATTAATCTCTCTCTGGTTTACAAAGCATATTCTTCCCCTTACAAGACCTAACTTACATCCTTCTTATCTTTTCGATAGACGAAACTCCAATAACTTAATTGCTTTTATGACCTATGGATCTTCTTATTACTATTATTGATAAAAACAAACAAATAATGTTTTGTTATCACTAATGAGGCAGAAAACCCAACTTACGTCACTTGATGCCTGAACTAACTTGATACACAAAGGCCAGAAAACTGGCTCATAGACCACTCTGGATTACATGCAACAAGCCTGCATAGATAGCATTTAGATTACAAACATCCCCATTGGTCAGGAGAAAGGAATCATCAAAGCAAGCCCACCAAACATGTCCAGCAGCAAAAATATAATTGTTTTCCCGTAGCAATTTACCTCAATGGTGATAGAATACCCCATCCACAAAACTGGAGGTATCCCTAACAGATCCACAAATTTATTCATTTTCTTCACATTTCTCTCTTTTAAAGCACTTTGAGCTAACTGCACTTAATTTCTAAGACAAGTTATCTCTCCAAAGAACTCTGCTTATTTCCATTTTGGTGTCAATGTTTGATTGTTTCAATTTTATACAACATTTGTGGTAAGTTATTTATATCAGACATCAGTAAAGAATTCAATCACCTTTCAGCATGCTCAGAAGCTCACAGATCTCTGAACAAAACTAAAGTCTTAAGAATTGTGTTTGCCATGTTGGACTTATCTAAACCCCAGAATCTTGTATGTGTTTGAAATTTAGACACCCAGTGAAAAGGGAAGGATAACCATGCCGCTCTTCTGGAAATTTAAAAACCTAGCAGAAATTTTAATTAAATATTTTCAAGAAACCCCAGATTATAAAAGGCAGTTACAGTTTTACATTTTACCTTTTAAATCACCATTGCATATGTCCTCTATTCCTGAATGGGCATCCTATTTAAATTTTGTTAATAGAATGGGGATCCTAGTTTCATAACATGTGGCATCTTAGCCATGGGAAAGAAATGGAGAGAATGTTGTGATAGTTGACACATACACATGTTTCTGAAAGAAGAGGCATTCGTCAGAAAAGGAGAGGATGTTTGTAGATTAAAGAGGATGATTGTTGGTTGAAGAGGGACGCCATCATGCTGGTTTTGTTTTGCCTCAGTGCCATATCAGGAGCCACTGTGCAACCCCGAAAATGTGTAATTTACTGTGCAGATAATTGTTGGTTGAAGAGGGATGCCATCATGCTGGTCTTGTTATGCCTGAGCACCATATCTGGAGCCACAATATGCAGGCCTGAAAAACTGTATTTTACTCTCTGAATTTCTTAACATTTCTTAGTTTTTTGAAGTTGAAAGCTTTAAACTATTTTTTTTTTATAAATTTGTGCCTTCATAATTTCTCCAATTCTAATTTTCTTAGCGGGAGCAAGTGACTGGCATAAAACAAAGCAGTATGCGCTTTGTATCAAATACTCAATTTAGACTTTGGAGTTTATGTAGCATAGAATTACAATGTTCAGAAGCTCAACACCACGGGCTTTGTCTTGGGCTTTAAAATTATCTACCAAATAAAGGAAACTGTCTTATCATTCTCTCCTCGATCTTAGAGATAATTTATTTTTGCTACCACTGTTACAGTCTAGAAATACCTCTTGCATTGTAGAGTTCATTTCAACAGGAACCCTGAATATTGGCAGCAGCTAAAACCAAATCTGCCAATGAGGAACAGAGACCACAAATATCACACCTCTGAACCTGTACATCACAAGCTTGACTGATAGAGATTATCTATATTGAATTGGGGATTGCTAAGAATTGCTTGTGGACAATCAAACACCATTAGTTCACATGCAAAATGGACTTGTTCTGTAGACACAACACAAACAGCTAACACGCCAATTTTCTGTCAAATGTTAATTGTCTGCATCTTTGGAATAAATGGCTAACAACCAATGGGACCCAGCAGCCTCTCATAAGTTAGGTCAAAGTTGGGTAAATTGCCCTTTGTGGATATTAAAAATCCAAATAAACTTTTGGTGAATATACCAAAATGGGTGAGTTCCCAGATGAATCTTAAGAGGCTCTACTACTATTGTTGGTGAAATACAAGGCAATCAATCATGCCACATCCAAATCATAGTGAAAAATAAAATCCAAAGTGGTTTAAACTTTGTTCCTTAACTCTCATATTTGTTTCTAAATTTTAATCCATGTATTTATGATGTATTCCAAGTCAATTGAGAAAGGTCTTCCGCAAGATGGAGGGATCAGTTTCAAATCCCACAAAGCCCAATACACTTAAAATTTGAATTTATTCACACTAATTCCCAAAGATTTTAGTCTCTGAGTTGGTTACTCCCAAGTTCAAGTCCTAGAGAGCTCAAAATCCAAAATCAATTTATTTTTCTTTAATTTGAAAATTCATTTTCTGCTATGAACCAGAAAAGTGTAATTTTGTCATGCAGTCTCATTTTCCTGTAAGTTTGACATTTTTGGAAAGTATATTCGCAACTCTCCAATGAATACATACACGAAGGGCATCAATTTGCCGAATGATTAGTTTTTAGACTTTGAAAACTAGGAAAATTTTGCATTGGTGAAGAGCAGAAACTGCCTAACTTGAGTGTCAAAACTTCAAACAGGTGAAACTTTCATATACAGTGTGTCATGTGTCCTGTCCCCTTTTCAGAATTAAATCCATTGGAAGAGCCCATACCCTATTTCTTCATTTCCCATAGTCTAACAAATAAAATGAAAGAAATGAATAATAATAATATTTTAAGTTGGTACCAATCACTTTATTTAAAAAAGCAAATCGTGAGGTGATTCTGTCTGGGATCACATTTGTGTTGAATATTGAGATTTTTTTGTGGATTTCAATTGTGAATGACCAAATCGAACAATATCTGCAAGCAAATCAGGCGAAATTATATCATTGACGATTGTGAAGGAATTTTGAGGGCACCTTTGCTGCTGTGCTGCCCTTTTTATTGGCTACATCTTGGGTGTTGTACCAACATGTATATTGTTGATCCTTTAATATATTCTGCCTTAGGTGGCCATATAGCGATGCCATGTAATACTTTTAATTTATTTCTTTGGAGTCCATGAGGGATTTAATATTTTTTCTCAATATGATCTTGGTGTTATTTTGATGCTTTTTTGGTGGAATGTATGTGCATAGCTGCTGCTTCTACCTGCAGTTGTGCACGATTATTTTCATTTGTGGGTCTATCTCTGCAGTTCTATTGATTTTCTAAGCTGGTAGATACAGTCTTCATGGTTTTTTAAGTGGGTATGTAGTACATATAGTTTTATTAATGTCCTAAGTGGTATGTGCAGATATGTGTGACTTTGGGGTGTACAAGCAGATCTGTGTGGCTTGTATGTACCTATCAAACTTCTTCATATTCCAACATTCACAAGTACACACGTTATTCCTACTTAAACAACACCATTCAGTTCCTGAGGCAAAATAGATCTTTCATTTTTATTATTTCGGTTGTTGGTTGGAGCCTCCTGCTCCACCATTGCTCTCTTCCCTATTATGTCAGGCCAACCCCTTGATACTAATAACATTTCGCAAGAGGAGCAAGTTCAGAATGAAAATCAATTGTCTAGTCAATCCATACCATCCTTGTTTTCTCCAAATGATATCTATTTGGTTCCTAATTCCCCACCAGCACAAGGAACAATATGTTTATCAGCTATTGTCACACTGACATTGTTCTTTCATAACAATCTGCATAACACTCATAATATAAATAGAATTTGTCCTAGAGGAAGTCGTAAAATTCATTCAAGATGCTCATTATTACCTCCAAAGTTTATGCAACAGCATACAGGAGCAAAAAATTTATAGAGCAAAAGGTTTCCAAAATGCAGCAGCATACAGGAGCCTCTCCCACAAACCACCTGTATAAAGAATGAACAAAACACAATGTGCAGTCCAAAGATAAAAGGAATGTATGTTCGTATGTAACAAGATATCAAATGTTGCCATCTCAGGTTCATGCAGCTATGTGTACAAGAAAGAGTTGTTTTAAAAGAAAAATATTATATTGTTTGTAAAACAACTGTCAAAATGTTAACAGGCAAACTATATACAGAGTCAGCTTACATAACACCTGTCCATCCAAACAATAAACATTGGAGGATGCCATTTAAAATGATGTGGTGATTGATTAAGCATTTAACACCTTCAAACCTTCTTTATAAATGTCTTTTATTACTTTAGTCAATATCTTCTTGTAAAGTACATTTATGGATCTGAATGATCAGTGATGTTATTTGGATTTCTCTATTTTTGGTACTGCTTGCTGGTTACCAAAATAGTGATGTTATTTGTATTTCTATATTTTAGTACTATTTCTTGGTAATCAAGACTAAGTTTTGTTTCTCTGGATCAATGCTATGCACAAAAATAAGTTCCACTATGGTATCATGTATAGATTCATCGAATGCAAGAAAATATTAGCTTTAAATGAACTTGGGAGAGAATCAAGGAATTTGTTTTTAAAATTATAGTAATGTGCTCAGTTGGCCAGATCAGTGGATTTGGAAGTGCATCATTTATAAATTAAAAATTGATCAAGTGAGTGTTTTAAAACATGTAGAAAGGAAATGCTAAAGATTAAAAGGCTTGTCAGTCATGTAAAGATTTAAAGCCATTATTTTGTAAGTTATGTATGGCATTTTGACCTAGGATGGTGCTGAAGTAATAGCAAGAGAAAATGAAAATTGCTAATTAGCATCATAAAATGGATAAGTTTGGAATGCTAGCTATTGAGATTAGTAACTTGAAAAGAGGCATTGCAGAGAGATGAATCCTTTAAAAATGGTATGGCTTTGTTTACACGATGCTGTAATAAGTTAACCCTCTCTCAATAAAAGATCTGTATATTTTATTAGTTATTCCTAAGGAGGAGATGACACTCTGAGTATGACAGTCTGAGTATGTTGTAGGGATGTGGTTGAGGGAATTTAGAGTGTAAAGACAATTAGATGTGGTCATATTGAGAACATTTTTGGGAGTGTTTGGAATCTTTGGGTATATGACAGAATACACTGATAAAGCCATATTTTTTTGTTCATAATACCTCTCTGCCCACATAAGTATAAGAAGTAAAAGCTTCATATCCAGGGGAATGGCATAAAACATTAATAATAACTAGATTATAATATTCATGGATCCTGACAAGCTAGCATCCATACAGAGCTAAGTTAATTGGTTTGCACAAAAAAAAGCCAGATCCGGGTACAGTTCTTTCTCAATCAGGGTTCATGGTGTGGTCCACTCTGGGTGCAGGCAGGGCATGGACTTTGGGCCCCATATTGGATTTGGGGTGGATCTGTGCTCCAAATCCCATGCCCAGAGCAAACTCTTTGTCAATTGCACCTTTTTTAATTTAGTTTAATTTATTTTTGTTTTCTCTTCAAATAATTTTTTTTGTCATTACATTTTATATAAAAGAACAAATAAAATACCTCTGCAGCTCCCTGCTACAAAAGTTGTTCCTCTGTTAATGTGGGGGGCTTGTATAAATGGAGATGTTATAGTTAGGAAGCTGAGAAGAATGTGGTAGGAAGGCCATTTTCCCTGAGGCCTCTGCTCCTCCTATTTACTTCTCTGTCCAATGATGGCTGATGAGTATGCATGTAAAGATTATGGTGTTGCGGTGGTAGTGTTATTATTGCTCGTGTTGCTGATTTTTTAAGATTTTGAATACCTTCTCACAGAGAAGATGTTTATCGATCAAAAATCTTGTCTTTGACTGAACTCCCTAATTATTAGTTGCTTTCTATTCTTCTTGTTTCCACACATTCGATTTTGAAGCATCTATTATAAGGTTCCCTCTATTATACATGAGTACAAACTTCAAATAGTAGATAAGTCGTAGGCCTTTATGAAGCATACACCACTACATAGGTGAGCACTTTTTTTTTTGTTTTTGAAAATTATTAACTCTATTATGGGGTGTGCACTATTTTATGGTGTTGTATTTATAGCCTTTTTTAAATTTAATTTTGTCTTCAATAGGGTGCATGCTAGTAAATAAGGGGGGACATTTTTCCTATTTTCTATGATTAAACTTGACACGAATAAGCTGAACTACAATTAAAAAAACATATCCATTGTAGGAAGTGTCTTTCATAAACATTTTTATTTTGGTCCAGTGTCTTTCAAATGAATGTTATTAATTAGAAACTTGATTATCACGATACAAAAATCATGTTGATAAAAAATAGAAAATAATTCATAATTAAATGACTAGAAAACTATGAACGTATGCTAAGCTCTTTAATTGCCTATTACTCTTCTAATATTTGTACAATTCACTTTCAAGGGCCACATTTTTTCTATGATTTCCAAAGGCATAATAAGTCTTTCTCCATTACTTTTTTAGTTTTTACATATTGTCATGGTATATGTTTACCTTGTAAATCACTCGCACGAAAAATGTCATGATGGAAATTGGAAATAGAAAGCAAGAATTAGAAAATAAATAGGCGCACGAAAATGTGAAGGGCAAACTAAAATATGAGTATGAAACATTGAGCAACTAATACAAAAGTTTAAATTTATGTATTGTTGGACAACCCAATTACCTATTAAAAACTATGGATTGCAATGTGATGTTTTACTAAGGGGTAGCCTTACCACCTAAAGTCAATGTCTTGGCCAAGGAATGAAATTATAAAATCCCATATAAAATGTTTCTCTTTCAACAGCTACAATATTATTGCAAAATATGTATTTTACCATTTAATATTTTCGATATATGGATGATTGGATATAACAACAAGAAGTATTGAGAGAAAATCAATTATTCATAGAACAAAGAGGCACATTAACATTATCTTGATGGTATCTAAAATTTGAAATTAACTTGAATCAAGGAAGATTTGTTATCTTTGTGGGGAAGC
Source organism: Sequoia sempervirens (assembly GCA_007258455.2). NCBI lineage: Eukaryota > Viridiplantae > Streptophyta > Pinopsida > Cupressales > Cupressaceae > Sequoia > Sequoia sempervirens. Next base: position 14,147,886 of record VDFB02000002.1, on the reverse strand, counting down.
AAAAAAAATTGTTTAATAAATAGTTTGATAAGATTAGCTTGGGAAGAGAGACGAAATAACTTTTTATAGTTTTCTAATGACAATAGGCATGTTATATTTTTTCCTTGCAACATTTCACTTTGTTTATTTGGATGTGAGATATGAAGATTTTATGTTGAATTTGAAAATTTTAGTTCCATGATAAAAATATGCACTCTTACATTAGTGGGGTTCATAAATAGAATGAAATCCAAAACTCAAAATGCTAGTCTTTATTGCCCATGGAAAATTCATGGCTTTCTTCCCTCTCTATAGTAACAAAGGTAGCTTCCTCCCTATTGCCAACAATGTCATTAATCCACCTCTTTAACAAATTGAACCTAACCCATTTACTAATGTTTTACATTTTTTCATCTAGCAAAAAACTAACAAAATTGTATGAGGTGTATCATCGATACAACATCACACCTGTCCCACTGTCAAGCGACATATGGATTACAAAATAATATTCAAACTTTCTAAAATTTTGTTTCAATTTGGACACTACAACATCATTGTAGCAACTTGGCTATGACTGACACCTGTTATGTATTCAATGCAAAATATTCACAATTGAAAATGCTAGAAATATTTCCTTCAATTAACTATAAGAAAATATGTAATACAAATATTTTTCAAATGTTTCAAAAAAATTGTATGTACCGCAAATTTGTACTACAAAATTATATAGCTCTGACATCTTTTGGGTCTTTGGGTTTGAGCTTCCCTTATCTGATATCGACAATTTTAATTTAGCCCAACAATTTCCATTTTGACATTAGATGAGATCATTTGATCTTATTACTTTAAAGAGTATCCTCATTACTCTTGAGAGTTTTGTGGTTGGATCAAATTTTTACCCACAATGCACCCACTTGATTTTTTGATGTTTAATCAATAGTTTTAGTTTGGCTTGGCAATTTCCATTTTGACATTATATGATATTAGTGGTGCTCAGTATGCCTCGTTTGATAGTATTAGTGTAAGAGTATCCTCATTACTCTTGAGAGTTTTGTGGTTGGATCAAACTTCCACCAAAAATACAGCCACTTGATTTTTTGGATGTTTGAGGTGACAGGTTATAAGATACATGAAATTGCCTGTCAAAAGTGTTGAAAATAAGATACATGAAATTGCTTGTTAAAAGTGTTGAAAATATCTACATGAACAAATTTGTTAAACTTTTGTTAGGCCTCTCCTAAATTCCAACTCTAATTTGAATATTTGACAGCTAGCAATTACAAAACTAAATAAATATCATTGTAAATCACTTTTTTTTTATGATGATGGCATTCCATTATAGGATGTTGGGACCATTAGCAAATTGAGGCAGGATTTTAATACATGAGCGGACCTGGTGATCTAAACCATATAGATGAAATTATCATTCACATTTGTTTTAACCAATCAACCTTGTGCTTGTCATACTGCGTTACCGTTTCGAGCAATAATTTTTTTTCGTGTTGGTCATATAATGCGAATTTTATTAGCAACAAGTCTTTCTTCATTTTAATCAATTAAAAAGTATTATTGTATGCTTAATATTTTTGTTCTAAGTGAATACAATGCTTAAAATTTTTATGGTGATCAAATCTAAAATAAAGTTTATTGCTGAACTATATCAGATATAATGTCTTTAAAGCTGAAACGGTTATGTCATGGAGTCTAACAATGCAAAAAGGACAGGATTTAGACAACACTTTTGAAAAATCTCACAATGGTTAAACACCTAGCATCAATGAGAGTTTCAAGGTTGCTCTCAAGCTTTGTATTAATGTGTACAAAGATCTCAAAAACCATACAAAGCTATGCCACATGTTTTAGAGCCAAATGGACTTGTCGAAACGTGTGCTAATGCAAAAACCATACAAAACTATGCCACATGTTTCCAAGCTTCAAAACTTTCTCATAATAGAAATTGTTGTACTGGCATAACAGAACTCTGAATCCGTGTTTGAACCAACAACTTAGATTATCACTTCACTTCAATCATTACATTAGAAGCATCCTATTTGTAGATGTACACCTCCATCATAATTCATCTTAGTGCCTTTGAGTTCCCTTATCAAAGCTAAGAAAGGGCAAATTCCAAGTCGATCATAATGCAGTTTCTTCCAATCTAGGCATGACAGAGCTCTCATCTTTAGCTGGTCTTACCTATGCAATCTTTTTGTGCCTTTCACATGCATAAGAGTAACCATCCACTACCTGTGCATAAACCTGCATAAAAGTATGATGTACACATCTATAACATTCTCAAAGGTTCATTTATTTAATCATTTCCTCTTCACTAATTTCATGTGTTTTTTCCAAAGTTATAAATCTTTTAGAAAATTAAGCATTTAACTATAATCTAACTTTTGACACATTGCCCAGTTTCAACCAATTTATCTACATAATCAATTGTATTTATTTTTTATGAAGTTATACATCTTTTACAAATTTAAGAATTCAAATATAGTCTAACATATAGAAACAACTTAATTATAACAATTTATAACTTTTTTCTATTTATGCTTTCTACTTCGATTGCAATTAGAAATATAGCATAAATGATTAATTGGTCCTGCCTAATAAGAAGATAAATTATGTTTAGTTCCAACAATGCTCTGATGTCAGGTTTGTGCAACATCATTGTGGCAAGTAAACTCTTTTTTTGAACACATGCTTGAGGAAGGTATAAATCCAATTCAAATTACCTCTGTTGTTCCAATTGCATATAGTCTTATATGGCTTGTGGATGACCATAGATTGTATGAGCTTACATTTCCAAGCTAATTGTCATTTTATTTTTAATAATCTTAATAGTTTATGCTTGTCTTGTCTTTACTTGAAATACAGGGAGGAATTGCTTTGATTGGATAATGAGGGTTATGTATTCAATCCAATGCGGGAGTAGCAAGCTTCTTACAATTTCTGCCACTATTTTCTTTTCAAGGTCTAGCTTGGGTTTGCCCAGGATCCTGCCCCAAGCCTTTGCATTTGGTCTAAATATGACATTACGCAATCCTAGGTGAATTCCTGTGGGACAAAACAAAGCCCCATTTATGAAGTGGAAAAATCCAGACAAACAGAGCTTCTTGTCTTAGTCACGGTTAAGGATGAGTGACATAATGCTGGTATATAGGTTCTCTTGTATAGTGTAGATATTGGGATTGCCATTGATGCTGCTTCCACTAGACCAACCAATAATGTTGATGTTCTCGATGAAGAGCAATATGATGGATTGCATTAAATCTCCATGTGCAGTTGCACTGATATAAACCAAATAAGATTTGTTAAATTGTCTTGATATGTATATGAATGCCAATACACGTGATATGGAAAGAGCATATTTTTCAAATTCCTTGTATATGGTATAGTTGGGATACGACATCAATAACAATAAAGAATATCCTCCTTAACATGTTAACTTACATATACTTTTCTATCGGCGTAACCCTTGCACCCTTTCTGGTGCAAGTGCTAGTATATATACAAATGTGAGTGAGGTCACACCTCTTCATGTACAAGGTCGGCCATAATACAAATAATATAATTACAAATAATAAATGCAAATTACAAGGAAGGTCGGCCCAAGAGGAATTTATATTTGTTGCCAAGTGAAGCGACTCTTCACTTAATTATCTCAATAAAATAAATAACCGATAGGCTATATGCAATTTTATGTCTTGACACATGGCTGGAAGGATGAGCTCGAAGCTGCTATAACATCAACACTCCCTCTTAGCTAGGGAGGAATTCTTCCAGCTGACAAGACACATCACCTCATTGTGATGTCAACCACTATGGCTACTCCCATATGTGGAAAAGGAACATATCACCTCATCATGATATCAACCATCATGGCTACTCCCATGTATGATAAAAAGAACATATCACCTCATCGTGATATCAACCACCATGGCTACTCCCATATGTGGTAAGCACTAGTGCTCATCACTTAACGTGATGTTGTCACCTAATCGTGACATTCCCCATGGCTACTCCCAGAGGGTGAAAAGCACAAGTACAAGAAAATCATCACAGACTCTCTCACGTGATGTTGTCATGGAGTCACACACATGACATCCACCATGGCTACTCCCAGAGGGTGGAAACAAGGGCTTTCACTTCAAATTTCTCCATCATAGAGAAAGGTGCATTAACAAGGGCTTACATCTCAAATTCCTCTATCTCAGAGGAAAATGCATTAACAAGGGCTTGCACCTCAAATCTCTTTCATAGAGAGAAATGCATTAAAGCAAATCACAGAAGATCACTGAAGCTGAGTCTCCCTCTCAACTAGGGCTTCATTCTCCACAATACCAAGCTTGTCACGAAAGTACACAAACTTTATTCTGGCAAGAGGCTTGGTGAGAATGTCTATCGTCTGCTCATCAGTGATAATATACTTCAACTGGATTGCTTTTCCTCAATACCATATCTTTGATATAGTGGTATTTGATCTCAACATGTTTAGTTTTGTCATGAAACACTGGATTGACAGAAAGCTTCACACGACTTTGATTATCACAATGAATGACAGTCGGCTCCAATGATTCTCCAACCAATCCTACAAGGAGCTTTCGAAGCCACACTTCTTCTCGAGTTGCCACACAAGCTGCAATATACACGGCCTCTGCGGTGCTCAGTGCCATTGAAGACTGCTTCCTGCTACACTAGGAGATCATCACAGACCCCAAACTAAAGCAACATTCAAAGGTGCTCTTCCAATCAGTAACACACCTTGATTGCCCAATCAGAATCAGTATATCCAAGTAGCTTCAAGTCCACACCAGAAGAATATCTCAAGCCATACCCAACTATGCCACACAAGTATCTCAGGATATGCTTCGCTACAACTAGATATATTTTCCTTGGTTCAAACATTCACTACATAGCAAATATCTAATCTAGTATTGACTAGATACATCAACGATCCAATTAACTGCCTGTACATCGGGGGATCCACCAGATTTGAACTAGCTGTAGCCTCCTTAAGCTTATGTAAGTTGGTCTCCATAGGCATAGACATGGATTTGCAATCCATCATACCAAATCTCTTCAGAATATCAATGGTATACTTCCCTTGATTTAGAATGATCTCATTAGGCTTCTGCCATACTTCTAAACCAAGGAAGTAGAGCATGAGACCAAGATCCTTCATTTCAAATTCAAAAGCTAACTCCTTGCATTTGATAATGAGGTGATCTTCTCCAATAAGAATTAAATCATCAACATAGAGAACCAAGATTAATGCTTCACCATCAATTACCTTGAAGTAAAGGTTTGAATCAACATCATTCTTGGAGAAGCTCAAGCTCAGGTATCTCTCATACCAAGCACGAGGAGCCCCATCTTCAATTACATCATTAAGGAATGCAGTCTTGACTCCCTCTGAAGCTCTAAGTTCTTGCAACAACCTTCTGACCTCCTCGACAAGATTGCCTTCAATGCTTGCCTTAGAGAAATGGTTTCCAGTACACACCTCTGGTACTAATGACTTGCAAGAGTTCATGACTATCCTTCTTGCCCTCATCCTGGATCACTCTACTCTGAATAGGTTTGCGGAGCTACCAATGTCAAATCCAGATGACAGTCTTGTGCAATTATGATCTCAGCAGTTGAAGAGGTCCTCGAAGGATTTAGTACCTAGCCTTGTAATACAGTAATCTTCACTTCTTCTCAGTGAGTTACAAAACTCCCTCTTGATCCCTGCCTCAGAGATTGCAAAGAAATCCTTCGGAAGTGAAATCTTATCATTGATAGATCTCAAAACCTCAAGCCTTGAATCCTCAGAATTTAACTCCCTCTTCGAAGTAACTAATCTCAATGGCAACCTGAATAAGTTCTTCCTCTTCAATAGACGACCCTAGCCATCAACTCAGTCTTATGGATACAAGCTAAGACTCCATGACTGATCATGTCTCTAGTCCACATGACTTCCTCATAGGATGCCTCAAGCTTTTCCTCTCTAAGCAATTTCTCATCACCCTCTTGCTCCTTGATCCGTCCTGGAAGCATTTTAGAGAGATTACTAATAGTTTATAAAATCATCTTCAAGGAGAAGTACTAAATCTAGAAGCATACAAGATTCACTATCCCAATTTTATAGCACATGAACATTCATCAAAACATGAAATACTTATCTCTTAATAGTTTATATATAGGAATCAACCTATAAGTGGAATATGTAGCAAATATCAAAAGATCATAATAAAGGGATAAATAAACTTATCTTTATTGAATTATGATATAACTCTTTCTTCCATCTTTTACTCCTCTCGAGAGTGCTAAACTCAGCACAACAAAAGACAATCTGCACAACTATAGATTTCTTTAATGCATTATGCAGTTAGCATGTAGACCCAACCCTCTCCAAGAGTCAAGGCTCTAACACAGTTCATGCATTAGAGAATGATATCGATGTGACCAACTAATCATCATCAAAATTGTAGTTCTCTTTTTATTTTAGAGTCACTCAGAAATCTTCACAACTAGCATGAAAATAACTTGCAACGAATAATTTGAATCTTCAAGGGATCTTATGCCAGTGAACACAATTCAAGAGAAACCATGATCTCTTTTTACTAAACACACATGATCCAAATAAATGATATAACTAAAATTTAGCCTAGAAAGGTAATTTCAAACAAAACAAAGAATACTTATCTCTTTAAATACTCTGATGGATGCAATTACTGGACACGGTATGATACACTGCTCTTGCACTTAGATTAGTCCACAACCTTCACAGCTTGAACACATGCCCATGACTTAGAATTTGTAGAGGTGGCAGGGTTAATTTTGAACATGGTCTCTGACCGTAAAAATTTATCGATGTACTCCGTTTCCAACCAACTTATGATCTGCATACAAGTTCCACAACTTCCTACAACTTCCCACAATATTCACAATATCACAATGATAACGAAGTTCCGTGAAATGTATTAAGGAACCTGATATCCCAGTGATGCCTTCTGCACAGCTTGTTTCAATACATATATCGGCTCTTAGTTCATTAACTTGGGCCTGCAATAGGACACAATGGCAAGTAAAGATATAATAGTATTAAAGACAATGAGATTATTGTCCTTAAAACATCCGATTACTGTAGTGAACAAAATATTGCAGAGGAAGATTTTAATAATATTTTGATTTGAGTAGCAGTTTCATCATTCTTGCGCAGTCTAGAATCAACATAGTGTGGGTTCTTCATTCCAACATGCCTTCTACAGGTATAGCTTCAACTGGTTTGAGTCCTCAACCAGCCTAGTAATGGCATCCCTTAATTCAATCATCATGATCAATTTCCAAAGGCCCGAAATACTTATTGTTTGTTGTTCTCAAATAGGCCCGGATTCCTTCATGTTACCTTTGTATGACCAGGTGAAGACTTTCATGAACAGTAATGTCCCATGCGGCTTTTTCCAGACCTCACATTTTACTTAGACTGCTTAACAATTATGATCGGATCTTTTCCTAGACCTGCTTTGATACCATGTTAGTTTTTATGATCAGATATAAAAGCATAATTTACTTCAAAAAGTAGACACAAGAACACAACATATACCCTGGGAAAACCCTCCACTTGAGGGAGAAAAACCCAACATATCTTTCTTATATATATAAAAGATGGCAACAAATCTCTTTACAATGAGGCCACACTCAAGGCCTATATTCAACACCAACTCTAGATGCAATGACAAACAATAATTTGCTCTTCCTTGATCTTCAAATATGCACTTAGAGAAAATTCGCAACCTGCTCTTGAAGGAATGCACACTTGAATGAAGGAAATGATATGAACTTGCTTGATAATCGAATAGATGGAAATGACCTTGTATATATACAAATGTGAGAGAGGTCGTACCTCTTCATGTACAAGGTCGACCATAATACAAAGAATGTAATTACAAATAATAAATGTGAATTACAAGGAAGGTCGGCCCAAGAGGAATTTATATTTGTTGCTAAGTGAAGCGCCTCTTCACTTAATTATCTCAATAAAAGATAGGCTATATGCAATTTTATGTCTTGACACGTGGCTGGAAGGATGAGCCCGAAGCTGCTATAACATCAACAATAAGTTCCTTTGTTGCTTGAAATGAGGTGGTGGCCATGCAAGTCTTTGTTGTATTCGATATCATTTGTATAACTATGAAGTTCTCGAAGAGGGTTTGTTTGTTTCAACAACCTACTTTGTTGATTGCAATGGACATTGAGCATGTAATTCAACTAGAGTATGTAATTGAGAATTGGGCTATATAGGGACTCACTACTCAATTGGTGTGATCCATTCATTTTTTCAAATATTCATGACTACTTTTTGTTTAGCATGATCTCTCCCAAATTATGCATTAAGCAAGTAAATGATGCCTTTCTTTATGCAAACAAAGTTTTGACAATTTACAATTAATTAACATTGCCCTTTTTTTTACATGAAATAATTTAGAGCTTTGAGAAACTGTGTTAATTGTGTTGCTGGTTGTGATGAGGAATGTAGCCTACATGGAGGCATTTGTGATAAGGGTGTTTGCTTGTTTAGATGGTCGGATTATGCATGATATACTTGTCAAAACAACAGTGTTCTATTATCAAGTTTTTCCATGTGTGGATATGTCATTGCTTGGGGCGTAGGAGGTCAACAATGCTCCAAGTGAACCTAGAATTCTGCAGTAGTATTCTTCCCACTATTGTCTAACACTTAGGGTTTGGACCTTCAACATGGAGGCTATCTATCTCATGGATTCAAGACTGCAAATAGATGAGTATCTGCTACATGTACTTATTTTGAATCCATGACATACTGTGTGGATGAATCCACAGTTGTGCTTGTTTCTTCGATATTAGTAATAAATGAAATAAAGTTCAGAATATAGGAATATTCAGTGTGATTTATCTAATATTGATTGGCTAATATATTTTTATTCTTCTAGTTTACATGACTTATTGATTAAGAAATGCTTCTACCCTTCTAAGGCCAAAGCTCATGATTGCAGATGCCAGTGTATATTCTCAAGGCATTGACTATCCTCACTTTCAACAGGTATAATAGTTGTGTATTTCAAATAGTATTTAAGGAACCCAACCATTCCTAACTAGTTTTCTTATTTAGAAATTTGGTATTTTTAGTATGGGGATGTCTTTTGTAAGTTCATGATGGAAGTATGAAATATGCCCCTTAATTTTTTCCGAAGATTTTCACAACACAAACCAACACTACGCCAATTGATTAGCGTTAGCTTCCAAAAGATAATCAAGCTAAATGTACTCTATGCCAAGAATGTTCACCAATATCCTTTAGAAGGCAAGGTGATAGCATATGGTGGAGGAAACTAAGCTAGAACTGAAAATTAAGTTACAACTGAATGCAAGTAGGCGGTAATCCAACCATAAGAGTTCCACGCTACCACTTATTCAGTGGGGGGGAAACATTACAATTCAAAACAATTCATCTGCTTAGTGGGCATCCACTCAATAGTGGGGATTCACCACTTCAACAGTAGGTGAATGATGAAGATACAATATCAATTTTCTGCACACTGGCACTAAACTATCTGGGGGTTAAAGTGTTTGCATTAAAATTCACAAGTAAATGCAACAACAATAATGATTGGATTAGTACTACTAATTCACAGCCTAATGAAATAAATCTGCAATTTACATGTGTTACAATGATAAAATCAATGCAAATACTTGAAGGATGATTCTTCTAACTTCTAATATTCACAAATACAGAATTACAAACCAAAATTTGAACTTTTAGAAATATGATAACAATAACCAGCAAATTGAAAACGTCTAACCAACAAACTGCAAACCACTAAAATGCTCACAACACTTTCAAAATACCTCCAAATGATCTGAAACAAATTGCAAATGCTTTCTAGGAGGATGGTGCCCAAATTCTTTCTCTGAAACTACATCAAAGATTGAATAACAATTATGCATGAACTCCAAGATGATCCCAGCAAGGTACGACCTCCCTAGAGGGCGAACTTGCAAGATAAAACCAACAACTCCATTATAAAATCTAATATTGCAACAAGAGGGTCGCCTAGGGCATTGAGATAGAAGGTAAAATACCCACAAGCAAATAAAATTTATTCAAAGAGCTATAATTGAATTTCTACTTCAGCCATTGTTGAACTAGCAACTTGAAACTGATAAAAATCTACCAATTATCTTCAACTTGAAGCTCAATATGCACTTCTAAATGAAGCACATTTCCAATTGACCATCTAGGGAACCATAGTTTCAAGCCCGAAGAATGGTGTGAAATAGCTAAGCTCCCCCTTAGCCGGGTTTTGAATTCAACTTAGCAACATTTCGATACAATTAACCATTGATGATAAATGAATGAGTAATGGCCTGCTTTTATAGAATTAAGGATGACTGTTGGCTTTCCATCTTCCTCCAAAAGGGACGCCCATTTTACTTTTGCAATAATTTAATTTTTAAAACATTTAATTCACCTTTTTCTCCTCTTCATTTTGGTGTCCAAGTTGTAATAGCCCAACCTGTACGTAAAATAAAAATTTCATAATTTACATCTTACAAGTATGTAAACATGTTAACATGACATTGCAATAAATTTTTTCCTTTTCTTTATTGATAAAACATGAACAAGTTGCCATATCAATTTACAATAAAGATTCCATTTCAATATAATAACTTCACAAGTACATGAAACAAGAATACATAGCTTAACTAACATAGCTCCAATGAGCTTTAGAACAAATAGTAGTAAGAAGGTCCAAGAGATCGTCATTTCAAATCTTGGTACATCGGTCGCTTGTTGTGGAGGAGAAACACCACTCGGGCGCTTTTCCGCCAACCATGAACTTATAATGCAGTCCCCCGCACACCTATCGTTAGATAGATGGCCCTCCCTTTGAAGAAGAGATTGGTAGGGTATCCTTTAACGATTACCAACTGAGCATAGTGATGTGTTCCTACATAACTAGGTCTTGTGCATATGACAACTCTTGAACTAGTATGTAATACGAGATCATAATGAACTGACAATGTAGTCTCAACTATCTCACACCTAAGTGGATGTCATACATTTCACTACTTTGGCCAAAGTATTCTCATTTAGTAATTCGAATGAAGATTATCTATTATAAACACTACTTAGGGCCGATTTAACTTAAGGCTTTCTTACACTATGTGTAGGTTTGTCCTTCAGTGGATATTACATACCCTAGACATCCTACATCAGACTAAACTACTAGAAATGAAAACATCATAACAAGTAATCACAATTTCCCCTCCTATACTAGACATCTTCATCCTAGGAGTTTCATAAGCTTAACTAAGTTAATCTAATAACTTGAGCTGTGATCATTACTTAATTCAATGCCTTCATTTTTGTCCTAGTATTTAGTAACTACTTAAAGCATATTCTCCTTATATTGAGATCATACAAGCAATGCAATTCACAATATGCAACCTTAAATCTTCATTCAATTTACTCTATGTACAAGTAGGCAACCAATTCACATAATAACTCATTCTTTCTTTCACACAGAAATACGGCTATGATTGACTTACAACCTATGCACAACAGTAAACTCAAAGATACTTTTTCATTTAAATAATCAAGAATTGGATAAATAGTAGAATAACTAATGCCTGTTCTCAAAGCTTTCCTTCAAAGATGTCTTTAGCACTTTTGGATGATTGGAAAATCCTTCTCAAGTTGCAGACTTCCCTTCTCAACTTAACTCACAGATGCCTCTTCTCACCCAATTATAAACACTTAGAAATTGATATCTTCAACTCACAAAATTGGTGATTGCTCTTAGTAAATGAAAAACTCATAGTAAATAGAAAGCTCACAACAATATGGTTGCTCTCAGGAAATATGAAAACTCAGAAAATAGAAAGAACTCTTAGTAAATATGATTCTCAGAAATATGTAACTCTTAGCAGTATGAATGCACTTAGAAATTATAAGTAAACTCTTAGGAAATATGAGTAATTTCGAATTCCAAAAAGCAGTGGAGAAGAATGGCCAGGGTGGCTTTATATAGAGTTCCCTGTTCATCAAAATCCACTTCTCTAGGCATGTAAACTGCCAAAGCAAATATTTGAACAGTTCCATGATGAAATGTGGCAATTTCCTGAGGTGAATTGACCTCCTTCAATGACAACAAACAAAGAAAGATTCAAATTTGCATATGGTGAAATTCTTTGAATCAACACCTCCTAGGCGTCCTCATATTTCATGCGATTTCTAGATGTTTCTGTTTAGTGATTCATTTGTGATGAATGGGTCAAGGTTTCGTTCTTTCCATTGTGCCAAATTTAGTGGCAAGGAAGACACATCTGCCTGCGTATGGAGAGTCCAGAAAATAGAGTTCACCTATCTCTCGTGTGTGACTCTCTTTCTCTGCACAACCTTTATTTTTATCTCTTTCAAATGTTTAATAAAGCTTCCAATGAAATATTTCCCCCTTCAAAATGTTTGGTGTGATTTACTTCATGAATTCGTTGCTAATAAAGTGATTGATATTTTCCATTGTTATAAATCGATTTCCATAGTTGAAATTTCATTATCCTATGAATCGGTTTATCCATTGACTTTATGATTTTTAAAAATAAAGTCTTCATTTAACTATACCGATTCCCTCTTTATTTCAAATTAAATAATTTATATATATATTTAACTATATGCATATATATATTACTAGCATATCTATCTTATTTAATAAGATATATAAATAACGTCAAGTTATATCATTTTCAAGGAGTTAATTTTTTATTACTTTGTTTAGCATATCTATCTTATCACTCCCTCTTTCTATTTCCCTCTACTTCTCTCTCCTCTCTCTATTTCTCTCCCTCCTCCCTCCCTCTCTATCTATTTGTAAATATATATCCCTCTCCATATATCTCTCACTCATACACACACACTTCCTCTTTCTCCTTCCTTACCTCTATCTCTAACTCTCTATCTTTTCACCTATCTATACCTCTCTATTACTTATCTCTATCACCTTCTTTTCTCTCACTCTTGCCCTCTCTATCTCTATCTCCCTATCTCTCCCTCACCCTCTCTATCTATACCTCATTACATCTACCTCTATCTCTTTCTCTCTCACTCCTCTATGTATCTCTTTCTATCTATAATATCTCTCTACATATATTTATCTATCTCTATCCCTATACATATATATCTTTTCCCTCTCTCCCCTTCTTCATTCTCTATCTTATTCACTCCATCTCTCCTTCCATCTCTTCTACTCTATATCTTTATTTCTCACTTGATCTCCCTCTCACTCATCTCTCTATCTCTTTCTATTCATCTACTTCTCTACATATATTTCCCTATCTATCTATCTCTCTATCTCTTTATCTCTTTTCCTATCCCTTTCTATCTCTCTATATCACCCTATATCCCCATCTCTCCCTCTCTTGCTCCCTCCCTATTCTCTCACCCCCCTCTCTCTCCCCCATTTCTATCTCCCTCTCCATCTCTATTTGCCTTTCTCTAATTCTTTCTACTTTTCTCTCTTTATCTCTCCCTCTCCCCCTCTCTCAATATCTCCTTATATCTCTATCTTTATATCCCTCTATCTCACCATATATCTCTCTCTATTTCTCTGTCTTCGTCCTTATCTCTTTATCTCTTCCTCTCTATCTATAGCTCTCTATCTCTCCCCCTCTATCTCCCTATCTCTCTCTATCTTTATTTCTCCCTTTATCTATATATATATCTGTATCTATTTTTCTCCCTCTTCCTATCTCATTCTATATTCATCTCTACCTATATCTATTTGTCTCACTCTTCCTCTGTCACTCTATATTCATCTCTACCTCTATATTCCTCTCTTCCCCCTCCATTTCTAGAAATGTCTTCCTCTCTCTACCCATCCATCTCTCTCCCTATCTCTAGAAATGTCTCCCTCTCTCTATCTTATTCACTCCATCTCTCCCTCCATCTCTTCTACTCTATATCTTTATCTTTATTACTTGCTCGATCTCCCTCACTCATCTCTCTATCTCTCCCTCTCCCTCTAATATGTCAAGTGAGATAAGCTAGAGTAATGAATATCTTGGGGATTCCATCACAAAACCTCGGGTTTAAATCCCAGAAGACAAGATAAAGAGTAAATTTTTTAGTAAATACTAATCATTCTAACCTGTTTAGAAGGAGACTCTGCAACATTAATTCTGCCCTGCCTCTCCTTGAAGCTGTAAAATCCCTGTTCCCATTCACAACATATATAAAATATTAATAACAATCAACCCCTATATACAACATATATAAAATATTAATAACAATCATAACAATCAACCGCATATATACTCAGAAACCATTGTTCAAAAATACTTAAAATATTGAGAATCTTGTTTATATTTTATAATTTTTCTCAATTCTAACTTATTGAACAACAAATTCCTTTTAATTAGAAGTTGAGAAGAAGTCACAACTAAAAATATTTAAAAAGGATAATTGCACTGTGCTGAGATATAAAATAGAGATCATAGTAAACAAAAAAAAATGAGGATTAGCAGAATTCTATAGTTTCAGATTTTGTACGGTTGTATTGTTTTTTCAACGTAAGCATTCCCATTTCTGAAATTTCTTTAGCCAACCATTGCCCTCCTGTCTCCCACCAGTCCTATTGCTGCACTCTAAGGCCCCACTGACTGCTACCGTTAGCGAATACTGTAAAGCCTTCTATATCAACTGGTAAGAGATGAGTAAATGCTCATGGTTTTGGTCTAAGTCACAAGATTCGAATTCGGCAACAATGAAATTCGGCAAGGAAAAAATTCAAAAAGTATAAAATTCGGATCAAATTCGTCTTATGTAAATTTTTTTATTTTTTTTAATAAAAATTATATAACTAATGATACTATATTAATAAATTAAAACTATTGAACTTTAAATATAATTATTAAATAATAAAATATTAAAGTATTATTCTGAGAGTTTTCTTCAATTAACTAAAAATATATTAAGTTTTTATTTTTATTGTAAAAAATATATAATTTATAAATATTAAAATAATCTTATATTGAGTTTAAATAAATTATAACAAATGCTAGAATATTTGTAAATGGAAACTAAAAGATTTAATTTAAAATTTAAATATTTAAATTTATTAATTTTTATATATTAATGATTTAAATCAAAATTAAATATATTAATATATTAGATTTTAATTATTAAATGTTAATATTAAAAAAATATATATAGTAAAATAATGTTAAATTTAAAATATATTAATGCTAGTTTTTTAATGCCGCATTTCTTCCCAGGCGCTTGATTCAAAACTATCTTTGCTCTCAAATCCATTTGTGTCTTTCACACAATAGTCAAACAAGGTAATCATACTTATGTCGACCAGCTGCACCAAATCTTCACCTCCACATTACTTCACCAGGTCTCCCACTTCCTCGACGTTTCCAACTCTCGCGCCGTTGAATACACACAAGATATGATTTGGTTAAAGACAAACGACATAGAGTTGCCCGTTTGGAATATAAGGAGTTGTGTTGCCCGTTTGCAATATAAGGAGTTGCTCAAACATTCAACCGCCTTACAGAAGGTGTTTCGCCTTCTCTTAGACTGCGTTCCTATCTCACATGAAAATCTTAATATTTCCTTGATAAAATACACGGTTGAATTTATCATGAGCGACTGTGATATGGTTTTCTCTTCAATTTTCGAGGCGCTATTTAGGGTGCCCGACTCGTTCTTTGAATTGGGTTTTTCTGAAGCTTCAAGAGCGATAGTAATCTCTCGCGACTGTACCAATTAAAATCCCTAATAAACAATGCTTGCGAAAAATATAAGTTAATAAAAATACAGTCGCCATTTCCCGTACGAATTTAACTGCAAATTTTAACGAATTTTATTAATTTTTTAAATGTTCGCCGAATTTCGAATTTCAAGCATGAAATTCGGCGAATCCTGTGACACAGGTTTTGGTTATGTTTCAAAAAAAAAAATTACTCTTGTTTCTATCATGGTTTCAAACTTCCCTCCTGTCTTGCCTAGATTCTCCATTATAGTAGGTTTACGGTCAATTGCTCAGCTCCATTTCTCCACACTTTTCCTCAAACTCTCGGCAAATTCATGTCTACCATCACATTTACAACTTAAAAATTTGAAAAATTTCTCAAATAACAAATTCATCTTCTATGCAGACTGGAAGAATACTTACTACACTTTGTTTCAAATCTCTCTTCTTGGCGTGGCCCTGGAGGATAGAAGGAGGCATATACCAGTTACATTTGTTTGAAAGTTTCTAAAGTCCTTTCACTTAATCCATTCAGCGCATTTCCTACAATCTATGCATTCCATGAAATGACATCTCTTTTGAGGACGTCTTGATGGATGTCCATGTGTTATTCCATAGCGCTCTTTTTAGCACAAGCATGGAGGATGTTGATAAAGTTTTGGAATTCGGCTTTACACCTGCTAATTGCATTTGCTTGAAGTTTCCTAAAGCCTTTTCACAAATCCATTCTGAATATTTCCTGTGATCATGGTATCGCATATAATAAAATTTCTTTGAAAAATGAAGGGTGAATTGAGGAGGCGGCATGACTCGTTTTGTAAACATGTCATTTTTTAACTCTCTTGTAAACAATTACATTCAGAAGCAATTTCAAACACTATTACAGAAGAAATGCCATGTCTATTACCAGAAGGATGATTTTCCAATTCTACATGTCCAAAGCAGTATATATTCAGATAGTTGTAATAGCAACCATGAAAAACAGGAGCAAACTCTACTTTTCTCCAGACTTCATTGACAAGTCAGCAAGCTCTAAAAAAGCAAACACTCTTGGCAATGACACTTTTAACCAAAATAATTACTAATTAAACTTTAGAAGCACCGTATACCGAAATTAACAAATTAATAAATATTTTCATTAAAAATGAATCCACATTGCTAAATAGACACAGGTTCTGGCAATGGCGTCTAACACATTCCAATTCCACCACAAAAAAAAAAAAACAAAGTCCCCACAGCTCACAACCTGCGAAGTCAATATTAGTAAACCAATGATCTAAAAGTTTCCCCTCAATAACCAAATAAAAGTTATACAGGTTGCAGTTAGCAGCATCAAATTCAGATGGGTTCTTGTGTGGATATTAGGTAACCAGAATAATAATAAAAAAACCATAATTAGAAACTAATGCCCATTCATAATGGGTTGACTCAAAACCATTTTCCCACACTTCCAACAACCATTTTTGAAACTATTATCAGTCTTTTGAATGCATTTTACCAAGTCTTCATTAAAACTTGGCGTCTCTTCCTTTAATGAAAGGCATGCTAAAAATAGATACTTGGCGTCTCTTCCTTTAATGAAAGGCATGCTAAAAATAGATAGAAAATGCCTCATTTAGAGGCTTGAATAACTCCCTCTCACTGAGGGCTTAAATTTGACGGTCAACCTTGTCTGTCAACAATTTTTTTAATGACGGTTATCTATTCAAAGGTGCTCTTAAAACATTATGATATACTTTAGTGTAAGTAAAACTATATATAAATAAAATATATATATCATTATAATTCTATATAAATTTTGACAGTCTATCCAAAATCTTTCATTTCCTCTGATACAATCTTCTTAAAATTTTGATTGTATTTTACGGCAAAAATCTTTAAATACGGTCATACGGCCATCAAATTTAAGCCCTGTTCACTGCCACGGTTTAGACGTTTTTGAACATTTAAAAGAGCAGTTTGATATGCCACCAAACTTGGTTTGACTTCCACTTATGAGCCTTGGTTTTTAAGTGATTTAAAATGGCATTAGAATGAATAGCCACTATGTTAAATCTTTATTAAAAATAGATAAAATGCTTTTATAAAGGCTCGACTCCATCATGACTTAATGCTGGTTGAAAAGCATTTAGAAGTATCATAATGGTGTTCGAAGTTGTTACTAATGAATGCGCCTCCTTTGTGGCTCTTATGCTTTAAAAGATGCTTTTTAATATGCCTACGATGAAGGCCAAATATGCCCGTCATGGCTGGAGAGGTTATTAAAAGCGTTTAGTTTATTTATCATACAATAAATACTAAAAAAAAATTAGTTTTTCTTCAAATTTCAAAATTGACATTAAAAAAAATAAAGGGTGATGATTTCAAGAGTTTTTCTGAACACACTCAAATGGCATTGTAAAACGTCTCTCGACATAATTATAGTTTTATTTTATATATATATACACATTTACATATTTATTTGGTAAATACATATATTGCGAGCCAGCCAACATACTTTCAATATACATATCTATGTATATGTGTATATATAAATTCCAAGGCAATATTAAAATAATATTATAATATCCACATATAATAGGTAGCGTGTATGTGTATGTATATCCTCATATATACCACAATGTACACGTATGTGTATGTATACCATATTGACACATACGTATGGGCATATCCATCTGCCAATCATGCGTCTGTATCGATATGCATATACATATGGATACGTGTACATACTATATACATGTATACACATACCCACTCAACCTATTCACTTATATGCATTCATGTTTTCCACACTGATTATATTACAGTAAGTCAGATAAATAAATAAACATCACTCACAAAGCACAAAGAAGTAAACAAGACTCCTAAGCCTATGGATGACTTATCAAGACCAACTTAACTGACTTGGTTCCTCCAAACCTATAATGACGTGTGTGTATGCTCAATTGGTTCTCGATACTGTTTACTCGACCAAGCTCCTCTCCTGAGTGATATTTCTCCTCTGCCTGGAGGAATGGTCTTCTTACTTGCACACCATGACACAACAACGAGAGTCATATGCTCACAACAAAGCAGTATACATGAAACATCTCAAAAGTTAGAATATTCATAATTCAATAACCTTCTATTCTCCTTTATGCAGTATTTCACCAAGAATAATATTGAATGAAAAAACATTCATATTGAAAACGGGGTACAAGCACCATTAATTCACCTCCAGAATTCACATTTACTCTATCTAGTAATGGTAAATATTAACGTCACAATTTGGGATGTAACATACTTCCCCCCTTGTGAATCATCATCCTTGACGATCTATAGCCTTTTAACATACAGTTAAAGTCAAGTAAAGTTTTACTTACAATTCTCAAAATATGTAAGATTTTATAAGACATTCAATCTATGTAGCATTCATGTCCTTCCCAGACCTTGCTTCGAGTGCCCTCACTATTGCATAGGGAATTCTCGTATGCATCATACATACTTATTCTCCCATAGAGTTTTATACCACTCACACATCCAAGATATAATAGTAACTATACATAACACCAAACACATAGTGATCGAAAATCATTGGTCCATGAATTTATCCTTAGTATAATCCAAAATCGAAAAGGAATGTTGATGCATTGTACACTACATCGTGGGTCCAATCCTTCTCTTTTGGTATTTACACTTTTAGACAACTCATAAACTGAGTCCATCCGCCACTTACACATTCATTATCCTTACCACATAGAACTTGTACTCTTGATTACTTGTCCATCACAAGCATAACATTGCTCCTGGACACTTGTCAAATCCTGATATTGCTTTATACTTAAGCTCTATATAGACAAAGTTTCATTGATCTCTTCAATCTATTACTCCTTTTTGACATTTTATCAAGTCTATGGTTTGCTCAATTCTAAGCCTATTTTAGCTTAATTGAGTTTCCAACCTTTTCCAAAAAATGGTCCAAACTTCAATCAAGACTTATTCTACCATCTTTGCTTATTTGTCTATATATATATTAATATTTTGCACATTCGCTCAATTGAATGTTTCATAGTATGATCAAAGTTTACACAACCTTATCATTATGCTAAACTGAGATAACCTCTCAGGATTACTAAGCCTCTACTTTCCCTCAATATATTATTTAGGACCAAAAATCCTATAATTTAAGTTCCCAAAAAAAAAGCATTGGTTACTTTGATGAGTTTGTCCACTAGTACATTTTGTTAATTCTACTAACATAGATAGATTGATCTGTCTCTTGTACTACCATTTTTCCTCTGGAATCTCAAGAGAGTCTATATGTCCTACCGATGATGACATCCGGTCTTCATTTCATGGTATGCTAGACATTACCTTGCCACATTATGTGCAACCTCTTACTCAATCCTTTCTTAGGTTTATAGTGTTTTCTCATCTGACAATTCCCTTTGTCGTTCCAACGTCTTCGCTTTGACATTTCCATTCCTGAATCTTCCAAAATTTTGGATACATAGGTTCTTTTATATCCATCAATAGTTTATTCTTTGACTAGTTGAAAACCTATTTTACGATCTCATGCCATCTTTAATTCCCATGTAATAATGGTTATAAGTTTTGCGAAGATAAATCTCATTTATCTTAGGCCATCCATATCTTGGATCTCTTCTATCCTTGGATTTCTTTTGAAGATGTAATCCATCTTTCAACTCACTTAAGTTTTCCCGACAAATTTGGTACTAATTTTTGAGCGTTAATCCTTGTTCAATCATATTGATCCCTAGATGATAGCCCAGGTGGGAGTCCCCCCTATGAATCTACAATATTGAGCCCCCCCCCCCCCAAACAACAACTATGGGAAGGGGGGGGGGAACCTCTCGTCACTAATCTACCTCCAACGTTTCTACTAAAGCGGGGGAGGGGCGGGGGGGAGGGGGGCTAATCTACCTCCCGACTAATTCCCCCCCAAGGGTTTTAGGTGAACCCTCGGTAGATTAGTTGTTTCGAGGGAAAGTTGAAACGGTCTTAACCTCCCACCCGAGTAAGACCCCACTACTATTTGCCGACCCCACCAATAAAAGCGGACTCCACTAAAGGCCCATAGGTTGGTGGGGTTGGGCAGACCCCACCAAAGGCACCAACCCCACCGACCAAACACAGGTATGGTCGGTGGGGTTCGGCGGACCCCACCAAAGGCACCAACCCCACCAACCAAACGCAAGTATGGTCGGTGGGGTTGGGGCTTTGGTTGATGGGGTTGGAAAATATGGTTGGTAGTGAAGCTTGGCCAGTGGGGTCCAGAGAATAATGGTCGCTCTCAAGGACCCCTATATCTCCCACCCCCCCGGGAACGCCAAGGACGAATAGGTCGGCGGGGTTGGTACCATCCTATTCGCCCTTGGTACCGACCATATATCTTTTGAAAATTAGGTGGGGTCTGGCCTAGGTTGGCAGGGTCCGCCTTTGCAGGGTGGTGGGGTTGGTAGCTTAGTTGTTCCTTTGGCCGACCCGACTTGGGGTGGGAGAGGGGCCCAAGAATACGACTGAGTAGCACAAGTCAGCTCAACCTATAGCCTATTATCTACGTCACATGATTGGTGATCTTTCTCGTTTGTTGGGTTGGTTCAGTCATTTCTATGGGCCACTACCCAACAATGCCAACCCCTATATTACGTAAGTAGGCATAGGTGGTAGGTTTAGTCTTTGGTAGGTGCCACTATCCATCAATGCCACCCTACCATCCCCTATAGTAGAGTGTAGTAGGCATAGGTGGTTGGTTAGGATGAGTTTCTAGGAATAGATGGTTTATGTGGGAATGGGAATACTCTAGAATAGCTAGGAAGTGATTGACAAGTGCCCCGAGGCCCTTCGATCAAGTGGTTGGAGGATTATGGAATCCATTGATCGGGGTTGAGTCAATATATAGATAGATAGATATATCTATCTATATCTAGATATCAATATATAGATAGATAGATATATCTATCTATATCTAGATATCTATATATATCTATCTAGATATAGATACCTATACATATCTATATCTATATCTAGATAGATAGATATAAGGATTGGATGGCGACTCTCACTCCCGACGAGAAGAAGCTAAAGAGTCTATTCTATATAGCTAGGAAATTGATTGGAAAGGTGTCTGGTTGATCAGGCTAAAGAGAAGGATTGATTGGATTCCCGCCCTGTCTGAACTAAAGGTGCTCGTGATCATCGGAGAACATTGGCGCCTACAATCGATTTGAAGATGGGCCCTACCAGATTACTCAAGTGCAAGCATTTGGTCATATATATGAGTCACTTTCTTTACAGGTGTCGCCTAGCTCGTGCTTGAGCCTAAACCGAAGACTACACCCAAATACCCTAGCGACAGTTTAGATAGTGGGGCGGCTAGAATATTTAAACTAAACTAACTATAGTAGGGGCCTTTCCATCGATCAATCATGGGGCTGACGGGCGGCTGGATTACCCTCTCAGTGCTATTTACCGAGTTGTCCATGCGGGACGACAACCTATTTCCCACTGAACTAGTATGATGAGAGTGAACCCAGAGCCCGTTCCAACTTAAGTGAGCTACCTCGGTCTGTTGAGGGTTAGCATGGGGAGTAGGCGACCCTTTCTCGATTGACTTCATCCCTCACCCATAGCGAAGTGGGATTGGGGATAAATGCTGGACATTGGCGTGGAGCTTGTGGAATAGCGGGGATAGGTGGGCCCCAGAGGGGGGGGAATAGTGGGGAAGCTCTTATTGATTGCAAAGGAGAAACCACACATGCAGTGGCGCGAAAGGAGGAAGTCAGCCCTGTAGCTAGACTACTACCTAGTCATAGATAGCAATCTCACTTTCCCCAAGACCCCACCATCCTGCCTATAGAAGAGTAGGGGCCTTGGGTGGGAGGCTTTTCACCCCCCACCCTAGAATTTCCCCCCACTAAAGGCATGTTACGTATAGAAGGCAGATTGGGGACAATTGAAACCCCCTTTATCCGTCCTATTCATTGGGCGGGGGCTAGCATGTTACGTATAGAATATGGCCGGGCCCTACTCTGTATTCCCTGCCTATCCCTATATCCTCCCACCCGAGGCGGACCTCGCCATCCAAGGAATCCGCCACCACCCTGCAGAGGCCCCGTCACCATCCAAGCTTCGCTACCGACCAAGCTCCGCCCCACCCAATTATTTGCGGACCCCATCGACCAAGGCATTCTAGCCAAGGGAATATATGGTCATTCCCAACCACACCGACCATATAAAACTTTGGACCGACCTATGGGCCAAACTACACCGACCAAAGGTGAGTATGGTCGGTGGTTACTTTGGTGGGGTCCACTTTTATTAGTAGTGGCTTTCTCTTTAAGGCTGTGGCGAAGCGCCGATTCATCGGTGAGTGAAGCTCTTCCGGGCGGTTAGGAGCTAGGGCGGTGGGCTTTGCCCTGGATGGTGGGGTTGGTGAGGGGCCCTCCCACCTGGCATGTTACATATAGAAGATGGTCCAGAGCCCCTACCGATCCTTCTCGAATAGTAGGGAATAAAGGTCAGCCGGATTCAAATCGGCAATCTTGGAGCGCCCTTGCTCCCCGACCTTCTCATCATAGTGTCGTCCTCCTCATCATAGTCCTCTTGGAATCAATAGAATTTTTTCGAAACACGTCCTGTCTCTTCACTCTAGTAGTCCTATGCATAGAATGCCATGTCGGGTTTACGCTGGGTTAAGGCCACCTCCATCTAGGCAAGATTCCTTTTTCCTTCTCTTCTAAGTGCGGCACCAATTCTGACGCCAATTCCGGTTGAATCCTTTGATCATAAATGAATGCTTGGGGGGCTGTGGCAATCTCAGCCTTTAAGCGCTTGATTTCTTTTAGAATGGTATCTCGTTTGGCATAATTGGCAGCCAAGTCCACAGGACCAAAACTGCTTATGGTTTTTTAAGTCCTAATACTATCCTGAATTTCTTCAAATGTTTCGAAACAATCGGCAAGGGAATCAGTAAGGGTGGTGAAGTGCCTTGATTGGTGAATACACAAGTCCATTTTTGTTCGATAAGGAAGAGGCCTGTTGGCCTCCCCACCGGGAACTGCCGAGGACTCTGCGTCCAACCCCCCTCATTAGTAGGGAGATTTAAGTCCCATGATGGAGATAATCAGGGAGCGGCCGTAGATTGAGTCAAACGACTAGGTATAGCAGATCTCGATGAACCAACCCACAATGGCGAATAACCCTCATCGTAGTGGACGACGAAGTGGTGTATCACGCTAACCATGTCGATGATGGTCATTTCCCAAACAAAGAGCAGATAGGAACGCACGAGATGTCACCCAATGGAAACAATGGGGTGAAAATGGGGGGGGTACAATTGCCAAAAAACGCGAGTATAAAGTCACTGAGAACATGAAGACCTCTACGAAATACCGAATGTAAAAGTATATTAATGTAAGAATAAACAAAATGGGAATGAGTTGATGAGCAACTACCGAAGAAAGGGCGCTATGAAAAAGTAGACCGAGCAAATCCAATTCAAATTTACATCCGAAGTAACAAAATCCATCAACGAACGCCGAGATTGTTGACGTGGACGATGCAATAGCTTCGGTTGGAGAAAACCCCGAAATGGTGTGACTAAATGATTGTTTAGCCAATGATGGATTCCGTGCAACATGATGAATCAAGGGACTAGGAACGTTTCCAGTACTGGCAACAACTCCCGTTGAAGCAATTGTAGCTGCTCCGACACCTATTGATTTTGCACCCTCTAGCATCTCGAGAAGTTTCTCGGCGGTGCCTGCTCCATAGCATCAATCCCGCCATGGCGAGATCTATAGTCTGATGCACCGAAAAGGCAGTGTCGTTTCATGAAACTTGAAGACGAAAGGATGGACCCCACCGACCATATTGGCCTTAATGACAATTCTTCTTTTTTTGTTCTTGTTGATGAAAAGCATGCCTATAAATAGTAGGCCGACTCTATCTGATGTGTCACATTTGTTTGTTCCTCCCCGCGATACATGGTTTCCCAGTGAGAGATATCGGCTGGCGGAGATCCATGGATCACGGACGGTATCTTCCCTTTCCGGCCTAGTAGCCTTTGGAAGCGTCCTCCCCCACTTGGTCCATCTGATGCATTCCGAGACAGTAGGCATTGAACTGACTGAAGCGCTAATGAACCCCACCGACTTGCCCTAAGACAGCCTTCAGCACTGACCATATGGCCTTAGGTGGGGTTGGACTGACCTGAGGCAAATAGGTTGGTCCAACCCCACCATCCCATTCTTCTTAGGGCATGGTCGGTGGGTAAGGCGAATAGGTTGGTCTCGAAGCAGGGCGGGTGGGGAGGATTATAGACCCAACGACACTATAGTCCAATAACCCCCCTACTATTTGAAGGGAATCAGTTGGGTATAGATCATCGACACTTTCGCATCTATAGTTGGTTCTATACTCAACTATAGATACTCGATAGTTCTCGATTCCATACATAACATGCCTCCCAATGAACTGGGCGAATAGTAGGGGCCCGAAATCAGCTATCAACTATCCACCCACCCTGCATAGGCAAATAAGGGCAGTCTTTCTCACCCCACCGACGTGGGGGGGTGGGAGGCCCCCTCAGGAGGTAGATTATAGTGAGTTGGGTGAGTGTGGTCGGTCCAACCCCACCGGGGGGGTGGGAGATATAGCGCTTTAGG
Organism: Sequoia sempervirens; assembly: GCA_007258455.2. Classification (NCBI taxonomy): domain Eukaryota; kingdom Viridiplantae; phylum Streptophyta; class Pinopsida; order Cupressales; family Cupressaceae; genus Sequoia; species Sequoia sempervirens. The sequence continues at coordinate 14,122,454 of VDFB02000002.1, read as the reverse complement.
GCATGGTCGGTGGGGTTTGTGGGCTATAGCTAGGTAGGGAGCCTGAACCTAAGGCCCCTATATCTCCCGCCCCCCGGTGGGGTTGAGGATTCTATACGTAACACCAACCCCATTGACCAAAGGTGAGTATGGTCGGTCCCGAACCCAACCCCACCTAAGGCCAATATGGTCGGCTGCTGAAGGCATGCCTTGGGTGGGAGTTATAGTTTAGTAGGGCCCCTACAATTCAGAAAGGCTCGATTCTATACGTAACATGCCAACACCAGCCATCTAGCAGGATGGGAAACTCCCCTATGGGCTGCCCTACGATTCAGAAAGGCTCGATTCTAGACGTAACATGCCAGAAGGGTGAGTGGGAACTAGAGGGCTATACTATCTTCACCAGATTATCTACGTAACATGCGCACCCCCCAAAAAAAAGAATAGTTTCCCTCCTACTATCCCACCCGATAGTTTTTCTCAATTCTATACATAATATTCCCCCCCACCCCTTTCTGAAGCTCACTTCTACTGGGCCCTTACAGCCAAGAGAGCCTTTGGCACTGAAGGCCAATATGGTCGGCTGCTGAAGGCAGTCCAACTCTATAGCCTCCCACCCCCCTCGGGTGGGTGGCAATAGGGAGGTGGCCTCCCACCCCCCCTGCCTAAGGCAAGCCTTTTCATGGGAGGATAGTTGGGATAGGCCTTGGGTGGGAGGACTTAAAGTTGTCTGTGATTAATCAGCTTGCTTATGGCATTAGTTCATTAATCAGCTTTAATGGCATCAGTGAATTAAAAGGAAAATTCGAGCAGTGAATGACATTAGCCCGCTATAATAAGGGCTAGAATTGAGTTAGTATAAGCACCGAATAAAGAATACGCTTTCATAACGAATAAGCATTAATCAGCTTGCTTATGGCATCAGTTCATTAATCGGCTTGCTTTCATACGCTAGAATAACGAATAAAGACTTTTGATCAACGAAAGAGATCCAATATTAGCTAAAATTGGGTGGGTCGACCCATTGAACTAAAAGGCAGTCATATGACCCGGCTGGAATCGAGCTAAAGAAACTAGCTTCCTATCTTTGGGGGTTCCATAGGATTAGTTCCAATGCTTGGAAGGCCATGTTACGTAGAGAATATGGCTATCCAGTCAATTGTTGACCGGATAGCAACTACAATTCCCTCCCCCTTGGTGGGAGGATATAATGGAGTAACATGCTCTAGTTCCCGACTGAGTTAGTTGGGCCCCTACTTAGGCTATCCTCCCACAAACCCCACCATCCTGCCTATAGAAGAGTACGGGCCTTGGGTGGGAGGTTATAGAAGTATTTAGAGGCTCAACTATTTATGATGGAGGATGGGACTGCCCAACCTTCACCCTCAATCGAGATTGAGTTCCAATCTTGTCGGGGTGTTCGAAAGGAAGGTGAACTGAATTAGCAACCGGAGATTGAGATTGAGTTCCAACTCCACCATACAACTATAACCGTTCATTAAACTGGAAGGAAGCCCCAAGCAAGAATGAGGATCCAGAGAAAGAAGGTTAACAACTTGAATTGAAATACCTTCCTAATTATTGATGGGAGGGAAGGCTATCCATCTTGAATTGGGAACTACATATGGAAGGGTCCCAATTGGCTCCTCATGAGACCCGTCTCCTCATGCCTGTCCAAAGAAGTTGGATTTTTCGGTCTATCCGCTTTCACCCCCTCCTACCATCCTTCACCCCCGCTCAGTTGGATTGTTCTGTTAAAATTGGCCGGTGAAGGCTCCACCCCCAAGAGAATTCTAGTTAAGGCATCCCAGCAGTGCCCATTCTAGTTGTTGGTTGATCCCCAGGGGGTGTAGGATAGGCTCAATCCCAAGAAAATGAGGTGGGAGTGTTATAGATAGTTGTAGTTTGGATTGATAGGAATACTGGATAGGCCTACCATTCCTTCACCCCCTATTCTAGTTTGGCTAGATAGCCCCAGTAGGATGGAAGGTAGAGCCTCAGTAGGATGGAGCGACTAACCAATGAATGACTGGGGTGGGTGGGAGGAATAAGTAGATGGAAATGCCTAATTAACGAGCTACCACTGCTTCGTGCTCACCCATATGTGCCTTAGGGGCCCTCCCGCAGGAGCTTTCTAGATAGGCCCGACAAACGCCCTTGCATGCTTCGCACCCAAGGCATGCCTTCAACACTGACCATATTGGCCTTAGGTGGGGTTTGTGGGTGAATAGGTCGGTCTTGAAGGGCAGGGGAATCCGACCATGGGTGAGAGGCAAGGACCATATTGGAGAGCAAACTTGATGATAGTGAAATGAGGAGTTTCTTGACCCACTATCCTATCTCCCTCGGAGGACCGGAGAGAAAACTTTCATCGGAGAGACAAGGGCCAGCGTTCTCACAAAAAAGAAAATGGATGGTTTGAATTCAAGAAAGTGATAAAAATAATAGCTAGTTGGATAATCGTTGCTAGTCGGATAATCGTTCAACCGACTTCATTTGATTGTTCGGAAGTTAGGATCAATGGAAAGAAGCAAACTAAGACCTATTCGAAAGGAAGGTGGTTTAAGGTGCCTTCCCCTCATCCACGGTAGATTAGTTAACAACTATCTTGCCCTAGAGTCCAAACACCCTTAAAATAGTTGGGGCATCTGAGAGAAAAGCTGGACCGGGGGATAGTTCAACCGGTGCCTGCCCTTCACCCCCGGTGTTCCATTCCATCCATTGGCCTCACTCGAGATAGTTCAACCGGAAGTAGTAATAGCATAAACTCCATGCAAGTAGTAATAGCATAAAATCCATCGGAATTCCCCTCCTTCCATAGTAGATTCAACCGGTCGATCCACCTTCCATTACCCTTACTTGTTTATTAGTTGAACCAGTGATAAGCAAGTATTCTAGTTGTAGCTCGAGAGTCCTACCATAGGGTGAAGCTTGCCCCGAAGGAAGGCAACTACTTTTGAAGGTTACTAAAATTCCCACCCAAGGCCAACCTCCTATATCCTACCACGAATAGAATCTACCTTGGGGGAGGCCTGGTGGGGTTTGGACTCGATAATGAAGTGGGTGAGGGCAAGCTGGAAGGTCTCTGAAGGTGGTGGTCCTTTCTATCTTGTCGGAAGGAAGACACGGGTTCAACTTCATTCACCCTCGGTGTATTAGCTCATCCAGCCATGGAGAAGTAGGAAAGCTATCCAGCCAAACATCACTAACCGGGAGGGAGGGAAGGTAGCTCGAGCTATCCATCCTGAACCGCTGCAGCACCCTGAACCCCCAGGCAAGAATGAAAGCCCAAAGAAAATGTATTCCGGTGGGAGGAAAGTCCTAACTAACTTGATACCGACCGTGGGTGACTAGCTTTCCTGGTCTGAGGAGATCGAGAAACGGTAACAGTTCTCTCTGCTAGCTCTCCTTATCTAGAGAATAATGCTTTCTCTCTGCAAGTTGAACTGGGCAAGGAGCTTTCTCTTTGCTAATCAATCCAAACTACAACTAGAAAAAATCAGCCATCTCCTTTCACCCATCAAGAGATCGAGATCGAGAAATAGAACTCGGGGGTCATAACCCCACCACCCATAGGCCTTAGGGTGGGAGGGGAATGATAGGGTGTTCAGCCACTATCCCTTCAATCCACCCTAACTCCCACCAGGGATTCAATCCAGCCTAAGGACTAACCGTTCTTTCTCTTCTCAAAGGATTGTACTCGATGAACCCATGCTTTGTTTTCTACTCCCTCCTCCCGATTAACCCATCCTTTTGTTCTATTGTGCCCCTAGTGAACTCCCAACGGTGAAGTTAACACGACCCATACAACTAGAATAATTAGGTGCCCGACTGCATCGAAGTGAACAACTTCATTAACGAGTTGAGGAGAACTCCCTTCCATCCAATTATATTAGGAAGGCTAAATCCAGAGGGGAATAGATAGTAGGGTAGGGGCTCCCATTACCCATCCGAGAAAGACAGTTCCGACGACCATCCCATCCAAAGTTTCTATCCGAAAGACTAGTCTATGTATTCTAATCCGACTGAGTTAGCTAGAACTATCTAGAATTTTCCTTATCCTCCCACACCGTGGGTGCCCTACCCTTCCTACACCCCCTCTAAAACGTCGCTTTCTTTCTTCCGTCTGGGAAAACTGGATCAAGCTCATGCTATCCCATTTCAAATGAAAGTATGCTCGAGCTATCTGGATGGATGGAACTCAACGAGGAGCTCAACTAGCCTGCGACGTCCCTATACCCTCCTTTTGGTGGTGCGAGGTGTTAGACCCCACCCCCGGTGGGAATTAAAGAGGGAGTAGACTTCCGGCCATGTGTAGGATAGGATGGGACCTAAAGTTCTCACTCTAGAAGGTAGTAGAAACTCTCCTACAGAATTCCTGGGGTGAACTGGATAGAATTCCCCTCCAACTATATAGTTGTTCAACCAGCCCTACTATTTTAAGGGGATTGTTTGGCTGCTTCATTCACGGGTCGATCCAACCAAATTAGTTGGGAATCATAGCTGGGGGTGAGGGAAAGAGATGTTTTATAAACAAGGATGGATGGTCAAGCTTTCCTTCCTCCCTAACTAGTTCAACTGGAAGGAAGTCAGGTTACCCGACTGGTAGTCCTAGAGAAGTTTCCATCCGAAGGGAGTTCCCCGGATGGCCATGTTACGTATATAAGGCGTACCGGTCAACAACCGATAGTAGGGGTTCTCGATTATATACGTGATAGACACCTAACTCATTACCTGTCCTGTCCTTCCCTCTCGGGTGGGAATTTGGATCGACCAGTTGAGGGTGGGGGGAATTCTAGTGAACTCTAGAAAGTAGTTGAGTCAACCAGTAACTTTGGATGGTCAGTTAGGCCAGGAAAGATCATCGAGGACAGGCTCCTGGTGTAGTTCTCACTTGAATCTGCCAGGGTAGCGAGTAGAGCCCTACTTCCTATAGTTGCTAGGGTAGCCAACGAGTGGAGATTAAGCACCTTCCCATTAGAATAAAATAGGAGGGAGGGTTAGTTCCATCTATGAATAGTTTCATTACCCCTGATGAACCGGTGGGCTATCGTCCATCTGCTTCTTTCTGGAGCTGCATCTAATGAAAAATCCAATGCCATAATTCCCTCCCACCCATCGACTAGCTATTATGGAGCATGCTTGCATTTTCTGCGGGAGGGAGGGAATTATAACAGACCATCCTTTAGGGAGAGTTTATTACTAGTTGAATTCCTTTCAATTGTCTGATAACAAACAGAGAGGAGGGGCTGGATAGATAAGATTGCTGGAGTAGCCACCCTTACACCCCCGAATGGAAATGCCCTAATGGGTGTGGGGATAGAAACTTTCATTAACATTCCCGCCCACCAACCCCACCGGGGGGGGGGGTGGGAGGATATAGATATGCCTCGGGTGGGAAGAGGTAGTTGGGGGGATAGAAACTTTGGATGGTCCAGCTGCTTGCCTTCCAACTAGGGGTGTGGGAAGGTTAGGCCAGAAATGAGACTTCCTTGTTCTCGAACAACATGATAAATGGCCTCTTTGTATTTTCCAATGACTAGCTCCTTCTTGCCTGGGGGCCCCCTAATCCTTTACAAGGGGTGCCACCCTTCATTCACCCCCAGATGGCCACCACAATAGGATAGTGGGGAGATCTCTTTCTCATTCGCTCTCCAATTCAGATTAATGAACTAGTCAGAGCTACTCTGTGAAGCCTCGATTGAACTATCTCTCCCATCCCTAGGCGTATCTATATCCTCCCACTTCTATAATCTACCTCAAGCTACTTCTCACACCCACTCGGTGGGGCCCGGTGCGGGAAGTTCCATCGGCTATAAATTGACTATTACCAGACCATGGGCCGACCTTCAGCCCCAGGCAAGATCTTCTGCAAGACCATCCTCACTTTCTGCCGTGAGGGCAAGGATGTTTGTGAGGGAAAGGAGAAACTAACTTGATACCATGGGTGTTCATGGGCAAGGACTATACTCAACTTGTGAATTAACTATCCTGAACTGGGGGTGAGCTATCTTGAATCGAGGGGTGTAGGAAGTTAATGCCCATAGAATTTGATTCCTTCCATTACCCACAAGTTAACAATTTAGTTACTTCTCGAAAGAAGGAAGGTGCCCGGTTCAAAGTTAACAAGCCCAGTTCAGGTTAAGCGGGTTTGAGCATGCTTTCATTTGGAAGGAATGTTTCCCTCTGTCCAGCTGCCTAACCCATCTCCTATTTGTTTTCGGGTGGGAGGGAATTTTAGCGTATTCAGGTAATCCCATCAGGGTAGAAAAAATTTGATGTAATGAACCGGTATAACTTACTCACCCCCGGTTAGGCTACTTGCAGATTCTTGAACCCCCGGTTGTAATTGGATAGGACCCTCCCTCCCTGAAGATGAGGACCCTCCAGTGGTTGGATGGAAGGTTCAATTAGCAAACTGACCATCACCCAAGGTTGCATGGCCCCTCCCCCCCTCTATATTGTTAATGAAGGTAGGTAGGATTGAGTGCCCGAAAGAATAGCTAGAACGAGTTAACGAGAAAGAAGGAAGGTGGTTGAGGAAGTCAGGCTGAGGGGGTGAGGGCAAGGAGCTTTCAAACCCCCCTAAAATTCTATGGGCAACCGGCGGTGACTATTATAGTTGTTTGTTCAACCGGCCAATAACTTCCAGCTGGACTTCTTAACTCCCTCTCTCCATGAAAGGAAGAGAAAGCAGGAGATACCGTGGCTAGCCTTCACCCCCAGGAAAGATCTTCAGCTAGACCATCTGAGCTACCTAACATCCTTCCAATTTTGGGTGCCATCGGGTAGGAGGCAAGAAAGTGTCTATCCGGGTGTTAACTCATTTCTAATCAGTAGCTCAACAAAGCAAGGAGTGTTATAGATCCTCGTTAATTCAGGTCCCTGCCTCCCAACCCCACTGATATACAATAATAGATAGTCTTACCTTTCTCATTGATATAGCATTGGATGTAGCTCCAGAAGCAGATGGAATTCATAGAGCAACTACCTTCCATCCAGAGAGAGTAGTTCTATCTGGTGTATTAGCTGGTTGACTAGATTAGGACTACCCGAAGAAAGGAAGTTGGACTGAGCGAGGGAGCTAACTAACAAGTAGTTGATAAATGGATAGAACCCCAGGGCAACTAAATGGCTAGAACCCCACCCCAGGGCAACTCTAGTGCTCCTGGCCATCTGGGGGCTAGTGAGGGTTATGTTCAATGTGCCGCTTTCACTCATCCAACCGGAAGGCCTAACTGACCATCCTTACCCTCCCTTAACGAGGAGCTACCCGTCAGAGCTAAGCCAGGGACCCATACAATTGGGCTCTGGTCTGAGATAGGTGATTAGAAATTCTATTTCAGATGATTACTATACTTATTCCGATGAACCCATTCGCCTATAACCCCACCGGGGGGTGGGAGATATAGGGGCCTTAGGTTGAATGAACTAGTTTGCTAGAAAGTTAGGATTTTCTCACATGGATTATGGCTCCATCCAGTTGAGCCCAACTATATGAACTAGCTGAGTAGTTGAAGTGGAAGGAAACTGGCTAAAAGCGAAGGGATTATTCAGTTTAGTTGGGATAAGGTGGTGGCTGAATGGAAGTCCTCGCATGGGAATCCTACCTTGGGATTGGCCTAATAGGCCTGCTAACATTGTTGCTTTCCAGTTGAAGGTTTCTCAATTTTCTTGTCCAGTTCAACTGATCTCATTCCTCCATCCTCACCCAACCCTTTGGGATCGACCATACTCACCCGAGTACCTTCTAGTCCCACCCAACCCTGGTAACGCCTTTTGTCCCCCCACCCACCCCTAGCCTCCCACGAATAGAATCTACCGACTCCCATAGAATTTTAGGGGCCTGACCCACCCAATGAACTAGTGGGGTTGGTGGGTGAGGGGGGAATTGTGGTCTACCCTACTATAGATGGCGCCCACATCTATAGCTATAGTGTGGGGGGCATATATGATATAGATCTGATAGTTGAGTTATAGAGTTCTAAATCCATCCGAGATTCGTACTGCATATACACTATCCATCTATAGTCCCTCTTCTCGGTGTCCTCATTGTTACCATCCGAAATCATCTATTCTTTTCTCTCAGGGTGGTTAAGAATCCGACGACCAATCAATCAACCATACCAGTCAATCGACCAACAGTCTTCTCAGTGCGGGATTCATTTTGACTGAGATTCCTTCATTCATTCCCTTCCATCCACCACACTCCCTAGGTAGGATTGGCCTCACCACTATACTATTGTAGGGAAAGTAGTAAGAGGAAGAAGTAGATTCGCTGGTGTCCCCCTTTGTTGGAGGAGGGCGGAGGGGTCCCACAAATCTATATTGTTCAATTTGCCCTGGATCTTTAGCCTTTATCTACATCCGGGGCACCCTATATTTTCTAGTTTACTCCCAAGTAGCTTCATCATGCAGAATGGAAGGAATAGTTTGGGTAGCTCCCTCTCCCTCAAGTTCTTCTCATGACAACGGGTGCATCGAGACTACTCGTGGATCAACGTTTTTGGCATTGGCATTGGAAAGCCGATTCACTATATAGAATAGGCATAGATCGATCCACTTCATGGTAGGCTCGGCTCTATGGTATGGCACTCTTCATTGGCATATATAGTTTGCTCACTGGGCCCTATATCCATATCCCATATCCATAGATAGTTGTTCATCGGGGGTGGGCTCCTATATATAGGCTCCCTACTATATAAATAGAACTGTTGGCATGCCTATATCTATACAAGCATACTCCTAATACATACTCCCCTCTAAGGCTGAGCACTATTATAGGGCTCTTGCATCTGCATGGAATGGCGGGGTGGGTTGGGGATTCTAGTTGAATGGAATGGAGTCGTACTTAACGTAATCTCCTCCAAATGGTAGTATTTCCGATTCAAACCCCATCTATATATATATAGGGCACCACACATATCTAGCATGGATGCATCCATTCCATTATATTAGAAAGGGGCACACCGCAACGGATATGGGTGGAGAACATACCCATCCATTTTTAGCCAGCCCCAGATTTTTTGGCTGGATCCCATAATTGATTATTGAGAAAGGTCGCGCATATACATACAAAAGTGACAAGACCGCTTTTAGGGGAGGACCATCAATGCATCTCACATTTTTCTTGTGGCTAACTCTTACCTACTGCTAAACTCTATTTTCTTGGGCCCCCCCACTCAACCATCATCCCAACCCAACTATAAGATGGGGGACTTGATAGGTAGGGAATTTTACTTGTAGTTGGCTAGTCGAGCTCAAGATTATATACGTAACATGAATGCCTGTCCGGTAGGCTTTGAGGAAGGCTTTCTCCCCAACTAAGAGAGCCATAAAATTTGAGGGGCCATGCATTTGCCTATAGTTCCCACCCATCCCCCTCCATTTTATAAGATGTATAGAATGAATTGCAAAGTTAGGTAGATGAGAAATCCCCTACCCATCAATAATATAGTAGTACATCGAGTAACTGATGAAAATGCTTTCTCAACAAAGAAGATTCAATGCCGAGCTGAGTTGGATGGATATTGAAATGAATCAATTGAAGGCACCCCCTACCATGCTATAGGCGGGATGGGTGGGACCCTACTATGCTATGGGGTGGTTGGGTGGGAGGGTGAGTATTCATAGGAGAGGATGCCTTTGCCTTAGGTGCCTCCCTTGTTGCTCCTGCCTTTGTTGCCTTTGTCTCTATTGCTACCATTGCTTCTACGGCCTATGCTACCTCCGCCTTGGCTATCTCTACTAGTGCTCTTGCTATCTTTGCTTCTACTAGGTCAATTCAATCAATGGGTTCCAGGTAAACTATGACTGGGACTCAACCCAATAAACGAGGTAAATTGGCTCTATTCTGGCCTTTGGATATGTGTGCAGCTAAAATATTTGTATTTGGATTTGTCTCTGCTAATGGTGATGCTTGATTCTTACGTCGATAATCGGGGCAACATGGTGGGTTTTCTCTTTATGGTGTAGCATTTACCTTTTATGGTCTGGTGTCTCGCTTTCTACGGTCCCCATTAGGTTGAATTGGAACGTAACACATGTGATCACATATTCAGAGTGAGCATAGCTTACGTATTATGATTAATTTATTTTACCCATGCTCTTCCTATATTTCTTATGATTATGGTATGAAATTATGTGTTTTATTAGATATGATGTTGCGCTCTCTATGAAGCATAGAAAAGAATGTAGGAAAAGCTATTTCCCTATCGTCATTGAGCCCCTCGTACAATTCTATGGACGACCAACAGGGTCACCCACGGTCACAGATCATAAGGAGTATAAACAAGAATAGACAAAAACACCTTGCTTGAAAACACAAACCCTTAGAATAGTAGGGGAAATAACTCAAATAGAACATTTCCAGCACACTCTAGGATCTCCGCAGAAGGGTGATCCATTTGGGGAACAACTTGGCCATTACTCGTGGCGAGGTTAATCATCTTAGATACGATATGGACGAACGGTTTGCTATGTCATGTGGTGGGTGACAAGAACAATGGAGATCCCTTAGAGAAGACTTTTCCTTTCTAGCCCTTTCTTCCAAACCACTGGGTGAAAGCTCCTAGTCAAAAGCCAACTCTATATGCGGTCTCCCACCCGGCGCCACCGTATGCAAGAATCTATGAGGGATTTCCTAGTTTAGGAGTTGAATTTCACTAATACTCTTAATTGCTCTGATCTTATGCTCACTGTATTGATTGAAATCGAGGCCCCTACTATTGTATGGTAGGAGGGAACTCAAAGATGACGAGTCAACGTTCAGTGATGCAGCTAGAGTCCCTGAACCCCAAATTAGGTATTCGACAACTAGCTAATGGTCTCATTAAAGGGTACCGTTGGGTGCCAATCGATTCCCATTGGTATCATAAATTCAAAGAAGTCCCCTTAGAATAGTAGGGCTATGTGAGCAGGATAATAAATAGTTGTTGGAACCTATTCATTTCGGCGAGAGCAAAACTGTTGATGGTCGGCTCGGGCCCTACCCCTACCTTTCTAATGGTAGTGGGGCCATGCATAGGAGCTGTTTTTTGCGGTTTGTCTTGTAAAGAAATCCAGGCTTGGTGGGGATTGTTTCCTAGACCTAGCCCCTGCTGATAGTTGCAAGGAAGGGTGAGGGAGGGGTCAAAGGGTACCCACACATCAAAATCTAGCCACTCACTCCATAGGAGTATTTTGATGCCTTGTGCCACTTCCTCATCTTTCCATGACATAATTTTCTATGCGGTTCGAATCAGTAGCGTGGATAAGTTATTTTTTCCTAGGGAGGTAAACCGCCCCTCTCTTGATTGTTCATTCTAAGAGGTGGGTGGCCCCCCCTCCAATTAATTACTATAGTTGTGGATGGGAGGAGCCCTACTATCTATGTTTGTACAGGAAATGAAAGGTGGGTGGGGATAAGGAATGAGGGGAGGTGATATCGGTGAAGGTAGAAAGATCGGTTTTGGACCCTCCCTTTGCCTTTGAATGAATGGCTAGGAAATGAAAGGATGGGGTGACAAGTTCTACCTTTGGATCCGACCGAGATGAACTAGGGATGGACATCCATACCTCCCTTGGACATCGACATCAGAGATAGGGACTCGAGAATAAAGATTCAATGGATAGATAGGTCGACTTGATTGATGGATTCGAGATCGGATACCCACCTGGCTACCAACTCCATTGGTTCTGATTCATTGAATGGGGAGTAGGTGGAGTGCAACGGTTGATCGAATCCATTAGAACATGGTTGGTATTACGCAAATAAGATACTGGGTCCATTCATGAGCCCTACGAAGGTTGGGAAACTGTGATTCATGTCTCAAGGAGACAGGGGGTTGGGTTGAGTGAGATAAAGGACAATGAGTGGTATGAGGGGAAATTGGCTTACTTACTCCACTCAATAGAAGGGACAGGCCTTGAAGACTGACACCCAGGAGATGGGGATGAAGCAAACAAAAGTATCAATTGACTGATTCTAAAGGAGGGAGATAGAGGGGTTCAAATTGAGATGAATAGAAATAAGGGTAGGTCGACTGGTTGCTTGGTTGGTTGGTCGAATGAATAGGATCTATCTCCATCTTAGATGCATCCTGCCTAGAGTTGATTCCTAACCTTTCAATTGAGAGATGGGCTACTATCCCTTCTCAGCATAAAAGAGATTATTGAATGAGCTCTCGCGATTCCGGCTAAGAATAGTAGGGGCTTGAATAGCGGGGCCCAAGAGGATATAGTTGCACATGAACCCTAGGCCTCCTAATTTGAACCTGGTTTTTCCCTTCAAAATAGTAAGGCCTAAATTCCAACCCGCTAAAGTTTCTGGTGGCTGGGAACTAGAATTCCCGCCCAATGGCCCCTGGCGAATAGTAGGGTCCCCCCAACCCTACATGGAGCAACTCGAGTGGTTCATCGGGAGCCCTACTATTCTAATGGGGCTGAATCAGAGGTCAATGTCATTGATTGGGTGGGTGGGAAGCCCTTCAAATAGTAGTGGTTGTTGGGTGGGCCCCCTACGTAGGACTTGACAAGAGGCACGACGTGTACTTTCCACCACTTATCACCATCTACCGTCCCGCTCAAGTGATGACCACTACAGGGAATCCGACCTTACCAACTTGAAGAGCCGTAACCATAGTAGTAGGTAGTTCGGCCCAAACCCAGGTGTTCCAGCCATATGCGTAAACCAATACATCGGTGAAGCGGGTTATTACTTAGTGGGCTATTACTATCGGAACACCCCTCAGCTATAGTTCTCCCGGGGCTATGCCGACCCATGGAATAGTAGGGGCTTCATTAATCAGCCTACCACCACTTCTATTCCACCCACCCCATGCTCATAGGGAACTATAGTTGGGAGGGAATCTTAGTCCCAGGGTGGGTGGGAAGCAATAGGAGAAAGGATCGAGGAGAGCTTGCAGCCACCCGATGCCTAAGTTGTTGTGGGTGGATGGCCCTTATTCACGAAGGTTGATGCCATGGAAACCCTCAACTATAAAAGCACGCTTGGAGGAGGGCTAGCAGGCTGATGCCCCCCTACAATTCTATGGGCTCCCACCCACCCCCTACTATTCTAAAGGCGGGATGGCCCTACCCCTACTATTATAAAGGGTTCATTAGCTAGATTCTATATGCCTATAAAATGGTAGGGGGGTGGGAGGTACGGTAGAAAGTCTAACATTCTTTCTTTCCTACTCGAGAAAAGCTGGTATGGATAAGGTTACCCTAGTATGGATAAGGTTACCAAAATGTAACTCAGGCAAGAATATTTTGTTTCATCTGGTAGCATGGGAGGACAAGCTTCAACTATCATTCTCCGGGCCGGTGGGAGGCCCCTACTATTCTATGGGCCCCTACTATTCTAAGGGGGATACAACAGTGGATGCAACTTTCTTGAACTGATCACCATGTCCCATGTGAAATGAAGGTAGGCTTCTATTTCAACCTAGGATGCACCTCTGCATGCACGGTAGGCTTAAGGGATGCACCTCCTTTCTCATTAACAACTTAAACCTGGGAACAAATCAAGGAGGCAGGGAGATCCCCTACTATTCTAAGGGGGGAGTTCTAGTCAATGGAAACTCTATTAGCAGCAACAACCATGGATGGAAACTCTAAGCAGCCAGGGGGGCACTTATCCCTCTCCCCAACAATGATGTTTTCAAAAGGGGATGATGTGGTTCACCAAGGATGGATGCAAAGAAAGAAAGTGAGCTCATATAGAAAGAAAGAGTTAGCTATTAGGTAGGTGCCTCAATGTAAAGGATGGCTCTACCACTAGCAAGATAGGATAGGATGGGATTCAACCGGAAGGCCCTACTATTCTAAGGGAGGAGGAAATGAAGGTTCAATCAGCCTAAATACGTAACATGCTATAGAAAAATGGGGTTGGTGTGGGCTTCGAACTCCATCCTCACCCGTGCAGGGGTGTAGGCGGTCCATCCTCACCCCTTGGTGGTGGTTATGACTACCCTTCTTACTTAGAATTTAGGAGGATGTGCCTCAACTAGAACAACTAGAACTAGCTAAAAACCATACTAAATTCTTGGTAGGGTAGCTAGAGCTATTGATGGGTGAAAATGACTAATAGTTGTTGTAAGTGGAAGGTGGAAGAGATGGGAGGCAAGAGAGAACACCCTACTATTCTAAGGTGGCTCCGTTTTGATTGAGTACTATCTGACCTGCCCTTCGGGACTGACCTAAGGCGAATAGGTCGGTCCTGAAGAGCGGGGCGGTGGGCGAAGCCCTGGCCGATGTCTTACTCTCCCGACACCCTATTCACCCACAAGACCCACCACCCAAGCTTTGCTACCGACCATGCCCTAAGAAAAATGGGATGGTGGGGTTGGACGACCTGATGAAGGCCTGCCTTTCATCGACAGTCGACCATATTGGCCTTAGGCTACCGAAGGTAGGCCTTAGGTCCTGAAGGGCTGGACAGTGAGTGGTTAAAAGCTCGGGCGGTGTTTCTCTGCAGGGCAGTGGGCGAAGCCATGGATGGTGGGGTCCACCTCAAGGGAGAGGACCGGGTTAGCGATTGATGACACTCCAACCAACCGTACCACTTAGTGTTGCACTCACAAGAGACTGCTAGTGATATGCTAGAGGAAGGTGGGGATGACATCAAGTCTGCATGGCCCTTATGGGCTAGGCCACACATGTGCTACAAAGGAAATGACAATGGGAAGGCCGTAAGGTAGAGAAAATCCAGAAAGGTTGCCTTAGTATGGTGCTCTTTGTGTTCCACCACTATAGTAGCGGTAGGGGTGGCCCTACCCCTTCTAAGATAGTTGGATAGTTGGATTTGGTCCTATTGGCGCATACCACGGTGGGGTCTTCGACTGGGGTGAAGTCATAACAAGGTAGCTGTAGGGGAACCCATGGCTAGATCAAATCCCAAGGTAGGGAAAATAACTAACTGGGGTGCTTCGATGCAAAAATCGAGGGCCTAATAACTCCCTATCGACGATTGCATGCAGTGAGCCCCTTCAGGCAAAAAGAACTAACTCTCCACTAAGTAAAAATTAAGCAGGTCGATCATGAGTCATTTAGGTAGGATGCACGGTAGAGAAAATAACAGTGCTCATTCATTATATCATAGATATGGAAGCAAGCTCATGCTTATCACACCAAATGAATTCTTGGGAATGATGTCAGATTAATGGCTATTCCTCCCCGAGTATCTAATGATCATTGCTTGTAATCTCGCAGCCGAACCATGGAAATTAGGATCTCAAGACATGGCAACACCTGTGATGCAAGGAATAATTTTTCCCCTCCCATTCCATCATATATATGGGTTCCTATCTTCTTGAAATAGATGTGCACCTTTCTTCCAAATGAAACAATACATCCTGGCATGAATTATTTTTCCATCAGAATAAAAATACACACCCATGGTTTCTGAGAGACTATTCATCCCAAAAGGATCAAGAACAAGGGGGTCATCATGCCAAAACTAATTTCTATTCGTCAATATCTTTTGGAGAAATATAGCCTTCTCATAATACTCCTTGCTCTTATTTTAATTTGGATTTGGCCAAAGTGGGGAGGGAATCTTAAGAGAGCAATGCAAGGTTTTAATGGTTCTCCTTCCCCCCCTCCCTCCAACTTCCACCAGCCATACGAAAGATTTTTGTTTGGATGAAGGCCTTGTTACTCTCATTTGGAATTTTAGTGCTCTTTGAGAAACTGGGCCTTACCAAGATCTCTTCGCTCCTATTGTCATCAACCATTTGGCAGAAGTTCGTCGGAATGTTTGATGTATTTCCGACAGCTATTCAGCCGAAAACGACAACTGACATTCTAGAGGTTCGAGCCCTAGAGCCAAGGGGGTAGTTGACAAATCCCCCGGGAGACCAACCACCCCTCAATCAGCAGATAGTAGTACTCACACTCCAACTGCTAGTAATCTCGGTGGTTATTTTTGCTGCCATAAGCTATTCTCCTAATAGCCCCCCATCGCTGCCATCCTAAATTAAGGCACTTATAATAACCATAGGATGGCCATTGCTATATGCAATAGAGGATACACACAAAAATGTGTAACCAATGCCATTTGCTCCAAATGGAAAAAAACTCCTTCCATATGTACTAAGATCAGAGGGAGTCTCGGGAGACATGGCCGCGGAATGAAAAAACACTCTGCCATATGTACTGAGATCGGAGGCAGTCTCGGGAGACATGGCCGCCTTTCAAATTTGGGTTGAAAACTATTAGGTAGAAGTCAATACTTTGGCCAGTCCCTTGATAGATCTATCGAGCAGGCCCCCGAAAGCCTATTTTTTCCTAGGAACATTTTGAGTCAGAAGGAATAGGATTTAGGAAGGATGGAAAGGGGGTGAAGGTTGGGTCCGCCGTCTCTATCAGGCCTAATGAAGGTGGGGTCTTTATTGATGGAAGGATGGTCGGAAGGTGGGAAGAATGGATGGTTTTCAGGAAGAGCCCGGGTGGATAAGTAGGACGAATCCTAACTCAGCCCAACCTAACGCCAATATGGTCGGCGCCGAAGGCTATTTGGGCTTTCAGTGGAAGGTAGAAGTTAGGTTGGGAAAGGGGTGGGGTTGGAATGGACCATTCTTTTTGATTGGACGAAAGGAACAAACGAGGAGTTTAGACTTTCTTTCTTGATGGAAAGAGTTACAGGGGGAAACACGAAGGAAGGAGGTACTTTGATACCATAGTTACGAAACAAGCCCCCTGGGGTTAGGGGTTATAACAACCAGAAGTTGGAAGGTCAGATGGATGGATGGTCCCAACCTAAGGCCAATATGGTCGGTGCCAAAGGCTCTCGACTGGAAGGGGAAGCTAGAAGGTGGGATTGGGAGAGGTGGTGGAAGGATGAATACTAAGATGAGATCAATATGTAACGTAGCCAGAAGGGCCTATTATGTATAGTTTCATCACATGGTTCATAACATGGCCACAAAGGCCTATTACTTATAGTTTCATCTCGATTCCTCATTGGTGGTCCCCCTACCAGGGGGGAAGGTTCGACTCCTTCCTGCTCTAGAATAGGCACGAGGAAAACACAACTCCCAAGGCCCCACCTTTGGATAGTTCTGTGCAGCCTCCCCTACCAGCTATCGTTTATCGATGGGGCCCAACTTCAAAAGATGGCTTAAAGGTTATATAGATGACCCAATGCTTGGGATAGAACTCTGGATAGAGCTCTATCCCAAGGGGAGGGGACTTAGAAACTCAAAAGGAGGGTCTAGAAGGTGAGGGATGAGGTAAACCGCAACCCAAAGGAGGGGTGCTCTTGGTGGGGCCTGTTTTCCCTATGTCTTTGGGCTTGTTCCCTGACCAAAATAGTGCTAGAATAGAGTGAGTTGAGCTCACTGTAGGTGAGTCGATAGAGTTAAGGTGGATGGAGTCAGTGGGATGGTAGTTCATGGATGGGGGTGGAATGGCCAATCAGTGGGATGGATTGTAGGGAGAGGAAGTCAGGTGGGGTAATAGATGTTCGGGCGATGCTGAAAGCAAGGGTAGCGCCAAGACAGTGAGGCCAAGAAAGATAGTGGAGGATAGACTTCAAGTGGTTGATCGAGGTGAAGGATCGATCCCTCTACTCCTGCTAACTATAACTATTGGACCACTACTATCAGAGAACCACTCATTGCAACTCTCCTTCGACTAATGGTGGGTTGACACTAACGAAGGTGGGTGGAGAATTGCCTCGGCCTTCTCGATACCCCGGGTGGGGGGCATTGGGCCGATGTGTTGGCCCCTATAGTTAGCTGCCCCTGGCCTAGCCCTAGCAAGAGCTACCTACCTACATGGATGATCTTCCTTCCGCTACTCCATGACCTAACCATAATAACTCTATCTAATTTCTACCGAGATAGCTAGCCCTATACTGAATTGCAAACAATTCGTGATGCAGACTAAACTCGACCCGTTCGATCCCAAGTCAAGTGGGGCCAATCCGACAAAGTCGAATCATTGTCCCCAAGCACCGACTAGTACTTTGGTGCTATAGTTTTCCACATTGGGTCAAAATATCATCTTCTTTGATCAGTGACTTGGATCCCCTCGCCAAGTCTACCAACACTCTCACCAGTTGGTCGCGTCCCAGTCGATGCATTACCATTGTTTATATTATGTCGATAGGAGCGAGAAAGGAGTACTGGAAAGAATGCAATTGTACCAGTGGCATAATCCTATAGTAATTTCCCGCCCTAAATGTTTGAGAGTTACCTAGCTCTCATAGGGTGGTGTTGATTCTCTATGTGCCCTTGGGGTGCTACTTCACAATGTCTGTCTCATAATGCAACCCACTTCAGAAGTAGTGGGAAACTATAGTCCTTGCAAACGTGTCCATGGTTAGTTAGATATGCCAATAGGCCCGATTGATTATGGTGGCGCTCAACCTCGAATGAATAGGGCCATCCCCTAAGCCCGCTGTTTGATCGAGTCAAGGCTAGACTAGTTCCCAAGCACCCATAGTGCAAATGGCATCTGCCCAATTCGTTAGTTATTGGGAAAATGATATTGGTGCTGCCTTAGCCCAGGCTTTAGCACAGTATTCAGCTGCAGACTCTCCCCAAGTCTCCTTCAAGCAAGGGGAGTTGTTGGTCGGCTCTATTCCTTAGCTTGATCCAACGGTCTCGAGAGAAGACATCATTGAGGAAGGCTCGCACTATGTGATGTCAGAAGCCTTCACCGGATAATCAAAATACTTTTAAAGAACTGGTGGGAAACACACTTAAGACCAATTCATCCCAAATTTCTACTACCAAACTAGACAATTCCACTACCTGCCTTAGGTGTGAGTGGTGCTGACGTTTGCATGCCCTATGTTGGGGGCCGTCACTATCCTCTACTGTGGTTACTAGATGAAGAGTTGGTCTAAATAGCCAGCTCTGGTCATATTGGGTTTCCTTCCGCCCCGACCATTGGAATACTGCCGAACAAAGAGTGCTTCGGCCCCAACCTTGCGAGCCACTAGCTATTGATTTATTCATGATTGGGTTCAAACTTCCAAAGTTGTTTCTAGCGCTTCCTTGCTGCTTCCTCCGAACCAAGGAAACGAATTCGAGTGGCTATTTAGACCTCACCCTAGCCCACTTAAGATGGGGCACTCTCTGAGTAGTGGGAAACCAATCATGCCCGCCATCTACGGGCTTTCCATCACATTTATGTTCTCTCATACTATCCCTCATCAAATTCGAGGGGTTTCCCCTACTATTATTGTTGGGGTAAGCTAACCCCTACACGATAGCTAGTTGGGATCCCCTCCCCCAATGTGCACATTCAGATCCCAAGGGACGCCCTTGATCCTAAAGGAAGGCCACTTTAGGATACATGCCACAATGTTTAGCTATGTACTCTCCCTAGCCCCATGTTGTGGGAGTGATGTACCTAAGTATAGCCCATAAACCGGTGAGAGTTAGTAATAATGCCAGAGATGTTGGACATCATTGCTTCATTTTCCGTATCCCCAAGGCCTAATTCATGATGCTATAGTTCAACCTCGAACAATGGGTATCGCGAATCTATATGTAACATGGTCGAGTTGATGGGAATTATGCTTTTAAATGCCAGGGCCTGGGAGGGCCAAAATGGGAATTTCGATCCCGTCATCAATCTCGGGTCTCCCCCACCCCAGTCTCAGGTCTCCCCCATCATTGGTGTAAAACGGGAATTCGGTGAGAGGCCACTTGCCCTCCCCCACCCCCAACAAAGGTCCATCCCACCGAAAAAGGGTCCCACGAAATCATGGGTTGGGTTCGTCCCACTTGCCCTCCCCCCCAATCAAGGGCCCTCCCACCGAAGAAAGGGTCATCAGATAGTGGAATGAGGAAGGAGGATGAACAATTCTTGAGGAAGGAAACTACATTAGTAACAAAGCAAGGAGGGAGTTCAAGAAAGTCAAATGGAGGTGTGGGAAAGGAGAATAATGCTTTCTCTCTACAAGGAGTGCCCGGTGGAGTCAGTCTCGCCCACAAACTATAGTGAGCTAGGAAGGTTCTCACCAGAGGGAATTAGTGATAGGAATTCAACGAGTAGGATAGGCTCGCCCTTCCATAATAGTTGTTAATAACACCAGCCATGGAGGATTGTAACTAATTTAGCTTTGGGGGTGAGGGCAAGGAGAGGGTTCAAAGGTAGGGCCCCGCCCCGATTCCAACAACATCTAGCTCCCATTCCATAACATTTTGTTTCTTTCTTTCTGAGGGAAAGGAACTATAGTTACTCCTTAAACTCTATTGTTGGTTCTCCATCCTGAACTGCTAGAGCGACCACCTAGAAAGAATATTGATTGTTCGGCTTCGGAGGCAAGAAGTAGACTACCCTGCATTCAGGGGAATGGAGCAAAACTGGTTGAACTCCTCTCTAATCTTGGGAGGTTCCAACGAACTACTCTAATCTCTAACCTCATCTAACTACCACAATCAGCCGAGAACAATCTAACTAGCCGGGAACAATCTACCGGGAGGGGAGTTCAATGACATCTAGCTCCGGTGCTCGGAAGGAAGAAAGTAGTTGAGTCAATGAGAAAGGGGGGGGCCCTACTATTCTATGGGGCTACCTCAATGCCCTTAGAATAGTAGGGGGACTAAATTCTATAGCTCTAATTGAGCGGGGGTGAGCCCTACCCTCCCATCGAGAAACTACCCTCTGTTTCCCTACCATGTGAATTGTATGCCTCCCCTCTGTGTAGTTTGGCTGGAGAGGAATACTGGCAACTACCTATATCTGGAAACAAGCTAGATGTATTGATTGGGAAAGTTAGTAGGCAAGCCCAGAGAAATCTTACTAGAAGGTGGAAGGAAAGGGGCTCCTACTCCCTTCTGGAAGGAATTTGTTATGGATGGTTGAAAGGAAGTTACTATAAGGTAAGTTCCTTCCTTCTCATCCCCAGTTCATTTAGCCCATCTCCTATTTGTTTTCCCATATCCTTCATTGCCACCAAGGGTGTGGCCACCCCTCCACTCACCCACGGTGGCACCCCCTATTTTGAAGGGAGTTCGGTTACCCAGCTGGTAGTCCTAGAGAAAGAAGCTTGTCGACTAATTAGCAGTTCAAGAACAAGGATGGAACTCCTTTCCTCTGGCTATAGTTGGAGAATTCAAATAGTTAACTCTCGGGAGGAAAGGACCCATACAAGTAGGATAGGAAACAAAGAAAGGATGGTAGAAGGAGCTATATCCAGGGGGCTTTCCGACCTAGCTAACTTCTTCACCCTCGATTGGGCTCAAGTTTAGTTGGTCGGTGAGAAACATCGACTAGATTAGGTATACAATTAGGAAGGAAAGCGAGAAATGAGGGATAGTTCTCAAACTGGACGTTTTTGATTGGCCGGCTCAACTGGCACAAGGATGAAGGAAGAGTTCTGCCCATCTACCTGGCCTAACATTCTGAAGTTCCTGCCGTTCTTCAAGGAATTCTTCGGATAGTCAAGTTTCCCACTTAGTTTCATTAACTGAAGGTGGGGGGATGGAGCCAGGCCAATCTTCTCCTCATTGAGTCCCCTCCCTCCCTTCAGGTGGTGGATGGATCAATATTGTTGTTTTTTTTGAATGTCCCCGAGTAGACAACTAGAATAAGGGGGGCAGGCAATCCAATGAAGGAGGGAAGGAAGGAAGGAATTTGTTTTGGAAGGAAGTCCAACCCCATAGAATTGTAGGGCCAACAACACCAATTGTTTGGATGTCCCATCCATCCTTTGTTCCCATGCATCCGGTCCTCGGTCTAATTGGAAAAATTCAAGGAAAGAAGGTCCTAATGGAAGAAAGGTGTTAAGAGCTACTACCTCCTACAGGGGGTGAAGTCCTCCCAGGTAGGGGGTGAAGGATGGTCACCTATAGGAGCCAACCAAAGGGGTGCCATCCTCTACACCCCTGGATGGCCAGTAGATGAATTGTAGAGGAAAGGGCTCCGGGGAGTTAACTACCTTCCCACAGGCAGGGGTTGAAGGATTCCTACAGCCCATAGGGGGGAATGTTCGGGAGGGAATTTGAGCTCATGCTATCAACACCTAACCATGGGATCCTTCGGAAGGAAGGTATAACATCAATCATTCAACAACTATAGGTATAGGAGGGTGACTCTCCATCAATAACAATTATAACCTTCCCCGTTCAACCAGTAACTATAGTTGGTGGCTGGATGGAACTCAATGAGGAGCTTAGGCCTAACTTTCCTTTTGGCAGTTTGTTCGGGGTGGGCATTGGATTGTCTCTTGTCGGTTGTCCCATTACTCGGGGAGGAAGTAACGAGTTAATGAGACCTAACTTCAGCTATCCTCCCACCCATGGTCCAAGCGATCATCCCTCCAACATCTGCCGAGCATCAATCGTCAAAGGGAGGGAGGGAAGTATAGCTTGCCAGATTCTATATGTAACATGCCTAACTACCTAGAGGTTTAGGATGGACTGTGGAATGCTGTTACCTATAATAAGGGTGGTTAATTGATGAGAAAGGTTACCTGGGGTTCAATCAGCAGGAAGGAAGCCACCCTTCACCCCCACCCAGGAGGGAATACATGCGAAGGTAGTAACGAGTTAACAATTCAACTAGTTTGGTAGAACAAATAGTTAGGAGGGGGTGTTCAATTCAGGCCCCCCACTAAGGCCATATGGTCAGTGCCAAATGCATAGCCTGCTAGAGAAAGGAATCTTAGTTAGGTAGGGATGGATCAAGTAGTAGAGAATCTGGCCAGTTCAGTTGAGTCTTCCCTTCGCTTTCATCAACTATCATCTCCATCCTGAACTGCTCCAGCTTGAAGACCATCCTTAGCTGCTTTCTTGTTATCCGACCATTTCTCTCTAGTTGAAGGAAAGGAAGTAGACAACTAAGGAGGGCATTACCGCTGGGAGGCAGCTTCTCCATCCTCACCCCTACATGCACGGATGGCCTAATTAATGAGGACTGGCCAGAGGGTGCAAAGGGCCCCAGGAAATATCATTCGACTACTATATCCTGCTTGGTGGGCAAGAATTATAGTTCCCTGAGATAGGCTACCGAACTCCCTTCCTCAGGGTGGGTTCAAGCGGGATAAAGAAGAATCTCTACCCGGAGAAACTAGGCTCCTCGATGAATACTTTGATCTATCTTGTTGGAATATTTGGATCAATCCATACTGACATGTAACTCATGGAGGGAAAAGTCACTATGACATTAATCATGTCTGGCCGACTAGCTGTTCTGAATTCTCTTGAAATGTTCATATCGCCGAGACAAAGCAGATGTCTTGCCGAATGATGTTATCGCTGTGACTAGAAGCATTTGCTGTGACCTTTTGTCGAGTAGGAGACCTCTGACCGATAGTGTTGTTTCTTACCGTGTGTCGGGGAGACTCACAACAACTGGGGTCTTTGGGGTGACTTGATCGCTCGGTATGAAGTCCCAGCGACTGAAGGGAGTCTCACCGATAGATCATCGGGCTAACACAAGGGCTTCGGTAAGATGTCCTAGCGAGAATGGAAGATCACGCCAACGGGGATACAACTGATGTCATCGGAGTAGCTCAAGGCAATCGGTGTGAAGTCTTGGCGACTTGGAGAGTCTCGCCGATAGTCTTTGGGATGACTTGTTTGCTCGGTGTAAGGTCTTGGCAAAAGACGAATGTCTTGCTTACTGTCGGGTGCTTCGGTGAAACTTGAGGAGACTTGGTGTAACCTCTTGGTGAGCGGTAAAGTCTTGCCGATGGAAAAGTTGAAGTCGTTGTGACTTGTGAGCATCAATATGAGTCTTGCCGATGAGAAAACTCTTGCCGATAGAAATGCAATAGATGTCGATGGATTTGGTATGACTCATGGCATTCACTATATCATCTTGCCGACTGTTGGAATCTATGACGATATCGATAGTGAAGACTTTGTGGCATTGGGGAGACACTGTTAGTGTCTCATCGATATGCCAACAAAGTTTGAACGCCTTTGACCAAATTGACCATCCTATGTGGAGCCTTGTGGACCAATCAGAGGAAGTGAATTTCAAATGGATGGCAGTTAGTTTTTTGCAACAGTTGCGATGCTGGAGCTGAACTGCAAGCAGGGAAAAATCAACACTCAAGAGGAAAATTGCTACGATGGGGCAATGGCTGATAAGGATGAATAAAAGATAAAAATTAGAATGTGTTAATATTTAAGGGATCAATTTCGAGTTTGATAAAATCATTTTTGTTGAGAGCATTTCTGTAAGAGAGATTGAACAGTAAATGAAGCTACTCTGAATTGATACCAGAGAGTTGTATCTCTATATTGTATGTAATTTTTTGTTACTATAATATAAAGAGATTCAGCTTGGTGTGGTGGGTTTTTTCCCAAAAGGGTTTTCCCACGTAAATCTGTTGTTCATTGTCTTTGAGTATTATTTCTGTTTCTATAAATCTTTCATGTGTGTCTTAATTGGTTTGTAATTTGAAAATTAAAAGTATTGTCTTCTACTTCCCTATGGTTTTTACGTTAGGAAAGTTGCTTCCACACCTCTGCTTTCCTAAAAAGTGGTATCAAAGCCTGGCCAGTTGTGTTATCCTTGTGAGTGGGTTGGGTTTTTTGTGTCAATTCTTTTTCAATGGGAGTTTGGTAGAGGTCAGATAGTTTAATTACAAATTAAGATGGAAAGCACATTCAGGAAGATGGAAATAGAGAAATTCAATGGTAGCAATTTTGAGTTGTGGAAACTCAAAATGGAAGATCTGTTAGTGGATCGTGATCTGTGGCTTGCTATGTTTGGAATGACGCCTCAAGGCATGAAGCAAGAGGATTGGGATCTTGCAGATAGAAAGTCTAAGGGACTGATAAGGCTCTGTTTGGCAGACTCTGTTCTTCTGAACGTGCATGAAGAAAAGACTGCATCTTCCTTGTGGAAAAGATTGACATCTATTTATCAGGGCAAGTCCTTGATGAACAAATTGTTCTTGAGGAAGAAGCTATACTCTTTGAGAATGCGGGAGGGAGGATCAGTTGCTGATCATTTGAATGCATTCAACATGCTGATTGCTCAGTTAACATCTATTGGTGTGAAGATTGAAGATGAAGATTGCTACATGCTGCTGCTATGTTCTTTGCAAGATTCTTGGGATCATCTAGTGATGGTTATTGGGAGTACAACATCCACCTTCAAGATGGAAGATATTGTTGCTTCTTTGTTGTTAGAAGAGATGAGAAGAAAATCTTCTGAGATGGCAAAGGAGGCTCTAGCTGTTAGAGGCAGATCAAAGGAGAAGGACAAGAAGAAGGATAAGAAATCTAGATCGAAATCAGAAGGGAGATGAAAGTCTCCTAGAAAGAAGTCCAAGGTGAAGTGATGGAATTGTGGGCAACCTGGTCATGTACAAAAGGATTGCAAGGAGGAGAAAAAGAAGAAGAAGAAGACCTCTTCTGACAATGATTCTTCTCAGAGTGATGTAGACGCCTTCATTGCAACCTTGGCTACATGGGCATCAGATGATGTCTGGCTGATTGATTCTGGAGCATCTTTCCACAAGACATCTCATAGAGACTGGGTCACGAAGTATGAAAACTATGATTGTGGAAAGGTGTATTTGGCAAGTGATTCATCTTTGGAAATTGTTGGCCGTGGAAGAGTCATAATTAAATTCCCTGATGGAAGAGTGAAGGGAATCAATGATGTGATGCATATACCAGGTCTTGCTTGTAAGTTACTTTCTGTAAGTAAGCTAAATGATTTTGGAGTGCATGTCACGTTCTCTAGAAATGGCTGCAAGATGACTAGAGGCTCTATGGTGCTAGCAAGGGGTGCTCATATTGGTACCTTGTATAAGCTGGATGCACAAGCTATTCAATGCAATAGTGTCTCTGTGAAGTCACAAAAAACTACTCATGGAGGAAAAAAGGGAAACATTCCTGATGGTGTAAACTCCATGGAGGTAAAACTTCTAGCAGAAAAGACTATGCTCTGGCATCATAGGCTAGGCCACATTGGTGAGAAAGGTTTAAAAACCTTGAAAAATAAAAACCTGGCAGAAGGGCTTGAAGATTGTAACCTTGAGTTCGAATTTTGTGAACATTGCATATATGGTAAACAACACCGTGTTTCATTTTATTCCAGTCCTCACAATTCTTCTGGTTTGCTTGATTATATTCATTATGATGTGTTTGGTCTAGTGAATGTTCCTTCTTTATCTAAATCAGGATACTATGTGTCGTTTATTGATGATTATTCAAGAATAATATTTGTATACTTTCTAAAAGTAAATCAAAAGTGTTCAGTTGGTTTAAGGAATTTAAAAACCTTGTTGAAAATCAGACTGGTAGGAAGATAAAATGTTTAAGGACTGACAATGGCGGTGAGTTTTGTCTAGATGAATTCAAAAGGTACTGTAAGGACCATGGGATTAAAAGACATAAGACTACACCTTACACTCCACAAAAAAATGGAGTTGCTGAAAGGTTCAATAGGATAGTAATGGAAAGAGCACGAAGTATGCTGAGCAGTGCTGGCTTGGAGGAGAAGTTTTGGGCTGAAGCAGTCTCTACAACATGTTACTTGGTAAATCGTTCTCCTAACTTTGCTCTTGTTGAGAAGACGCCTTTGGAAGCATGGTCTGAAAAGTAGCCCTCTCTGAGACATATTTGTGTCTTTGGCTGTGAGGCATATGCTTATGTGCCATTTGAAAAGAGATCTAAGTTGGAAAATAAAGATGTAAAGTGTATTTTTATTGGCTATAGTGCTGGCATAAAAGGATACAAGCTTTGGAACCCTGAGACTGAGAAGGTTTTGTACAACAAAAGCATTATCTTTCATGAGCTGAAGCCTTCTACATTGGATCTGCAGTCAAAGAAGAAATCATAAAATGAAAAGGATGTAGCAGATATTCCACTGACACCAGATAAAGAGGAATTGAAAAATCAAAATGTACCTGATACTGAGGAAAGCTCAAGTAGCTGTGAAAGTTTTGAAGAAGATGAAAAACCACCTCAGCCTCAACCTGTGAGGAGGTCAACTCATGAAAGAAAGCAACCTGATAGGTATGGGTTCTCTTTGATTGAGTCTACTTGTGCCTATGCTTTAATTTCTAGGACTGATGAACCTAGGACTGTGAAAGAGGCATTTAAAATGTCCGATTCAAACTCTTGGTTGGAAGCCATGAATGAAGAAATGACATCATTAGAAAAGAATGATACCTGGAGTTTGGTGCCATTGCCTAAAGGCAGAAAGGCTATGGGCTACAAATGGGTATTGAAAAAGAAAATTGGTCTGGATGGCAGTGTAGAAAAATATAAAGTGAGGTTGGTTGCAAAAGGTTATTCCCAGGTAGAGGGAATTGATTATGGAGAAATATTTTCTCCTGTAGCTAAGCTGACATCTATTAGATTTCGTTTGTCACTTGCAGTAGCGTATGACTTAGAAATTGAACAGATGGATGTGAAGACAATGTTTCTTCATGGTGATCTTGAAGAAGAAATTTATATGTCCTAGCTAGAGCACTTTGTGGAAAAAGGTAAAGAAAGACTAGTTTGCAAGTTGAATCTAAATCTTTGTATGGTTTAAAACAGTCTCCTAGAATGTGGTACCAAAATTTTGACACGTTTGTGTTGTCATTGGGATTTGTAAGATCAAAATCTGATCACTATGTATATTACAAAGCTGAAAGTGATCAAATCCTTATTATTGCTCTCTATGTTGACGATATGTTGTTTATAGGAAATAGTAAGCTAATGATTTATGATCTTAAGTCTCAGTTGTATGCAAAGTTCGAAATGAAAGATCTTGGTGCAGCAAGGTATATTCTGGGAATGAAAATAACCAGGGATAGGAAGAATAGAAAAAATTGGCTTAGTCAGAGTAATTATATCATGACTGTTCTAGAGAGATTTTGTATGACCGAGTGCAAACAGCTAGTTGTTCCAGTTTTGCAGGGAACGAAGCTATCCGTTGAAGAATGTCCAAAATCTCCTACTGAGATGGAGGACATGACCAGTGTGCCTTATGCTAATGCGGTTGACAGCCTTATGTATGTAATGGTCTTTACAAGGCTAGACATTTCCCAAGCAGTGGGAGTACTTAGTCATTTTATGGAAAATCCTGGAAGGACACATTGGGATGCTGTGAAGAGAGTGATTAGATAACTGAAGGGGACTTCAGGATATGCTTTGTGTTACCATGGGAACTTGGTTGAATCATAGAGGACTCTCAGCATTCGAGGTTATGTGGATTCTGATTGGGCAGGGGACATTGACAGTAGGATATCCACCAATGGATACATTTTCATGATGAATGATGGTGCAGTGAGTTGGATGAGCAAGTGACAAGCTATAGTCTCTTTGTCCACTACAAAGGTAGAATACATGGCAGCTACACATGCTTGCAAAGAAGAAATCTGGTTAAAACGTTTGTGTTCTAACATTGGTTTTGATGCAGGAAAAATACTATTTACTGTGACAGTCAGAGTGCTATATGTTTGGCAAAGAATACTACTTTCCATGCCAGGATGAAACATATAGATGTACAGTATCACTTTGTATGAGATATGGTGGAGGATGGGAAGGTCTCTTTGGAGAAAGTGGATACTTTGGAAAATGTTGCAGATGCATTGACAAAGCCTGTGAGCATAGACAAATACAGGTGGTGTGCCAGTTCGATGGGCCTCTTGGCCCATGAATTTTAGTAGTTTTATTATGCTCTGGAGTTTTCAGTAAGGTCTTCGTCAAGTGGGAGATTGTTGGAATATTTGGCTCAATCCATACTGTCATGTAACTCCTGGAGGGAAAAGTCGTTGTGACATTACTCATGTCTGGCCGACTAGCTATTCTGAATTCTCTTGAAATGTTCATATCGCCAAGACAAAGCAGATGTCTTGCCGAATGATGTTATTGCTGTGACTAGAAGCATTCGCTGTGACCTTTTGTTGAGTAGGAGACCTCTGGTCGACAGTGTTGTTTCTTACCGGGTGTTGGGGAGACTCACAGCGACTAGGGTCTTCGAGGTGACTTGATCGCTCGGTATGAAGTCCCAGTGACTGAAGGGAGTCTCACCGATAGATCATCGGGCTAACATAAGGGCTTCGGTAAGATGTCCTAGCGAGAATGGAAGGTCATGCCATCGAGGATACAATTGAAGTCATCAGAGTAGCTCAAGGTGATCGGTGTGAAGTCTTGGCGACTTGGAGAGTCTTGCCAATAGTCTTTGGGATGACTTGTTCGCTCGGTGTAAGGTCTTGGAAAAAGATGAATGTCTTGCCGACTATCGGGTGCTTCGGTGAAACTTGAGGAGACTCGGTGTAACCTCTTGGCGAGCGGTAAAGTCTTGCTGATGGAAAAGTTGAAGTCATTGTGACTTGTGAGCATCGGTATGAGTCTTGCCAATGAGAAAACTCTTGCCGATAGAAATGCAATGGATGTCGATGGATTCAGTATGACTCATGGCATTCGCTATATCGTCTTTCCGACTGTTGGAATCTATGACAATATCGATAGTGAAGACTTTGTGGCATCGGGGAGACACTATTAGTGTCTCACCGATATGCCAACAAAGTTTGAACGCCTTTGACCAAATTGACCATCCTATGTGGAGCCTAGTGGTTGTCTCCCCGATGCCAACAAAGTTTGAACACCTTTGACCAAATTGACCATCCTATGTGGAGCCTAGTGGACCAATTAGAGGAAGCAAATTTCAAATGGATGGCAGTTAGTTTTTTGCAATAGTTGCGACGCTGGAGCTGAACTGCAAGCAGGGAAAAATCAATGCTCAAGAGGAAACTTTCTACGATGGGGCAATGGCGAATAAGGATGAACAAAAGATAAAAATTAGAATGTGTTAAGATTTAAGGGATCAATTCTGAGTTTGATAAAATCATTTTTGTTGAGAGAATTTTTGTAAGAGAGATTGAACAGTAAATGAAGCTACTGTGAACTGATACCAGAGAGTTGTATCTCTGTATTGTATGTAATTGTTTGTTACTGTAATACAAAGAGATTCAGCTTGGTGTGGTGGGTTTTTTCCCGAAAGGGTTTTCCCACGTAAATCTATTGTTCATTGTCTTTGAGTATTATTTCTGTTTCTGTAAATCTTTCATGTGTGTCCTAATTGGTTTGTAATTTGAAAATTGAAAGTATTGTCTTCTACTTCCCTGTGGTTTTGATGTTAGGAAAGTTGCTTCCGCACCTCTGCTTTCCTGACATATCTGATGGGGGGGTTGGGGTCCATAGATTGTTGATACCGGCCCATCAATAAGGTAGGTGACCGGTTGGGATTAGTTCAACCAAAGCCGTTGCTTCACCCCTGCATGCATGCACGGTTGGGCTCAGGTGAGTTAGGAAGGTCGATCCTGAGGGTAGTTGGAGATGGGCCAGACCAATGAGAAAGCAGTTCAAGTAATGAGTTGAAGTAATAGGAAGGAGCACCCATGCACGGATGGAAGTGAGAAAATGCCTATTGTTCTTTCCCACCCGGACATAAAGAGGGATTGTAACTAGAATAAGCAATAATTCCCCCCCACCCCAACCAAAAGGAAGGTCACATGGGAATGTCAAGATGAAGATGTTGGGCCATAGAGAGTAGTTGTTCAACTGGAGAGAAAGAGGAGTAATGCCCTCCCATCCGATGCCCAACGAGGAGCCCTAGCCAATTAACTACCTATAATTCCCTCCCTATGCACCAAAAGCAGGGAGTTAAAGAAAGAGGAATTGATTGCAGTTGTTGGATTGAAAGCTTCGGTGCATAGGGAGATCTTTCTTCATTCAGAAGACCTTGGTTCACCCCCTCATTGATTGTTTCCCTTGGTCCTGTAGCTATAGTTGGAGCTACCCGGTGAGAAGGAAGTAACGACAACCAGAAGGAAGAAAGAATGCGTTATCTCCTCCCACCCACCCCTGGGATTGATTACTCACTCCTCTAGCTATTTCATTCCCATGGATGCTTCTGAAGACGAGGATCCAAAATAGAGGAGAAGAGAAGAGCGCCAAACCGAGAAGAAAGGTGGAATGCTCTGCCATTCTAGTATCAGTATCAATATTCGTTGAAATGCCATCACTTGATAATTTTATAAGATGATGTGGGCATCTCCTCAATGAATGGTTTCTCGCTACCAGGTATACTCTATCTATCTATAGACGTATTTAGAACTAGGTGTTGGGGATGGGTGGGGGGAAATTATACGGTGGGGTGCATGCGATGTCAGGGATGATGGACGATGAAAGCTGTAGTGAGAGGGGTTCAATTCTGCCAATGACGTTCTGCTTAAAAAGCTAGTTATTCCATTAACGACTCTCTTCTATCCATCCATTCTTTGGTGGCGGTTGCCTCTATCTATGTATTAAGAAACCAATCAAGAAGGTTGAGTTCATCCTTCCTCGCTAGGTCTGGTAACCAAAACCCTCTAAATGTGACTCAATGTGTTTGGATAGAATAGTTCATGCGCTGAGAACGAGAATGGAAGGAGTTTGGTCCAGTCGGGATGAATGCTTGAATCCGAAGGACTAAGATCCGGAAAGTAATGGTGATTCCTGTTCGAGGTTCCAACAAATGTTCATTTCCCCTTGGTGGGCATCTCAAGACATATCAACTTCAGATCATTCTAGCTTTTGTCTAGCTTCGGCCGGATAACCAACATCCTCGATCACATCCATAAAGGACTATAGTTCCCACCTTGCTTCTCAGAACTATAGTCCTACCCAACCCCCCTACTATTCTAAGGCTAGCAAGCTACTCGCCCTACAATTCTATGGAGCCCCCCTACCCTTCGGGACTGACCTAAGGCGAATGGGTCAGTCCAACCCCACCAAAGGCCAATATGGTTAGTGTCGAAGGCTGTCTTAGGGCTGCGTGGGTGCGAAGCATGCAAGGGCTAGCGAGTTGATGCAATTAATTGGCCCTACTATTTAGCAACTATAGTGGCCCCCCCAGGAGGTAGATTAATATTGTGGGGGGGGTTATCTCGAGGGTGGATGGGAGGTGGGTGGGTCGGGTCCCCCCCACCCAGGCGGGAGGGAATCAGTCATGGTTCTCTGGTAGTCGGTAGATTCTAGTTAGTTGGGCGAATAGGTCAGTCCTGAAGGGCTGGGGGTGGGAGGCTATAGATTGGGTTGGGTGCGGCCCCCCTGCTTTCTATAGTTTTCTATGGCCCCTACTATTATAAGGGGCTCCCATAGAATTGTAGGGAGCCCTTAAAATAGTAGGGGCTAGCCCCCCTACTATTCTAAAGTGCTAGCAGGATTAATTAGTGTAGGGCATGAAGATTGGTGGGTGGGAGGAAGCCCCTTTTGTCCCCCCACTCGCCCCTAGCCTCCCACCCACCAACAATATGGGGGGTTCAGTTATGAGTGCATTAATGAACTGATTAATGGCAACTATAATTGGAGAAGGCCCCCTTACAATTCTATGGTAATTAATCAGCT
The DNA here is from genome assembly GCA_007258455.2 of Sequoia sempervirens. Classification (NCBI taxonomy): domain Eukaryota; kingdom Viridiplantae; phylum Streptophyta; class Pinopsida; order Cupressales; family Cupressaceae; genus Sequoia; species Sequoia sempervirens. The sequence continues at coordinate 14,090,181 of VDFB02000002.1, read as the reverse complement.
CGCTAGTATAACCCATTAGAATAGTAGGGAGCAACTATCGAGTGCAAGTTTATTAATGAACTGATATAGTTATTTACTGATGCCATTTTTCAAGGCCCTACCATTCTAGTGAAGGCTAGCGAGCTAATTAATTAACTCGCATGAACTGATTAATTAAGCCCCTACTATTCTATGGCCCCATGCTGCTTATTCTAGCTTATACTAGCTTAAACTAGCAAGTTGATTAATTTACCGCATCCATAAAATTGTAGGGCACTGATTAATTAGTGGGTGGGAGGAGGAGATGCTAGGGGTGGGGGGGAATTAATTGTCGTTGCTAGGTTTGAGTGTCTCGTGAAAGTTACGACGTAGTATCATGCTGAGGGCACGACACGAGAGAGACTTAATTGATCGAGAGGGGATCAATAATGTAGGTGCTGCTTGAACATGTTATTGATCTTCGATGGGTATGATCTTGGCATTGGAATGTGCCAACCCAATAGAATAGTAGGGGCCCACCTTTCAATAGCTTAAGCTACCTCCCTCCCATTCACACTTGAATCAGGATTTTGGTATTTTTGTCCAGTGCTTTAATCTTTCGAAACACGGGAGTGCAGTGAACTTGTCTACAAGGATGACAAAGGATTCATGGTTCTAGGGAGCTGTGTCAGTCGATACTTATTGGATGTGATCAAACAATGAGTTTCCATCTCACTATAGCCTAAAGGTGGTTGGTCACGTGAAAACATATTAAGCCCTGCTCGCCCTTGTCTATCGAGGATCCGCCCTGTATCTATAGTCATCAGGGGCAGTCGTATCACGTATATAATGGATGGATGGCGAGAGGATGCCCTATCTCGAACCCAACTATAGATATAGGCCAATGCCCTTTTTCGTCATCTATTTATCGCTAAGCATGAATCATCTATTCTATACGTAACATGAGTGACCTGCTCTGGTGTGTGTGGTCAATGAACGAGGTATGGTACAGTACGCCACTACATGGGCAGCTTTATGTGATGCCATTCTTTATGCAGGGAAGGAAGCCACTCTCGACTGACTTCAGCTTTTTTCCTGGCCGGTGCCAAGGCTGAGGATGGCCTGCCCACCCCCTCTCTCTATAATGGGTCGAGTGCCCATTGGAGAACAACCTACTAGAGAAGACTATGTACTCCTCATAAGGCTTCTAGACATATCAGATCTTTCTAACATAGAAGTCAATGAAGAAGAGGAACCAGATGCACTGGTTGGAGTTGGTAGAACTACTTCAACTGGAGCAACTTGCTTGCCATGGAAGGGACGAGAATAGGGAAATGGTCATCACCATTGGAAAGTGCATCGCCCCTACTATTCTATGGCAGAGTTGTGGAACTAAGATCCCGGGCAGTGCCAAAGAGCGAAGATTTGGCACGCCGCTCTAACTAACAACGCAAGAAAAGAAATAGTTCTCTGCCTTTTTGTAACAACGGTGAAATGGATCGGGTGCTGGATCTTCCATATCTTCTCTAACAACTCTCTCTCAGAGAGCCGACTACTACTGGCACATAACCTTCTCTGGGATTCGGGGTGACCTTCCCAATCATATTGATTTCACCGCTAGCTATCACGAGAAGCCCTCAACTACAGAGTCATAACTTATTATGGTTGCTTGTTTGAGCACTACTACTTTTAGAAATAAAGGGGCAGCTGTGGGCCCCTATGGATAGTAGGGGTTGACCTGGGGGGGTGGGAGGCTATAGAGTTTTTAGGACGAACAACTATTGAATGATTGCTTCACGATATATAGAGGATAGGGAGTAGGGCAGCTCACAATACGGCAACAGTTGTTCACACTTAGAAAGCCCACTATACCTCTCCTCCTCTCACCCACCCCGAGGGCAGACAAACCTTGAACCGGAAACACGCCTCCGGTGTGTGGCTTTGGGGAAAATGCTTTACCAACTAATGGAGGTGGGGGAAACACGTTACCAACTAATGGAGTTCTAGGAAAGCACAAGAGACAGTTCAGTCAACATCGTATCTAGATCCATTCTATGTTAGCGGAACACAACTATAGTTTCCCACCCACCTGATCTATTGGGGATTGTAGATGGTTTTGCTTCTTCTCCCGGTTCATCAGGAAACCATGAGCATAAAACTAATGAGATGCCCGACTACTATAGATAGGCGGTTCGAGTTACTTGGAAACACCATTCTTTGTGCATAGATACGTCGGGTCGCCCCGAGCTAGGAGATCATCGTAGGTTTTGTTACTGAAGTAATTACCACCCTTGACAGAGTCGCAAGGGAGACCACCCCGGAGAGGAAGTGCATGCAATAGAAAATAATTTATTTTTCTTGACTGATTATTGACCTTCCGAATGAACACCTGGCCAAGGAGACCACCTTCTGAGCCCAAGTCAAAACCGATAACTAGAGCAACCCTGATCCAAGAAAGGCAGTCGAAGCAACTTATGCCGCAGAACATGTGGGAGCATTCATTAGAGAAGAGATCTTCAGTGGGACCACGTTCAACTATCAATGTTTTCGTAACAGCCTTTTCAGAATCTAAGGCCGACAACCACTGAAGAAAAGGTAGATCTTGTAACCTAATCAATGAATGATGCTTCTACCATAGCAAAACACCGAGCGAGAAGAACCTGAGTCCCAGTGAGATAGACTGTCGATATCACTAATGAAATGTGAGCTATATCCAAACCAATGGAATGACCACCCCGATTACAAAAGTCAACTTCCAGAACCTCATTATCAGTATCTATCATCTTTAGAAACAACACACACAAAATGAGTAGATGAGGAAGCAACCCAGAAGCGCAGGAAGAGCCTTTCTTATCTTCAGCTGAAAAATTCCCGGCCTTCCGATAAAACACTATCGATTCTTATGCGCGCTATAGAGGTAGGGGCTTCTCCACCTCTGCCTTCATTGATGGAGCACACACAGGCCTATCGAGCCTAGAGCGAAAGCGAGGCATTTCAGTTATAGATTGTAGAGCGAGTTATGCAAGTAAATAACCTTACTAGGAAATCAAATGAGCATCCCTCACTTAGTGGATCTCCGTTAGCTAGTTTGACCACATCATAGATTTTCCCACATCCATCATAGAGCGGAGCCAAAGGGGTTAGATCTTCTGGCGAAAAGCAAGAACAATACCTACCATAGAGAGAGAGATAGAGATCCCTTTTAGAGCAGAGCCTAGTGCTGATACTTAGTTGAAAAAGCTAGTAGTTCCTTCTAGTGCCAGCTGAAATAGATCTCGTTGCTTATACGGTCAGTCCTAATACTCTTTCCTTGGCGACATAAACCCAGTTGGTGCTGCCGGAGTCTGTCTCATGATAACTATTACTAGCAATCACGCTGTGCCCCCCCCGACACTATAGTTATAGGGTAGATAGGGCAGCGACTAGAGGAGAGGAAAACCTCATTTCAACTAGGATCGATGGCCCTAAGTAGATGAGGGAGAAACCTCCAGTAGCTATGAAAGCTCCTATAGCTCTGCATGAGTAAATAGGATCTTCAAGATGGATAACAATGAGAATACATTTACCACTTTGCATGCATAAGGCATGAAACACTGATCAAAGTGAATGGCATCGACAGCTGAAGCTACCCAGGGGTAAATCTACTTCCTGGTAACACACTCTCTATATGCTTAAGGATATATAACTAGGTTGGAGTGCCTTACTAACATGGATCTACCGTGACAGGACTCTCCTTGGCACTCACTCACTAAGTTGGAGCATTCACAATTCAGACAGACGCATTAAGACAAAATGTACGTGAACAGATGAAGACCTACTAAAGCAGCTCAAGCATCACCCCTGCAGGGTAGTAAGTCGAACGCGGATCTTCAAGATGGAGAACAATGGACCTTTCCATGACACTATAACCATCTCCCACCCTTCTTTTCACCAGGCACAGGCTGGGGTGGGTAGGAGGAGAGAGTGGGAAAGCGACTTCATCTGTAGAGACTGAAGTGTATGAGTAAGCAAGCCCACCCAAGAGCTGTGGAACCAAGATCCAACTAGGCAGTGCCAAAGAGCCCTACTATTCTAAGGGCGATGATTGATAGTTTGAGTCAGGAGCACAACCCTTACTCTACTTACCATTGGGTTGGGCAGAGTTGGGCTTCAACGTGCCTCCCTCCCCAACTATCTATAGTAGGGAGGCATCACCTCCCTAATGGTAACATGTTAGTCAGCGAGACACAATGAGAGATAGTCGTATAGAGAGAGCCGCATCTTCCTTCTTTTTGACAGCAATGCATGGGTGGAACCAACCAAAAGAGTCCATTTAAAGTGGCGCCAGATTTTCCTTCATCACCTTCATATCTATAGTCAACAATGGGAAACAACCCAAAAGTGAGTGCATTAGAGTACATTCCTTGAGGCTCCCTAACTGATAGCTTATTAGAGAACCTGAGCCTATAGAAGCAGAGCATAAAACACTAAAGGCATGGGTGAGAAAGAATCCTCCGTATTATCATATTTAGAGATAAGCACATAAGGGTGGGCGGGAAACTATAGTTGCCTAAAATGAAATGCTGAGAGAAGAGTTAAGGCCCCACCCCCCCAATATGGATTATACTACGTCGAGCCCCCACTATAGATAGGGCGAGCTGGGTGGATCAAAGTAACCTTCTTCTCTCCTTAAGCTGAGTACCTTCCTTCCCTAGGAAAGCAGTAGTGAGCATCTTAAGGCCTTTAGTTCATCTTAAAAGTTAAGGGACTGAGTACCTGAGAGAAGAGTAAAGGTTAGTTCGAGTACCTTCCTTCGAATAAATAGTAGTGAGCGTCATGAGCTATAGTTGATGCCCCCAATAGAACCTTCAATAGTAGTTTGAGTACGGTCTTATCTTAAGAGTTAAGGCCATGTCCTTTAGAATGTCTAGAATACTAGTCCTTTTCCTTAGTAAGAGTAAAGGGCTCTTCATCGGGAGGGGCTTCTGAGAGGCAGAGTTCTGCTTTGTGGCCTTGTGTTGTGGATATAAGGAAGGAAGTCCCTCTTCGTCTCCCCTCTCCCCCCCACCCAACATTGGTTGTCAAGGGGGTCGAGGTGCCCCCCCCACCCCCAGCATTACTAGCCTTAGTATGAGTACTGTTCTCTAGCCATCTCCTCTTGCCTTTAGTGCCTGGCTAGGTCGGTAGTCTAATCTAAAAGGAGAGAGTGGCCTTAGTAACTTTCTCTCTCCCATAAGATCCTATTCTATATGCCCCCCACCTCCCTATGTTATAGTTATAGTTGCCCCCCTATAGTTCTTAATTAATTAGCCTGCTAGAACTATAGAGAGGGGGTGGGGGTGGCAGGGGGCCCTACTATTCTAAAGGGTCGAGAATTATAGCTATAGAAAGGGCCCTACGAGAGGGCGGTTTGGATAGGGTGGATAATGTGAGCTTACACCCCTACTATAGATAGGTCGTATCAAAGTGATGGAGGAGGCAAGTGGCTCATTGATTGAGAATTCAATAGTTTATCACAATCTAGAAGCAACACCTCCTTCTCCTACATATGGTTCCAACATTGATTTGGAAAGAGTGCTTGTGTCCAAGAAGCTGGATAAGCATTTGCTATACATTTTGCAGTGCAACTTATTAGGTTAATGGGAAATATATTTCATAACTTTAAGTGTAATTTTAGGTGGAAAGTGAAGAGCCTGTGGAAATGGCACTTACTCGGACAGTTGAACTTGGTTTTGGAGGGCAGAAATTCATGCCTCACATGATGGACAAGGTCAGTGCTAGAAAATTCAAGCATTTACCAAATTGCCTTATTTAATATTATCCTTAACTATGCTCTATGTTTTTTTAAGTTACTTTTGGTCTTATGTCAGGTCTGTGACCTACGGCAGAAATACCCAACTCTTGAAATTGAGGTAATTCTATAAACTTTGGATTTTACAACAAACTAGAGTGCCCACAATAACCATTTCTTTCTTCAAAAGCTCTAGATTATTAGGTATTTTCATCAAGTTTCTTGGCAATGGTTAAATTGGAAATTTGTGAAAAGAAATAAAACTGAAAGGTAGATCTCAAGTAAATACTACCAAAATTTGTTGTCGGACCTTTTGATAGAATCCATGCACAATCTGAATGTGAATTCTTAGCTTTTCATGGCCTTTCTGTTTCAAAACCTCAAGAACAGAACTTAAAAGCTCTACCTACATTTTTCTTCCACTGTGTCAGATTTATTTCCTTATGCTGTGACATAATCCAAGCCATGGGAGGAGAAAATATTATATGATATGTCAATCCCTGCAGGTTGATGGAGGTTTGGGCCCATCTACAATTGATCAGGCAGCTTCTGCTGGTGCAAATTTTATAGTTGCAGGAAGTTCTGTCTTTGGAGCAAAAGATCCACCTTCTGTAACTGCTCTCTTGAGAAAAAGTGTTGAAGAAGCTCAAAAACTTAAATAATCTTTGCTTATAGAATCAGTGCTCCCAAAAAATTACTTATAGTGCTGGCATGCCACATTGCCTTTTAATAAACATGGAGGTTTTCAGATGAAATCTCCATTATATGGCATTGTTTCTATAGCATCTACAGTTTCGTGATACCTAGCTATTGGTTAATAAAATATACACATACTTTGGAAGATTTTCCTTTTGATTCATTCCAAGCTATCAAATAAGTGGTATGGAATGAATCCGCACTATTACACTATTCTACATATTCGAGCGAGTTCAGGCATTTCTATCTTTGTAGAATAAGAAATTTTAAATGGTATAGGGGAGAGGACCCAGTAGTTTTGCACCCTAACTTTGCATTCTTAATTCTCCTACATAAAATTTTCAAATCACTCCCAATTTTTTACAGTGGCTTGCTTGATAAGTCCCCTGCTTACAACTTTTGTTTCAAGTTGTCATCATTAATTTTGATACCTTAATTATGCGTTACCGTAAAAAGTGTAAAAAATCCCTATTTTCTAACCCCCTACCAACCGTAGTGAATTACCACCCCCGATTCTTGAACACTTTACACCAATACTTGAACACTTTATCATAAAAAAAAAATCACTTTCTATTTTAAATATGATTGTACATTGTTGACAAATTAAAAAACTTGTTACTAATAATTAATTAAATATGAATTACTTATAATTACTAATAATATTTAAATAACACATATTTTTTTTACTACATGAATAATTTTTACCTATAAATTATTATTAAATTACATATAATTGTGAATAAATTATCTATAAACTAGTAATAAACTACTATTCCTTATGACCTATCGATGTATCAAAGTGCATATAACCTAACCCTAATTTGTAATATACTTTGTTACCTCCTCATTTTGTCGATCTTGTAGCCGCCATGTCCATTGCTAAGGTCTGCAACCAACATGCCCATTGCTGAAGCTCTACAATGAACGTGTCCATCCGCGAGATCTACAACCATGCAACGAAAGATGCTGACCAAGCAGGTAAGGTTGCATATATTTTTGTTCGTTATCTTGATTTTTGTTCGGTGTTTTAACAAATTTGTTGATTTGCAGGTCACCTCCTCTTCCCATATTCATGCTGTCGACCATGCAACTGTGTCTATGGACACAACCATTTTACAAGGGTTTGGAACTCTTTGAGCTGTAAGGTCTTTTCTGACCTTACTGGGCTATGACCCATTTTCGGTGGTATTAATTTTTGCATTGCAGTTTATTTCTAAAACTTTAAGGTTAGGGTTTATGGATACAGTTAGTTGATATAATAAGAATACAGTGAATTTGAAATGCCAGATTGATGTTCTTTGTTTTTCGAAAACCCACAATAAAATTTGGTGGTCTGATAAATTTAAGGCCTTCTTCTTCTTTTTCTCGTTGTTCTATCAGAAGATGTTTTCTTTTGGGGAATACCCAACTGGAAAATTGGGCTCAGTAAGGTGCTGAAAGCATTTTAGGGTCAAACCGCTAACTTTTTTGAGCGTTTTTTGGAAGACCCACCTCAAAATTTATTGTTATTAGACACATTGTTGTGTTTATTGATGTAGTTGGATACTGTGAGAAATTTAAGGCATTTTGAAAGGCCAAAATGCTAGTTTTTTGATATTTTTCTTTTGGGTTGAAAAAACCAAGTTAAAAATCTGAGGTTTTCTGATAAAAGTATTGGTTTTTTTGTTATAGTTAGGTGCTCTAATACATATGTGTTTTCTGAGGTTTTCTGATAAAAGTAATGGTTTTCTAATGTTTATTGACAATACCTGAAGTAATGCGTTCATTAAGACATATGCAAGATATATGAGAGGAACATATTTTTGTCCTTTATGCTACAACTGCATCTTTTTCTTAGCATTTTCATAGTGTTTGAATGTGTGTAGACTCTTCACATTTTCCCATTAAGATTAGTGTGAGAAAAATTATGATTTTTTAAAATTTTTTTACAAATTTACCCTTTTGGGTGTAGTAACCACAGGCTGAGATACTTTAATGAAGGGGTGTCTCTTTTGTCAGTCACTCAAGATTTGCATTCTGTCTCATCTATTGGGGTACACTGCATCCAACATTTAGGATACAATATTCTCAAAATTTCACCATGTCTCGTGGGGTTTGAACTTTTTCTAGTGTTTTCTAATGTCTCTAGGTTACATGTTTTCATTTCTTATTGTGCATTATTAGATTATAAAATAAAATCAACAAAGCATCTGGAGAAATAGTCTATAAAATCAACTACTCACGACCTTCTGCTGTCTTCAGAGAAATGAAAATTGTGTTAAGACCAAAAACAATAATTTAGGTAACAACATTGCCATTCATATGCAGTGCTAACAGCATAACCTTAAAGATTTAATTCTTCTCAAATATTACATAAATAACCTAAAAAAAATATAGAAATAAAAGGACACCAAAATGGATGTTAGAAAATACAGGTTTGAAATGTAGTAACATTAAGATTACAATTTGAAATAAGCAGAATCCTTGCTATCTTTCTAGGTGTTCACAGTACTTTTACTTGTTCATTGGTGAGCTTTGCATAACTCAAAATTACATAACTAAGAAGCACTTAGGGAAAATCAAGTATTTTACAGAATTCATAAACCATTAAAATAACAAATGACGAAAATACCCACTTGAGCATATTTTTTTCTCTACTACGTCAACCATATGCTCCTTGCACTAACAAATACAACATATTTTTTTTTTTTGGCTACTTTGAACAAATGCTTAGATAAATCAATCCAATCCAAGTTGGTAGAGAAAAAATGTCTGTGCAACACTTTCCATTTGAAGATGGTGACTTAATGCTCTGCAGGCATTTCAACAAGCTCACCATCAGATGAATCAGTTTTAGACGTTTGAACTGAAGCATGTAAAGGATTGCAAATTTAATTCAAAGCTTCCAAGACATCATATTTCCTTTTACCCCATTTATTTTTATCAATCATGATTTAATTCAAAGCTTCCAAGACATCATATTTCCTATATAGGAGAATTTTGATCTCAAATGAATTTAAGTGTTGTCAATTAATGAATTTTTCTACTCTCTTTGTGTTTGTTTGCGAGTGGCCATCATGGATCTTGTTAAAAAATTGGCTCCACATTTCACACGACTTGCCAATTTATGTTTGCAAAAGTTTGTTGCAAGAGGAATGAAGTTGTAGATTTGGTTATAGGAGTGAACCTTTTGAATTTACAATATGAATGGTGCAGTTGGTTCAACCAATGGTTAACCATTCATCCAATTCAAACCATTCATCCAATTCAGAGTGTAGATTAAACATTAAATTTTTTTTCATTAGGAATAGAACTTAGAATTGGTAATTTAAATTATTCTACCAGTTACATAACAAAATTAATTGCATAATCAACAAAAAGTTAAGTTACAGAGCAAAAATGAAGTGAAATTCAAACACTTCAAGTCTTAGTGCCTTTAAAAAAAACACACTATATTGAACATACAACAAGCCAAAGTCTTCAATATCTTCTTAGATTCTCTTCGTAGAATGTTTGCTATGCTACCAAGTTAGCCCCATTTATGGAGATGTACCCATATCGAATCAGACCGTGTACTGGTCTGGGTCTGCTTCCTTGAGATGCCCCCCCCTCTGATATTTTATCAATTTTCTATTGTAATTTTCTGATTTCTTTTTGTTAAGCAAATAATTGAAAGCAGTAAACTACTTTTTTAAAAGAAATTGATTCAAATCACAAATGAAACTACAGCTTGAGATGCAACCCCACAATGTAAATAAAACACCAGATCTAAGAAGAATGATAATTGGCTAATTTCTTGCTCGCTCTTCCAAATTCTGATTGTAGTTCTTCTTCATGTTAATCTTTTACAATACATGTTGAAATTTCATTATATTGGCTGCAACTGTTTTCTTGAAAGCTCTGCCATTCAGCATTAGGACAAAATTGTAAAATCATCATACTTGATAGAACACTGTTTATCCATAGAAATATTTTTGCAGAAGGAAAGTACAGAAAAACCATATGATTTTTATCTATATGATTCAGTCTATAATTTTTATCTTCAGTCTCCAATGTTTATATAGCAATCTTCAAGATTGAAGACATGGTATCTTCAATCTCCAATGTTTATATAACAATGTGCATAGACTGAAGATGGCATGCAATGAAAAAAGTTGATTCAACTTATTGTTATATAAACATTATAGACTGAAGACAACATGCAATCAAAAAAGTTGAATCAACAAATTCAACAAATTGTTATATAAAAATTATAGATTGAAGATAGCATGTGAACATTGTACGCAGAATAGTTGTTTCTACACATTGTTATATTAACATTGTAGATTGAAGATAGCATGTGAACATTCAAAACAAAAACATATTTTTGAAGAGATCATTGAACATACATATATGTAATTAAAACACCAGATCTAAGAAGAATGATAATTGGCTAATTTCTTGCTCGCTCTTCCAAATTCTGATTGTAGTTCTTCTTCACGTTAATATTTTACAATACATGTTGAAATTTCATTATATTGGCTACAATTGTTTGCTTGAAAGCTCTGCCATTCAGCATCAGTACAAAATTGTAAAATCATCATCCTTGATAGAACGTTGTTTATCCATAGAAATATTTCTGCAGAAGGAAAGTACAGAAAAACCATCTGATTTTTATCTATATGATTCAGTCTATAATTTTTATCTTCAGTCTCCAATGTTTATATAGCAATCTTCATGATTGAAGACATGGTATCTTCAATCTCCAATGTTTATACAACAATCTTCATGATTGAAGACATGGTATCTTCAATCTCCAATGTTTATATAACAATGTGCATAGACTGAAGATGGCATGCAATGAAAAAAGTTGATTCAACTTATTGTTATATAAACATTATAGACTGAAGACAACATGCAATCAAAAAAGTTGAATCAACAAATTCAACAAATTGTTATATAAAAATTATAGATTGAAGATAGCATGTGAACATTGTATGCAAAATAGTTGTTTCGACACATTGTGATATAAACATTGCAGATTGAAGATAGCATGTGAACATTCAAAACAAAAACATATTTTTGAAGAGATCATTGAACATACATATATATTTAGTTACAAAACATTACATGCTAGATTGAAGATAGTGTGTGAACATTCAAAACATAAACATATTTTTGAAGAAACATTACATGCTAGATTGAAGATAGCACATGAACATTCAAAAAAAAACATATTTTTAAATAGATCATTGAACATACATATATATTTACTTACAAAACATTACAAAATGACCACCTGTACATGCTGCAAAATAGGCATGGTCTGCACAATTGTTACATGGTCATGCATTGATATATCCAGTTACAAAACATTACAAAATGGCCAACCTGTACATGCTGCAAAATCGTCATGTCTGCACAATTGTTACATGCTCATGCATTGATATATTCAGTTAAAAACAAAATGACCAGCCTGTACATGCTGCAAAATAGGCATGGTTACAAAACAAAATGACCAACCTGTACATGCTACAAAATAGGCATGGTCTGCACAATTGTTACATGGTCATGCATTGATATATCCAGTTACAAAACATTACAAAATGGCCAACCTGTACATGCTGCAAAATAGTCATGGTCTGCACAATTGTTACATGCTCATGCATTGATATATTTAGTTACAAAAAAAAATGGCCAGCCTGTACATGCTGCAAAATAGGCATGGTTACAAAACAAAATGACCAGCCTATACATGCTGCAAAATAGGCATAAATAGGCATGGTTACAAAACAAAATGACCAGCCTGTACATGCTACAAAATAGGCATGGTCTGCACAATTGTTACATGCTCATGCATTGATATATCCAGTTACAAAACATTACAAAATTACCATCCTATAGATGCTGCAAAATAGGAATGGTCTGCACAATTGTTTAAGGACTGCAAATTGTAACCATTGCAGAATATACAAGGTCTGCTAAATCAAACATATATTACGCAAATAGGAAATGCTAAATAGGTATGTAGAATTGATTAGTTTACCATAAATCTAGGGAATGGTTCTGGCTCCTCCTCCATAGGATTCTCTGTTGAAGTTTTAGTTGGAGTAGCTGAATCAACATGGGGTGTAACAGGGGTAAGATGACCAAACATATGTTCATCTAAAAGCCCAAAAAATTGGAACTGTTTGACAGGGGAGTGAGGGGGGCTATGGCTAGTAGCAACTTGGAACTTGGTAAGAGCAGCATATGCAGGGGTTAAAATGTTGTACATATCTCTTAAAATGTTATGGTGTTCAGGTAGGGGAGTTGATGGAGTACTCATCTGCTCAAAACTAGTTGTAACTTGTGTTGTATTACCAAGTAGGGGAGCTGGAGTACTTGTCTGCCCAAAACCAGTTGTAACATGTGTTGTATTACCAGGTAGGGGAGTTGATGGAGTAGTCGTTTGCCCAACACTAGTTGTAACATGTGTTGTATTACCATTCTTGACCTGCCTTTGTTTCTTTCTCAACTCTCTCTCCTTTTTTTTTGAAGCCTTTCCTCCTCCCTCCTCTGTCTCATTATTTTTCTTTCAATTTTTTTCTCTTCCTTATTTTTTCTTTGCTCAATTTGACGAAGCTTTGTTGCTTCCATCTATTTTTTCTTCCTTTCTTTTAGCTGTTGAAGTTCAATTTTCCTTGCTTCTTGTTGTTCTTGCAAAGCTATATAATCATTTGATGTTAGAATTTGAGATGTTTTGCCCAATCTTAGTGCATTATTGTCAGATGGAATGGACCTCTTTCTAACCCTTTCAATGGGCAGCTTCAAAAATTTTCTTAAAGAGCCTTGACTACATAGCACCTCTTCATCTGCTGTTTCCAAAGCACCTTGGCTATCTTCAGCTTCATTCAATTCAAATTCATTCAATTTTTAATTTGTAGAACCCCATATTGCTGTATTTGCATAATAATGAACCACCTCATTGCTTGGTATTGGAGGTGGAGAAGGCATGCTTAAAGATATTTCCTCATTTTGGAAATCAATTTGCACTCCTAAGTTTTCCGCTCTTTCTTTAACCCAATTTGGTGGGTCAAACTGAGTTAGTAGACTTAAGTCATTGTCATTTTGTGTTTGGCTGACATGAGTATGTGAACTTTTGTCTTCATCTGGGTCAGATGCTGCTGTTGATTTTTCTGCTGTCATTTGTTTCAAACATTCTTCCACTTGAGTTTCTTCATAACCAGCCATCCTCAAGATGCTTGCAATTCCTTCAATCTCATTGTCTTCTTCTATATTGAATGCTTCACTTGGCTTCATGTCCTTACAAAGTGCATCTCTATCCAATGGCCAAATTCCAGTCCTACGAAAACCTGCTTTGATGTTTTCAGGCACAAGAGCAAGATTGAAAGCTTTGCTTGCAATTTCTGCCATTTCTGCTCTTCTTATTTCTATGTGTGGATGTTTTTCCATCCACTTTGACCTCTCTGTTTTAAAATATGTCTTGAATGGAGAAAAGATACTTACATCCAAAGGCTGCAGTTTGTGGCTGGTATGGGCAGGTAGTGTGAGAAGATCAATACCTAGATATTTGGCTTCTTGGATAGTGGTTAAAGCCACATGGCTTCCATGTCCATCAAAGATAAGCAGGTGTCTGTTTGTGGGTGAAGCCCCACCTGGAACTGATCTAGCAAAGTGATGCAGCCAATTCAAGAATAATTCTTTAGTCATCCAAGCGTGTGGCTGTACTGCCATGCAAGCTCCCGCTTCACAATTAGCAATGTAATTGTTTAGTTTTTTTTTTCCTTGAAAATATAGAAACCTGGTATGCTGTAACCTGCTGCATTAATATAAGACAGTATTGTAATCCATTCTCTACTTTTAGATAAAATATATGGCACACTTTTGCTACCCACTTTTGCAAGCACTTTCATTCCACAATTTCTGCCTACTTGCACACCTGTTTCATCACAATTCCATATCATGGTTGGCCCATATTGATTAGCTTTGTAAAGTTTTTCCAAGTAGTCATAGAAATCAGCCACAATACTTGGTTGCAGCATTAGTGCTCTGTCCCTATCTAAACCCTTGGCTGTCCGTAGTGTCAATTCGGGATGACGTTTGCGGAAACCCATCCACCATGATCTTCCTGGTAAACCATTCTTGAATGGATTTGGCCTATTTTGACAGATGTGGGCCACATGTGATTTTAGTTGAATAACCTCCAATCCATGATCAATTTGAGCTAATTCTTTGCACCACTCAACTACTTCTTTCTCTTCTTCCATAGACAGGATTGTTGGTGGTCCTTTTCTTTTTGTTGTTGTTAGTCCTGACAGCCAATATGTTAAACTAGTAGCAGGAATTCCCCACTTTTTAGATGCTGGTCTTATCGAAAGCCCATAGTCCTCAACATCTTCCATGGCATGAGACATATCTTCTTCTGTCCATGTACTATTATTGAACTTTGTCTTTTTTCTAGAATGTTGAGAAGTTTGGACATCAACATCCATAGTCTCCGCATTGTTATCACTAGGTGGGTTGGCTGAAGTCTCACCATCATCTGAGTCAACCACTTGAAATTTCACACCCCGTGCTAAATGAGTTCTTGACATTCGGTTTGTTCTCTTGCTTTTTCTCTTTCTTGCAGCCATAATGCCTAGAGAAAAAATTATTAAATATTAGTTATTTTGTAAAGGCATGTAGTAATATATCAAGAAAAACCATCCAGACCAAGCCTTTCCAAGTGATCCATTAATACAATGCTCACATCTTTCATGAAAGTTGCAGGTGTATTTGAAAGTCCAAACAAAAACACTAAACTCATAATGGCATTAGCATTTTTTATAAGATTTTTCAAGACATCTTTTCTTAATCTATAATTGACAGTGTCTGAATCTCAAATCTATCTTAAAATAGACCATTGATCTTCTTATCTACCTTGCATGAGAAACTAGTTCTTGATCATACAACAGTCTATAAAAAAATGCAAGGTACAATTATTTTTAACAATAAGTAGCTTGGTTTTCAAAATCATATGCTGATTAAATCATGCACTACGAGGTTATTTGTTGGAATACAGTGCTTTCTGAAAATATGTTCAAACTATCACTTCCACTCATGTAAGTTCAAACACTTTCAACATGAAAGTATTCCAGAAACATGAACCAAGCATTTGTTCAAACATGTTTTTATCAAAACTATAATTTTGATAATTCAGGAGCAAAGAACAAAACTATTTTTTTCTCACATCAAACATGTTTAACAAACCATGAGGTGTATTTATTTTATTAGGGGATAACTACAATTGAATGTGCTACTTGAATGGCAAGCAACTATGATTAGAGCAATATCAAATGCATACTTTGATTGTTCTTGTGTTATGTTCTATTTCACCGCTGCTAGTAACTGCAACATTGTTCTAGTTTCTGTTCATGTTATGGCATCACTGCATAGTACCTAAATGCTCACTAGCTGAACCATATTTTAGTAATATCTTTCTTTGCTAGATTATGTGTATAAGTATATTATGGGTACTAGGTATCAATATGTTTACGGAAGAAAGTAATTTCATTAATTGACTTGTTTCAACAAGAATTAATATAGGACATGTGAGGCAACTGGTTTCTCGAACAGTCATGAATATCCATAAGGACTACAATTATTTGACATGGGAGACTATATGAAAGAGCCCAAAATATGCACAAGGACTAAAAGTTAATCAACTTGGGAGACCATAAAAAGAGCTCGAAGATAAGAAATACTACTTCCCTCAGCGAGTTTTAGAATCGAATGTCATATGCACTATAACCATCCAAGTTGGTAATCAAAACACAGTTATAATTAGATCTAGATAATTCACACATAAATCATTAGTTTTTCATTTAGTAAACACATAAAAACTTAGAAGTGTTTGAATTTTTCAACAAGGAACTTGAGTATTTTCTGTCTATTTAATAGATAATAGATGAAAAGATGAAAATAACTCTCCAATAATGCAGTCTATGCTTGCAACTTTAAAAAAAAATATCAGAAGATTTTTTATAAGGAATATTGACAGGAGTATTAAAAGACTAAGTTTGATGAAAACATTTGCTACTTCTACTTTCCCAAAAATTTGAGTTGTCTGGTAATCTCTTTACAGCTCTGAAGTCAATTTTTATAAATAATCTATTTTAATTTATATTAAAGATCTTGGCTTATATGATTGTTGTTCATGCACATCTTTGATTTCACATACAGTCTACCTGGATATCTAATATGAATTAAAATAGATTTGTAATTTATACTTTTCATATGTAAAAAAATTTCCTTCTCAGATGAATATAAATTAAAATAGATGAAGGAAAAAACAACATACCTGAACAGTAAACACCAGAACAGTCTGAATCTGCAATCTGATATGTTGAGTTGTCTGGTAATCTCTTGACAGCTCTGACAGTATGTAGAGAGAATGAGAATGTATGCAGAGAGAATGTATGTAGTCTGATACAGAGAAAGTAAATGGTTTTATTGCATCGCATGTCATATGAAATTGAAATTGATTTGGTTGATCCGTGGCTTATATGAAATTGAAATTGGTTTGGTTGATCCGTGACTTGTAAATGCTACATTCTTATTGGATAAAATAAGATGTCAGAGATTGAAAGAGGTAATTTTAAATTTTGTCGTAGTAGTTGGTTGATATTGCTGGAATTGGTGAGTCTCAGAGTTGGTATTTGAATTTTTGCAGGTACTAGAGGCTCAACATTTATTGCTAAGAAGTATTCACAGATAGTACGAGTGATTAATAGGAGAAGTCTACACTACCAACATTTTTTTTTCAGATTTAATGAGAGATGGCAGTAGATATTGAAAATAGAGTTTTCTATATTAGTTAAGATGTGCACTAGAACTTGAAGGGATTAGCCTACTTACTAAGTAGGTAACAAGTACAAGTTTGACTATTTTGTTCATTTGTTTTGACAAAAGTGAATGTAATTTTTAATATTAGTTTTGTTATCTATGCAGAAGTATTCTGAAGTTGTTATAAATAATATTTTATTTTGTGTCATATTCAATGTGTAATGAATGATAAATGCTTATTATTTTTTTATTGATTATTGGTAGTTGCATAGTTCTTAGTATATCTATGATTAACACAAAAATATATAAATATTGATATTTAAATGTTCAATTAATAGTTTGTATCTGTTCAATTAATACATAAAAATATCACAAGTATCACAACTATTAGAACGTGCTCCACTACTGGGTCCTCTCCCCTAGTAGATTAGGTAAAAGGGTTGAGATGAAGTGTCTATCATTCAAAATATTTTGTTTATGAAAAATATTCAGAAAATATTATCTAGTATAGATCTTAGATACATCTATTCAATTTTGAATTATTTTATTTTTTAAATTTATTAAAAAATATTTTATTATTTAAAGAGTTGCTTTTATTTAATTAAGAGTTATTTTATTTTTGTTGAGAATATTTTTTATATTGTTTATTTTGTTTTTATTTACTTCAGATTTATTTTAGTTTACTTAGAATATTTTAAAAAAAATTGAATAGTTTTTGTTAAGAGATTAATGGCATTATATTTCACCTTTTATTGCGACTATAGGGTCATACGAATACTTAAAGTCTTTGTCTAATTAATTGTGAGATATGAATGACTTTTAAGTGTCCAAAAAATTTGATAATAGAAAAAGAAGTTAGAAAGTGAAGTCCAGCTTGAATGTGTGAACATAAATCAATGAAAATATTTTTCATTTGAAACCATTTTGAAATAATTATTACCATAAAAATGAGAAAAATTATTGTCAACATAAACAAAGGAAGATATACTACTATCTAAATCATCTTAAATATTTATTCCTAGTAAAAATAGGAAAAATATCATTACCATTTAATTAGTTATTAATAAGTTGGTTTTGAATCGATTAGAAATAAATTTTTTAGTGCTTCTATATGCATTATCTTTTATAAGTTAGGCTACAAATAGATAAATTATAGATAAGTTAAATAATAATAATAATCTAAAAAAATAATAGTTGATAAGATTTAACCAAAGTTTATTATTTAATATTCAATTTCAAACATTAAAAATTTAATTTTATATCTTGTCATTATTATGAACCAATTTATTGTATATTTATGATTTAATTTTTTATAATACATTAAATAATTATTATAAATATAAAGTGTTATAAATGCACATAACTATGTCTCTTTAAGTTAGAATATAGACATGCAATTGTTTTGTCCCATTAAACTAAAATATAAGAATGTATATGTTAAAATTTGTAAATTAAATAATGATAATAATAACAAGTACTAATAAAATTAAAAATTAAAAATTAAATACTAGTTGATAAGGTTTAACCACAATTTATTATTTATTCTTCAATTTTTAAACTTTAAAATTAAAATTTATATCTTGTCATTATTATGAACCAAATTACTGTATTGTTTTCTAATATAAATATAAGCACACAACCCTAAAATTAATGTGTCATATAATATCAAATTTATATTAATATGTTAACATTTACAAAATATATCTAAATTGTTTCTTATAAATGTATTTTAATTATTATTTATATTCAAATAACTTTAATTAGAATTAATAAATTTAATTTAAGAATAAATATCTAATAATATATTTATATAATATAAAATTTTAAATTTAAAATATACAATTATTAAGATTTACATAATTTTAATAATTAATATTAATGTCATATCTTATAATGATTCTGTAAAAATTCTAATATGTTTAATTTATAATTTATAATTTTATTTTTTATTAATATATTATTAATATTTTTTTTCTTTAAAAAATATCTTTAACAAGTATTTATGTTTTTTATTAATAATTTAATCAATATAAAAATTAAAAATATAAAAAAATATATAATTTTTATAATGAAATTATTTTAGCAATAATTCATAAATTAGTTTTTTTTAAAATTATTTATTATATACAACTATAATATCAATATAATTTATATTTATAACAATATTAATACACATTAAAAGTTGAAACAATTATTATTATAAAACTATTTTTTGTCCATTATGTTAGAATATAGGCACAAGTACTAGCCACTAACTTGTTGATTATCCAAATCTTGTTAGCCCATAGGCTATTACATGGGGGAACCCCACTGAGATTTCCTCCAGTATGACGTCGGAAACCCCACCTGAAACCCCACACTATTGTGTTCCTTGCACATTTTGACGAACAGTACTATGGAAGCTCATAGAACATGTTAGCAATCGTCCTCCAGCTCTGCTTATTCCCACGTTGCATCCACAACAAGTATTGGTAAGTGTTGTTCCCCGGCGTGGCCTCGGTCAGCCCGGGCAAGAGCTGAGGGTGGGTGAGCCGCACTTCCCTTGGCACACCCGACACCAAGTACTGCCCCAATGCCATTCGTGATAGGTTTCGTGGTAGAGTGTCCTAAACAATCTGATGCACCGACTCTGAGAACATGCCTGACATCTCGAAACTCACTCTAGGTATACCAGACTTTTGAGCTACAACAGATGCCCAACCTAGGAGAAAATCTGCAATAATGCAGACAGGAGCGAGTAGGGGACTTATTTCTTTGGCTAAAAAGTGCTCCAGAAAGGTATCGAAATGGGGTTGAAGCCCGTCGTTAGCATCGAGAAAGGGAGGCAATCAGTGCCACTACACGCTGTTGCTCTTCACTCTGCCCAGCTTTAAGTGATCGTGGGGGATATCCATTTTGAAGAGGTGGATATCTAGCGCAATGACGAGATGTGGTGAAAGATGGCCATGAAATTGAGTGTTAAACCCTTGGCAGCCATTTTCTGGGTGAGTTGTGTTAAGGGGATGAGATGACCGTGCCCCCAACGACGATAGCATCATCACATCCGCCCCCATTTGTTCTTCCTTCGTCACCATTTTTATCTTTCTATATTTCATTAAGGATCTTGTCCATTTTTACTATTCAAGGTGTTCTTTTCCCTTACAGGTGTTAAGGAGAAGGATTACATTCCATGAAGACAATACTTGATGACAATCCAAGGCATTCAAGGAGGATGCAAAGAGTTTCAAATAGCAAAATAAAAGACTACCTCAAGCATGAAAGAGATTCCACTTGAATTCTAAAAGATGAAGGACCTTTTATGACATGTTAACAACACAAAGGAGGATAACATCAAGGTCATCAACGGGATAGAGGAGATGCACTTTGTCCCATCAAAGTGATATAAAAGACTTCACCACAAGAGGGGAAGATCGATCCATCATGAAATCTACTTCAGGAATCCAAGAATAAGAGTCCAGTACATCATATACAAGAAGGATCAGGCCTAGACATCATGAAATCATGAATTACATCAAGGAATTCAAGATAATGTAAGGGTCTAGATGAAAGGAAACACAAGGTTTGAAATATGATCAAGAGACAATTCCATAAGAGAAGATCAAAGTTAGAAGACTTGTTTTCCAAAGATGATACAATTTGGGAATATGCTCCATCACATCAAGCAATTGGAAAATTTGTTGAGTAACAAGCTTTGCTCAGGGGGCATGGGTCACTGGGAGATGGCAGGCTACGAAAAATAAAATAAAATTAGTTCCCAGTTCCATTCGGGTGTGAAAATAGGAAGGAGGGATGTGAAGAGGTCACACACAGATTTGGGAGAGAAAGAAGAAGGAAGAAAATGTAGAGAGAAGGAATACGGTACAAGAGAGGAAAATATAGAAGTGTGAGAAAGGAGAGGTCACATTGGGAGGAGAATTCTAATGAAAGGAATGAGCAGAAATGACAAGGGTTGGCATGAGTTGCAGAGGCATTTTCGGGGAGAAAGAGACCAGAAAATGGGAACAAAATTGGTAGAGGATAGAGCAAGAGGAGGAGATAAGAGGAGGGATGACCTCAACGAAGAGGTGTTGGAGAAAAACTAGAAAGTAGGGCACCCAAAATCGCACAGGAAAGAGGAGAGCTTTTACTTTGGGAGAATACAAAAGGAAAGGAGAATGAAAAGAACAGGGCATGGAAAAGAGAGGATTTTGGGAGAAGTGTTGGCCTCCTACAATGATTTAATAACTAAGCCTTTACAACCATGATTCAGAGATTGGACATCTAACCTGAATAGCTATTTCAATCATCATGAAGGTGCATTTAACTTGTCAACCCAGGGATGTGAACTTGAAATGGGTCAACACAATATGTGCACTAGGAACTCAAAGTAGCCATTGCATTCTACAGCTAAAAAACACACAATACTAAAAGTAAATTGCTTGGAAAGAAATGAAGCAAATGTTGAACATCAATCAAAGACTATGCTAAGCTGAAATGCATAACAGGAATAAAAATTTGA
This sequence comes from Sequoia sempervirens, assembly GCA_007258455.2. NCBI lineage: Eukaryota > Viridiplantae > Streptophyta > Pinopsida > Cupressales > Cupressaceae > Sequoia > Sequoia sempervirens. Next base: position 14,068,474 of record VDFB02000002.1, on the reverse strand, counting down.
GTAACAAACAGGGCACTACTCTATCTGCTTTGGTTGCAGGAACAGTCACATAATCGAATTATAGTGGCTACAGGGACAGTCGATGCCAGATTTCTAACTAAGAACTAAACAAGTACTACTAAACTAATGCTAAACTAAGAAGACGTATTACTCACCAAGTGGGCCCCCTTAGATAAGTATCCTCTAAACTAATGAGAACTCAAGTGTTCGAACTCAAAACTTTATTTTATTTACTGGAAATCATGCATACAAAAGAGTAATGTATTTTTATTACTGAAACTGGGGAATGAGAGTACAATATCAAATCATGCAACCTCTTGAAGAAGGAGCATTAAATCATTATTTATACTATAGCTAAATAAGACAGTCAAATCCATGACTAGGAGGATGCCATTTAGGGAAAACAGGGGAAAATGGAGCAATGGCAGTTACACATGCATGGAATCTGGTCAGACATGCAAGTCCAAACGCAGATCCAACACAGCAGTAACACCCATGCATGCTTAATCATTAAGGTCCATTACAAGGTGGTTACATTCAGTTGCATGAAGAATCTTTTGTCGTCGACTGCCTTTGACTTGGAGTGATTCTTCAGCTGTCGTTATGGTGCATGCCCAGCTGGCGGTTTTTTCCTCAACTTAGCATATTAAATCTACATGGAAAAGTCAGTACGCATAATAACTGCACATCTATAACCTCCTTAAGGAAAATTCATTAACCACAAGCAAAATCAATATAGATAATCCACAAAATATGCCAAATGTCATTAAAGCTTTGCAGAGATAGGATAATGTCAAATGTCAATGGTTTGAGAGAAACATTATGCAAATACCAACATTTAATCATCAAAGTTCATGACATCAACTAGCAAATAGACTACAGATTCTACCCAAACTAGACCAAAAACTAGGCTCATCACTCCCCCCAACCTAACATTTTGCTGGTCCTCCAGCAGGGGAAGAGTTGTTCTTCTGCTTGGTCAAAACTCTAAAATCTATCCAACATCAGTGGTTGCAGTGCATGAATCAGGATCCCAATAGAATCCTCCCAATTTATCAAACTTGTTCCATCTCTGCCTCTCTACAACAACGTGAAATTGGTACAATATGAAGTTTGGCACGAACCACATGAGCATGGGTGGCTAGAAAGTCAGGGGAAGCTAGAGTCGCCCCTGTGTTCTCCCAATCTCAATATACCTATCAATTCTTTTTAGTGCTGCAGCATAATTGTGGATGGAATGAGGCTCGACCTATTTTAGCTCATCAGTCAAACTATTCCATCTTTGTGATAAACATCTCCTCATGGTTTCCTCCTTTGCTGTTGTCTTTACCTCATACTCACTATAAACTACCTCAATCCAAGGCATAATCCTATTGCCATAACTTGGTCTGAGCAACATTCTATGCCATTCTCTATAAATATCCCTTGGGTTACTTGATTCAGCTCTAACATGTAGAGGGATATTAGACTCCAATTGCTTATAAGCACCATGTTGTTGTCCCCAACTAATCTCATTTTGCACCCAAGACATGAATGTTCTCAATTGAACATCTCCAACATACAACAGTGGATTCCAATAATGGTCTTTTGTGATAGCATAATTATGTAAATAAAATTCACATAGAAAATTCTTCATTTCAAGTGAGGCAATCATGTAAAGCATTGAATAATTCAATGGGGGTGTCAATAGAAGGATTCAAATTTGAGGCAATTCTTGACAGCTTAAAAGAGAGATATTTCTCTTTTAGGAGTAGAGCATAGACCCTTGGAGGGTCCCTACATTCCAAAATCTGTGGTGTCAAAACCGCCATATCATCCACCCTCTACTTCAGGGTGGCAATTTCTTCATTTTTATCCTCAATATCTTCATCCCTCTTTTGAATTTCCTCCTTCAATTTCCATTTTTCCTTCTTCCATTCTTCCTCACTTCTTTGTATTTCCTTCCATAAATTTAAAATTGTTGTATGCAATGTAAAATCAGGAGGATTATGGATTCCTACCAGTATTTTTGGTGGTGGCTCCTCATATGGTACTATTTGCATGAACTCAAGCTATCCAGTTATCTCTGACTGCAAAGGTGTTGTTTCTTCTTCCTTTTGTTGCAGGGACTCTTGTTCTTGCTCTGACTATTGTTGCAGGAACTCCTGCTCTAGTTCTGGCTGTTGCTGTAGGACTTCTTGTTGTAGAGCATCTTGCTCATGTTGTAGGAAGTCCTAATTTTCCTCCAATTCTTCTGCAATGTTAAGATCGGTTAGTGTTATATTTTTTGCTCTCCTAAATATGTCTTCTTCTTCAGCATTCTCCTACTCCATTGGAGTTTTAGGGTCCTCATGTCAGGTCTCACCAGTTTTAGGGCTTTCTTGTGGAGGTGTACCAAATGCAGGCCCAGCTGGTCTTGACTTCCTAGGAGGTCTCTCACGTTTTCCTTTGGTTGTAGGAAGAGTAGTATCAACCTTCCTCTTCTTAGAACTTGACACTTTTCTTTCTACAGGTTGTGTTTTAACCTTCCCTTTTCTCATTTCTACCTCTCTCTAGTGTGCCCTAGTTTTCATTAGGGTTTCAGGTGGAATGTCATCATCAGAATCTGAGGAAGAGCTTTCTTTTTCTGAGTGCTTTGTTCCAGAAGAACTATTTTTTATGGTTTCTTCTGTTGCAGGAGGACTCACACTAGAGTCAACACCAAAGGTTGAAGCACTAGGAATGGCTTCAACTATGCTTACTCTTCTGCTAGACCTACGGGATTGAGGCAAAGCCCTAGGTTGCAAGTGTTCAGGTCTAATTTGATCAATATTTATAAACTCTTCCCAAGTCATCCCAGATACATCATGTAGAGACTTTTCAACTAGCAATTTAATCAGGCAATGGTGGGAAATAAAATTATCCCTACCTTTTTAGGTCTTGACCGTCATAATTGAGAGAAGATTGTACAACACGTTAGGCACATTCATCCTTCTTTTGTGCCTCATGTGATTCAGAAGCTTGAAGTGAACATAATGCAAATTTGACTGGCGACCCTCACAAGTGATGCATTTGATAACATACATAGCTATCTGCTTCCATGGCTCGGTCAGAGACATTATTTTTGCACCCTGTTTATCTATGCTCAATGGGGGGTCGTTTGGCTCTATAAACTCATCCCTAGTTGATCTGGCGTCTCTGGAAGTAGGGTAATTTTCACCATCAGCAGGTAACCTTGTGACCTCTGCAATTCTTTCCTCTGTTGCCACAACTTCCAACCCTTTTATTGTGGCTTTTCCTTGTAAAAATGTCTGGGAAAATTCAAGGACAATGTTTTCATCAAAGCCATCTAGCTTCAAGAAGTAATCTAACCATCCACAGTTTCTAAATTCTACCAGACATTGTGCATCCTATAGTAAAATATCATGCACTATGGGTTCATTTCGAATTAACTCACCTCCCATTGTCTGCAATCAACAAATACTATGCAACTTCTTTCCTGCAATTCCCATATGAAAATCAAATGCACTTTTCTGTAGTATCTGCTAAATTCTAGTACCAACTTGCTAAATTTCTAGTGCCAACCTCGACTGAATTTCCTTTCTTTGGTTCTACAACTGTGGCTCTTCAACTCAAGATTACGACGGGGTCAATAATGACAAGAAAGGAGTGATAAAGGGGAATTATGATAGGAAGAAATGGTGGCTGTAGTTATTTTCACTTCACACATGCAAGTCGTCCTTTCACTCAGATTTCAAATCAGCTCATTTTAAATTTTCTGATGTAGCCTAGTATGAGTTGACACATGGGCAACAAATTCACAAAATATTTGCATCTTTTTTTTCCCCTCCCCCAACCTAAATTTGGACATGTGTCTGCACATGTGAGATGGGAGTGGCGATTGACATGTAATAATGACATTTATGTGAATATCTATACTAACATACAAGTGATTAAATGAACACACTTAAAAGATGATTAAAGATAGCAATTAATGTGCACATACCTGAATATGTGGAAGATTTGTTGCAAAGATCATGAATAAAGTAACACTCACCTTTTTAGGGAATAAATTGAGCAATAAATGAAGTGAAATGAGGTGAGGTGGAATGAAGTGATGGAAGAGAGAAAGATGGTAATGGATGGGCAGATGGGCGGATGACGAAGAAATGGACTTCCACGTAAGTGAAAGTCTTTATTATGAAAAGTGCATACCTTAATTAGCTAGAAGGAGGGACACTAGGTCCACTGCCTTCGGCTACAGGAAGTTCTGAGTGTTGGGTGAATTGCTGCAGGAACTCTTCTTTGGAAGATGGCTTGTGGTATAATTTGTGGCGATGACCATTGACATGTAATTTGAACCTGACAGGGTCAATGGTGGTAAGCTGAACAACTCCATTAGGAAAGACCTCAGCATCTTCATATGGTCCTAGCCACCTTGCCTACAATTTTCCTGCATTGTCCTGGTATCTTGAATCATAGAGCAAGGCCAATCTCCTGGTTTGAATTTCTTATCCTTGATAAATTTGTCATACCACTTGATTCTCTGATTCTGCACTACTTTTGTATGCTATAGGTCTTCTCTTCTTATCTCATCCAAAGCATTTAGCTACATGATTCTTTCTCTTTGTGCATCAAAAATATCCATCCCCAAATCTACTGCAGTTCACAAAGTCTTATATTCAAATTCGACTGGCATCATAGTTGTCTTTCCATACAAAAACTCAAATGGGGTGAAGCCTATAGTTGTTTTCCAGGTTGTCCTATAGGCCCAAATAGCTTCTGGTAATCTGTTTGCCCAATCTTTTCTATGGACAACTACTGTTTTAGTCAGAATGGCTTCAATTTCTCTGTTGGTCACCTCAACTTGGCCATTAGCCTGGGGGTGATAAGGAGTAGACTTCCTATGCCTTATATTGTACTCATTCACTAGTGTTGCAACAAGAGTTGATGTGAATTGTGCTCCTTGATTAGTCACTATTTCCCTTGGGACTCCATATCTTGTGAAAATCTCCTCATAGAGAAATTTTGCAACCTTGTTATCTCTTACATGCTTCATAGCCTTAACTTCTACCCATTTTGTCATATAATTAGTGCATACCAATATATAAGACTTACCATTTGATGGAGGGTCAATTGGTCCCACAAAACCCAATCCCCACTTGTCAGAGGGAGTGATTACTACTTGAGGGCACAGTGGAATCTCATCAGACCTGGTTGGTTTGCCCATTCTTTGACATCTATCACATTTTCTGGTATACCTTCCTACATCCTTGTGGAGTGTTAGCCAATAATACCCTATGATTAAAACCTTCATTATCGTCCTCTTGGTTGCAAAGTGTCCTCCACATGGTTCGTTGTGACATGCATGCAAAATTTCATAGGTCTCATATTCTCTAACACATCTCCTCATGACATGGTCTAGTCCAGTATCAAACAAACATCCAACAATCCAAGAGAAAGAAAATTATTTTTCAACAAATGCCCTTTTCTCTTTTGGGGAGAAGTGAGAATGAACTGTACCTATGACCAGGTAATTGGCTATGTCATCATACTAGGGTGTTTGTACACTAAGGGAGAATAGATGCTCATTAGGAAAAGAGTCATCTATAGGTTGATTGTCTTCTGATGTAGTTAGCCTTGAAAAAAAATCTGCAACAACATTGGCCTTCCTTGACTTATCGACAATGGTTATATCAAACTCCTGCATCAACAATAACCATCTTGCCAATCTACCTGTGATAAAAGGTTTATTCATGAGATACCTAATGGCCACATGATCAATGTGCACAAAGATTTGGTAGCCTATTATGTAATTCCTGAATTTGTTCAGTGCATAGATTATTGCCAACATCTCTTTCTCTGTCATTGTATAATTGAATTCAATGCCTTGTAAAATTTTGTTGATGAAGTAAATAGCATTTTCAACAGCTCCCTCTTTCTATCCTAAGACCACTCCTATGGCATAATCTAATGCATCAGTATGGATGTGGAAAGGAAGCTCCCAATTAGGTCCCTTGAGTACAAGAGCATGAGTCAAGGCTGCCTTCAAGTGAGAAAATGTCTTGTCACAAGCTTCAGTCCACTGAAATTTCGTATCCTTAGTGAGAAGGGTATACAATGGTGCTGCTACCCTGTTAAAATCCTTAATGAAATTCCTATAATATCCTACATGACCCAAGAAACTCCTAACATCCTTTTGTTTTGCAGGTGTAGGCAGATTTGTGATTACCTCAATCTTTGCAAGATCAATTTGGATTCCCTTGTGGGAGATGTAGTGGCCAAGAACTACACCCTCTTGCATCATCATGAAACACTTTTCACTATTTAAGGACAAGTTTTGGTCTTCACATCTCTGTAGGACTCTCTTGAGGTTTTCCAATGCTTGATCAAAATCAACACCATAAGTGGTGAAGTCATCCATATAAATCTCCATGCAATCATGAGAAATGTCTGAGAATATGCTAATGACTACCCTCTGGAAAGTTGCAAGTGCATTTCACAAGCCAAATGGGAGTACCGAATAGGCATAGGTCCCCCATGGACATGTAAATGTGGTATTCTCCTGGTCTTCTGGTGCAATTTGGATCTGGTTGTATCCGTTGAATCCATCTAGAAAAGAGAAGTATTGCTTTCTTGCAAGTGTGTCCAAAACTTGATCAATGAAGGGTAAAGGAAAGTGATCCTTCTTGGTGGCAGCATTAAGTTTCCTATAATCAACACAAACTTTCCATTTCCCTCCTTTCTTGGGTACAATCACTAATGTAGACACCCACTGACTATCTGAAATGGGATAGATAAATCCTGCATCTAGTAATTTCTGCAGTTCTCCTTTCACAATTTCTCTTAGTGTAGGGTTAATTCTTCTTTGTGGCTTTCTTACTGGAGTGCAATCATCTCTGATATAAATTCTATGTGTACAAATTTTAGGATCTAGTCCCTTCATATCATGATAATCCCATGCAAATGCATGTTGATGGGTCCTTAATAGGTTCGCCAATAACAATTGTTGCTCTTCATTCAATTTACTATTAACATTCAGATATTTTCCATTTGACACCTTGACTTGTGTAGTTAACTCTATCATGGTTACTTCATTAATACATGGTACCTTTAGTTCATATGGCAGCAATGTATGGGACATACCTGTTGTTGCAGGAAGTTTTTCTACAGGAACAGTGGTTGTAGGAAGACTGGTTGCAGGAAGATCGTTTGCAGGAAGAACGTCTGCAGGAACAGTGGTTGTAGGAAGATCATCTGCAGGAAGAACGTATGCAAGAATAATGGTTGTAGGAAGAGCAAGTAGAAGTGTCTTGACTGAAGTAGAAGATGATGCTTCCTCCCCTTCATAATGGTTCTGAATGATGTTAGCCAATACTTCATCCTCATCTTGGAGCTGCATGAAAGAGCTTCTGCCTAGCATCATAAGTTGTACCACAAAATTAACTTCCTCGACCTCTTCACCAACTTGTGGCCATATGGGATCATATTCATCATGAGATGGCTGAGCAGGTGGATAAAGAAAAAACCTTTTAGTACTCCTCCCATCTGAAATGGTCATGTCACCTAACTAACATACAATGTGTGCATCTGTAGTTGCTAACCAAGGCCTTCCAAAAATAATGGGATACCTGCCTAGTGTAGCCTTAGGAGAAAGAGTCATAAACTCTGCTGGGTACTCCCAGGAATCTAGAACTACCACAAGATCCTCCACTACACCAATAGGCTTAATAGTAGAGCTATCAACAAGCTGCAGGATAGTAGGAGTAGATCTCATACTTGCAATGTTTAGTTGTTGTAGGATGTCCTTGGTCATTACATTTATTGTTGCCCCTAAATCAATTAGAGCACTCTTTACTTGGATCCCGTTTATGACAACTGCTACCACAGGACTGCCTGGGTCATTATACTTGGGAATAGTCACTTTTCCTAGCATGATGTCAACTAGCTAGCCCACCACATGAACTGTAGTTGGTTCTTTCTTTTTCCTACTTGGCTTCTTGAGACATACTTCTTTGATTGCTTTGTCGTAGATTGGAACATCCTTTATGGCCCGAAATAGGGGTATTTGAAGACATATATGCTTCAACTGATCCAAGATATCAAAGGTGGTATCCTCCTTTTCTTCTTTCTTCTTGGAAACTTCTAATCTTTGAGGAAATGGTGGTTCTTGTTCAGTCTACTTGACTTGGACTGGTTCAGGATTTTTAGGTACATTTGGCTGAATGAGATCATTCAGAGGCTCATCCTCCTCTTCCACAGGAAGCTCAGTGATAATGGGCTTGGAAGGGGCTAGTAGAGTGGTTCCTGAATGCAGGTGGATATCACTTACACTCAAAACATATGTAGGGAATTGATTTGAATCAGCAGAGTATGCAGGCTGTTGTCGTGGTTGTTATTTGGATTGGGTGTGGGTTGAGCTAGTAGCTGAGTTGGTTTGGGTGCATTTGAGCTTCGATTAGCAAGTGGAGGCATTATAGCAGGTTGTTGGGGCTGAGAAGGTGGTTGCATGTAACTGGTTGTCTGAGTAGGCCATTGTTGTCCTCGTCTCCATTTTTTTGTTTGTTGCCAATTTCTTGGAGGTGGTTGCCAATGTCCTTGAAATTGCTATCAATTCCCCTGAGGTTGCTGCCACTGGGGTGGAGAATTTTGTGACTGGGCCAAGCATTTGGAGGGTTACTCTAAGGTTGTGGTGGATATCCTCCATAATTGGGTGGATATGGGGGTTACCATTGGTTACCAGATGAATAGGAGTTAAAATATGGTCCAAGCATAGGATAGTGGATCTGGTGGCATACCTTGTCTTGGAGCCCAAGGCTTCCTTTGTGCAACATAGTAGACTTGGTCTTCTTCAATCTGGATTGGCTTGAACTCAGGTGGAATTTTCTTGCTCTAAAGGTTAGCTACCATCTTACATTTGTAGTCCTTCTTCTTTTCTGCAGTGGGGGCAATACTTTGTCAACATTGCCTCTGCCTCCTCTTGCTTCTTTTGGCCTAAAATGTATCTAGTTGAGTAGCTAGATTTTTGATAATGTCTTGCTTGAATTCTGCCAACAAATGAGTGATCTCCATTCTTGAAACTCTGTCAGTAGTTGACTTACCCATGGAAGATTGATAAGCTCTCCCTTTCTTTGAAGCTTCACTAGGAGTAATTCTGGCATATTTTCTTGATATCCTCCCAAGGAACTTGTGTAACACCCCTCCATTTTGGCTCTTTTGATCGGCAGTGTTCTTCCTTGTTATGTTGTTTATGTTTATGCTGTGACTTTGGTACTTGGTTACTATTTCATCATGAACTGTAAAGTGATATGAATGTTATATTTGGATGTGATGGTATTTTACTCTAATGTTATCATTATGGCATGTTTTGGATTAACTTAGTAGATATTGAATTAATGATGTTTTATGCTTTTGATTATATTATTGATGTTAGAATCGTCAGTTAGTAATTTTGTATTGGTGAAGGGGACGAGATTGTACCACTCACTTGCGAGCGCCCTACGATTCTGAGATTTCCTCTTCACGGTGTGTTTGATTATATCATGTATATGCATGCTCGAAATACTCTTTGTTCGGAGGTTGATAGGTACAAGACATCGACTCCACCTGATTTCACAGGTTTGAGCGTGTCCGTTGACCAACGGTAATCGATTGGGAGATAGTAGCTAGGTTTTTTGTGCCAAGTCATCACCCTGGTCATAGTGTGTCGTCGGGTTGTAGTCGGGTCTAGTTGCTTTAATGTTGTCCATTCATCTTGGTTATTATTTAATCTCAAGTTATAAAGGTAAATAAATGGCTTGTGTAGTTAAATTGTTGATTAAATTTATCTAGTTGTAATGTTGGAAATGTAGTTATTTATTGATTAATTTAATTTAATTAATAAAATAATCTAATCTTGGATTAGATTTATTTTATTGATTAATTAAATTAATGGTGATAAATGAAATTAAGTTATTTGTTTTGGAATTAGTAGATATTCTGATTTAAATTGAAAAAAAATGAAAATATGTTTTAAATTGCACTTTTTGAAAATTAATATGTAAAAGAATTTCTTTACAAAATTTTGAATTCTTTTTGTAAAAAGAAATTTTTAAATGCATGAAATTCCATTTTGAAAGCAATTTTGTTTTAAATTTTAAAAATGAAAATATCTCCAAATTTGCAATAAATTTGGTGGATGGGATATTTTAGGGGTTTGACTAAATTTGGGGAAACTCTATAAGAGCAAATACAATTTCATTTTTAATTTTTAACTTGGAATTTGGTGGAGAAAAGATTGGCTGTGGTTTTTCCTTTGGATTTGAAGAAGCAATTTTGGATTCCTTGGAGGAGTTAGAATCAGAAGAAGGATTTAGGACTCCATTGATAATCTTTCAAGCTTTGGAGAAAAAACCAGGTTTCTTTCTATGCATTTAGTTTTTATTTTGAAAGATTTTTCAAATTTGTATATGTTTTTGGAAAAGATTTAAACTTTGTTTGGTTTGGAAGCAAAACCCAATGTCAAATCTTATTTCAAAACTTGAAAAACTTCTGTTGAAGCATGAAAAATGAAACAACATAAAAGATTCAACAATAGAAAAGTGGGAGATGAATAAAAGAAATTTCCAGTTTGATTTTGAAATTAAGAATTTATACTTGCAAATTATGTTGCTGGGTATTTTGTGTATGTGGGAAAAATTTACCCAATCTGATTATAAAATGGAAATATATATATATATATATATATATATATATACATATATTGTTTAGGTATGCAATTTGTTTATCATTTTGAAGAGTTTTTGTGAAAATTATTATAAAATAATATTTTGTCTTCTTAAAATTCGTCAGAAAACAAGGGAGGGTTTTGATTTTTTTTTTGAATTAGTTTTTAATAAATATATATATTTTTAATTGGGCAGTGTTTGGGGGCGCAGCTGTGGCTGCACACAGCCGTACCCCTATGGAGGGTGTTGTGCAGCACTCCCCACTTCGTGTGGGGGAAGCTTCCCACAGCAGTGTCGCCTCCACAGGGGGAGGCTAGGCGCAGCCATGGGTTGCGTCCTCCTCCCTTTTGGGGGGGTTCGGCCCCAACAAAAAAAAAGTTTTTAGTTTTTTTTATTACTTTAATTTTATTTAATAATTTTATTTAATAATTTTATATTATATATACATAATATATAATATATATATATTATATGTATATATATCATATTATTATTTAAATAAATTAATTTTATTATTATTATTTTTTTAATATATATATTATATATATTATTATATATAATATGTGAATATTATATATTTGATACATATATATATTATTTATATTTTAATTGATTGGGAATTTGAAATGGTTTTCTTTAATAAACTATTATTTAAATAATATTTATATAATTAAATATATACATTGAGTATTTAATTGTATATATGTATAATATATATTTATATTTAAATATATTGATTTTGAGATGGTTATTTCATTTTAATAGATGCACAAATTGATTTTATAATCAAATGAATTATTTAAAGATTTGATTTTGACTATTATGAATAATCGGGAAATCTTGGAATATAAAAATGATATTTTAGAGGCATATATTTAAATGATATTTAAATATTTAAAAATAGCATTTCTTTTTAAATGAGTATTTCATTATTATAGATGAATTTAAATTGACTTAATAATAAATGTTTTTATTTAAAAAGATCAATTTTAATCATTATATAGGATTGAGCAAATGGAATTAAATTACTGGTTTAAATTCCTTAAGTTGTCAATGTGATTTGATTTACTTTGAGTATGTGCAAATAATGCTAATTATTTAATTGATTTCATGTACTATGTCATTGTTTGACTTGGATTTAGGAAATCCTAACATTAGTTTATTGAGTTGCCTAAAATGCTTCCTAAATGACGTTTTCGTTCTTTCTCGATGTTGGGCAACTGGAGTTATTTGTCTAGTAAGTCTTCCAAAGGAGTTATTCTAGGTTGGGATATTTTATGTGGTGGTTCAATTTGCGTATTTCCTTGGGAAATGCATATAGTTGTATCATGTTGTTTCACCCGGTTTTCACGAACGAGGATGGTTTTTGCCTCCTTTGGATTAGGAGTGGTTTATGTGGTCTGTGCCTCCTTTGGAAGGAGTGGATTATGTATTTTGTTTCCTCCAGTGTTTGGAGTAAGTTTTCATTATTGTGGCCTCCTTAGATTGGGGTGGTTGTCTTATCTAGTTTACCCATGGAATTGTGGTTTTGTACCGTGTGTGTTGTTGATAGGAGAGTGGCTCTCTGTGGGGGTTTGGCACACAAAGGGGCGCCAAGGTAACTCACATAGGGTTTAAGTAAGTGATAACTTAAAAAGAATTAATGAAACACTCTCAAACTAAATAAGATAATAAATGTCTCTCTCATGACTCATTCGCTTTCAAGGCTTGAGATGAGACGAGAAGCGTAGTTTGTATGAGGGTCCGACGACTGGTAGAGGCAAGCCAGGGTAACCTAAGATGGGGGTCTGATAGCCTAGGAAGGTTGAGCCTGGGTAACTCATAGCAAATGATGTGGGACACTCTCGCTATGTCAACCAGAAGTCAATTTGTTGTACTACTTAGATGGTCTTTATTCTCTGGAAGCGTTGTAATCATTGTGTCAAGTGATATTATATTTGTATTTAGTTCAGTTCAGTTATTGTTTAGCCTGTGTCTAGAGGTAGATGGTCTTGTGTAGGAATCCTTGTTACTATCTCCTAGCATGAGGGGTGAGCCTTCGGGTATCACATGATTGGGTGGTACGTGCACCTTAATCCGTTGGGTCGTCATTTTTTCGTGTGGACGAGATTTCCAATTGGAGAGCTCGTGGGATCCAGTTTCTTCTCATGATTTATTCTTTCAGTAATTATTGTAATTTTTATTACCCCTCATTTGTTATCGAGGTGGAAGTTGTAATATTTAATCATGCTTATTGAATTTATCTCATTTGGGGAATGAGTGTTGTAATCTTATTGTTAAATGATTATTGATATTTAAAATCATGTGGTATCTCTTATCCTTTGATGTATTTTATCTTGTATGGAATGTATGTGTTATGAATTCTTTAAGTAATTAAATGTTATGGTTTTAATTCATGTTTCTTATTTGGGTTTAAGTAAACTCAGTCTCGTAACCTTAGGGGTTGTTGGCAATGGGTAGTGAACTTGCATGATTAATTGTACTTAAAAAAAAAAATTTATTGCATTTGAGTAGTTATTTGCAACTTCCCCTAGGGTTGCGTGGTGGGGCATTACAACTTGGGAGATATCTCCTCCTACCATGAGGTCCAAGGCATCAGTTTAGCTGTCATTAATTCCTCTCAGGAAAAGCAACTTTTTGTGAGTCCTCATTAAGTGCATGGTGTGGAGATTTTTGTAGGAAAAACAAAAGCCTTGCAATGTAGTCTTCCAGGCTTTCATCTTCCTTTTGCTACATCCTGAAAATGTCACCTCCTCTCATGCCACTGCCCCTGCAATATTCCTTTTATTTCTCAAGGAATTTTGTCTTCATGTCTTCCCAAGTTTCCACAATATCTCTGCCTAGGCTCATGAACCATCTCAATGCAACCTCTTTCAAGGTGGTGGGAAATAACTTAAGCCTATGGGCATCAGTAGTATAATCATAACTCCTGCAAAGTATGCGAAACTCAAATAAGAAGGTATCAGGATCTTCTGTCACAAGTCCATAAAACTTGGGGAGTGCTAAGGCAGGGATGTTTTTGATGTTGTCAACTTCATTTTGATGGGCAATGGGGAAAGGAAAAGCTGGTTGGTTTTGTCTATTCCTATTTGCATCACCCATACCTGCTTGATGTGGTTCCAAGACAAAGGGGTTCTCAAGTTGATTTTGATCTTCAGAGGAGACTTTAGAGCTAGTCAGATCAGGATATGCATCAGTAAATGGGTGTGGATCTTCTTCTTCTTCATCATCTTCTGGTAGGTTCTGATATTCAACTAGCTAAAATGGACAAGGATTGTTAGGAAGAAATCTCCCATAAGCACCCCTTATCCTTCCTCTATGCATGCAATATCACTCACTAACAGTCAGTTCACACAAAGAATTGGTAAAGAATAAAGGGGGGTCATTACTTCCTAAATGAGGATATGCTAAGAACAACTCCCATAAACACAACAACAAGAAAAACTACCAATGACTCCAAAAGACTCTCTAGCTTGACACTATCCCCAACAACGGTGCCAAAAATGTTGGCCTCCTACAATGATTTAATAACTAAGCCTTTACAACCATGATTTAGAGATTGGACATCTAACCTGAATAGCTATTTCAATCATCATGAAGGTGCATTTAACTTGTCAACCCAGGGACGTGAGCTTGAAATGGGTCAGCACAATATGTGCACTAGGAACTCAAAGTAGCCATTGCATTCTATAGCTAAGAAACACACAATACTGAAAGTAAATTGCTTGGAAAGAAATGAAGCAAACGTTGAACATCAATCAACGACTATGCTAAGCTAAAATGCATAACAGGAATAAAAATTTGAGCAATAAACAGGACACTACTTTGTCTGCTCTGGCTGTAGGAATAGTCACAAAATGGAATTCTAGTGGCTATAGGGACAGTCGATGCCAGATTTCTAACTAAGAACTAAACAAGAAGTAATACAAAACTAATGCTAAACTAAGAAGACAGATTACTCACCAAGTGGCCCCCCTTGGACAAGTATCCTATAAACTAATGAGAACTCAAGTGCTCGAACTTAGAACTTTATTTTATTTACTGGAAATCATGCATACAAAAAAGTAATATATTTGTATTACTGAAATTGGAGAATGAGAGTACAATATCAAATCGTGCAACCTCCTGAAGAAGGAGCATCAAATCATTATTTATACTAAAGCTAAACAAAGTAGTCAACTCCACGACTGGGAGGATGCTATTTAGGGAAAATAGGGGAAAGGGGAGCGATGGAAGTTATTCATGCATGGAATCTAGTCAGACATGCAAGTCCAAATGCAGATCCAACACAGTAGTAATGCCCATGCATGCTCAATCATTAAGGTCCACTACAAGGCGGTTACATTCAGTTGCATGAAGAATCTTTTGCCATCGACTGCCTTTGACTTGGAGTAATTCTTCAACTGGTCATTATAGTGCATGCCCAGCTAGTGGTTTCTTCCTCAACTTAGCACATTAAATCTACATGGCAAAGTCAGTACACATAATAACTACACATCTATAACCTCCTTAAGGAACATTCATTAACCACATGCAAAATCAATATAGATAATCCACAAAATATGCCAAATGTCATTAAAGCTTTGCAAAGATAGGATAATGTCAAATGTCAATGGTTTGAGGGAAACATTATGCAAATACCAACATTTAATTATCAAAGTTCGTGACATCAACTAGCAAATAAACTACATATTCTACCCAAACTAGACCAAAAACCTTGCTCATCAAGAAGAATGGATAGAAAGCTATGAGGAGAATTCGTTGAGTAGGCAAGTGGAAGGGGTGCCCTAAGGCCATAGACAACAAGCCAAATTTCTCAATCGATGGCATCCTTCCTGCTTATGCTGAAAAGAGAGTCCCTACCTATGCCGAAATGGGAGCTTTTGAACAGGATATGGAAAACCATCAAATCATCATGGAATGAGGATTTTTTTTCAGATATTATAGTTGTAAATGCTTTGGTAGACATGTATGCAAAATGTGGAAGCATAGAAAAGGCACATAAATTGTTTGAAATAATGCCTCATAGAGAGGTTATCTCATGGAATGCAATGATTGCAGGATATGCAAAAAATAGATTTTTTTTTTAATCTTAAATTTTTTTCAAGCAAATGCAATTGGAAGCTATAAAGCTAGACTCCACAACTGTTACTAGCACACTCCCTACCTGCCTATGCCAAAATAGGAGCATTGGAACAGGGTATGGACATCCATCAAAGCATAAAAACAAAGGAATAAATTATCAGATGTTGCAGTTGCAACTGCCTTGGTGGACATGTATGCAAAATGTGGAAGCATAGAAAAGGCACATTAACTATTTCACAAAATACCCCAAAGAGATGCCATGCCATGGAATGTAATGATTTCAGGATATGCACATGTATTTTCCAAGGATGCTCTCAAAATCTTTGAATTAATGAAGCACTCTAGAACATATCCTGACATTGTAAGCTTTGCTAATGCTGGTGCATCATTAATTCCATTGCCCACCATGGCAGTCATGCCCTCCTGCTTTAGCTCTCAATTCCATTACATGAAACCCGATATCATTGTTCTCCTCATGTGTGGTCGCTTTTGTTGTAACCTGATGATTTTTGTGGCTTTGCCCAACGTTTGAGGAGAAGGGGTTGTGGTTACGGAGGGATTCGATTATGCGATATGGCTACCTCTTTGATAGTGTACCTGCAGCACAAAATGAGTACCACATGCAAGAAATGTTTTTTCGTACAGAGTCTCTCATTGAGCACACAAGCTTCAGGAGGCCTCTAATCTAGCTAAGTTATAGAGACCCTTCATGAATTTTAAGCGAGGAGGGCTTATTCGGCCGTGACAAATTTTTTGACAGAATTGCACAATATGAATATTTTACAAACGTAGAAACTGCAAATGGTAGGTGTAAAGCATACTACCTATGTGTGCAAAATTGGGAGCTTTGGAATAGTGTATGGACACTTAGCAAATTCATTTCTTTTTAAACAAAATTAATATTTTTTTAATTAATTATTATATATTACATTTTATATAATGTAAATTTATTTTTAAAATAAAATTATAAATATATAAGTTTAAAATTATGTTTTGTATATTTATTTTAATATTATATTATTTATTGTATATAATTATATTTATTATTTACTTTAATCTAATATATATTAAATTATGACATTATTTTAAAAATTTATATATTTATTTTATATAATTAATAACATAATTATATTGATTATTTATTTTAACCTAATATATATTAAATTATATCATTATTTTAAATTAATCTATAATTATTTAGTTATTATATTCAATATATTGTGTAATAGCATATATATAACTATATATTTATTTTAAAGTAATTAGTATTTTAATTATTTTAAATAAATTATTATTATTATTATTATAATTATTATTCTATGTTATATCATATATTATTTTATTAAACCTATATAATTATATATTCATTTTAAAGTAATTAATATTTTATTTATTTTAAATAAATTATTATTTTATTTATTTTAACTAAATTGGTTTATAATTATATTTATTATTTTAAAAAATAGAGACATAAAGGCAACTATATATTCAAAGTTATTCAACCAAATGCCTCCATCTTTTATGCTTTGATGGATGTCCATATCTTATTCCAAAGCTCCCTTTTGGGTGCAAGCAAAGAGGATATTGGCAAAGGGAAATCTTCATAATGAAATAGAATATTGGATTGGTTGATATTTGTTATACACTCTTCTAAGCTTGGAACCCAAGAACTTGTGTTACAAAAAAAAGAATGAATAAGATTTATATGGAAGCACTGATAAAGTCAATATGAGTTCCAGATTTAGTTCTATGATTCGATGCAACTAGCCCTTGTGATGAGATGCACTGGGTGGGTAATCATAGGAATAAGATCATTAGAAAATTATATCTGAGATATAGGAAGCATAGAGTAAATTTGATTGACCATCTTAAATCTCCTTTCTAAGTTATTTTCCCTTGTGGAATCCAAGAGAAATGTTAATCAATATGGTTATTCAATTGTTGGTAACTGTAAGTAAGTGAGTAATTTCTTGATGTTGAAACAATTGTGCTCCAATCTTTTTTATTTAGTCAAGTTAATGGATATAAGCATATTTATGTCTTAAGTATTTATTTATTTATTTCATATTTCTATGCTTTGGTAAATACATCTGACAAGGTCTTTGACAAAAAGCTAAACAGGAGAGCCTTTATATCACCTCAATCCAACTTCATTAAAGGATTTAAAAATAAATTAAAGCTACAAGGATTACATTTCTATAATAAACTTGTTAGAATAATATATATATATATTCTATTTATTTGATTTCATTAGCAATAGTTATACAATTAACTTTCATTCGTTCTCTCAACATTTTCACACCATAACAATAACTCGAATGACAACCATGTTAAATGACAAGACACTTTGAAGAATGATGAGTGTGGCATATACATAACTATAAATTAAAAGAGATCGTACTTGGGCTTTAAATTAAATGGATAAGGATAAATAATTACCTAAAAAATGTATTCTTAATAAATTCATCTTCCTTCACCTTATGAGAATTTACGTCGAGTTTATCAAATATTTCACTTGCTTTCCTAATAAATCCTTTTGGTTACAGTATACAACTTAATTCCTCTAATTAGGATCATATGATGAAAGTGAGTAATACATTTGTTGAAAACTTTTAGCAATATTTATATCACAAAAAAAAAAAATAGTTTATTTGATAGAACCTAAACCGAATCACTAAGGAATTATCTTATGCTCCATATTGATAAAATCCTTACAAGCATGCGCCTTAAAAATATTTATTTTTAGGGATGAAATTCATGTAACACCCATAATTTTGTATGCATTGGGGTGTCTATTATTAGAGTTGGATTTAAGACTATGTGTTAGGGGATGCATAGGTTGTGCCCCTAAGATTTCTCACACATGTTTCATAAGAATACGACATGCATAACTTGGGTAATTCACACAAGGTAACCCATCTCACATTGCACTGCATTTTCATGTTATTCACGAGAATCGAAATAGGGCCTCTGGAATTGGAGCTCGGAAGACTTCTAGAAAGTGAAACCCACCTTACCACTAAACTACATTGCTCAATTTCTTACATCCCCGGAAAATACCTTTGTAGCTACATTGCTTGTTTTTGTCGGGAGCAACTTGTCTTAAAGGAAATACTTGATGAATTCGAACGCCTCGTTTGGAAAATTCTTCCTCTTTGCTGCTATCTTCATACCCCATGAGATTTTCCTACCATGGAAAATCTATACACCTACAAAACCAGACAAAATCTATACACCTACAAAACCAGAAATGTGCATATACATGCAACAACTACCACAAGCACCACCATAATAAATGCATACCAAATTCATTGTAAAATTAGTAGCAAACTTCAAGAAAATCCTACACTCGATCACCTCAATGATACGAGCTTTGTGTCCTTCATGCTTTATGAATTTTAGCATAAAGACCACCATTTTGTAGGGCCCAGTTATAGTATGTACTTTGTAAAACTGAAACTGAATCTTCTAAAAAAATATCACAAATGACTATTTTATGTTTTGACAATTTTTGTAGTCTAATAAGACTAAAAAGGTGGGACACATACTTTATTAACTTTCTAAATTTTTATTTCCATGAAAAATGAAAAGAATTCAAATCTCACCAAGTTTATGCCATTGCACCATATTATGTCTATCTTTACACTGTTTCTTTAAACACTGTATTTGCATATTGTTTACCTATGAAAAAGCTTTTGTATCTTTTAGCAAGAGTTTAGTTAACCAAATAAAAAAAATGGAAGAGACAAATTGTAAGGCCATTGAAATATCTAGTTTTTTTGTACCCTTATGCCATTTGTAAGGTTATTGAAATTACCCTTCATTTCCATTTGGTACTTTAGTACTGAAACAATTATATTTAGCCGATAGGCTATTATGTGGGGGAACCCCACCGGGATCTCCTCCAGTCTGACGCCAACGTTTTCCTTTCTTTCTTTTCTAGGCATGCTCACTAAATTAGCACATTCCCCAAAATAACAGTCGTGCACATTTCTTCTCCATGATTTTATTGCTAATAAAAAAATACCAAAGTAGATCAGCCTATTGGCATAAGCATTATGCCTCATTGGTGCAAGTTCTAGTGAGATAGATAATTTATAAGACATAACATGCACTTAACTTTACCAACAAAGAGAGAAAAACTTGACCTTGCCATAAAAAAGAAAAAAAAAACTTTACATCATCAAAGAAAAAGTGAAAAAGAATATGTAGAAATTTCTAGTGATTGAGAAAATTATGTAAAACTTTTTATGATTATTTTAAAATACAATCTTATAATTTTTTTAATAAAATAAGGAAAGGACCTTCACTTTAGGAGATGTGGATTTAATATTGTAAAATTAATTTACAAAGTTAAATAAAAATTATAGCAATTAGTATTTTTACTACAATCTTAATTCTAATATATTTTTTTATTTTGATAAAATTATTAATGTGAGTTTTTTATACAAGTTTTTTATAAGATTTATTTTAGTGATGGACTATTGAATGTGATTTAAAAGATTGGTTAAAATTTAAAGAATAAACATGAAGACTAAAACTTGCACTTCAATAGATGGACATTTGATGTTTTCAAATTAACAAAAAAATGTTTATAAGAAGCTCAATTCTATTATTTTCACATAAGATTTATGTTGAAGTGAGGATCTAAAATGTATATTCAATTGATATATATTGTCCTTTTTTATCCATGTTAATTATTGTGTCTATTGAAGAGGATATCAAACATAAACTAAGGTGTTTTCACAACAAAAAGGCACAAGAGGCAAAGATTAGAGTTAAGATGAACTGAATCAAGGAAGGTGACAAGGGATCAAAATACTTCTTCAATATTCTCAAAGCAAAGAATAGCAAGGAAGCTATTGGTCCTTGTTGTGCCCTCAGCACACATGCCCCATTCGGAAATGGGGACCCTCTTTTTCTTTTAACTTGCTGGGTCATTTTTATCACCGCCTCATTTTGCGTGCCCCATTTTGGTGTCCCGGGTGGTCAGCGTACCTTCAAAGTCTCACCATAAGTTGACTGCACTTCTCCCTTTTAATTTTGTTAAGTTCTGGTGCCTCGCGGGGTCTCTCTGGCAGTTTGCCTCTGCCAACAGCCTCGGGCCCTGCCGGGCCTGACCCTTCAAGTTTCCCTTGCCGGGTTTCCCCTTCATGTCCGCCGTCTCGAACGGCGGATGGCTTCTGCCTTCCCGGGCCCCGGGTCCTAGCATCCTGATTTTCGTCCGTCGAAATTTGCAAAGTTTTGGATGCCTCTGTCTCCCAGGTCCGAACCTCCAGACTTCTGCGTCTGGAGTTCCGCATGATTTTCGCCGTTCCTGACAGCAGACTTGTGGCGGACTTTCGCCCTTCGGGCCCCGACTTCCCCTTCGCCACCAGTGATTTTCAAGTGAAATTTTTGAAGATGGCCGCCGCCTCGCGTCCTTCCAGCTTTCGGGCTCCAGACTTCTCACGGCTGTCCGTGGATTCAAATCCACCAACTTAATTGTCTGTCGTACGTGCATTTAATGCAGCCATTAATGGTAGTTGGGGTATAAATATCTTGCTCAAACCTGCCATTCTCACTTGTAAGTGTTGCAGAGAGAGGTCAAAGTGCTTGCTTGAGAGGATCCCTGTCTTCATAGATCATCTCCCTCGCACTCGTTGCCGCCACTTGTCGATCGTGGGTGGATTTCATGCCTTGCCGCATCGAGTGTCCGAGGTAGGTTTACCGTTTGCCCTCCCTGAACATTTTTTCATGATTTTGAACCTAAAGTGACAAACAACCTGGATCTAAAATGCATTAAAAAGATAAAACATGACACAACGCACAAAACCCACGTCCTCAAAACTCGAGAAAACCTTTGTAGCGCCCCCGTGGTCAATCCAGAGCTTTGTCCACGCACAGTTGTTCTTCGCAGGGGAATTCGCCCCTCCCGGGCCCGAACTCCTCTTTCACCGCCTAGACTTACATGAAATAACCAAAATTGCCAAATGGCTCCTCCATCCCCTGGGCTCGAAACATCGGACACTCGCTGGCAGCTCGCCGTCTGGCGTCACGAACTTGGGTTTTGGAGGCGACCTCCATTTTGACCTTACGGGCCCGGGCCTCCGGGCTTCCGTCCTCGGGATTCCGCGTGGTCTTCGCCATTTGCTATTGGCATTCACTAATCGCCTTCTAGCTCCCTAGGTCTCGGTCTGCAGACTTCCTTCCCCAGGATTCTGTTTGGTCTTCACAGTTGCAAATGGCAAATGCCTGGTATCCTTCCGCCTCCTAGGCCCCAGGCTTCCATTCGCTGTTGGGAACCCTGCATTGAACTCTGAGCATCCTCGACCGTGCCGGGCTCCGCCATCTAGGACTCCGTCCCTCCTCTGCCGTTCCGAAAGGGAAAATCTTGCCCGCCCTTCCGGGCTCCGCCTTCCTGGTCACCGTAAAACTAAAAAATGAAATCTAGCATCCAACTAAGGAGCCGGGTCCGGTCCACCGGGCCGCCCCCTCCAGACTTCCATTCGATGATCATTGTCTCGAACGGAAAAAGCGCTGCAGCATCCTGGCCCCTTTTGCCCAATCACTTGAAAATTGTAAAACTGCTAGCTGCCCTTAGGCCTGCCGGGCCCCGGACCCCAGGGTTCTGCTCCCGAAACTCCATTTTTGCTCGGCTGTTCTAAACAGCTAGCTCTGGACGGCTTTTTGGCCCTATACCTTCAGATGCTCCTAAACCAATCCAAATGATTTCATTTTTTTAATCTAATCTCGACCCACATGCTTAAATTAGGCCCTCTTTGTTACGATCCCTTTGAACCATCAAAATTCGGTTAGGAAAGATCTTCGGGTCGCTCGGCCCTATTTTCCCTTTCAAAATAGCATTCCTGCCAGGGAAGTCTGGACCTCGGGGCCCGGATTGTCCAGAAGCCCTCAATGAAAAGACTAATGACATCAGGAAATAGAGGTATCATTCTATGAACGATAAATTACTTAAAGTTGATTTCATCCATGAGATTTCGACTAACATGAAGAATTTCATGGTCAATTGCACTGACTATACCTTTTCTTGTAGGATATATGGAATCGAGTGCAGGACCTTCAGGGGCAGTTGCGGAAAGGGACAAAGGGAAGAAGTCAAGCAAGATTCCTCGAGGAAAAGAGGACAAGGATCAAATGAAGTATCAATTCCAGGGTGAACCTTTGCACTTGAAGATTGCCACAGATTGGAAAGAAATCACAGACACCAATATAGGCCATGTCAATATTAACGAACTCACACGAAGGGTCAGGATCAATCCGACGACCAAGAATGCGAGGCTAATTAGAAAAAGTGGAATTGCAAAAGTTGTCGACTTCCCTCCATCCCTCGTGGCCCCTGAATTGGTCATGGCTTATCGACAGGCATATCAACTGGATACAAGGACCATTGTCGACAAGGATGGTAACATTCTCGCCGACATGTCGGCTGAAGGAATCACAAGGACCTTCCACATTCCCACCTTCCAAGAAATTGAAACACCTACCATCGAGGAATGCCAGGCAGCATGGGATGATAACCCGGTAGGCTGCAAAAGGTTAATAAATCAGCATTGGCTTAAAGAAAAATGGGGCAGCGCTACGAAGGTTCCTCATGAACTCTTTCATAGTGATTTCCATGAAGATTACCACGACTTGGTCACAATGCTGAGCACGGTTATGGGTCTCCCTACGGCTGCCTTCTTTCAGAAGTGGATGGTGTACTTCACCGAGCAGATCCTTTGTGGGAATGAGGAAGTCACCACAAAGTCCTCATTCTACATTGGGCGGTATAATAAGCAACTGCTTCCATGAGCAGTTCGTCAATGTAAAGAAGAGTTCCAAGTTCTACATGACTTCATATCTCATTTACTCCTTGGAAGACTAGGGACAATACAACGGGTTGTTTGTGGCACCCGATCAGGAGCAGGGTCAAAGACTGAAGGCCTATGAAAAGTATCCCCAGCTCCAATATCAAAACTTCAAAAGGGAGTACTGCAAAGTAAATGATGCCTTCACCGGCCATATCATCAGAATGATTGCCGAGGATTTTGAAAGGATGGTTTTCCATAGTGCTCAGGAATTCTTGAAGCAATACGCCTTCCTCTTCATTCAATACCCAAAGTTCACATACATCCATGCCCAAGGCTTCACCAAAAGGCCGAGTAAATTTCCTCGATACCCCAACGACCAGATTATCCTATTGGAGCTTTCTTGGTAGCTCCAACACATACAAGAAATCTTCAGTGGCAAACACATAGCAGGGATCTCTTATCCCATGACCCTCGGTCAAGGCATGTATAAATTACAAACTTCCTAGTGTGCTGGTAACTCTGAGAAAGAATTGAAGGATTCTCATTTTCACATGCACACTACTCGCCCGCGAATGGACCCATATGGGCATGTAAGGAAGGCACTAGGACCAGGGTTTGCTCATTTGCACCACATTGAGGACTTCTGGGCGGATTGTCAAGATGACAAGGAAGTGTGGGCAAGGCACTATATGTAGATGATTGCATATTTTGTAAGAAAGGTGCAGCCATTTCCCATACTAGATCAAGTTGAAGAGGACGAAAGCACCATAATGGACCCCAGGTACCCCGCAGTCGCCAATTTCCTGATACCAACAATAGATTGGGACAAACAAGAGGTTGATGACCTCAATATAATAACCAAGCCAATCTTGGCCCGTACCAAAGAGTGGGCGGATGGACAGGTGGCCTGATTAAAACAACAAGGGGTGGTCTTGACATATGAAGGGATCAAGAGCGAGCCAAGTGCCATAGAGGATGTAGCTGCTACAAATTCAATGGGCGGGACATCCAAGTCTCCTCTAGTCACTAGATTCAAGAAGAGAAAAGAGATAGAAACAAAGTAGTCTCCTGACCCCAAGGTTTATACAAGGAATGATTCAGAAGGCTCACCTTCCAAGAGACTTAAGTAAACAGGGAGTACGACAGAGCGGCCCTTAATCCAAGAAGAAGAGGTGAAAGGTACTGATCAAATAAAACCTATTTTGGCTCCCCCATCGTCTACCTCCTTGGCCATGGCTGCCACATCCCCGCCGGCGGTGGACATCTCTATCCATCTTGCTCCTTCACCTCTAACCGATCCTGTGATAATAATTGACTCTTCCTCCACCATGACTACTCCTCCTTCATCCGCTACCATGCCACCCACTACGTCAGTCCCTTTAGCTATGGTGACGGCACCAATGCCTGCTTCTGCTTTGCCTGAGGCCTTCTCCAAACATATGCAGAATATCCCCTCCGAGCTGTCCTAGATCCTTATGGATCCCACTCTTTAAGCAGCTTTAGCTCAGGTCCTCGCTACTGCCAAACCTTCACAGCCTCTGACAGGGCCGCCAGCTATGGAAGCCACCATGATAATCTCTAAGGAGTGGGAGAAACGAGAGTGAGAAGCGTCAAATTCATTTGAGGAGGAGGTTGATGAATATCACAAACAACCAGAATATGAACATCGGACGATCGATAGGGTTGCCTATGAAGAGGAAGGAACTGGTTCCTTAGAGAGCAGGGATAAGGAGGAGGATGCTAGTGGTAGGGTCATAGTGCAAGCCTTCAACGATGATCTTGAGGAAGAGCTGGCCTGGAAACCGAAGGGTGCTGAGGCAGATGCATGGAGGTCACCTCTTGGAGAAGGAGGACAACAACAAGAAGACAATCCAGAAGAAGACAAACCTAAGGATGAGGTTCAAGCTGTCAAGAGCCTCAAAATTGAGCAACCCTAGAAGCACACACATGAGGTTGAGCAAACCAAAGGAGAGGAGCGAAAGGAAATAGAAAAGAAAGAAAGTCCCAGGCAGTAATTATCCGCCAAGCCTCCTATTAAGCGCCTTGTGTTCATCCAGGACTTTGATGAAGAAGAAGGAGACACCACTAAGGAGAAAGAAAATTCGCCAGAAGATAAGAAAACAAAAACCTTAGCCAAGGGGGGAAAAGGTGATCATGAATCACCTAAAGAGAAGGCTTCCATGCCTAAATGGCTAGAGGGGCAGCTTGAAAAGAAAGCTCCCATGCTAAAAGACCCAAGAGCAAGGCTAGAGGCTATCTTAGCCCGAGGACAAATTACAACCAAAAAAGAGAAGAAGCTTAAAATAAGATCCATGGTAACAATGGATGCTTCTGGGTCTCGAGCTGTGCAGATAGCAACACCTGTGGTATGCCAGACTGGTGTGAGTTATAACATCTCCACCCTTGATTTATGAACTACCACCAGAGATCAGAAGGTGGGACACCTTGAGGAGTTAATGGCTACGGTGGTACACTTGATAAAGTAGGACAAGGTTTCAAAGGATGAGCTCAAAGTGCAGGTGGCTGCTTTGACGGATTATATCGAGCAATGGTGTTCAGTGGATGACCTGCCTACGACATTCTCAGCTCCACCTCAACTGTTATCCAAAGAATAGATTGATAAGATGGAAAGGAGAGAGAATTTGGAAAAGACTACAGAGAGTTGGTCCCAACAGGTCCTGTACGTCGAGAACATGGGTATTAGCCAGGCTGTTCGGATAGCCAACATGTTCTTGGATCTATAGCAATCTTTGGAAAGCACGAGGAAGCTCTGCACCGACTTCCCTGCAACATATGACTTCACACTTCCAAAGATCGAGGCTATCCTTTAGTTTCCAAAGGCCACATGGGAAAAGGAGCTTGCATTCAACAAGGATGACCATTGGCTGATGGATGTATGGAGGTGGGATTTTGACAACAGGAAGGAAAGGCTGGAGAAAATAATGAGTAAAGTGGATCCAGACATCGAGTGGATCAAAGAGATCAGGGCAGAATGTGCTCAATACCTCAAATTGATGATGGAATATGACATCCCCACAGTACAGATGGATCCGGAAAAGGTAAAACCTTACTTCCAGAAGAAAATGGAGGATAGGATGTCTGGCGAAGTAACGGTGGAGTTCATGAGTTTTGCTGCCTGTGCCTTCAATCAATCAGAGCTATTTAGGGATCAGGGTGCAAAGTACAATGAGGACTGGAAGAAGCTAGAGGATAATACAAAGGAATGAAGCTACCAAATGTTGCAGTACGAGATTATTGAGGTAGACAAGCTCCAACCCGTCATCCTAAAGTTTATGTAGTATACAGCTTCAAAGAAGCAGGAGGGAAGCCCTCCTGATGGTGAAGAGCTCCTCAAGGAGTAGCTACAGTAAAACAACAATCAACAAAAAACGAAATTGCTACATTGCCGTCACTAGAGGACGAAATAGGGAAAGGACAAAATGTAATTTTAAATTGTAATATATTGAGGGTTGGTGAAACCCTATTTTGTAATGAATCTTGGCCACTCAATAAAAATTAATCTTGGCCATTCATTTAACTTTTTGGGCACTATAAATAGGGCTCTCCTCTCATTTGCAAAGGGAGTTGAGTTGTTGTAAAGACATGCTGTAGAAATTTATAATGAAAATATATTGACTTGGTGCATTTTTTGGGTTTTTTACATGTTACTTGATTCAACCTCCATTGTTAAATGCTTTAACTAGATTTATATTGCTATTTTAGTTAGCTTTATCCTTGCTTTGATAGATTTTAGAAATGTTGTTCTGTAATTGTGAAAATTTGTGCTGTGTAGATGCCTTCTTAGTCCATACTTTTTTCTATTTGCTGCTGGTAAATGGCCATGTAAAGTTAGTTTGGGCTTAAATTTAAATTTTCTCCTCACTTTCATCTTTGTTCATGCATGCAAATGGTGAATGAAAGGTGAATTATTTGTAGACCTTAGAAGATAGCACAAATTTGATGAGACTGTGAGATTTCTGGTTAAGTGGAATATTCTTTTCAGGAAGCTGTCCATTGCAGGAACTCCATGATTACTGTTCACAGTTAGTTGTAGGTCCAGGGACCCATCATCCTCTCTGCTCTTTTTTCCTTTTTTTTAGAAGTGATCTATAACAAGGTTCATTGCACATTGCAAAGCTAAATCCAATGATAAAAATGGAGTTCAAGACTGCTGTTCAAGATAATCATTTAAGCTTTCCCATATCCGTTCCTCCCTTTCCTCCAAACCTTGGGGTTCAACATTAAATATAGGACAACGACTTCCCCATCTTAGGAACTCCATTTCAAGAACCAAATTCCCATACTTTGTAACTCATTTGTAAGTATGCCTTGTGATTCCAACAAAATCACATCAAACAACTGAGATATTCCAAGCACTGTTAAGACTTGACATTAGTGACCTTGGGATAGTGTTCTACAATCTAATTGTGGAAGATTGTCTTCCAAGAGAGGTGATGCATCTATGCATTGCCTGTGTTGAGAAGTGCATAAAAACACTCATCAACAGAACTGGCGCTAGAAGGAGGGCTGACATGTTGGGAATACAAAGCTGAAGGTTGGAAGTGATTCATTTTATGCCCTCCTCCTCCTAACGCCATCAACAAAAGTGAAGCTGGATCGAATCAGATCATTCTCCCCAAAAAGGTTTTGAAGAGTTTTGCGGTCAACACCAAATAAGGGAGAACTCTAAGAGTTGCAGCCTCCTACTAGGGAAAAACGAACCAAAGGAAGTAGCGCTGCTTCTTCCTCTTCCTTCATTCCACCCACTTCCATTCCACATTCACCCTCATTTAGTTGGCATTCGTCTTCCACCCGACCACCCGAAACTGCGTTTCCACCTCACATCTCTGGTAGCCAGGGGATTGCTTCCCTCCCGACCCTTCCAACCCAAGGTACTGTCCAAATGGACGCAGCTCAGGTATAGGCCCAAATTGCTATTTTATTGCAGGCACAAACCCAACTTGTCATTCTTCAACAGTGGATACCACCTCCACCTCTCGCCATGGCTTGGTTGGCACAAAATTATTCACCGATACATTTTGCTGCTTATCACGATATGCCCAATAATCCGGAAAGCTTTTGTTCGAAGTTCAATCGTTGTGACCCACAGAGGACAGCTGAAGAACATATCAAAATATTCGAGACAACTATTACCAAAATGCAGGTTGATCATGAGGATGTTGCATGCTGCCTTTTTCCACATTCGATGGGCGAAGAAGCCTTCTACTGGTACATCAATTTTCTGAGGGGGTCTGTTACCTCATGGAACCTAATGAAGAATTCTTTTTTGCAAAAGTATAAGATCCCGATCAGTCCCTCAGAGTTATATAGGCAGTTTATGTCCATCAGGAGGGAGGTCAACGAACCCATTGGATCCTTCAATGACTGTTTTCATTGGGCCTTTACGAGGCTGTAGGACCCATACCTTCATAATGATGCCGCAACTCTCCCAGTTTACTATGTGGCGTTAAACAACCTCACATCACCCCTAGTAAAAAGGATGCGTCTGCCACCCGCTTCATTAGTAGTGGCCTACACAGAGGTTGTTATTGTCAGTGTAGATTTGGGGTAGAATATCTCCGGCCTGTTGCCCTCGTTGGTGCCAGTGGTACACCCAATGCAGATCTAAGGGCTCAATTAGGAATTCGCTCATTAGACCCCTCTTATGAACCAGATACCTCAGTTTCCCATCATCCCACAACCAGGGCAGAAACTGAATTATGCGCCTCCCATGCCTTCATATTTGCAGCCTCGGCCATAGCACAACTACTCTCAGGTTGCCCCACAATAGCAAGTGTATTCACAATAGCCCCAGGCACCATTATACCTACCGGGGTCAGAATTTCCTCCAGCACATTAGAACCAGCCGGCAGCTCCACCCGTTTTTCTCCAAAATCCAACGCGACAACTAGACAACACCATTGAGAAAGACAAGTTAGAGGAACTGATAGAGATGATAAGGAAAATTTCCACGGAGATGACGCACCTAAAAAATTAGAATAATCAGTTGTAGGCCTCCCAGTGTAACCTCCAAGCCAATCTTAATTGGGATAATCGAGACAATAGGGATAATAGGGATAATCGAGATGCAAGCAACTCCTCTAGGCAGAATTATGATAGGGGACAAAATGTTAATCAAGATTCTAAAAGGAGACCTTCTCAAAGGCAGAATCGCACGTGGAATACAAGGCCCAATAATGGAGGTGTCCCTACCCCTTTTGACCAGCTGGTCAGCAATGAAAAGACAACTAGTGGAGTATACCTTGCCGAGGCCGCCTTGTTCAGATGGTGTCGGATTCACAAAACCAGCCGGCACTCCAAGCTGGATTGCCTTGAATTCCAGACAGCTGCTAAAATATTCCAAGTAGAAGTACAAAATGCAGTTGATAGTGCCGGCTGCAGGGACATCATCCCATCTGAGTCGTATGATTCCTCCTATCTCATGGTCAACAAAGCACCGTTTCCGCAAGGCGACCGCAATGAGCCCGAAGTCGAGCATGCTCCTGTTAAGGGTGAAGAAGTGCAAGAGGTAAGTAATAAACAAACTTTAGCTCAACTTTTCGATTCTGTAGACAATGGTCCACCAGAAAAAGAAGAACCCTACATAGATGAGGTCCACATGTTCCATCAAAGATCAACTCCCTACTTCCTTAGAAATAGGCAGGTAGGTGGACCCTTTACAACCTCTACTCCACCAAACAATTTCGCCACCTTGCCTGATCCTAATGCCAGTAACAACCCTGGACTTCCCCATATACCCACCTAATATCTTAATAAGAGTGGGCCTCAAAATCCGTCACAGAATCAGCCTCAAGGCCAACCCCGAAACCAATCAAGCCAAACTAAAGTCCAACCTCCCAACTTTGCTATAGGTCAAGCCTTTAGTCCGAAAATTGAGCAAATGGGTGAATACATGGTAGAGGAGTTCAAAAGGGTAAAAATTAGTTTATTAGCCTTTGAACTACTCAGAGTCCTTGCCGTAAGGCACACCTTCTTTAGGGTCCTTAATGGGACCTCATCCTCCAGCACAACACAGGAAACATTAGCTAAGAGAGTTACCTTTGAAGAACCTAGGCAAGAACTGGTGATACAAGATAATACTGGGAAAAGGAAGGATGTTCCCATAAATCAATCCGTGGGTAAGCAAATAGAAAAAGAACTAGATCAGAACATTAGGCAGGGTTCTAAGGATCACCCATCGAGGCAGACCATGGGTAAAGTTGGTGATAAGAATGGGGGTCAGGTAGCTCACATGGATAGCCTATGGGCATCTTCCAAGGAAGATTGAAAACTCCTTTCCTTACCACCATTAGGATATTTGGGAAGAACTTGTATAATTGCTTGCTTGATTTAGGGGCGTCAACAAATGTTATGCCTTTGGAAGTATGTAAAGCTCTTGGAATCACTCCCACGCCTTCAAGAAGGAAAGTGACCGAGCTGGACAAAACAGAGATCAACATCGTGGGAGAAATAAATCGGATCTCGATGCAAATTGCTATAGACCCAAGGATACGAAAAGTCATTGATATTCAAGTGGCTGACATTCCCGATGCATATGGGATCATACTAGGGAGGGAATTCACCAAAACACTGAATGAATATACTACCACAGACCTCTCTGACATGTGGCTACCGTGGAAGGGGTTGCCAAACCAAATCCGTATTGACCACGAACCCCATATGAAATATATGATCACGGAATACAACAATCTCAGCGAAGTGCTATTTGTTGAAACAAAACTGGGAAATTACTGTCCCTTTGCCTGCCAAAATGAGTTTGAGCCTCAGGAAGAATGCGCTACCGAAGTTCTCTGAGTGTTATGTAGTCCTCCGACCGATTGTATTCCAATTCCTCCGAGTACGGAAATGTTGGTACAAGTAGATGACAAACATGATAAAAGTGAAAACTAGGGACTACTCAGTGGTTTCCAAGAGTTTATAGAAAAGTGTGCAAGGGATTAGCTCAGCCTAGGCGCCCGAATGAATTTCCAGGATCTCTTATTACCAAATTGGTGCAGTATTCACAATGCTGCCCACTCTGAATTTGATTGCTGCTTATGTCGAATAGCAATGGACCATGTTAAGAAATCAACTGCCCTCAAGAAAGAAACACCAAAGGAGCTACTGACATAACCACCCTTTGTTCAACACACTGGGTGAAAAGATTCCCCTAAGATTGCGGAGGCAACTGCCCAATCAAGGAGAGGCGAGAACTTAGTTGGACCCGAAGTCAAAGAACTTTTCAAACTTTGGACACTTTGATTTGATGGGTCCAAGTCAAAACAAGGAGCCAGTGCCGGGTTTGAACTCATTAGCCCAATGGGTAAGAGCTTTCTTGCCACCCACATATTACAGTTTTATTGCACCAATAACATAGCGAAATATGAGGTGTTAGTCCATGGTCTTCTCATGGCCTTGAAGAAAAATGTCAAAATGCTGCAAGTTTTTGGGGATTCTGAACTCGTAGTTAAACAAGTTAGAAAATTGTACTCCTGCCATGACAAAAGACTTGCAAACTATAGACACAGGGTTTGGGATCTCCTAGAAGGCTTAGATGCATTCAATCTACACCTAATTCCCCATACCCAGAATCGTACAGCTGATGCCTTGGCTCAAGCAACCAACACTTTGTAACCCCTCTCTTTTTCTGAGCTTAAGAAATTTATAGTTGAGTTGACATCTATGCCATCGGTCCTGGATAATGTCACTCATTTCTAGGTCTTCAACGATGACAAACATATTCTTGAATTCATCACAAGTTCTGATGTCTTCGCAACCCAAATAATTGATAAAGCTGATCTGTAGGAGGCTGAGTGGGATATAGAGGGGGTTATTAACCTAAAAACCAATACCATTCCCAGGGGCACGGTTCAGCTGGAACGTATATTTGATTTGGCTCAAATCAGAGACCAGAACCAACAAACAAAGAAGGAGGCCATAAGCAACCATTGCGATGCCCACAACCTCAGGACAACTGAGGAGATCAAGAATGTTTTTATTGGAAAAGTATGCACGCCTGAGGAAAATGAGGGAATCATTGGTGCTTTGCAGAAATATCCTAACGTGGTGGCATGGAGCTATGAGGATTTAAAGACTTATGATACCTCTATCATCACGCACACCGTCCCTCCCAAGACAAAAGTGAGACCATTCCGTTAGCGGCAGCATCCTATTAATGCCTTGTTGGAACCCTTCATTTACAAAGAGGTGTAGAAGTTTCTTTCGGCAAGGATTGTTTTCCCGGTCAGACATTCTACATGGGTGGCCAACTTGGTCCCGGTCAGGAAAAAGAATGGGGAAATTAGATTGTGTGTTGACTTCCGTAATTTGAACCGAGCTTCGGAGAAGGACAACTATCCAGTGCCTTCATTAGATGAGGTGTTGCAGATCGTCAATGGATCCCAAATGATGTCCTTCCTCGATGGATATTCTGGGTACAACCAGGTGATGGTATAGTATGAAGACCATCATAAAACAATGTTCACCACTAAGTGGGGAACATTTGCTTACAAGAGAATTCCTTTTGGGCTCATCAACGCTGGTGCCACCTTCCAACACGCCATGGATATCGCCTTCAAGGATCTGATTGGCAAGTGCATAATCATCTACATGGATGATTTAACTGTGTTTTCTAAAAGATGAGGTGATCATGTTTCTGACCTATGCAAAGTGTTTCAGAGGTGTAGGGAGTTTGGAGTTTCCCTTAACCCCAAGAAATGCATTTTCAGAGTGACTGAAGGAAGATTACTCGAACACATCATTTCAGAACAAGGAATCTCCATAGACCCTGAACGTATCGAGTCCTTGCTGAAAATCCCACCCCCAGGCAGCAAGAAAGAATTAAAATCCTTCTTTGGGAAGATCAACTTCGTCAGGAAATTCATCACGAGTTTCATGGAGATTGTTAAACCCCTCAATGCTATGTTGAAACAGGATGCCAAAGTTGAATAGACTCCCGAGGCCAAGCAGGCCTTTGAAGAGATCAAACGGGCCATTGCTGAGGCACCTGTGTTAGTTAGTCTGGATTATCTGAAGCCTTTCTACATCTACTCATTTGCTTCAGAACATTCTTGTGCTAGCATCTTGACACAAAAAGAAGATGAAGGAAATGAGCACCCTATCACCTTCATGAGTGCCCCCTGAAGGACGCGGAGTTGCGATACCACAATGTAGAAAAGCAGGTGTATGCTCTCGTTAGAGGGGTAAAGAAATTTTAGCATTATATCCTGCGCAATAAAGTGTTTTCCATTGTCCTAGACCCAGTGGTGAAAACGCTGCTCATGCAAAATGAATTGGGAGAATGAAGAGCCAAATGGGTCACCCTACTCTAGAATATGACATGGAGATCCAACTGATGAAGTTGGTGAGAGGACAGGCACTTACTCACACAATTGCTAAAGCTGCAGCCGAGGCTGGACCAGAACTCACTGTGCAACAGTAGTAGCTCGAGGATGTCTCCCCAAGAGAATGGTACAAGAATGTCATTTATTATTTGTTGAACCACAAGTGCCCGCCTCACCTGTGGGGGGTCCAAAAGCGTGCCCTTAGATTGAAAAGCAATGGTTACATGTTACAAGGGTCCATTTTATACAAGAGAAATCATGAAGGCATTTACTTAAGGTGCCTGGGCAATGAGGAAGAAGACCGAGTCCTAAAAGAGTTTCATGACAAATTTGGCACTGGCCATGGATCTGGTCCCTCCACTGCACACCAAATACTAAGAGAGGGATATTATTGGCCCGCTGTCTTCAAGGATGCTCATTGTCATGTTCGCTCATGTCACACATGTCAGACCGCCACCACCAAGGAAAAGAATGCTGCTATCCCATTGCAGCCTGTGCTGGAGGTAAGTTTGTTCGCACAATGGGGCCTCGATTTCATCGGTCCGGTAAGCCCTCCATCATCTGTGAGACATAGGTACATTCTTACCGCAACTGATTACTGCACTAGATGGACAAAAGCAATTGTATGTAAGCGATGCATGACTAAAGTAGTTACTAATTTTTTAGAAAGTTTTATTCTAAATCGCTTTGGCTGTCCTTATTCTTTGGTGTGTGACAATGGACCTGCTTTTGCTTCATTAAAATTTTTTAGCTAGGCATTTGACTACGGGATCGCCCCTAAGTTTTCATCCAATTACTACCCTCACGGCAATAGCCTCGCTGAGTCCACAAATAAAAACCTGATTACTGTGATCAAGAAACTGCTAGATAGGAATCCCAAGGATTGGCATACCCAACTCCATTTCACCCTTTGGGTTGACTGTACTCACCATAAGGCTACCCTTGGCGATTCCCCATTCCACCTCATTTACGGCCTAGAGCCCATATTTCGTATCCATCTGAAGATTCCCACTCTATAATTTATCAACAACTTTTATTAGGGAGGAGATCGTAGAGAAGCTCTGTTAGCTAAGCTCTTGCATTTAAAGGAAGTCTGAGACCGTGCAATAGATTTTTTTTCCAAACATCAGGGCGTGGTTAAGAGATGGTTCGACCATTGAGCCAAAATCAAGGCCTTTAGAATTGCAGATTTGGTCCTGTAGTGGGACAAGACCCATGAAAAGAAAGGGGGACACAACAAATTCGACAAGCTTTGGCTTGGCCCCTTTCAAATAGCTGAGATTTTGGAAGACAATGCCTATCGCCTAAAGACCTTAATTGGTGAAAACGTCCCATTGCTAGTCAACGGAAAGCACCTAAAGCATTACTTCCAAGCTTGAGCTCTCTTGAACTCTTCTTTGTAAATATTTGTGTATAGGTTAGAGTAGGTTGCTCTTTTGATTTTCTTGCGTCTTTCTATTTTGCGTCACTCTTTTTTCCTTTTGTCTTGGCTGTTTTGTTTTGAAAGGATGTTCCCCGCCCCTTGCGGTGGTTGTGCTCGCTTGACAAATGTTCACTTCGCTGTCCGTCCTTGGTGTCCTTCGGCTAAACATTCACTCTCGACCATTGGTATCTGAAAGTTGCTCATGAATGATTTCTTTGTTTGAACTCTTCCTTAGAACTCAACCCTTGGTTGGATCTCTTTACGCACATCTCAGATCTCGCACAAAACACATAATAATCATTTCCAAAGGATTGTACCATGCTTGCTATGACACCCTAGTGAGCAAAAAATCTTAAGTTTGCTCCAGTGACCACTGTGGTCCCAAACCCACTGTAGGCTTCAATGCTTACCCGGTCGAGCAAAAAGACAAATGAGAAAATGTACATTGAAAGGAATATCAAAACGGAAGAGAAAAGGAATTCTAAAAACTAAGCGACCGTATGGGTGTACAGATAACTCTACCAAGGCTATGGATGCCCGGCCGACAGTAGAGCAATATCCATGGGATTACAGCGACAACTTCGTCGAGGCTATGGATGCCTGACTGGCAGCGGAGCAATGTCTGGGTTACTTTTGGTGTTGGACAGTTTATGTAGCTTGCTCGATTGGATTAGCAACCCTTGGTCACCATCCCACGGAAAGGAATGAATTCACTACACACACTTCTAAGATGTCCTATGGACTAACCTAATTAAGGATCCCATTTTTTCAGTTCACCTTTGGAAGTCTACTCCTGGTCTGTGAAACCAAAGATTTTGGGTCCTAGATGAATATTTATCTTTAGAACGCTCAGGAGCGTTTCCCAGCAGAGTCGCCATTTGTTGTGCCCTCAACACACACGCCCCATTCAGAAACGGGGACCCTCTTTTTCTTTTAACTTGTCGGGTCATTTTTGTCGCTGCCTCATTTTATGTGCCCCATTTTGGTGTCCCAGGTGGTCAGCATACCTTCAAAGTCTCACCATAAGTTGACCACAGTTCTCCCTTTTAATTTTGTCAAGTTCTAGTGCCTCGCGGGGTCTCTCTAGCAGTTTTCCTCTACCAACGGCCTTGGGCCCTGCCAGGCCTGACCCTTCAGGTTTCCCTTGCCGGGTTTCCCCTTTGTGTCCGCTGTCCCGAACGGCGGATGGCTTCTGCCTTCTCGGGCCCCGGGTCCCGGCATCTTGATTTTCGTCCGTCAGAATTTGCAAAGTTTTGGTTGCCTCCATCTCCCAGGCCCGAACCTTCGGAGTTCTGCGTGATTTTTGCCGTTCCTGACGGCAAACTCGTGGTGGACTTCCACCCTCCGAGCCCCAACTTCCCCTTCGCCACCGGTGATTTCCGAGCAAAATTTTTGAAGATGACCACCACCTTGCATCCTTCCGGCTTATGGGCCCCGGACTTTCCGCCGCCATCTGTGGATTCAAATCCACCAACTTAATTGTCCGTCGTACGTGCATTTAATGTGGCCATTAATGGCAGTTGGGGTATAAATATCTTGCTCAAACTTGTCATTCTCACTTGTCAGTGTTGCAGAGAGAGGTCAAAGTGCTTGCCTGAGAGGATCCCCGTCTTCGTAGATCATCGCCCTCGCGCCCGTTGCCACCACTTGTTGATCGTGGGTGGATTTCACGCCTTGCCGCATCGAGTGTCTGAGGTAGGTTTACCGTTTTCCCTCCCTGAGCATTTTTTCATGATTTTAAATCTAAAGGACAAACAACCCAGATCTAAAATGCATTAAAAAGATAAAACATGACACAACACACAAAACCCACATCCTCAAAACTCGAGTAAACCTCTATAGTGCCCCCATGGTCAATCCGGAGCTTCGTCCATGCGCGGCTGTTCTTCGCAGGGGAATTCGCCCCTCCCAGGCCCAGACTCCTCTTTCGCCACCTGGACTTATATAAAATAACCGAAATTTCCAAATGACTCATCCATCCGTTGGGCCCAGAACATCGGACATCTGCCGGCAGCTCGCCGTCTGGCGTCACGAACTTGGGTTTTGGAGGCGGCCTCCATTTTGACCTTACGGGCCCGGGCCTCCGGGCTTCCGTCCCAGGGATTCCACGTGGTCTTTGCTGTTTGCTGTTGCCATTCATCGACCGCCTTCCAGCTCCCCAAGTCTTGGTCCGTGGATTTCCTTCCCCGGGATTCTATGCGGTCTTCGCAGTTGCGAACGATGAATGCCTAGTATCCTTCTGCCTTCCGGGCCCCGAGCTTCCATTCGCTGTTGGGAACCCTACATTGAACTCTGAGCATCCTCGACCGCGTCGGGCTCTGCCATCCGGAACTCCGTCCCTCCTCTGCCGTTCTGGAAGGGAAAATATTTCCCGCCCTTCTGGGCTCTGGGCTCCGCCTTCCTGGTCGCCGTAAAAATAAAAAATGAAATCTAGCATCCAACTGAGGGGCCGGGTCCGGTCTGCTGGGCCGGCTCCTCTAGACTTCCGTATGATGATCGCCATGTCGAACGACGAAAGCGCTGTGACATCTCGGCCCCTTTGGCCCGATCACTTGAAAATTATAAAACTGCTAGCTGCCCTTAGGCCTGCTGGGCTCCGGACCCTGGGGTTCTGCTCTTGGAACTCTGTTTCTGCTTGGCTGTTCCAAACAGCTAGCTCTGAACGTCTTTTCGGCCCTATACCTCCAGATGCTCCTAAACCAATCCAAATTATTTCATTTTTTTTAATCTGATCTCGACCCACATGCTTAAATTAGGCCCTCTTTGTTACAATCCCTTTGAACCATCAAAATTCGGTTGGGAAAGATCTCCTGGGTCGCTTGGCCCCGTTTTCCCTTTCAAAACAACATTCCTGCCAGGGAAGTCTGGACCTCCGGGCCCAGATTGTCTAGAAGCCCTCAATGAAAAGATTCATGACATCAAAAAGTGGAAGTATCATTCTATGAATGATAAATTACTTAAAGTTGATTTCATCCATGGGATTTCGACTAACATGAAGAATTTCATGGTCAATTGCACTGACTATACCTTTGCTTGCAGGATATATGGAATCGGGTGCAGGACCTTCGGGGGCGGTTGCAGAAAGGGACAAAGGGAAGAAGTCGGGCAAGATTTCTCGAGGAAAAGAGGACAAGGATCAAATGAAGTATCAATTCTAGGGTGAACCTTTGCACTCGAAGATTGCCACAGATTGAAAAGAAATCACCGACACCAATATAGGCCATGTCAATATTGACGAATTCACATGAAGGGTCAGGATCAATCCGACGACCAAGAATGTGAGGCTGATTAGACAAAGTGGAATTGCAAAAGCTGTAGGCTTCCCTCCATCCCTCGTGGCCCCTGAACTGGTCATGGCTTGTTGGCAGGCATATCAACCAGATACAAGGACCATTGTCGACAAGGATGGTAACGTTCTCACCGACATGTCGGCTAAAGGAATCACAAGGACCTTCCACATTCCCACCTTCCAAGAAATTGAAACACCTACCATTGAGGAATGCTAGGCAGCGTGGGATGATAACCTGACATGCTACAAAAGGTTAATAAATCAGCATTGGCTTAAAGAAAAATGAGGCAACGCTACGAAGGTTCCTCACGAACTCTTTCATAGTGATTTCCATGAAGATTACCATGACTTGGTCACAATGCTGAGCACGGTTATGGGTCTCCCTACGGCTGCCTTCTTTCAGGAGTGGATGGTGTACTTCATCGAGTATATCCTTCTTGGGAATGAGGACATCACCACAAAGTCCTCATTCTACTGGGGGGTTTAATAAGCAACTGCTTCCATGAGCAGTTTGTCAATGTAAAGAAGAGTTCCAAGTTCTACATGACTTCATATCTCATTTACTCCTTGGCAAACCGGAGACAATACAACGGGTTGTTTGTGGCACCTGATTAGGAGCAGGGTCGAAGACTGAAGGCCTATGACAAGTATCCCCAGCTCCAGTACCGAAAATTCAAAAGGGAGTACTGCAGAGTAAATGACGCCTTCATCGACCATATCATCAGAATGATTGCTAGGGATTTTGAAAGGAGGGTTTCCATAGTGCTCGGGCATTTTTAAAGCAATATGCCTTCCTCTTCATTCAATACCCAAAGTTCACATACATCTGTGCCAAAGGATTCACCGAAAGACTAAGCAAATTGCCTCGATACCCCAAAGACAAAATTATCTTATTGGAGCTTTCTCGGAAGCTCAAACACATACAGGCAATCTTTAGTGGCAAACACATCACAGGGATCTCTTATCCCATGACCCTCGGTCAGGGCATGTATAAATTACAAACATCCCAGTGTGCTGGTAACTCTGAGAAAGAATTGAAGGATTATCATTTTCACATGCACACTACTCGCCCGCGAATGGACCCATATGGGCATGTAAGGAAGGCACTAGGACCGGGGTTCGCTCATCTGCACTACATTGAGGACTTCTGGGTGGATTGTCAAGACGACAAGGAAGTGAGTGCAAGGCATTATATGCGAATGATTGCATATTTTGTAAGAAAGGTGCAGCCATTTCCCATACCAGATCAAGTTGAAGAGGACGAAAGCACCATAATGGACCCCAGGTACCCCGTAGTCGCCAAATTGTCGATACCAATAATAGAATAGGACGAACAAGAGGTTGACGACCTTGATATCATAACCAAGCCAATCTTTTCCCATACCAAAGAGTGGGCGGATGGACAGGTGGCCTGATTAAAATAGCAAGGGGTGGTCCTAACATATGAAGGGCTCAAGAGCGAGCCAAGTGCCACAGAGGATGTAGCTAATACAACCTTAACAGGTGGGACATCCAAGTCTACTCTAGTCACCAAATTCAAGAAGAGAAAAGAGACAAAAACGGGGCAGTCTCCTGACCCGAAGGTTTATACAAGGAAGGATTTAGGAGGCTCACCTTCCAAGAGACTTAAGTAAACAGGGAGTACGGTGAAGCAGCCCTTAATCCAAGAAGAAGAGGCAAAAGGTATTGATCAAATAAAACCTATTTTGGCTCTCCCTGTTTTGGCTCCCCCATCATCTACCTCCTTGTCCATGGCCGCCACATCCCCTCCGGCGGTGGACATCTCTGTCCATCTTGCTCCTTCACCTCCAACCGATCCTGTGATAATAATTGACTCTCCCTTCGCCATGACTACTCCTCCTTCCTCCACTGCCATGTCACCCACTACATCGCTCCCTTTTGCTACGGTGACGACACCAATGCTTGCTTCCGCTTTGCCTGAGGCCTTCTCCAAACATATGCAAAATATCCCCTCAAAGCTGTCCTAGATCCTTATGGATCCCACTCTTCAAGCAACTTTAGCTTAGGTCCTCGCTACTGCCAAACCTTCACAGTCTCCCACAGGGCCGCCGTCTATGGAAGCCACCATGCTAATCTCTAAGGAGTGGGAGAAACGAGAGTGAGAAGCCTTAAAGTCATTTGAGGAGGCCAATGAATATCACGAACACCCAAAATATTAGCATCAAATGATCAATAGGGATGCTTATGACGAGGAAGGAATTAGTTCCTCAGAGAGCAGGGATGAGGAGGAGGATGCTGGTGGTAGGGTCATAGTGCAAGCCTTCGACAATGATCTTGAGGAAGAGCTGGCCCGACAACCGAAGGGTGCTGAGGTAGATGCAGGGAGGTCACCTCTTGGAGAAGGAGGACAACAGCAAGAAGACAATCCAGAAGAAGACAAACCTGAGGATGAGGCTCAAGCTATCAAGAGCCTCGAAATTGAGCAACCTGAGAAGCACACACATGAGGTCGAGCAAACCAAAGGAGAGGAGGGAAAGGAAATGGAAAAAAAAGAATGTCCTAGGCAACAATTATCCGCCAAGCCTCCTATTAAGCACCTTGTGTTCATCTAGGACTCCGATGAAGAAGAAGGAGACACCACTAAGGAGAAAGAAAAGTCCCCAGAAGATAAGAAAACAAAAACCTTAGCCAAGGGGGGAAAAGGTGATCATGAATCACCTAAAGAGAAGGTTGCCATGCCTGAATGGCTAGAGGGGTAGCTTGAAAAGAAAAATCTTGTGCTAAAAGACCCAAGAGCGAGGCTGGAGGCTATGTTAGCCTGAGCACAAATTATAGCCAAAAAAGAGAAGAAGCTTAAAATTTGATCCAAGATAACAATGGACGCTTCTAGGTCTTGAGCCGTGCAGATAACAACGCCTATGGTAGGCTAGGCTAGTGTGAGCTATAACATCTCCACCCTTGATTTAGGAACTACCTCTAGAGATTAGAAGGTGGGACACCTTGAGGAGTCAGTGGCTACGGTGGTACACTTGATAAAGCAGGATAAGGTTTCAAAGGATGAGCTCAAAGCGC
Organism: Sequoia sempervirens; assembly: GCA_007258455.2. Lineage (NCBI taxonomy): Eukaryota > Viridiplantae > Streptophyta > Pinopsida > Cupressales > Cupressaceae > Sequoia > Sequoia sempervirens. The sequence goes on along the minus strand of VDFB02000002.1, from coordinate 14,026,844 downwards.
AGGTGGCAGCTTTGATGTATTATATCTAGGAATGGTCTTCAATGGATGACCTGCCTACCACATTCTCGGCTCCACCTCAACTACTGTCCAAAGAACAGATTGATAAGATGGAAAGGAGAAAGAACTTGGAAAAGACTACAGAGAGTTGGTTCCAACAGGTCCTGTACATCGAGAACATGGGTATTAGTTGGGCTGTTCAGACAGCCAACAAGTTCTTGGATCTGTAGCAATCCTTGGAAAGCATGAGGAAGCTCTGCACCGACTTCCCTGCAACACATGACTCCACACTTCCAAAGATCGAGGCTATCCTTTAGTTGCCAAAGGCTACATGGGAAAAGGAGCTTGCGTTCAACAAGGACGACCACTGGCTGATAGATGTATGGAGGCGGGATTTTGACAACAGGAAGGAAAGGCTGGAGAAAGTAATGAGTAAAGTGGAACTGGACATCGAGTGGATCAAAGATATCAGGGCAGAATGTGCTCAATACCTCAAATTGATGACGAAATACAACATGCCCATAGTACAGATGGATCCGGAAAAGGTAAAACCTTACTTCTAGAAGAAAATGGAGGACGGGATGTCTAGCGAAGTAATAGTGGAGTTCATGAGTTTTGCTACCCGTGCCTTCGATCAATCAGAGCTATTTAGGGACCAGGGTGCAAAGTACGATGAGGATTGGAAGAAGCTAGAGGATAATACGAAGGAATGGAGCTACCAAATGCTGTGGTACAAGATTATTGAGGTAGACAAGCTCCAACCCATCATCCTAAAGTTTATGGAGTATAAAGCTTCAAAGAAGCAGGAGGGCAGCCCTCCTGACGGTGAAGAGCTCCTCAAGGAGTAGCTACAGTAAAAAAACAATCAACAAAAGATGAAATTGCTACAGTGCCGTCACTAAAGGACGAAATAGGGAAAGGACAAAATGTAATTTTAAATTGTAATATATTGAGGGTTGGTGAAACCCTATTTTTTAATGAATCTTGGCCACTCAATGAAAATTAATCTTGGCCATTCATTTAAATTTTTGGGCACTATAAATAGGGCTCTCCTCTCATTTGCAAAGGGAGTTGAGTTGTTGTAAAGACATGCTGCAGAAATTTATAATGAAAATACATTGACTTGGTGCGTTTTCTGGGTTTTTCACATGTTACTTGATTCAACCTCCATTGTTAAATGCTTTAACTAGATTTATATTGTATTTTTAGTTAGCTTTATCCTTGCTTTGATAGATTTTAGAAATGTTGTTTTGTAGTTGTGAAAATTCCTGCTGTGTAGATGCCTTCTTAGTCCATACTTTTTGCTATTTGCTACTGGTAAATGGCTATGTAAAGTTAGTCTGGACTTAAATTTAAAGCTGCTCCTCACTTTCATCTTTGTTCATGCATGCAAACGGTGAATGAAAGGAGAAATATTTGCAGACCTTAGAAGATAGCACAAATTTGATGAGACTGTGAGATTTCTGGTTAAGTCGAATATTGTTTTCAGGAAGCTGTCCATTGCAGGAACTCCATGATTATTGTTCACAGTTAGTTGTAGGTCCAGGGACCCTTCATCCTCTCCGCTCTTTTTTCCTTTTTTTTAGAAGTGACCTATACCAAGGTTCATTGCACATTGCAAAGCTAAATCTAATGATAAAAATGGAGTTCAAGACTGTTGTTCGAACCTCCAACAAACGCACAACAACTTCCCCATCTTAGGAATTCCATTTCAAGAGCCAACTTCCCATGCTTTGTAACTCATTCGTAAGTCCGCCTTGTGATTCCAACAAAATCACATCAAAAAACTGAGATATTTCAAGCACTATCAAGACCTAACATTAGAGACCTTGGGATAGTGTTCTGCAATATGATTGTGGAAGATTGTCTTCCAAGAGAGGTGATGCATCTATGCATTTCCTATGTTGAGAAGTGCATAAAAACACCCATCAATAGTCCTATTTTGAGGAATGTTAATCTTTGCAACAATAAGAATGATATGAAGGAAACCTTCAAATATTTTTACCAAAATTTATTTACTGGAAATGATAAAAATACTCAATGTAAACAAGCTCAGAATTTAATAAGTAGAAAAATCATCCCAAAAAAATGAGGAAGAATTTGAGATTCTTCAAAAGGATTCTAAAAAAGAAAAAAAATGAATTCTATCCAATCTTTTAAAATTGGTGAATCTCTAGGGGCCAATGGTTTACTAATTGAATTTTACAAAACCAATGCTTCATAGATAGTAGATCATTTGTTCATGATTTATAAGGAAAATTTTCACAAAGGCTCTCTTGGTGGAAATATTAATTGGAAGATTATTAAGCTTATTCCTAAAGATGGGGATAAGGCTCAAACAAAAACCTAGAGACATATAACCTTGTTGAATGTATCATATAAAATTATTGCACAAACTTTAGCTTTAAGGAAAAACAAATATTCTTCCTATAAATATTAATGACACTCAAAGTGGGTTTATCAAGGGTAGATGCATTATGGAAATAACTATATCACTAGTTGGGAGGGCCCTAGACTAGGCAAAATTTTTTAATCAAAATGTTGATATGTTATTGTTGTCACATGAAATTGCATCCCGTTGAACACAAAGTTTAGCATTCCAATGACACAATGGAGACAATTTCAAGGTGTGGGACCTTTGTGCGTATGATGTTGAATCTACGGAGAAGGTCGGCTTCCTCTTTCGATCCAAGTGTAATGTGCTAGTCAAACCCAACACATGAAAACCTACCACTATCCTACTCTAACAGCTCACATGGAAAAAGGGAAGAAGGAATGCATGAAAGGGAAATGGAGGTGGTACACCAAGATGGAAAGTTGTTTCTTCCTAGTTGATATTGCACAACAACACCCTGAAGAAGGACCGGGGGACTCACATAGTTCTCTATTTGGTCAATTTCAAAGGCAAACATGAAGGTTATGGTTTGATAGGGTGCTGGAAGGAAAGCAAGATTCTCAAAACGACAACTGTAAACAATTTAACTCAAAATGTATGCATGGAAAACACAAACACGCACTTAGATATGCAGGTAATGAACTTACACATCATACAAAAGCTGAGAAGAGGAAATTTTAGTCAATTTCATTGATGTAGAGGCAAAAAGCCAATCTTTACAATTGCAAAGTGCAAAATGCAAGTTAGCAAAGAAAAACCCCGAAGGAGCCAAAGGAAGAACCCTTGAAATGAATACATCTCTTGCCTTTATAGATCAGCCATAACTTAGAACTACAAACCAAACCTAACCCTAACTAGGGTTAACGATGAAGTCTGTGCATGAAAGAATGGAGCCATCCTATGAAAATCATGATTAGGGCATGGATCCTTCAAAAAGGAAAAAGTACCAACAATAAATTAGTATGAGTGCCACAAAATCCACTTTGAATCATGTGGCCAAAACGTCCCTCGTCTTTCAGTGGGTCACCAAAAAAAATCCCTTCTGGGAAAAAATCAAGCAAAAACCCAAATCAAATCCTTGCAGAAACATGGCGTAAATATTTAAGAAGATATAATCAATAACTACACTAGGTATCCATGCCAAGCCACCACATTAATGAGCACAAAACCTTGAAGAAAACCTCCATGAAATATGTGGAAAATCATAGTAAAATAAAAAGCTTTGATAGAAGGAAGGTCGACAACACAAAAAGAAAGCATGGGAAAGATCCCCATAAATGGGGGTAGGTAAAAGTAGCATTTAAGACCACTCCTGCTCGCCAAAATCAACTCTAGTAGATGAGTAAGTAGATACAACATTAATGGCACTATCGTCGAAAAGCACACCAATCATGAGAATTATCGGGCTATCAAACTTCAGAGTTTCACCATACTTCATACTCCATCAACAAAAAAACAATAAAGATTGGGCGTCAAGGTTGCAACCTACCACTTACTGTGAAGTAAAGGGAAGAAGGAATGAGAAACACCGAATGCTGAAACCCCAAGAAAATTTATCAGGGATCAGAGTTCAGGGTTCGGGCTTACGAATTACCACTTATTGCTAAGCAATAAAGCATAAAGGGGAAGGTTGATCCTCGATGCTCGAAAGGTCATCGAAGGTCGGGGTTCAGATGGATGGCATACTTCTTATCGAAAGGAAGTAAGTGATAAGAGGGATAGTTGATCCCTGACGCCCAAAAATTTGAGACTTGGTCAAATTTTCAAAGCATCCATCGAAGATCGGAGGTCAAGAGTGTGTTGTTGATGAGGGCACAACCCGAGACACATAAAATAACCCACAAACAAGAGAATAATTTTATTATTCAGAAAATGGAGCTTCTTACATGTAGAGGATCTCAAATCCCCAAGTTCTACAACACATGCAAGTTACAAAAAGCTACAGAATAACCATTTCGCAATATGCGAGCTTGTCCCCAAAAAGTTACCCAAAAATTAGAAACCCGCCCATAAATAGAGCTCCTCTTTAGTTTGGAGCCAAAAAAACATTGAGTTTAGGTGGTTTGGCACCGAAAAATTACAACTTGAAGTTCAAATTTCAAAAGAACATTTGCAATTGTATCTTCTAGAAAGTGCGCCAACTTCCCGGGGCCATAACTTTTGATCTGGGACTCCGATTCGCAAACCGTTTGAACCATTGGAAAGGTATCGAAGTCAATAACATGCTCAAAATATGCTATGCTGATTTTGAAAAGTTTTAGGGCCATTCCGGGAACTCTAAGTAACTCAAATCCAACTCAGAAGATTTTCAGGTGCAAATATGGGAAACTAAAACTGCAATATCTTTCAACCCAGGAATAGAAATTAAAAACCGTAAATTGGGAATTTCATTATGACGAAAAGGGTATCCAAAAATGTAAAAACATCTAAAAGCAAAGAAAATTGAAATTTAACTATTTTTGGGTGATGCAAGATTGCCCTTACACCACTGGATGCTCCTGCATCAGTTGTACCTCTTACCATAACAAAGGTAAGAGGTAAAGAGGAAGCCCGATCCTCGATGCCAAAAAAGAAAACACTTAGTCACTTTTCAAAGAGCACATCGAGGGGTCGGGGCTAGAGGAAGAGCTTACCTCTTACCATAACAAATGGTAAGAGGTAAAGGGTAAGGTTGAAATCTGACACTTGAAAGATCAATAGTTAGTCTATTTTCAAAAGGAAGGATAGGGGATTGAGGGAAAGGGTTAAGCACAATGGGTGAAACCCAAAATGCCAAAGGAAGAAATGGAAGGAAAGGGAGAAGAAGAAGAAGAAGAAGGAGATCACGAAGATAGAATAAGGATGCAAGGAAGCAAGCAAGCAACAACCCAAAGGTCGAAAAGCACAAAACTTAGCAACTTTTATGACCCTTCAAGGAGAATTCATGCAAGATGGCCCATGTAGGATTTCTCAGATCGGTTATCAATGATGGGTCATCAAAGGGTGGCATGAAATTTCAACAATTATTGCTTGATTTTGAAAAGCCTATGACATAGTGGAATGGTCATTCATATTGTTGATTTTGGAGTCTTTTGGATTTCCTAATGAGTTTTGTAAAATTATTTTGTTAAAAGATATTTATACACAAATTTATATTAATGGGTCCCTTGTTATTCCCTTCCTTCTACAAAGATCCATTAGACAAGATTGTCAATGTGCCCCTACTTTATTTGTTGTTACCTTGCACTATGTGTTAAGATATAATAGGTTTGGGAGAACGGTAAAAGGGATATAAGTCTACCTAATGATGAGGCACTATTGAATATATAGTTTGTAGATAATACAACTCTTTTTTTACCTAGATGAGGATAACTTTGAGAATTTGATGAATAGACTTAATATGTATTGTATGGCTTTAGGTACAAAAATATCTGAAAGTAAATCTATTATGCTAAGTTGGTTGGATTCTCTTCTCAATTGGTTTCTTAAGTATAATCTATATTAAGGAGGTACTTCTAAATTTGTAAGATACTTAGGGTTTCCTTTCTTTGTAAGCCCCTCTTTGAAAGATTAGTGGGAGTAGATATTCTACAAGATTGAAATGGCATAATTATTATTTGTCACTTGTAGGTAGAATACAAGTTTTTCAAAAAATTCTTTCATCTTGTAGCTTATATTATGCCTCTACCTAGTTCTTTGGCAGTTGCCAAGTTGAGAAGATTTCACAAACATTAAGGAATTATCTTTGGTATGATTGAAAAGGGAAACAAAAAAAGGCATGTTGTGAAGTAGGAATGGTGTTGCTTGAGCCAGTCTTGAGGAGAGTTATAACTAAAAAGTGGCCTTATCTACAAATTGGATTGTCAAGGCTCTTTTAGGAAATGAACCTATAAAGTGTTGGTCAAAAGATAAATTTGATTGCTTGTCCCAAGAAAACAAAAAATTGGTTGGGCGTACACCCACATGACCTTATATTTGGTAAATTCCCTGTGATGCCATCTAACTCTAGTGTGTTTTATAGCTTATGGAAGGCATGGGAGGATATGAGAGACTTGGTTAAGGGTTGTGAGGCCTTAAGTAGAGATGAGGGAACTTTACCTTTGGCTCCATATGTTGGAACCCTTTTTAGGATAATAAGTCCCTTGCTTTGTTGCAAGAGTGTTTAGCTAAGGTACATAATAATAAAGGAAATTTTATTTTGGGAATATTTTTATAAAAGGCATATTAAGAAGTGGAATAGCATCAAAAAATAATACTCTCTATTTGATACATAAAGAATAATTTTTTGTATTGAACAAAGCTTTGTTTAAAGAATATTTTTAGAATAAGCCTCTTGAAGCCAAATATACTTAAGAATTTACCTTATATTTGGTAAATTCCCTGTGAAACCATCTAACTCTAGTGTGTTTTATAGCTTATGAAGGGTATGGGAGGATGTGAGAGACTTTTTCAAGGGTTGTGAGGCCTTAAGTAGAGATGAAGGAACTTTATCTTTAGCTCCATATGTTGGAACCTTTTTTTAGAATAATAAGTCCCTTGCTTTGTTGCAAGAGTGTTTGGCTAAGGCACATAATAATAAAGGTGATTTTATTTTGGGAATGTTTTTATAAAAGACATATTAAGAAGTGGGATAGCATCAAAAAACAATATTCTCTATCTGATACATAAAGAATATTTTTTGTATTGAACAAAGCTTTGTTTAAAGAAAAATATATTATTAACTTTAAATTTATCTTGAGATTATTGAAAATGTTCAATGGGAAAATGGTTTTTCATTCTATAAAATTAATGCCATCAAGTTATATGGATCGTTAATTACTTCCCAAGAGGTACTTGCCCATGTCAAAACCAAATGGGGCTTAAATATTGATGATAAGCAATAGGAAAAAATATTAAAACTTGCTGGTGCAAATATATTGAGCCTAAAAAATATTTCTTGAAATGGTTACTTCCTATAAAAAAGATTTTTGTTGGTTCTATACTCAAAGTAAACTTGTCTATGAATGCATGTAATATTTGTAATATTCTTGAAATGTGAGCATGTTTTCTTTCAATGTAGTTATGTCAAAAGTATTTGGTCTTTATTTTTAGAGAATATTTAGAGATGGGACATTAGAGATAAATTCTCTTGGAATGAGATTTTATTTTATTTTGTGAATGGATTAAATGACTACCAATATTTGTTGATTTTTATGGAAGAGGAGAAATGATGACATTTTTCAAGGAAAAAGGAGGCATCTTACAAAGTCTTTGAGATGATTCACCTATTTTGAAATTATTTCATAGGCTACAATGACAATGGATATTTTAATAAAATGTTCATGAAGCTACTTGATGAAGGCTCAACTATAGTTTATAAATATGAGCACAAGTTAGTAAAAATTTGGCCTCAAAATGTTAGGAAACTAGGATTTTTCAAGAATATAGGGAATTTCAAGAGGAATATATACAAATTCACAAATATGAATAGTTTGTTGAAAGTGTTGATGATTGGGCAATTAATCTAGAGATCCCTACAAACATGGAGATTCAAAATTAAAACTTTAACAAAGATGATAGCAGATTGGCAGTTTCTCCTTCTATTGGTACCTTTAGATGTGACTCCTACAAAGAAAGTAAAAACCAAAAATATTGATAGGAATAATTATGTGGAACCTATTCTCATATAGTTTAGACTTTTTACTGTGATATGTTTTACTCTTATGAATTGATGCACAACTCAAAATCATAAACTCTATTTTGATCCTTTATATTTTATTCCTTTTGGGGATATTTAGGCAACTTTTGTCTCTAGTTTGATGGTTGATATGGTATGTTTGACACATCTATTTTATAAACTATCTTATTCTAATAATATGTCACCGATTTTTAAAAGAAAAACATAAAATGCACATAAAATTTAGCCAATGGAAAAAGAGAAAAAAACTTTACTTTTTCAACAAAGAAAGAGTACACAAAAATATGAAAAAATCTCTTATGATTGTTTTACAATGTTGATTTGTAAGACTTTAACACACTTTTTTCAATCAAGAAAGAGTGGTAAAAACTATCTAAAAAAATTAATGGCTATTTTGAATCACATCTTCTAATCTATTTTAATAAAATAAAGAAAGGATCCTTCACTTTAGAAGATGTGGATTTAATATTGTGAGATTAGTTTAAAAAATTGTAACAATTAGTATTTTTGCTACAATCTTAATTTTAATGAACATTTTATATTTTGGTAAAATTATTAATGTAATTTTTTTATACAAATTTATCTTAGTAATAGATTATTGATTATGATTTAAAGTATTGGTTAAAAAATCAACAAATAAAAATGAATGATAAAGCTTTCACTTTAGAAGATGGATATTTAATGCTTTAAAATTAACAAAACTTGCTTATAAGGGTTTTAAATCTACTATTTTCACATAAGATTTATGGTAAAGATAAGTGAGGATCTGAAATGTTGATTCACTTGATATATCTATTGTCTACTATTTTGTCCATGTTAATTTTGTTTCTAGTCTAGATTGCTCCTTCAATGAGATTCTATTGTAACCTTGTATGTTTTGATATTTCTTTTCTTATTTTTAAGTTTGTCTTTGACATTATGTACTTTTATATTAATATTTTGTTTTAAAGAGTGAGAATTTTAAAATGCTATGTTAAAATACATACAAAAAGAAAAGATAAAGTTCAAATCCCATTATTTGAAAGCCCATCCATTACCCAAGGGCAAATGCTCAACTCATTTGAATTTGAATTTTTAAATTGACTTCAATCTAATGGATTCTCTTGACACTTAGGCAAAGTATGGGGTAAGAACTATTTTTTAGAGCACATAATCATTAACCACCATTAATCATGTGGATTTTCATCGATAGTTTATTGGTTTCTATCAAACTTTGCAATTAAGTGTTTGAGTTATAGTACAAGGATAAGTAACTTTTTGGAAGTTTAAGTGTTGCACCTTTTTTTACTTGTCAATTGATCCTTCACCTATTGGTGAATTTTAATGTTTCACTAAGATCCCACTAAGAATTAAGTCTTGTTGAAAGCAAAGATCTCAACACTATAAACAAGATAAGAACATAATCATGCCCCAAGAAAATGTATAATTTGGTAAAATATATACCCCTTAATCCTTGGTGCTAAATTGAAAGAGATTTGATTATGTGTGCACCCAAAATTACCCATTCTCCCAATACCAATAGGTTGCAAAAAAATATACAAAATCTTCATCCTCCCAAAAATATTAAAAAGAACATTTAAATTGTATATGGTTTGACAAGCATAGTTACTATCAATTCAAAAAAAAGAAGTTATTATTAGCCTTAATTACCAAATGTATCCAACATGATTCATTCATAACTATGCATGCGAAACCTTCCAAATAGTGACCTTGCCCATATTTTCATTGCTATCCCTATTGGGCCTAAATTTGACAATCGACCGCTCCTAGTTCGTATTTGAATGGTTGTTGTTCCTACCCCTGACTCACATCCTGTTCCTGATCCTAAGTCATGCTCTGATCCCACTCTTGGGTTTGTCGATCTTGGTTCGAACATCCTCATTGTTGTGGATCTTTTGCAGCGTGACTCCCCTCCTTTGGCGCCCTTGGATTCAGCTCATGTGGTAGCTAGTGTGGAACATCTATATGTTCTAAGTGTTCCTACTTGCTCCTCCTCTCCTATGATTGGTGTGAAGCATTATTATGTGAAAGCTACTCGGTCTAGTTTTCTTGAAGGAGGCTCTCACCTTTTTTCAGGATCATCTTTCCCTTACCAGTGGGGGAAATCCTTACGATGATGTTCTTCCATTATTGTTATCTCTGGTCAGGAGATTTTAGATGATGAAGAACATTTTAAACACCATGCTCTCATCTACAAATTCAATTGTTTTTGGCCTTCTCTCCTAGATCTAAGCAAATGGGTTCTAAATGTTTAGAGACCCCTCACTAAGGGCAGGATTGAACTATATCCTTGTGCTCAAGGATTTTTTGTGGTGTCATTCTAGTTAGATGATGATAGGATGTAAGTGTTAGAGGATGGGGTTTGGTTGTGGGAAAGCACTCCCTTTCTTTCAAACCTTGGTTTCCATCCTTCAACCCTCTTACAAAATCTTTAAGTATCTTGCCTATTTGGATCAAACTTCTCAATATTCCTCTTTAATTTTGGGAAGTTTCTTGTTTTGAAGTTATTAGTAATGTTTTTGGTCATTTTTTACAAGAAGATGCTACGTTACTCAATTATGGCCATACTACTTATGCTCACATTCTCGTGGACATCAACACTGCTAAGGATCTGCTTGGGGATATTGTACTGCTTGTTGGGTACAAACTGTGGACTCAGACACTCGACTATGAGGGTCTTCCCTTTCGCTATAAGAGATTATTTTCTATTGGGCACCTTACTTCAGATTGCTCTAGCTCTTGTTGCAAGAAAGATGGGGCGGCTTGGTGGAAAAAATTTCAACATGAGCATTTAACGGTTGGTGATTTTACTAACTTTAGAATGAGGCATTGCACGAGGATATGGCCTTGAGGGCCATGGTGACTTCTAAGACTCCTAATGTTTTATCTTTCATGAGACCTTTGGTTGTTCCACCTTTGGACTCTTCATTGCCAAGAGTCGAATCTAGGGATCATATGTCTTTGGATGCTTCGATAAATTGATAGATCCTATTTCATCACCTTTGGGGGAAACGAAGGATAGCCCTCCCCTCTCCCCTCAGTTTGAGTCTTTGGAGGATGATATTTCATGGAAGATTGTTCAAAGAAGGAAATGTGGTTGTCCTAAACATTTTTATGCCTCCAACACCCAAGTTTTGGGTGCTCAGAACGTTAGGAAGGATCTAGGGTGGCGTAGTTTTCCATCCTTGTTTGTTTTTTTGTAGCTTGGGTTCAATTGTATGTGTGTTGTTGTCAGTTGCATATGGTGTGTGATAGCTTGGTTGTTGTTTCATAATAGACTATCTTTTTGGTTATTTTTTTGTTGTTCTTCAGTTGTAAGTTAGATGTTTCTTGTTGTAGAGGGTTTTGGGACCCCTCAAAACTTGTTTTCCCCCTAATCATTATTTTTTAATGATGGTTATCCATTTGAAGTTATCTTTCAAATATTAAGGTATACTTTGTTTGCGAAAAAAACATTTACAAGTCCCTATGGGATGGATTCAATTGGTTAAAATTTTGAGTTCTTATTGTGAAGACCCAAGCTCAAATCCCCAAAGGGATATCTAATTTGGAATTCTAAGTTTTGATTCTTGGTCTTCCATTGTTGGTTTTAAGTGTGGATGCAATATCTAATGTGGATTTTAAGTTGTGACTCTTGGTATTCCATTGTTTGCTTCTAGTTTGAATATTTGATTTGTTATCTAAGGTGAATTCTCAAAAAGAGATTAATATTCGTGTTATTAATGCTTGTAAGGAGTACGTCTTAGCCTTATTTGTGAACTTATATAAAATAAATATATATTTAAAAAATAATCCTATAAAATATTGATAGTTTATCCAAAATCTTCTCTTTTATGTGATACAATCTAATTAAAAAAATTATTATATTTTTTGGAAAAAATACCTAGATATGATCACATGGCCATCAAATTTAGGCTCCCTAATATAAATACTGTGAGGCCCACCCCTATGTTACATCTAGTACTTGGATTATTTTTCATTTGGTTATTGTCTATGTCCATTGATACCATTGATGACATGATATTTAAAAGTTTAAGTTCATATGATGATTTGATTTTGATTATGCTACATGTTAGCTAACTATGATGATTGATCTAATTTTATGTTGGTTATTGAGTTGTTTAATTTGAATCTAAAAATTTAATGATAATTGAATGAAACAAGTGGTGTGAACCAATCATGTTGCAATTAGATGAGTATGAAAATTAATGTTAATGAACATGAGATAAGATAGGTGGCTAATGATTTTTCAATTATGTTATAGGATCTTTATGCTATACAAATTATGAAACTTGTGTGAATGCAATTGTGATTCAAATGATTTGATTATTATATGAATATGATTTACTTGGATGGATTAACGTGTGTATTGAGTGTGCAGGTACATTTTCCATGGCCAATGGAAATTGGAGGCAACTCTTGGGAACCCTATGTAAATTAACCAGTGAAACCGAGCTGAAGTCCATATGAAGGGACTATAGTTCCATCATGTAATTATTGATGTTATTTGTGAATGTTTTTAATTTGGTTTTTATTGCCACGTCAGTCCATCTAGGAGGTGAGTTGTCTATCCAAGTGGACAAACTCGGATTTGAACTTTTAGGCACTTTTTGGGGATTGAAAAGTGATATTTTTTTAAGTGTTTTTATGGGTTTAAGGTCCCTAGGGCAGGTACCTATGGGTTAGGTACCTTTTTAGCTCAAAATCACAGGTCAGTCTCAAGATAGGGCAATCTTTTTGAGGCCTTAAATAGGTTTGAGGAAAATAAGGTTTGGGAAGTGGGATGGGGACTAGTCCCTTTCCAATCCCACTTCTCCATGTTGTCTTGGATGTCTCCCAAGTCCTCACACATGTGTGAGAACACATGGGTGAGTGTGCCTGGGAGGGTGAATGGAAGGTTGACAAATGTCAGCTCCCTATTCAAAGGAATTAAAACTTGAGTTTCTATAAAGCAAACTCAAAACAAGGGTTAGGGGATTCTTTTGCATTCTTGATTTTGGTTGAATTTTGGGGGAGTGAGGAGTTTGAAGAAAAATATTGGAAGGAGAGTTGTGTGGATCCTCAACCCATCTTTCCTTGAGCTTGGTTTTAAGGTAGATTCACCACTTTTGTTTTCTACTTCTTCATGTTTGTATTTGAAAGATTATATGTGTAGGTGAAAAGATGTGCTTGAAACTTTATCTATTGTGTTTGATTTGCATGTTTATTTCAAATTGCTCTTGGAGCATATCTTCTTGTGTTTTTGATGTATTATGTGTTATGGGAAAAGGGTTGTATAGGGATAGGCTCACCCAAAATTTGGGAAGAGCATCCCTTGTTGGGGATGGTATGGAGTAGGAACCTCCATGGGGAAGTTCAATCCCTCCTTGAAAGGAGAGGCTCAAAAAGGGTATGAGTACCCATATGTAATTGTGAAATGGTAGAAATGGTTTTGGTGGTATGGGTTTTGGAGAAAGAGAAGATATTAAAGAAGGGTTGCATGTGAAATGATGGGAGTATGATATTGACTTGTTCATGTTGCTATCATTCTAAGTCCCCATATGGAGTGCGTAGTCCACCCCCATTCCCCACTTTGGATTCTTGATGGAATCCTAAAGTTATGTGAAATTCCCTTGGGTGGGTGTGAAAATAATCTTGTGTGTATCATGTGTGTGTAAATATTGATTTGCTTCATTTTGTTTGTACCCGGTTCCCTCGATTGCCTCCTAGCTCGGGGGTGGTTGGTTTTCCAACCAAAGGTTGGTAGATGAGCACTACCTTGGCTATGGAGAAAAATATTGTGTCTCTTGTGTAGGTAGGAAGAAGATTGGAAGACATGGACAAGTGGAGAGAGGAATATTCTTGTTCATTGTATTATTTGTGTAAGGAGAATGTAAGGTGTGAAATCCCTATTTTGTTGAGTGACTTGCATTGTCTTTCTTGAGAAATGAAAAAAAGCAATACATGTGTGCATTTTGCACTATAGGGTAGTAAACCTAGTGATGAAAGTTATTACTTGTAGATCAAAATACCTAGTTTTGGTTTTAAGTGAGAATCTATTTTACCTTGAGGAAAGAAGATGCACCTTATTGTGAATATGCTTAAAAGAGAAAGTAACAATCTGTGTAAACCTTTATTAAAAAAAGAAAAAAATATACTAAACTTTAAAGGAAATACAATCTGAAGTTTCTTAGACTATATGCATACTGTTTTATGATTTTCAAAAGTATTTTGTTTCCAAGGATTTGGGTTGTTCAAGGAATATAGATATATCATTTTCCTTTTATCTTTCTTGAGCCATTGTATAAAGAAGATGTCCATATGAGCTTCTCCTTATCTGAAAGTAGATTATTATTTGCAAAGAACAAATATATATATACATGTGTATTCTAATTGATAATAAATGCAGTAGCTAAGTCTGTCAAAATGCAGTGAAACATCAAGTCTTAAACAGTTAAACCAGAATATTCAAGGAATAATAGTCATGGCATTTATGTTGCAAAATAAGAAATGCATCTTAGTTGAAAGGGAAATAGCATATCTAATTTTTAAGGATAGATATAATATTTATGTTGTCTACATAAGTATCATAGATGAATATATATGTCGTACTATAGTGTATCGAATTTATCAACTAAAATCCCTCAATCTATATATTTCTTAAAATGCTGGGATAAAACAAAGAAGAGTCAGTTTAGTATAACAGCACCTGGTGTAAGGAGTATTACAAAATCTGCTACATCTATAGGATCAGAATAGAGTACATAGTAATAAAAAGAAATAAATAAATTACCCATATGTTGGTATCACGTAAAAAGGAAAACAATATTCTCAATGCATAAGGCCCTGGTGCACTATCTTGTTTTCCATAAGTTTGCCCTACGGGCTAATTTGTGTAGACCGAGTAACCTATAAAATTCAGAAGTAGAGAAAAACAACATTGTAACTTTAAACTAGTAACAAGATCAAATGATTATGCAGTTTTTGTAGAGCTCCATCCTCCTCTAAACCAAACTGTGCGCTATTACTGCATCAATGGAAGAATTGGATGAGAAAAGGTAGAATTTACTTCAAAATAATAGATAAATAAATAAAATGGAAACCTCAGTAGTATAAGCTAAAATTTACTAAAGTGGAAAATGAGAAATTGGCATGATATTGCAACCCAATGAACAAACTACAGTGGGTTGTCTATAATCATAAGTATTCTTTGTAATGAAAGCATTTCACTTACCATGGTGCTATATAGTTCACAGGCGTACCATAAGCTAGCCCCATCCTAGTTTGCTCTAAACTTGAAGCCCCTTTTGGATAGAGTTAGCCTAAACTGAATTTCTCAGAACGTTGTTGGGAGTCTCTTCCTATGTATATAGTCCCAATATTGTTCATCGGAAGGATAAGGCTGCAGAATATGCGAAGCTCTATAAGGGTGCAACAATAGGGCTGAAATGTTAGCAGATGATCCCTAGCAAGTTGCAAACTTAGTTATAATAATCGGTTACCAAGAATATAATGTGGACTCCTGCCCCTATGCGTGCGTGAAAATCCCTATTCTGGCTTGCATTATTTGTGCCATGATCCTTTCCATTCTTTCTTTTTTTTCACTAGTTTGGTCACAGTCAGATAAGACTTGTCTGAAGTGATCGGTCTCGTCTCACTCTTTCAACCCATGATTCCTTTTGAAACCTTAAGATAATGTCGAACAGTTGGAGTTTAGTGAGGACAAGTCATAAATAAGAATTCTGCATAATAAAACCTCGAGCGTAGTGATCCCTAGGTGGGCGCTGCAAATTTCAGAGGAGAAGATAATATAAGAACCTTAACTTCTATATTTCCTCCCAATACTGAGTGTCAATCCCTCCTTGATTCGGGTGATGTATTTAGTATGATTCGAAGAGTGGTCATATTCTCGTAAAATGACAAACCATCAGAACCATTTAAAGGCAAGGACTCTTGCTATTGGTCTTTTGTTTTGGGATATGTCACTACCTCCAACCTGTGACTCTTATTGACATTTCAAATCAATTCTTGTGTTGGTGTGTAAGAGCCAATCGCCACTCAACAAGACTCTTAAGAAATCACAAGGGTACATTGTATGTAGCGTGGCCATTTTTACTGGTGGATTGAGGGACTTATTCTCTTGGGGTGTCAGGCCTTGTAAGATCAAATCTCTCTCACAACACTAGCTTTACCTCGATGTGATCCAATGATCTCTCACCACCTCACCCCCGGCCACGCCTGTGGAAAGAAAGGAGTATATTGTGATTTTGGGTAAGCGGCATCATCTCGCTCTTAATAGGAAAGTAGTGAAATTGAACCAGCGTCCAATCTTAAGCGCATACTTGAATACCCCCCCCGTAGGTTGTATCTTTCCCCTTTGACCTTCTCTTAGCTAGCTCGGCCGCCGTTGCCTGCAAACCGTAAAAGAGTGAAAGAACATGACTGGGTACAAAAATTTAATTAGCGTAGCCTTCGCAATCCCATCTACAAGTTCAAGAATATGGCAGTGAGCTTAGAAATAAAATAAAAATAGAAACAAAATCCCCAAATAGCTAGCGGGATTCATTGCGGTTACCAAGAAATCCTTGTTACGTCTGCACTCATATATTCTACTCTCATAAAATGAGGCTGAGTTTCACGCTTAAACAATGTCTTTATCGGCTTATACCATGGGGGGGATGCGTATTGGATTGGTTTTCCTTTAACTTCATCTTTTAAAATAAACTATCTTTAATGGTGCGCGCTAGCGTTCGTCCCTTCCTAGTACGTGTGGGATAATCTCAGCCCATTATATGCGTTGCCTTATATTTCTATATCATTTTACCTTACCTTGCACAACATTCTAGGCCTTCTATAATCAAGGCAATTTACATGATGAAAAACACTTGGGCTTTCATGTTTCGATTTAATAGGATTTTAATGTGAGGGAATTTTTAGAATATATTCATATTTACGTGGAGAAAGAAGAAGAAGAGGGGAATATATCCCCTCCTCTCTAGGAAAGATGCTAGTAATTTAAATAAAGAAATAAGGACTTTTGAACACTTAATATTAGGGACTTCTGTATAAGGGTAATATCTCACTTTTTATATTCTCTTCCTTCCCTTTAGGTAAATTAATAATATGTAAAAGTAAATGAGTTTAGAATGTAATTATTTGTGTAAATTATTTCATTAATCTTATAACTTTTAAATGTAATCTTAGAGTGTATATATATATTTTTATATATATTTATTTGTTTTAATAATTAAATTAATAATAGTTTAATATTGAGAATAATAATAAATAAATTAGAGTTTAATAAATAATATGTAGGTTTTAAATATGTTAGTTGTTCTCATATTTAAATTTCATGAGGAAATGTTTAATGTGGTTTTCAACAGTATTGTCAAAATGATTTTAGAGGTAAGGATTACAATGATAAAATAGGGTATCATTAAATAATCCATGTTTTTATCTGGAAATTATTTGTACTCATATTTCTGACCGCGATCATTCTCATGATCGCTCAATGGTAAGTGCGATGTAACACACATACCCGCTTGACTAAACACCCTACCCTCGCCCTCAAGCGACGTGTGGTTGATGTCATTGCATGGTAAATGTCACCTGATACATGTAATAGATCGGCATGTCATGCATGGTTAATGGAATGATAGAAAATTTACAAGCTTGTGTAATAAAAAAAAAAAATAGTTGTGTTTTTTTTGCCCTAATGTAAGATATGGGCATTACAAATACAAAGCCAAATATTGTCTAATATTTTCTATTTTAAGTAAAAATTTAAAATATCATCTTTTATGTGATACAATCCAATTAAAATTTTAATTATATTCTATTATAAAATGCTTAAATATAGCCATATTACGACCATCAAATTTAGGCTCCCTATCATAAAGACAAAACTAAACATCATTTGATATCTACTATTTTAAGTATCATTTTAAAACAAAAGTGAAGCCTATAAATATAACACTTAACACATATTTTATTATGTTCAAAACAAAATATATAAAAAAAGAATTAACTTTGCAATAATTTCTTATGATGTCAAAAAAATCTTCATAATGTGATAAAGGCCTTTGTATATAAAAAAATGTTTGGAGAATACCAGGTTGATCAATCCATTTCCTGCATAACCCTATGAGAGAAAAGCATGCATACAAACTTATAGAATAACCATAATGAAAAATCAAAGTCATCCCACAATATTACACAAGATATACCCTAGGAAAACCGTCAAGAGGGAAAAATCTAGCCTCCAAAAGCATCCACACTCAATGTATTATTCAACAATGAAAATATTACAATACACTTAGAGAGTCTCCATGAATACTTCTAAAATATCATGCTCCTCCAATGCATTCTTCATGTGTCCAAGTATAATGGGTAACCATGCAACCATACATCTCATGTCATGCTTCACATATGCACTCTACAAGAGAGCTTAATATAAATGACAACCAACCTCAAAGGTTATAAAATCAATATCACACAAATACAAATGTGGCATTGGCATTTAACCATGAGTGCACAAAACCATTGACCTCAAGTTTTAATTTTTGGTACTAAATTTTTCCAATATTAAATATTTTTCCATGTTCAACCCACACACAAAATATCTAACCAATGTTACATACAAATTTATAAGTGGGTCCAAATAAAATATTTAATGTGGTTAAACACATCTCCACACCACAAATAAATATTTATTTTACATAATATTAATATTTATTTTCTTGTGCAAAGTGTACAACACCCTTTTTTCTAACATTCGTCCACTTGTTGTAGACATTACATTAGGTTAAATCAATGAATGCATCATCATATCCAACCATGGGACCACATGAATCTCTAGCATGCTATCATGCTCCATCAAGATACTTTCCATAAAATCCAAGGTGACCACCATCTCAAGAAAGAAATCCTCTCATCCTCCAACATGCCACATTTGGAAGAAAAGGAACTAGCCAAGGTGAAGATGTACTAATCCAAAGAACACATGCATAAAATAAAGTGATAAAAAAGGCTCCAAATTTTTGATAAGGGAAAAACCCACATGATTAGAAATAGAAACTATAGCAAATTATAACACATGCAACCATCCATACCTCTAAAAGGATCCAAACACTAATATAACTCATGCCAACAACATATCCTACCCATAAATTGCAATCACAATATCTTTGTATAAAACATATCAATGAAGAACATACACATATGGGAACTCCCACTAAATTGGTAATGTCAAATCTAAAAATATTTCAAAGCATACCAAGTCTACCAATCAACACTCAAACCAAGTTGTGGGCTAATGTTCAAACCATGTAGTAACAAATGAAAATCACAAGGATCCAAACATGCAAAAAAAAGGATGACCACTCTCACAAGTCGTCATAACTCTCCCAAGTCTACCACACCAAACCATGTGAACATGAACCTCCATCAAGTAGTCATAGAAAAAAGAGAGAAAACCAATAAATCATATCACATAACATGTCCTACCAACACCTCAAAGGGCTGAATTGTGCCAAGTTAGACCTCCTTCATAACCCCAACTAAAAATCCTTAACAACACCCAACCATCCAATCTCATAGATAAAAAAACATATTATGGAAATCATGAATATAAGCCTCTCTAAACAAGGAAGATCAAACACAAATTGATTATATAACTAAGAATAATCCTAATAACATCTGCTAAACTCCTCATGAATGGAATCATAAATTAAACTCATATGCACAAGGATATAAACATGTCAGACACTCCTCAAATGAACCCTCCATAACTAACAAACATAGTTAAAGATCCATATCCATGAGAAGACAAAGCATACAACATAATTCATTTGAAAATAAAGTGTTCAATACCTATTAGTTGATTATCCACCAAGTAGGACAAGAGTGGGGAGTGAGATTGCTCCTCTAGAATACACTGAACTATAATGACTCTCTTCGAGAATAATCTCCTCTATAGGTCCATCAAGAACTCACACCCATATCCAGGTGAAGGATCCTCAAACTTCCTATGAAACCTCATCATAGAGTAGTTTTCTCAACAAATATCTCTAAACCCAAGAGAGTTATAGCCTCACCTAAGTCTCCAAGTCCCATGATCACCTACAACTCATCAATTCATGCTAAATTCCAAAGTAACAGTGCACTCTTGTGAATCTCCCAAGCAAAATATCAATGTAATCAATACTGAGAAAACTATTTAGACCATTGTCAGAAACTCCCACTACATGTATATGGATTCCAAGAACACACCATGGCATCATGATCTAATATCTCCCCCCAAGATGTCACATGCTCAAATGAATATATCATACTCCCAAGAGCACATGTATCACACCAATAATCGAACACATGATCAACAGTCCACCATGTCACAATACCAAACCATCCTTGCAAACAAGGATCACATGTCAAAATTGACAAGTCAAAAACTAACACAATCAAAGACTCCAAGAGTCCTCCATGGCTAACCAAGATTTCAACATCTCCTGATCACATGAATATAACCATCTCCTATCAATAGAACTTAATATTTAAAAGTACTATGAATGTATTAAAGAATCATGATCCAAGAGTTTTACACAACACCCAAAACCACTATACAATATCATCCATCACCAAGTGATTAATCCAAATCATTGCCAAATCTCCCACTAAATTGTGGTTCCAAGTTGTGCATGGCATCATGGTAACCATCTCATAAATGAAGAACACCCATGATCCACACACACTCAAATGTGATACCAACAACTATGGAGAATAAAGTAGAACCAAGACCTCCAAGTCAAGTAGACAAACCACCACCAAAACATCAATGTCAAAAACTCCCATAGAACCTTATAACCAAGTATCCATGACATTGTGATAAATAACCATGCTACTAATCCCAATAACCAACTATAAAGGCACTCTAATAATCCATCATCCCATCTTAATGCAACATACCAATTTACAAATGACCAAAAACAAGGTCAATTAATTAAATTTGCATCAACACAAACAAGACACGTGGCTATAGATAGTTCACATCTTAATCATCCCACTATAATCAATGGGTGGCCAACCCATAAAACTACATAAATCATATATCCCAAACCAATGCAACATGTAAACTCACCATCACATCACTAACCTACAAACTAAGGTAACATGTAGGTTTCAAGACTCAAATTTCAATAGATCCAATTGTCCAAAAAAATCCACAATTGAGCAACCATAGTTAAGGAACCAAACAAGCATCTAGGAGATAAGAAAAAACTCCTAAAATTAAACCACACCACACCCTATAATCATGAACCAATCAAATATCAAAAACCCAATCCTATCAACTGCATACATGATCATGTTATGTTAATTCTCAAACTTACATGAATATTCATGAAACCGTGATCATATCATAATTCTACCTATACTCAACTCTTATTGAACTAAGACCTTCAATCTCATGCACATATCAATCATTTCATCAAACCAAAAGACAACATGTGCACCCATCTACATTAATGTCCATATTCAGAAAACACTTATAAACCTATATCAAGAAGCACCAAAATTGATAACCTACTATACCATCATATCAGTCTCATAAAAATGCACTCCCACAAAATTTTTCCCACCAATTCATCTAAATTATCTCACAATCACACATTAAATCTCAAGCTCCTACAAGTTCTCAAACAATTACAAACCTCTCTCTACTCATCCAAGTAAAAAAACACCTTACCCGTTGTGTAGTATGCTACAAATTCTCTCCATCACTTGTTTGAAATATAGAATCTAATTAAGATATGGCATCTTAACCATCCCAAGGTAATGTCAGTTTTAGGTACCAAAATTTAGATACAAATAGAAAAATCTAATGACCAAACCTATAACACTACATATTTCTTGAATAGATATTTTTGATGCCTATAAGAAGTCAAAAATATGACATCGTATGTGAAAATTATGCCCCTTAGAAAAATACCCCTCCATTGGGCACTCAAAACTAGATGAAGGTGGCAAGATGGTGGTTGGATGATGGCCTTTGGGTGGCACATCGGTTGCAATGATTCTCTAGAAAGGCATGGTGGTGAGTCACCCAAGAGGAGCTGGGGTGTCATTGAGCTACCTTTTGTCAATGGTAGTTGCCTACCATAGCCCTAGGGGTTTATCCCTCATGGGCTAGGTGTGACCACTCACTAGAAATCAATATTTGGCCCCTTGTCACTTCAAATTTAAATAAAATTTAAATATTTTTGTTTCAGACTTTGTATGTGATGAAATAATATTTTTTTATGACTATTTGCACCTTGTGAATATTTTACTATGAATTCTCTACTAAGTGTATAGTCATGCAGACTGTATGACTATACAAATCCATACTATTGTACACAATATTCTACAAAGATTCCTCTAAGACCCTAAAAAATGGCAAAAAAATGATCTAAACATAGTCATGTTTTATATGGGACCACAAGTTTTTGGGCCTTTTGGACTCAATGGCGAGATCTATTTTTTCATGTCTTAAGCAAAAAATCACCACAAAACCCTTAGAAAAAGAATTATAACAAAATATCCACTTACCAAATCTTCATCAAACCCCAAATCTAAAATAACCAAAGTCTATAAATACATATGTTGTAAGAGTTGTTGATGAACTCGAGCACCCAGGATCACCTGCAAAACCAAGATAAACCTTCCAAATGAGAGCAATAAGAGATAAAATGCTGGAATATAGTGCAATAACAAAATGATGTTATTATCACACACTAAATGATACAATATGCCTTAACTCTCCCTTGAATTGACTGAGTTAATATGAACTCATCTGGACTAGATAGGAGGGAGAGGTGAGTGTAGAATATATAGTAGAATATGGGAAAATAATTCCAAGAGGGGCAATAACTCCCAAATAACAAAATTAGGTGGGAGTTATGCCTACTTGGAAAATGCCAAACATGTGGCATAACCTACTCAAAAAGAGACAGATGAGTGGTTTTGTGAGGTGGCATATAAATCCAAAAGAGGGTGTGAAAATCAACCACCCAAGTGTGAGTGGGAGCAACACATGTAATCAATGGATTACTCCACGTGTCCTCACATGAACCACATCTCCTATAACCTAAGGTATGCTTAATAATGTGTAGGAAAAATAATATTAAAAAACCTACACTAACAGATGTGACCTTGGAAATGCTTTTATTCTTATCCTACAAGACCATGGATTCAACTATGCATAAGTATCTACTCATACCAATGGTTATGACACAATTTGGCAACTAGGCTTTGATACCACTTGTTAGGAAAATACCAAGTAGGTCAAATTATTTCCTACATAACCCTATGAGATAAAAACATGCATACAAGCTTACAAAATATCCATAATGCAAAGATCAAATTCATACCACAAGATTACACAAGATATAACCTAGTAAAACCATCATGAGAGAAAAACCCAATATTTAAAAGCATCTATATAGTCAATGTATTATTCAATAATAAAAACTTTACAATACACTTACACAGTCTCCATGAATATTTATAAAATATCAAGCTCCTCCAATGCATCCTCCATGTGTCTAAGTATAATTGATAACCATGCAACCACACATATCGTGGCATGCATCAGATATGCACTCTACAAGAAAGCTCAATACAAATGACATTCAACCCCAATCACTAAACATGTGCTTGATTTTATAAATGAACTAACATAAATACAATTGTGGTATTGGAAAAACCATGAGTGCACAAAACCATTGACTCCAACATTTACTTTTTGGTATTAATTTTTTTCATATTAAATACATTTTTAATGCACAAACCAAACATAAAATATTTAAACAATGTGATAATCAACTTTACAAAAGGACCCAAAATAAATATTTAACATGACTAAACACATCCCCAAAAATATAGTACAAATAAATATTTATTTTATATGATTAAAATATTTACTTTCTTATACTGAATATAGAACATCCTAACAAAAAGATATTAAAGATATTATATCTATTTTTCCTTTAAAAAAAAGTCTTGTAATTTTTCTCCTACATTAAAAGAAATCCTTATATATGCACAAAATAAATTAAAAATAAAAGCCAAAAAAGAATCAACATGAGGAAGCAAAGGAAGAATAAGGTATGTTGATCATATAAAAAATAGTCAAAAGCAGATTTTTAAAAGATATTTAATTGGGAATACCTTTGTAAACATGCATGCATAGTTTTGACAAAATACCTCAAATTGTAGGTGGCATCTTAGAATGAAATGATTTTTAAGACATGAAAATAAAAATGGGATTGTTGAAAACTCTTTAGTATGTTATGTGTAGAGCTTCCCTTAATGTCTACTTAATTGATGTAGATAGCCATACATGCAGCTTAATGGACCTGCAAATCCCCAAATTAAGCAGTTCATTGTTCAAAAGGAGGCTTCATTAAATTGTCAACCAGGGAATCGTGAACTTGAGATGATGATGGCACTATATATGTAGTTGAGAATCCTATCCTTCCTTAATCAACTACGTACAAGGGTTTGAACAAAATTAAACTCACCTAAAAGCTTCCTAACTGAAATTAACTCCTAATTAGAGAACAGGGTAAGCAAATGCTAGTTACTATAACTACTACGGGTACTTATCATTTATGGACTATAACTAGTGACTCTCTATGTTGCAGTGTAATATTAATTCAACTAATCTCTTGATATCATTGAACATAATATAAATGAGAGGCTTCAATTCAAAAATTATAACATAGTAATTAACGTAATGTAAACTAAAAACTATAATTCAAATATTACAATTCAGAATCTAACTAACCATCTAAGCTAATGTGGATGATGTAGTACCTCAAGTGGCCCTTGCTTGAGCTATTACATTTCACAATATCTCCTTTTGATTACTAACTCTAGAAATCATGCAACTAAAATATTCTTCTTTATTATAATCCCAAACATACACAAAACTTAGAACAAAATATAACAAATATGATATTCAATCGAATTTCATGCAAAAATCTAGCTCTCTTGGTCTCTCACAAGAGTATCCTCATACATAAGGTTTGTAAGAGTCATGTTATTCAAAAAATATAAACAAACTATGAGCAACAATCAACTCTTCCAAGAAAGCAAGAAGAGGACCAAATCTTTAACTTAACATAAATATAAAAGAAGATGGAAGTAGAAGTGTTAGAATCCAATAAGGACTCTACAAAAATCAAGAAGACCGTTATAACATAAACATGCTCAACATGACAGTCTTCATTATAATTGTTATCCCTTGTTAGAACATACTTCTTCTTCCTCCACGGTTTATTGAAAAAATGGAGTGACACATGGATATCTGTGTTCACATCCTCAAACCATCAACTACATCTTATTTTGGAAATATGCACATATTGTAGTTGATTGATTCATCGAGCTATGTTGAATTGTCATCCCTCTACTGCGAGTTGAGAATCCTTTTACTACGGGTTGACAAGTTCTTCATTGTAGGAATTAGTTTTATTCCTTAAGAAATTTTTCATTATTAGTAACTATAATTAATCATAAAATTCTACTAAATCTCATAGACATTCAAAGTTCACACACCCATTAATTAATATAATAATCATCCTCAAATTCTTTGAAATACTTTAAAGTATATGAAAAAGGTTTGGAAATGTCTTTTGAATTTTAGCATAAATGAGATAAAAACATGAAATTGAAGCAAGGGACTGGACATTTGTAGAGCTCATCATCCCCCCAACTTAAATTTTTACTTGTCCTTGATCAGCTTAGGGTTTCTTGTTGTATTGCATTGTAACCTCTTTGTAGTCCATTGTATTGGTGATCCCTTCACCCTACTTTAGGCAGAACCATTTTTCCTCTACTATTTTCTCCCATCTAACTTTCTTTGTTGCATCTATCTCTTGTCTCCTTCCTGTCCAATGTGGGATTGGGAACAAGAGAATAGGAGGATGGAACGTCAAGGGAAACCAAGTAATATCATTTTCAAGGGAGTCTAAAATATGTTTTTTGGTCTCTTATTATTGCTACTACATAGTTGAAGATTGAATGGGGATCCTTCCTTTTTCATCTTCAATGTTAATTCTCTCCATTTGTCCTAAGAGAAATCAAGTGCTTCTTTCCCTATCCCTGTTGCTAGTTCTTGAAACCTTTTATAGTCCTTTTCCCTACATTCCAAAATCTTTCTCTCGCCCACTTTCTTTTTACTAAGTCAATCCATTCTTCCACTACCTTTCGAGGATTCTTAGCTTCTACTCTAAGTAGAAGGGGAAATGACTTCTCCCTTTCTTGATAGTTTCTCCACATTTGTCCTCTTTGACGTTCATTCCTCATAAATGAGTTCATTTCCATTATTTGAGCATCCCCCACAAAAATAAGTGTAGAATCATGAGGAATGGCCAAATTATGCAAGTAGAATTCACATAGTTGATCCTACATATTTGGGGTAGCTCTCTAGTATGTCTCTAAAAACAAGGTAGGTAAAGACAAGGAAATTAGAAGATTGCTAATCAACTAACTGAATTGAAATTTTAGAAATTTTTCCTACAAATATAGGGTGTAAACCCTAGTAGGTGGTGTACATTTTAGAAGTTGCACTATTTTTCCAACCATCTCCTCCATTTTTACTTTCAATTTCTTAATTTTTGCATCCTTTTGTTCAATTTCTTTAGTATGTGATGATATTAATTCATATTTTTATTTCTCCCAATCCTTTTGCCTTCTTGGTTGTACTAACCTCTTCTAACTATTTCTGGGTGCAAAGGTGGAGGCCACACTTTTTCTCTTTTGTTGCTTAGATTTGGAAGGGATTTTGGTAGAGGCACAAGTTTTTGGTTCCTCTTGTACTATGGGTTGTTCCTCTGAAGTTGTAGGTTATGTTTCCTTCACTTCTGGCTCTACCTACTCACCAATGCTATGAGTAGGTGAAGTGATGGGTGAAACAAAGGGTGCATATTCCTCTTGTATAGCCATAAGAGACTCATTCATTTAATGTTCCTTGTTTATTTTCTCTACCTCTGGTCTCATGAGAATATTATTAATCTTATTGCAGGCTAAAAAATATTCCCAAGACACATTGGGGAATTGAGTTCTCAAACTCCTTTTGATCAATAGGGTGACTAAACAAAAATGTGACAATTCAAGTTGATTCCATTTTCTCTTGTACTCAACAAAAATTCTCTTGAATAGATTATATAAAAAGTTAGGAACATTCACCAGCCTTTGGTGGCGTAGGTGACCAAGAAGTTTGAAATGCATAGTATACAAGAGGGACTTCCTGCCATCACAAATTAAATACTTGACTATGTAAGAAGCAACAAAAGCCCACAACCAAGGCAACTAAATCATGTTTGTACCTTGTGTTGAGGATTCCAAATTCTCTCTTGGCATTGTGAAGTCATTCCTTGCTGCAATTGCATCAATTATGGGTGGAAATTCTTCCCCTATTCTATGAAACCCTGAAACCTCTGCTATTTTTTCCTCCAAAGCATCTACTCTCAAACCTCTAATTGTATCCTCATCATTTTGTAATGTGTTGGCAAATTGTTGTGCCATAACTTCATTGTATTTGGTTAAACAAAGAAAATTGTTTAGCGAACTAGCTTGTTGAAAATTTGGAAGACACTGGTGATCTTCCATTATCAAATTGTGTGCCGTTGGTTCTCTTATAATAATGTCACCTCCCATTTCTTCAATTTGATAACCTTTGTAATCAAAACTTGCCACTACTAGCATGACCCATTGCTTGAATGGAGAAGGTATTTTAGTGATGTGGTATTTTTTTGATATTGAGAATGAGCCATTTTTGTCCCAATCACACTAACAATAAGAGGGGTGCCTACTAGAAGTAATTATACCATGCACAAGATTACTTTGAATTTTCAATCTTTTTCCTCTTCTACTAACCTTATTGGTATGTAGTGTCTATCTATATTAACCTATTTTGAATATTATATTCTAATAGTGCTTGTTGAATACTACCACTATTAGTTGTACCACCACTAATAATAGCACCAAATTCTCCATCATATCTTGTACTACTTAAATATTTAACCTATTGAAGATACAAATTCCCTTATGGTTGTGATTGTATCTAACATTGAGGATTTGAAGCTAGGACAAATTTAATTTTACTACCACTACTTGTATGCCATGTAGACATGTTTTAAATATATTACCTTCTATTCACTATTATTGATACATCCCTTGTAAATGGGTTTTGAATGTAGAGTGTCATGGGTACATAATACCTTATAGTGCATCAAGGTATGTTTAATTAGAGAAATAAGGGATACCAACCCTATAACATGGTTCCTAAGGGGTGTTGTTGAGCTATCCAAATAAAACCTTAGATGGCTTTGCATCAAGATATAACTATTGGATGTGATGATTATAATTACAATAATGTAACTTGATGTTTATGTATCTACTATGGCATAGTGTCATGATAAAATGATATGTGATATTTATTTGTTGGGGTTATCCTTGTAGATGAATGTTTAATGGATTTCTCATTAGTACAATATAGTGGTTCAATATATCAAGAATCAATATACTTGTGATATCTAAGATTACTAAATCATGTTGTATGTTATCACTTTTAATCCTAATTAGAACTCTATGCTATAAACTATGTGGTATTAGCATTAGGGTACAAAATGTTGCACAATATCCTTGACAGGTAATTGTAGGGGTTTTGGGATACTCACATTGAATGGGGATTAATATCAATAGGAGGTGAAGTTGAGATATGATGTCCCTATTGGAAATTCCTCAATATAGGTTTACTATATGGTGAACTTAGTTAAATATTTTCCTACCTACTATCAAGCATTAATAATTGAGGGGAATCATTAATGAAATCTTAGGTACGAGAACCTATGTATGATCCTTGAGACAGACCCTATGAGCAGAACTACATGTGACTTTGATCCTGCTTGGAAGCAGGTATGTAAGTAGTCCTTCGGTGAAGGATGCCCCTATGACCTCAATTCTATAGGGGGAGGTTTTAGGGGGATAACTCCAAGGTTGGATAGGTCCCTAAACCTATTTAACCTTCCCTCTTCAGTAGGCTTCAATTTGATGCTAAAATTTGTATTAGATGGTTATGGATGAGTTAAGGGAACGTGATAACTCGTATCTAATAATGATGTAAAATTTGGCTAATTTGATATAATGGGGAAAGCAATGGATTTTCTTATGGGTTGCAGATGGTCTATGTGTTGTAGCTATGTGTCTATTTTTGGGTTAATCTTGGATGACATTCCTTGATATTACATATGGAACTTGTAGGAAAAAAATTAAGTATTATTGAGTAAGATTGGATATTTGGTTGTGGATCCTTCTAATAAAGAACGTATTTTTGAATAATGTGTTTAGGTTAAAAATTTGAATGAATTGAATGGAATTGAATACAGTATGGTCAATATGTTTTTTGTGTACATGTTGAGTAGAGGCCATCTAATGTGGATTCAATATGATTCTTATTCGTTTGTGAAATTCAACTTTAGACCTATACCTCACTCTATGTATAGGCTCCTAAATCACTTGATTGTGATATACATGTCTAGGTCCACTTGATTGATACTTGTGAGTCCATGTTATGTGTAGATTATGTGTACATGACTATAAGACACCCACAAGTGTGAACCTCTAGGATATATGATTAGTGACAGGTAATCATTGGACAGTGTCAATGATCGATGTCTAGGCTACTACAAGGGATTAATCAACATTCACCTAGTTCACAAAGGTGAAGGATTTCTAGGGTCTACCCTAGTTATGATACAAAAATGGTTGCACGAGTAGTTACCCTACCGTGCGGGTAACAGTAGTAAGAGATAATCATTGTATTGAGAGGGTTAGCAGGTAGTCACCTATAGCACGAGGGTGATTGATGATAAATACTACCCATATTGTAAAAAAGACATGGAAATATCACTAAGGTTAGAAGGTAGTATATGTCAGAAGTTACTTCTTCCTAGGTGGATATATTTTTCATTGGTGGCCTAAGATCAATTGAGTTGGAATCCACTAGGATGGATAGGTTCACTATTGTGGAAATATCGGTTATGCCTATATGACCCTTAGGATG
Source organism: Sequoia sempervirens (assembly GCA_007258455.2). Lineage (NCBI taxonomy): Eukaryota > Viridiplantae > Streptophyta > Pinopsida > Cupressales > Cupressaceae > Sequoia > Sequoia sempervirens. Next base: position 13,996,715 of record VDFB02000002.1, on the reverse strand, counting down.
AAGAGTGGGCCCTTAGTGTAGTATGGGATACACTAAATCCTCTTCCCAATCGTCTAATGACGTCACAATTAGTATGGGATGCTTTCCATAATGATGAAAAGTGTAAAAGACGACAAAAAATTATGGGACCCACAATATAGTGCACAATGCACCGAAATTCCTTTTCTATTTGGGATGTACTATAAGGGTAGATGTTAGTCACTCATTATGGATGTGTTAGTCACTCATTGTTTATATGTTAGTTATTCATTGTGTACTTTTGTAATGGCCTATTTTTTGTGTACATTGTTACTAATATCCATGTTAGTGATAACATCAAGTAGTATGGGTTGCTTGATCTTTGTCACAGGTGGCAGTGGATTGGGAAAAGGATGGGACCCACGACGTAGTATGGGATGCACTGACATTATTTTTCCTAGTGAGATCTACTTACAAGTTTATGTGATTGTGAACTAGGTAGTGGGATGATGCATGTAGTAGGTTGCATCTATTTTCACTTCACTAATTGTTCTTTATGTAAACATGTGATGTATTCTTGAGCAAGTGAATATTGTACTTGTGACGTGTGTATGAGCTAGTCACTGTTGTATTTGTGATGTGTGCTTGTTATTTATTGTTGCACTTGTGATGTGCATTTGAGCTAGTCATTGTTGTACTTGTGATGTGTAGGAGCTAGTCACCTTGTGTATGTGATGTATGCTTGAGATAGTCGTTGCATGTGAACTTCAGATTATGAAATAATATGAATCCTATGTGAAATTTTGTTTTTGCACACTAATGTTTGATATTGAAGCAACACTTGATGAAAAAAAATTATCATTCTATTATAATTGGACTAAGTTGATAGCATAATCTTAATAAATAGTCACGATTTAATGATGAGATCATGGATCTCATACAAAAGGAGAGAATGAAAACATTGGTGTAAGAACTACAAAGCCTCTAATTCTCAGAAGGGTATATCTAAGTAGGGTCATCACTAATGAACCCTCGAGGTTTAGGTTTGGGTCTAGGAATGACCCTAACCTTGGGAGATCACAAAAAATTAAGTTGTGAATTGATTTTTGAAAAAAATAGTAGTAATTGAGGGATGGATTTTACATTGGTATTAGAGCATGGTTCAAATACTACATGTATGAAGCTCACTTGATTGTGATAAAGTATATTATCTTACACTACTAACCCACTATAACTATATTGGTCATTTAATATGTATGGAGTTGTTTTGAATATCTTAAATGGACTCTTAAACTCATGAGAATGGATGGCTAACCCTAACCAAGAAAACCTTGATGGGTGGAAGAGGGAAATTTGGATATATGAGTTGTGAAGAAAAAATTAGAGAGGCACAACAAAAATTTGTTGTATCTAATTACTGTTATTTCCCATAATTCAATTGTTGGAGGTGATTTCACACCTTTTCATGTAGTAATTATCATGGAACATTTAAAATTAAATTTAAATATGTGGTGTACTTCATTATGAAGAGTAGTGTTTGATGTGTAATACCTTGCAAAGGTTAACTAGTAATTGTGTGTACCCAATGGTATAATATTGACCTCTCTTAAGAAAAATCAACCAAAAAATTCAAAATGAAAGATTAGATTAAGCAAAAGTGCCTACTAGAAGGTATATTTTTTAGCATGCACCTTTTAAATATTATACAAATTATTCCAAATTGATCAAATTAAGAAAAATGGAAATCCTATGAGAGTCTAAGTTGTTCAAAAGCAATTAACCTATCTGAAACCCAAAAAATTTGAAAAAATTAACACATACAACCTCCAACGAGCCAAGATGGCTTATTTAAAGTGGGAAAGGATGTCACATCCCCGTGGTCAAAGGCAAGGAACAAGAGAAGAATACGGGAAGACAAACGTGTAGTGTAAGTATTGGTGTTCCTATCATGCTATTAACTAGCACTTGCACCAAAAGGGGGTGCAAGGGTTATGTCGATAGAAAAGTATATGTAAGTGAACGTGGTAAGGAAGCATATTCTTTATTTTGCTTTCGGATCTAAAACTTACAGTATAAAAACCTATATAGGCAATGCAACCTAAAATCTTATTCAATCTAATTTATATGAAAAAGAACCCCTAAATGTATAAACAAAGATGGTACAAGCTAGAGTGGAATTACATGGAAAAGGTTAATATAATATCCTAATTTTAATATAAAAAGTAAAATTAATTTATAATCAATTATAGTTAATGTTTACATAAATAAATTTATAAAAAAAAAATTAGAAGTGACTTTTTTTTTCTTAATTATTATTTTTTAAATCAATTGATTAGTTTGGAACAAGTTGAAATGTATATCAAGAAAAATGTAACCCATTTATACAACACTATGCAATCCTTGTAAAATTAAGTCAAAAAAAAAATTAGAAGTGACTTTTTTTTTCTTAATTATTATTTTTTAAATCAATTGATTAGTTTGGAACAAGTTGAAATGTATATCAAGAAAAATGTAACCCATTTATACAACACTATGCAATCCTTGTAAAATTAAGTCACTGGCTCATAAACAAATAATTAAAGAAAGTTCATAATTTTTTTTTTATATATATTTTCTAAGAAATTTCATAAATGTTGAAAAATTCATTTTTCAACTTTTAAAACTCTTTATTTCAGTATCTATAATGGAGGTGCTACATTTTGAATGAAAATGTAAAAATCGGTAACAAGCAAATCTTTCAATACTTTTTTACATTTCCCCTCCCAATTTAATTTTTTTAAAAAAATTTATCCTACTTCCTAATGTGCAATTAATCACTATCAAATTATATAAAATACTAAAATAAACACTATGCAATTAAAGAGAGCTCAAATTTGCAGATTATTTCCTGTGAACTTGGAGTGTACCCACAAAGTTTGGTGTACTACTGCTGCATAAAAAAATCTCACAATTAATTTGGGCCTCTTTAGGAAATTGTAACAACATTCATAAGCATCATACATATAACTAGTTCAATTCACAGATCATATTTTGCTTGTGCTAAAATTGAAAAGAAGATCTAGTCTCACCAAATTTGACTGATGATATGTATTTCAACCAGGAAATCATTTTGATAAGTAGAAGCCTCATATAGTAATCAACATTAATTATATTAACCTTAAACCCACATAGAGTTTTGTGTGTCCTTAGAATCCCATACAAGAAAAATGACAAAACTTCAATCATTAATGACATACAATGGATATGTGTCTTAAACATCCTTCCTCACACAGTTATCATATGATAAGCTTGTCATACAAACTTGAACAGGATAAACATATATTATAATGAGAATATAATCGTATTGATCATTTGCAGTTGCAAGGACTGCAAGTGCAGTTGTCCCCACACTTACACCGACCAACACACTTTCATTCGTTCTCCCCTGCCACACTCCTTATCTTTAAATCTGCTTATATTTGGGCAATTGTAAAGCAAAATCCGTCCCTTCCAAAATATTTATTTTCTTTTTTCTCTTAGCTTGGTTTTTGGCAGTGAAAGTGAAAAGTCTGCTGAAATACAAATGTTGGGTATTTCTAGGATAGTTGATTGTGATGAAGAATAAGGTTTCTTAATTGTGGAAGCTCACCAAGACTATCGGGAATTTTCCTTGAAAGCATGCTCTCAAGTGACAACAATCTAGGCCTTTTTGATTGGCCAAAACTTTCAGGAATTAGTGAATTGTTTGTGCCCAGAGATAATCTTTCCAGATTTGGAAGCTTACCAAGTGTAGATGGAATGGTCCCATTGATTTGGTTTGCTTCTAGGCTTACTGTCGCCAATTTTGTTAGGTTACCAATCTCATATGGTATGTTTCCCCCAATTTCATCTGAGTCCAATGCTAAAAATGAGAGTGAATTTGAAAGGCAACCAACTAAAGTGGGCAAGACGCCAGTGAGATAATTAAATCCCAAAACAAGTTGTTCCAAGCTGGGGCAATTAGTTAATACTATTAGACTTAGAATAGATAAACCACTACTTTCACTAACAAAATGATTTTTCCACAAAACTAAACATCTCAGCTACTGCATTTTCCCAAATTCCAGGGGCATTTTGCTACTTAGTTGGTTGTTACCCAAATCCAGCACTTGTAGCTTCAATTACCTATTGAGCTGGGTATTTCTCTAGTGAGTTGGTTTCCCCACAAATATATGTATGCTAATATGTTAGAGAGTATGTGTTTGTTCATGGATGCACTACAAATTTTTAATTATGTGTGACTGGATTAAATAATTAATAATAAAACGTGATTAAATAATTTATAATAAGTGTTATTTGATTATGAAATATTTGCATACAAATTTAAAACATAAAGAAATACAAATAAAAAGTCTTAAATCTATTGGCATATATCTATTTGCTAATATTAACCTCTAATTTTATTGTGGAAAGGCATCAACTGAATAGTGAATTTCTTAGGATTATGATTGATCATTCCAAAATTACGAATGCATTTTGTGTACTAGAATTAATGTTGATTGTGATGGTGAACAGAGCCATTGTTTCCCTTGTTTTGATCCTTCTTTGCACTTATTGTATTAAAATGTGTATATGTAACTCGTGTTGATGAATTGTATTGTATTATGGTTGTAGCTTGTATCTCATGCCAATTTAACATGTACCATTTTTTAATCTTGCCTTCATGATTTAAACCTTTGAATTCTTTTTAGGATTGACTTGTAGCCTTTTGAATGAAGTAATTGCTAACAATATTAGTCGTTTGATTCATGTAAGAGAGCTTAGCAATTTGGGTTGTTCAAACCTTATTTTGGGTGTGGTCCTTTGAGTCTTTAAACAAATTGTAACTATCATGTTTGGACTTTTTATTTTAACACAAAATATAACTAGTTTGTCTTAATATATTGCTTTTATGCTCATGATAGTTATGAATAGAAAATTAAAGCCACTACAAAATGTTCATTTGAAATCAGACAGGTATATCTATGTTTCACGAGAGTAAGAATAATGTACAGGTTACCCTTAATTAAGGTAAGGAAAGAGAAAAAAAAGATTGTAATTATGATGTAGTGCATAAAAAGGAAGACAGTTGACAACCATATTGAATTGTGAGTCAAAACTCATGTTTGATGCAAGGTACAAAATTATTCTTAAGATCAGGATTTTTGATTAGGGTTTCTACTATTGATGCAAATTTTAGTGATTATAGTGCACAGTAATGATGTTTTGGTCTTTAATTCTGCTGAATCTAGGTTTATCATTTTAGAGACTATCATTGTTATGCATGGACAAAATATATTAAACACCTGTCAATGGACGAGAAATATCAGTTATATATTAAATTGGCCTTGTTGAAGAGGACAAACCTATCATAGAAGGCCACGTCCCTGCACAACTGAGTTAATAAAAAAACACTTTGCAATATTCAAATGCCTACATACTTTCTACGTTCCGAGTTGCATGTCTTCCAAGTTTCGCTCATGTGAATAGATTGAAATAGTAGCTATAAGGGAAAGTTGTTTGACGTTGGGTGAAAAAACTACTTCATGCAAGGAGGAGAATCTAGAGATGGAGAGAGGTAGGGATTCTTCACTTGCTTTTCATGCAAGAGCAGACCAGTTCATTCATGAGAGTTATTCTGGTCTAGGAGTGCACAGACAAAATTTGTTATTATTTCTTTGAAAGACACCATCTCCTTGGGTAGTAAGATGGCCATGACAATGTTGTGTGATTGCACATGCATTGACATAATAATGTAATTTAAAATTTTCCACTCATGGTCAATTTCACAGATGCTCCTAATCTTTGTATTTTTTCTAAAGGTCTTCATCATCGTGCACATGTTTGAAACTTCCTTCAACAAATTGGGGTATGGCTTCATTCATCTTTCCTCTATGATTTCAGTAGTTTCTCTCATTTTCCATTGAAAAAATGAATTTGAGGAGATCTGTACATAAACATCCGCCATAGGCTTCTTTTTCTAAGCTACTATTGGCTGCCCAAATATATAGGGGTTCTTATTGCTTACATCAAGCCTCAAATTTTTCATGGTCTTCATACGGACTATAATATTTTCTGTATATACTCTTGTTATTGTGTTATATAGGGAGAATTTGGAGTAAATTGTTAAGGCCATAGATCAAGATGATGAAAAGAGCATCCCACACAAAATTTGTAAGCAACAATTGGAATTTCTCCAAATTTCAAACTAGAACATAATTCGCCTTTAACAATAGTAAAGAAGAGGAAGATAAACTCTTCTTCTTCCAAAGATACTACTATTACATATAAAACATATGCTCTTAAGAAAAATATCCACTTATGAGGGCTTAAAATATGAGAGATAAGTTGTTTATAGACAACTTTGACACTAGATAAGTTGTTTATAGCCTTCCAAACTCCACCGCCTAAGCCATTTTAGGTGATTAAGCACACCCAACTCAACAAGAATACCACCTTTGAGTCTATTATCGGCCAAGTACATGATGATTAAAAAGGACATGTTTCCTAAGGAAGGTGGGATAATGCCTATCAATTTGTTTGCTCCCTATGCCATGGTTTCTAAATTTGAAAGAATACTAAATTCATAGGTAGTGCTTCCATTTAAATTTTTAAATGACAGTATGATAGATTGTAAAGAGAGGATGGAATGGGACCTTCCAAATAGTTTTGAGACAACTTAAGCTTTCTCAAGCAAAATAGCCTTCCAAGCTGATATAGAATATGGCCCTCGAAGCTATTATTTTTTAGAGCAACTACTCTTAAAGGAAGAAAAGATTTCCCACTAAGGAAGAGATAGGGCCAAATAATCCCTTAATTGTGAGATTCAAGGAAAACCACACGTTGTAGAGCATGTAATACCGGTCCAACCACAGAAGGTGTGATTGGAAGACTAATCCAGCTAGGAATTATATGGATTGATAGAGATAGCATCTTTGAAACCCATTAGAGCTTATCAATCTTCTCATTTCCCTATAGCTGCTACTTCAATCTATTCAAGGTGAATATTAAGGCATTGTATTTACATGGTTGGTTCACATGTCGGTGGATATTAACAACAGCCAGCTAGTTTTTCATACATTAAATGCATTGATAAGATTTCATGTATGTTGTAGGTTGTAACTGTATAGTTTACCCATGAAATGGTAAAAAACAACCTGGAAAAATTGTTTGATGGGAGCTATCTAGGTTTGTCGAGAGCGTGAGACAGGTTTGGGAAAAAATTCCATACAATATATAGCCTATCGGCTAATAAGGAATGGGTACAATTGTTGGGAAATTGAATGCTCCCGAGCCTCCTACTCTCACGTCAGCCCCTTGTTTCACCTACCCATCAGGAGCACCCAATTTCAACGATAGTTTTTGGGATCTTCATCCCTGCAGCTCCTAATAGCCATTGAAGTAAATGTGGTAGCTCATTTTGAATTCCTAATTAATGTTGGTAGGTATTTTTGAATTTGAGAGGGAATGTTTGTTGAAGACAAAAATAATTGAAGGGCAGTTTATTCTATCAGTTGAGAAGACTTAGTTGGAGTTGAATAATTTTCTGAGCAGTAGCAGTCTGTAGACAAAAAATGTTTTGTGTGAGCTTCTGAAAGCTCCTAAATAGCAACAGCTATTTGTTTTGTGTGTGAGTAGAGATTGCTCCTGAAGAGCTCTGTGTAGCTCCTTCCAGTGAGCTCCTAGTAGTTCCTAAAGTTGTTTGTTTTGGTTAAGTAGCTAATGAAGCTCCCAACAAATTATGATTCGTAGCTTAGAATTAGATTTTAGTAATTTAAGTTTTATCTTTCCTGTATTGTTCATTTCCAGTTATTGAATAGAAAGCAAAGTTGCATGTCTCCAAGTTTATTCCGCATTTGTATTCTCCTATTTGTATTTTGGGGAAATAGAGTAGAAACTCTGTGTTTTATGTGCAATCAAAAATCCTAACATGGTATCAGAGCCATAGGCCCCATTTCCTTGTGAGTTAGGGCATTTTTTTTCTGGGTATTGATTTTTTTCTGTGTAGGAGACATGGCTGGAGATGAAGGAAAAAGCTGGCAGCAACCACTGTCCTTTAATGGACATAACTATGATGTTTGCGAGAAGAAGATGAAGACCATTATGGTTGCCAATGATTTGTGTGAGTTTGTAGTCAATGGATTCAATGATGTAATTGACCCAACAACATATGTTGTGCTCACAAACAACCAGAAGAACCAGTTGAAGGAGTTGAGGAGGAAAGATGCTAAGGCATTGAGTTTGATAGAAGCAGCTTTAACAAAGGCCATTTTTCCCAGAATAGCAGCAGCTAACTATGCAAAGGAATTGTGGGAAATCCTCCAGACGAACTACAAAGGAACTAACAAGGTCAGATTGGTGAAGCTCCAAATGCTTCGAAGAGAGTTTGAGACTCTTGAAATGAAGGACAGTGAGTGCATCTTGGTCTTCCACACAAGACTCCACGGTTTGATAAACCAGTTGAGAGTGAATGCTGAGATCATTGATGATCAGAGGATTGTGGATAAAATCCTCAGGAACTTACCCACGAAGTTTGATGCAGTGGTGATTTCCATTGAAGAGGCAAAGGATCTCACAACATTGTTCGTTGATGAGCTGATGGGTTCTCTACAAACCCATGAGAAATGCCTAAATAGGTCTACAAGTACCTCCCAAGAGAAAGCTTTTAAATCTCAGTCGAATGCAAGAGGAAGGGGGAGAGGTAGAAACAGCTCTAGATGTGGTAGAGGGAGATTTGGATGTGGTAATGTTGGAGAAGATAGCTCGGTGCAAGCAAACAGCCAAGAGGGAGCGAGCAACTCTCAGACCAGCTCCCGAAGAGGCAAGATGAACAATAGTTTGAATATGAAGAATGACAAGAGCAATGTTGAATTCTACTACTGTCATAAGTTCGACCATTATGCAAGTGAGTGCTGGACAAAGCAAAGAGATCAGTCAAAACAAAATGCAAATGTGGCTAATTCGAATGTGGATGAAAGAAATCATTCCACAACCTTCATCATGTGCAACATTGGTGAAGAAGGGAGCCTCAAAGTCTTGTATTTGGACAGCGGTTGCAGCAACCACATGAGTGGTAATGAAAGTCTATTTTATTTCATTGATAAAAATGTAAAGTCTGAAATAAGAATGGGGAACAATGGAGTAGTTCCTGTTGTTGGAAGAGGATCTATTATGATCCACAACAAGCAAGGTGAAAAGAAGGAGATACATAATGTATTTCTTGCTCCAGGGTTAAAGCATAACATCATGAGTGTTGGTCAAATGACAAAGAACTGGATGTTTCCTTTGAAGATTGAGATGTGTTTCTCATCTTAGTCCATTGTTGCACCTCTCATGAATGGAAAATGTACAGCAGTACATCATGTAGCGCTCAAGAGCACCATTCATGACCCCTCCAAGCTATGGCATCTCAGGGATGGACATTTAGGCTATGCTGGTTTGAATCTTTGGACATTTAGGCTATGCTAGTTTGAGTCTTTTGTCCAAGAACAAAATGATTGATGGTTTGCCAAGAATAGTAGAGCCTAATGTTAGATGTGAGGCTTGCATTTTGGGCAAGCAACATAGGAATCCCTTTTAATCAGGCAACTCTACAAGGGAAAGAGCACCATTGGAACTAGTGCATATGGATTTGGTAGGCCCTATGCAAATCATTTATGTTGGTAAAAGCATATTTTTTATGACCTTCATTGATGATTATAGCCGTAAGACATGGGTCTATTTTTTGCAACATAAATCTGAAGCTTTTCACAAGTTTTTGTCATTTAAGGCCCAGGCTGAAAAGGAGAGTGGACATGTTATCAAGATCCTAAGGTCAGATCGTGGAGGAGAGTATACCTCTATTTTTTTTGTGAATTTTTGCAAGAAAAATGGCATCAAGAAGGAGCTAATAGCCAGTTATATCGGCAGCAAAATGGAGTGGCTGAGAGGAAGAATAGGACCATCGTGGAGATGGCAAGGAGCATGGTGAAAGAAAAGGGACTCCCTATTGAATATTGGGGAGAGGATTTAGCAACAACTATTTATCTGATTAATAGAAGTCCAAAAAAAGAGGTCTATGATAAGATACCTCAAGAGGCATGGACAAGACGCAAGTGGACAGTTGAGCACTTGAGAGTGTTTAGGTGTGTAGCATATGCACACGTGCCTAAAGAAAGGAGGAAAAAATTGGATGACAAGGGTGAAAAATGCATTTTCACAAGCTATAGTGAAGAGTCCAAAGCCTTTAGGCTATACAATCCGGTCACCAAAAAGATAGTCATTAGTAAGGACGTGGAGTTCCTAGAAGACAAGTCATGTGATGGAGTGGTAGATTTTGACAGCTCAGAACCACTCCTAACAACTCCTAAAGAATCAGAAATAGAACATGAAGTTTAGCAAGACAAGTTTGCAGATGCTCCTAAAAGCGTCAGTCGAGCTTCTGAAATCTCCCGATAGCTCTTGATAGCTCCTGAAGCTGGATGACAGTCAACAAGACAGTCAGGAAGACATATATAGTCAGCCAGAGGATTGGCTCCTGAAGGTATTGGTCAAGCTCTTGAAATCTCTTGACAGCTCCTAAAAGATCCTAAAGTGAGCAGACATAAAGGAAAGTAGCCAAAGATAGCCAGAAGATTGGCTCCCAAAAGCTCCAGAAGATTGGCTCCTAAAGAGCTCCTGAAAGCTTCGGAAGAGCTCCTGCAAGCACCGGTAGAGCTCCTGAAAGCTCCCGACAACTCCTGAACCTACCTGTTCAGCACAGCAGCAGCAATAGTGAAAGTTCAGACCCCACTCTCACCTCCCTAATGCCAAAGAAGACTAAGAGTCTAAGGGAGATCTACCAGAATGGAAGGTATGATGAAGAATTTGATGAGAGTGTGAATTTTGCATTATTTTCTCATAGTGATCTAGTTTATTTTGAAGAAGTTGTGAAAGAGGAGAAATGGTGTGAGGCCATGGATGAGGAGATAGATGCAATAGAGAGGAACACCACATGGGAGTGAACAGATTTTCCTCCCAACAAGCAAGTTATTGGAGTGAAATGGGTCTACAAGACCAAGTGCAACGTTGAAGGAAGGATAGAGTGGCACAAGGCAAGATTAGTTGTCAAGGGGTACAAACAACAATTTGGGAGAGATTATAATGAGACTTTTCCCCCTGTTTCAAGAATGGAAACCATGCGGGTAGTCATAGCAATCACAACCCAGCACATGTGGAAGGTATTTCAAATGGATGTGAAGTCTGCCTTCCTTAATGGAGAGTTAAAAGAGGAGGTATATATAGAGCAGCCATTTGGATATGAAGTTTCGGGTCAGGAACACAAGGTGTATAGGCTGAAGAAAGCTCTTTATGGGCTGAAGCAAGCTCCATGGGCATGGTATAGTAGAATTGACTCATATTTGATGAGCAATGGCTTTAGCAAAAGCGATGGTGAGCCCACTCTTTACATCAAGGCAACAAATGGTAAGGTTTTGATTGTTGTCTTATATGTTGATGATTTAGTTTTTACTAGGGATGATGATTTCCTCATTGTTGATTTTAAAGAGGCCATGAAAAGAGAGTTTGAAATTATAGATTTAGGTCTCTTGAGATATTTTCTAGGCATAGAAGAAAAATAGATGCATGATGGTATATTTATCTCTCAAGAAAAATATTCAAATGAGATCTTGAAGAGATTTAGGATGCTTGAAAGCAAGCCTGCCCCAACACCAACAACCATAGGTCTAAAGTTGAGCAAGGAATATTTTAGTAGTAATGTGGATCCGACCATGTTTAAGAGTTTGGTTGGAAGTTTAATGTATTTAATTGCAACTAGGCCTAATAGAATGCACAATGGAGTCTTATTTTTAGGTTTATGAAGATTCCACGAGACACCCATTGGAAAGCGGGTAAAAGAATCCTGAGGTATGTGAATGGCACCAAAGGATATGGAATTTTTTACACAACAACAAATATTTTTGGGTTGGTTGGATACACGGACAGTGATTGGGTAGGAAATTTGGATGATAGGAAGAGTACATCGGGCTATGTGTTTCATTTGGGTTCAGGAGTCATCTCATGGGCTTCCAAGAAACAACCCATAGTTTCCCTATCTACATCAAAGGATGAGTATATAGCAGCAAATGTAGCAACATGTCAAGCTATTTAGCTAAGGAGAATCTTGGTAGATTTGAGAGAAGAACAAGAGGATGGAACAATAATTTATTGTGACAATGTTTCATCGATAGCTTTGACGAAAAATCCTATATTTCATGCAAGAAGCAAAAACATTGAAATTAGGTATCATTTTATCAGAGAATTGGTTGAGAATGGTGAAATTAAAATGGGATTTTGTAGGTCTGAGCAACAGCTAGCAGACATATTCACCAAGCCTTTAAGCAAGGACAATTTTGAGCGCCTAAGGTGCAAATTGGGTGTTTTTATTTGGATCAAGATTGATCATGTTTCATTGGCTTAGGATCAAGGGGGAGTGTTGGAAAATTGAATGCTCTTGAGCCTCCTGCTCTCACGTCAACCCCCTGTTTCACCTACCCATTAGGAGCCCCCAATTTCAACGACATTTTTTGGGATCTTCATCCCTGCAGCTCCTGACAGCCACTGAAGTAAATGTGGTAGCTCATTTTGAATTCCCAATTAATGCTGGTAGGTAATTTCAAATTTGAGAGGGAATGTTTGTTGAAGACAAAATGAATTGAAGGGCAGTTTACTCTATCAATTGAGAAGACTCAGTTGGAGTTGAAGAATTATCTGAGCAGCAGCAGTATATAGAAAGAGAATGTTTTGTGTGAGCTTCTGAAAGCTCCTGAACAATAGCAACTATTTGTTTTGTGTGTGAGTAGATATTTCTCTTGAAGAGCTATGTGTATCTCCTACCAGTGATCTCCTAGTAGCTCTTGAAGTTGTCTTTTTTGGTTGAGCAACTAATGAAGCTCCCAACAGATTGCGATTCATAGCTTAGAATTAGCTTTTAGTAGTTTAAGTTTTATCTTTCTTGTATTGTTCATTTCCAGTTATTGAATAGAAAGCAAAGTTGCATGTCTCCAAGTTTATTCTGCATTTGTATTCCCCTATTTGTGTTTCCGGGAAACATAGCAGCAGCTCTACGTTTTCTGTGTAATCAAAAATCCTGGCAACAACTGAGTGAGGAGTCATCTGTTCCATTAATATGGCATGGAAAATTGTAGCAACATGGAAAATAGGTGCAATAGGTAGAACTCTACCCACAACCTACATAAATTTGCAGCATGGGCTTAGTTTGGAGAGTAAAAAACCTTCAGACTGTGAGCAACAAAGGAGAAAATGGGAAGAAAAAGGAGGGGAATTCACATAAGATAAGGAATAGAGAAAATGTGAGAGAGAAATGAATAGGACGCGTTTGAAGGGGGTCAACCAATCTTCGGGAAAGCTGAGCTAAGGAAAATATTTCCAACATGAGCAAGAGTTGGGTGTGGCAGTTTGGAAAGCAAAGGAAAAAGCACAAGCAAGGAGAAGAAACATGGTTTCATGGAATGCAAATATTTCAAGATACTCATGAAACAAATTTGTTGAAAATTCTTTAGAATTTTTTGAGAAAATACAGTTGTAGGCATAGAAAGATAGATTATACAACCTTTGACAACATCCTCCCTATCTTAGCAGAAGTGAGGGTGTGAGAATAGGTTGTGGACTTCCGTGAAAGCAAAAAGGAGAGGTGATGGAAATCATTGAAGTATTTAGTATAAAATATGGGGTGGTTATCCATGGCTTCCCATCAAATAAATGTGTGATGCCTAAGGAGGGAATAGTCTTGACCAAATGGTTGGAGTTCGTAGGGGATTTTTTTTGTAGAAGTGGTGTGGCACAGTGAGGAAGGAATGTAGAAAGGGCAAGGAAATTGCAAGGAGATTGAAGAGTAGACAAAGTGTTAAGAAGAGCTACCCAGTCAGGTATCCATCACTGTTGAATAATTGGTATTAGAAATTAATGTGTTGCTATTTGTTTTTAGATGAAAATTATTTGTTATCCATAATAATCATTAAACAATAAGCTTATGTTGAACATAGTAGTTGTCATCCCAAAGCAGGCTATGTGACATGTGGGTAAAATTTTAATCAAATAAATCACAAATGAAGGAAACATTAATGATATTTCAATTACTAAAATAATAGTTTTCCTTCTCCCTCACTCCTCTCACACGTAGGTAAATCAAAATCCAAATGAGAAGCATAGACAAGGCATGTGAACTCTTTGAAAAAATTCCTCAAGAAATGACATTGTGGCAATATATGTCAAAATAGGTTTGATGGAAAGACCTTAGAAACTTTAAATTAAATGCAAACAACATTTGGCCTTCCTAAACTTAAATAGGATCTTGGGAAGAGGGTATGGGAAACCATCTAAGTATAATTAAAATGGGATTATGGGCATGGATGGAAAATAATTATGAAGCTAAAATACTTATAATAGGTTATATAATATCATTTAATGTAACTTAGTGTATATCCACACGTATGTTGTTAAGAAGTTGTTCTTCAACATTTCACATTGGTGGTGTTTAATAGATGTTTCTCATGCTATTTACTTGTTGAGACTTTTGATGGTAAAGGTGTAATTGATAGGTATGTCATCGTATTCTATATTGGGTTGATAATTAGGTAAGGATCTACTAACCTTATCATGCTATGAAAAGAAGTTCAAATTTTAACATTTGGCACCACTCTATTTAGCTAGTTAATTGTGGTTGTTTCTTATTATTTCCATGCTTAAGTATCAAGAATATTTTATGGTGTAAAAATAATACCCATTACAAAGAAAAAGGTCATTGTAAAGCCATTGAGTCTAGTTGAAATAAGTGTGATGATAGTCAAAATAAAGTTCCAACTCCTAAGAGTGTTGTGGGTTTCTAGGTTATGTTTTGTTGGATTTTGGATTAAATACTTGTTATATGAATAATCTATAAATTAGTATGAGATGTAGAATTGCTATAAACATATTACCTTATATGCACTACCACTAATACATCCCTTGTGAATGAGTTGTGAATGTAAAGTGTCATGGGTACATAATACCTTCTAGTGCATCAAAGTATGTTTAATTAGAGCAATAATGGATCCCCAACACTATAACAAGGTTCCTAAGGGGTGTTGTTAAGCTAGCCAAATAAAACCTTATATGCATTTGATAGATAATAGTAAGGGTTTTGGGATGCTCGCATTGAATGGGGATTAATATCAATGAGAAGTCAAGATCTCAATATAGGTTTACTATATGGTGAACTTAGTTAAATGGTTTCCTACATGTTGTCAAGCATTAACAATTGAGGGGAATCATTAATGAAATCTTTGGTAAGATAACTTGTGTTTGATCCTTAAGAGAGACCCTAGGAGGAGAACTACATGTGACTTTTCTCATGTTTGGAAGTGGGTATGTAGGTAGTCCTTGGGAAAAAGGATGCCCATGTGACCTTAGGTTCATAGGAGGAGGGTTTAGGGGGATAACTCCAAGGTTTGGTTTGTTCCTAAACTTTTTTATCTTCCCTCAAGTCACTAGGCTTCAATTTAAGGCTAAAATTTATATTAATGTGTAGTGTAGAGAAATGTACTCCTTCAAATTTTCACACTACATATGTTTGGGTCCCCTCAATTAAATTGGACTTAATTATGCCTTAATAATCCCTATTTTACATCTACAAGCATAATAAACTACATTTTTCTAAAGGGGAAACCCGACAACAATTAATGCCAACACATAATAAATTACCTTGAGCAATGTGTGTTCTAGGAATAGGGACATGGGACCCATTCGCCCATGGGTGAATGGGTCCTCCCTAGGCCTTTGAACCCAAATTTAAAATATGTTTTTGGTGGTATTTTAATGTTTGTGAATTCAAATTTTATTATCGGCTTGTAATGTTTAATTTTTGAGAAATTAAGGATACATACCTATAAATACAAGGTCTTTTTATCAAATCAAGCTTAGAAGTTTTTCAAGAGAGAAGAAAGCTAAGAAATTCAAATATCCTGAGAGCAAAGATTACAATCAAGGGCATTCAAGAGAAAATTTATCAATGATTTATTGCAGCAATCAATATCTCAAGCATCATGTCAAAGTCTCTTGCAATCATGCATGTTTTTGGAGCTAACATTGTGATGTAGGTTTCAAAGATCCAAGTCAAGCATTCAAATCAAGATTCAAGTATTAAGATCCACATCCATTGAAGCCATTTCATGCAAGATCGAGATCAAGATATTAGTTTTCCAAAGGTTTATTCAATGGTTTGGTGAGTTGCAACATAGCATTGTTCATTCATCATTCCTTTCATATTTCATTATTTCAATTCAAGGTTTAATTACCAAAATGAGGCTTGACCAAGGCAAACCCCCATCCACCCAAGAAAATAAAAAATTCCCTCTTTGTGAATGTGCAAGTTTTTTTTAGGTTGAAGAAGGCATCTTAGATCCATCTTCAGAGGCTCCTAAAAATTCAGCTCAAAATACTTCTCTTAGGACACATTTACCATTAGGACACTTTGCGACAGTTCTAGACACTCAACAACAACATTTTGATGGTAGGTGAAAAAAAACTAAACCCTCTCAAATCTATCTAAAAGTTGTTGGTTTCGTTAGATTAAGGTTTAATATCATGATTTCAAGTTTTACTTTGCATTTTTGAGGTGATTTACTATTTTTAGTCTTTCTCCCAAAAGTGTTGTTTTAGCAGACCTACTCGTCCACACACACATAAAGAGGTGAACCTACAAAAGTGGTTTACAATTCGAGTGAGGAAGGAAAAGTTGAAAAAAATGACCCCATGCAAAAAAAATTGGTTTTTGGGGTTCGAATGAACTTGTTGGTTCGAGCGAACCAAAAGAGGGTTCACTAGAACCATAGTTCGAGTGGACCCATTAAATGCAAGGGCCCATCATTCCTGCAAAAAACACAAAGAAAAACCCTTCTTGAAAGGGGGTTCGAATGAACCCTAGTTCAAGCGAACCCCGCCTGGTTTTCCTGAACCCCCCTTTTCCCACCTTCTCACCCTTAGGCACCAAAAAAGTCCAAAATTTTGCACTTCGAAGCTTGGGTTGAGGATGAAAATGGAGGATACTTCACAAATCCAATTGGATGATGGTATTCCTCGAAACGAGCTATCCAACGAATATAATTTTAATATGTTTTGGTTTTATTATGTATTTATTTTTTTAGTTTTATTAAACATAGGTTTTTCACTGAAAAATCAAGCTCTCTGTTCTGCACATGTGGAAAAATAACAGATTATAAAAAAAAATTGAAAATAATGAGTGCACCAAATATTTAAGTCCTTGATACAACAAAATAAAAAATTAAATTTCAATACATACAAAAAAATTTACGCGTTATACGGTCCGCCTATGTCTAAATTGTAATTGGTTTGACTTCAAAACTTGATTAAGGAAAAAATATTCAATAAAACACTATCTAACCAATTGGAAGCACTAGATATCGTTGTTACAAATGTAAATTCAAAAAAAATAGAATTTTATCCTTCATGGAAAAAAATTTATGCGTTATACAGTGAGCGTCACTCCTTAAAAATGTTGTTTATTGAAAAAAAATAAGTTTTCGAAAGACATGGAAAAAGAAGTGCAATCTAATTCCAAAATTTTTGAAAAAAATATATTTAGAATCTTCAAACAAAATGTCACAAATCACTAATTTGCATCATCTTCAAATTCTTCATGGTTTAGCCGCTATAGGTGCCCGAAAGTGAAGATTTAGTTAGAAAAAATTATTTCAGTGTCCAATTTGGCCAAAAATTGTAAACCAGTATTGTGGGATCACCCAAAGGAAATTGCTAGATCTTCCATAGAATTGACTCACCCAAGGGCTGAAAGTAATTCTATCTTAGAAGATCTCATTTCCTAGATGAAATAGAAGGTAGGTTCATCACACCCCCCCTTTTTCCCTTTCTTTTTATAGTAAGGTGGTAATAAACCCCCATTTTATATGTTTTGGTGAACCATCCTATTTTTCTATGTTTCAATATGGTTATGGATGAGTTAACATAACTTGATAACTTATATACAATAATGATGTAAATTTTGGTTATGATCTAATGGGGAAAGTAGTGGATTTTCTTATGGGCTACATATGGTCTACTTGTTGTAGCTATGTGTTTGTTTTGGGGTTGATATTGGGATGGAATTCCTTAAGATTTCCTATGCCACCTATAGGAAAACACTATAAGTATTGTGAAGTAAGGTTGGATATTTGACCTTGGATCCTTCTGATAAATAATATGCTTTTGAATAGTGTGTTTTGGTTAAAAATTTGGATGAAGTGAATGGATTTGACTATTATACGACAATGTTTGTTTATGTGTATGCATTGAGTAGAGGTCATCTCATGTGGGTTCAATATGATTCTCATATGTGTGAAATTCAATCCAGACCTATAGAACTTTATGTATAGGTTCTTGAATCACTTGATTATGATATACATATCTCGGTTCACATGACTGGTACTTGTGAACCTCTTTTATGTGTAGATTTTGTGTACATGGCTATAAGACCCCCACAAGTGTGAGCCTCCAAGATATTTGGGTAGTGATAGGTAGTCGTTGGGCTATGCCAATGATCAATGTTTGGGCTACTACAAGGGATTAGTCAGTATTCACCTAGTTCATAGAGATGAAGTATTACCAAGGGCTTTCCTAGTTATGATGTAGGAGTGGTTGCATGGGTAATTACTTTACCATGCAAGTAACGATAGTCAGAGCTAACCGTTGTAACAAGAGGGAGAGAAACCAATAACCTATAGCACAATGATGATTGATTCCAAGTGCTACCCATATTGTGAAGAAGATAACACATAATATCACTACAATCACAAGGTGGTATATGTCAAAAGCTACTTCTTCCTAGGTGGATATATTTTTCATTGGTGACTTGAACGTAATTGAGTTGAAATCCACCAAGTTGGATAGGTTCAATACTTATGAAAATCTCAGTTGTTCCTATATGACCCTTGGGATGGAGGATGGACCCCTAGTGTAGTATGGGATACACTAAATCCTCTTCCCAGTCATCTGATGGTGTTACAAGTAGTATGGAATGTTTTCCATCATGATAACGGGTGCAAGAAACCAAAAAAAAGGATGAGACCCACACTGTAGTGTGTAATGCACCAACATTCCTTTTTCTATCAAGGATGCACTAAAAAGGTAGATGTTAATCACTCACTATTTATATATCAATTAGTCATATGTACTTTTCCAAATGGCCTCAAGTTTTGTGCACATTGTCACTAATTCCCTTGCTAGTGATGACATGAAAGTAGCATGGATTGCTTGGCATTCATCACAAGTGTGATCAATTCTAGGAAGAGGAGGGGACCCATGGTGTAGTATGGGATAAACTAGCATTCCTTTTCCAAGTGAGATCTATTGATGGACTAATCTGATTATGAACTGGCTAGTGAGATAATGCATGTAATAGGTTGCATCTATTTCAATTTCACTAGTTGTTCTTTTATGTGAACATGTGATGTATGTGTGAGCTAGTCATTATTGTACATGTGATGTGTGTATGAGATAGTTACTGTTGTATTTATGATAAGTGTATGAGCTAGTCATTGTTGTATTTGTGATATGTGTATGAGCTATTCATTATTGTACTTATGATGTGTGCATGCTAATCATTTTTGTACTTGTGTTTATGTCAGCTAGTCATTTTTGTACTTGTGATGTGTAGGAGCTAGTCACCTTGTTTATATGTGATGTATGCTTAAGATAGTCATTGTATGTGAACTTGGGATTATGAAATGATATGACTCCTATGTGAATTTTTGTTTCTGTACACTAATTTTTGACATGGAACCAACACTTGATGGATAATTGTTATCATTATATTATGATTGGAATAATTTGATAGCTAACACTTAATAAATAGTCATGATTTAAAGGTGAGTTGCAATGCAAATCATGGAAGTCTTTAGTATAAGATATGGAGTGGTTATCCATGGCTTCCCATCAAATAAATGTGTGATGCTTAAGGAGGCTATAGTCTTGACCAACTGGTTGGATTTCATAGAAGGGTTCATGGGGGATTCTTTTGTAGAAGTGGTGTGGCACAACGAGGAAGGAAAGAAGGAAGGGCGAGGAAATTGCATGAGATTGAAGAGTAGACAAAAGTGTTAAGAGGAGCTACCCAATCAGGTATCCATCATGTTGAATAATTGGTAGTAGAATTAATATGTATTGATATTTGTTTTTGGATGAAAAGTAATTGTTATCCATAATACTCATTAAACAATAAACTTATGTTGAACATAATAGTTGTCATCCCAAAGCAGGCTATGTGACATGTGGGAAAAATTTAATCAAATAACACAAATGAATGAAATATTAATGACATTTCAAATAATAAAACAATAGTCACCTTCTCCCTCACTCCTCTCACACATAGGTAAATCAGAATTCAAAAATGAGAAGCATAGACAAGGCACATGAACTCTTGGAAAAAATTCCTCAAGGAATGACATTGTGGAAAGATATGTCAAAATAGGTTTGATGGAAAGTCCTTAGAAAATTTTAATTAAATGCAACAACATTTCGCCTTCCTATGCTCAAATAGGATCTTGGGAAGAGAGTATGGGAAACCATCAAGTATAATTAAAATGGGATTATGGGCATGGATGGAAAATAATTATCAAGCTAAAATACCAATGTTACCCGGGGATGTGTCCCTGAGTCTAAATCCCCCAATCCCCATCCTAGAGATAGGGGACGACAACAATGTACTATGTTTTTTTAATTTTTATTTTCATATCGTAATTGAAAAAAAACTATATGGAAACAATGTAGGCTTTGGGAATTTTGTTATACATTTATAACTTGTATATTATTGTTTAATATCACATGCATATTTGCAATGAATTCTGAATTCCAAATGCATATTGAGTATTGACAATGAATTCTTAACACAAATGTTATAATATGCTAAGTTTCTATAATGTATATATTTATGCATGCTTTATCCATGTTTTCATATGAATATTTAAATTTCCCCTATATATTTTAATTTTTTCTATATTTTATATAGTTGTCCCCTGCCATCCCCAAATTTTTCCTAAAAAATCAGAAACTTGGGGTAACACTATAAAATACCTATAATAGGCTATGTACTATTATTTATGGTAGAATCCATGTAACCTAGTGTATATCATCATGTAGTCAAGTTGTTCCTCAACATCTCACATTAGTAGTGTTTAATAGATTTTTCTAATGTCATTTACTTGTTGAGACCCTGATGGTATATGGTTTAAATATCAATACATATGTCATCGCATCCTACATTAGGTTGATAATTAGGTAAATATCTACTAACCTTACCATGCTATGACAATAAGTTCAACCTATAACATTTGAAACCAATCTATTTAGCTAGTGATTTGTGGTTGTTTCCTATTATTGCCTTGCTTAAGTATCAAGACTATTTTGTGGCATAAAAGAAATAGCCATTACAAAGAATAAGGTTATTGTAAATCCATACAGTCTAGTTGAAATAAGTGTGTTGATAGTCAAAACATAGTATTCTAACTCTTAAGAGTGTTGTGGGTTTCACGATAGTGTTTTTTTGGTTTTTGGATTAAAATACTTAATATTTGAATAATCTATAAATTAGTATGAGATGTAGAATTTCTATAAATATATTACCTTCTATGCACTATTATTGATACATCCCTTGTGAATGGGTTGTGAATGTAGAGTTTCAAGCTCGTACATAATACCTTCTAGTGCATCCAAGTATGTTTAATTAGAGCAATAAGACATCCCCAACCCTATAACATGGTTCCTAAGTGGTGTTGTTGAGCTAGCCAAATAAAACCTTATATGGATTTGCATCAAGATTAACTATTGGATGTGATGATTGTGATTAAAATAATGTAAATTGATGTTTATGTATCCACTACAACATAGTGTCTTGATCTAAAGATATCTGATATTTATTCTACTAGGTTATCCTCATACATGAATGTTTAAGGGGTTTCTCATTAGTATGATATTGTGGTTCAAGATATCAAGAACCAATATACTTGTGACATCTAAGATTACTAAATAACATTGTATGTTATCACATTTTAATCCCAATTAGAACTATATGTTATAAACTATGAACCCCAATCCTAGACCTACACAAACACAAAGAATAAACACAATGTTAGTCACATATGCAAGTTAGAACTAAGATTCCCCATGCAATTCATTAGAAACATCAAAATAAGAAATAAATGAAGAACACAATGAAAGAATCTATTAAATCCTATTTAGATGATCCAAATCTCAATCCCATGGGCGAATTAGTTCCATTTTGATGTGGAAAATGACCCTTTCCTAATCCCTTGTAAGATTTGTGATGATTTGATGAAGAGCTGATGCTTTCTTGGAGAAAATCCTGCATAACCTAGCTATAAAACCTGAAAATGGACAAATGGTGGATGAGCAAATTCAAATCCTAAAGATTATGACTTTGCATGAAGTTGTGGATCCCAAATGAGAAGAAAATCCTTCCATTTATAGAAGAACAAGATGGAAGAATGAGAAAAATGGAGGAATATGGGATCATTCAACATCCAATGGCCAAGTGCCACTTGTCAAGATGTGAATGGAGGAAGGTTGAGCACATTTTGATGAATGTGCATACATTTGAAATTTGAATTTGATGAAGTGACATGTTTAGGGGGGATGAAAGAAAAGTTAATTCCAATTTGACTTGTGTAAGAGACATTTAAGAGACATGTAAGAGCTTTAAATGCTTTGTTGGATGGACAAGTCATTTTAGGAGGGAAATTTGAAATTGATGGAATATTCCAAAGAGATGCCATTTTTGAATGGAAATAGATGAATTAATAAATCAAATAAATTGATTTATTGTGCAAGTTGCAAAATATAGAGGATTTAGTTGATTAAGATTAAATTAATCAGGATATGATTAATTCAAGAGGAGATTAGTTGATTTGACCATTTTGATTTAGATTTGAGGATTAATTAAAGTCAAAATGAGAGGAATATGATTTAGACTTAATTAAATAAAGATTTTGATTTATTTAATTAAAGAGGGATGATGTTAGATTAAATTAAATAAAGGTTGATTTAATTTAATAGAACGACTTTAGAGATTTAATCAAATAAAATGAATTATTTAATTAAATAGAGATTATAGGGTTAATTAAATACAATTGATTTATTTAATTAACATGAGATGACAACTTAATTAGATAAATTTGATTTATTTAATTAAGAGATGAAAGGTGATGAATTTAATCAAATAAGGTTTATTCGATTAAACGATTAGCAAAGGGGATGATTCAAGATGAAACGATGTTAGTAATCAGGATCAAGTGTGTCAATATATTTTCCGTGTCTACATTTTTCCCCTCTTTGAAGCAAAGTACTCGCTGTGTTGGTTCAAAGAATAACCTGTCTCAATCAAAATTTAAAATTTTTCCCATTTTTTCAAATGCTCCACTGCTGCCCTAGCGAAAGAATTATGCTGGTACACTGCCCCCTCGAGGGATCAAGTGAAAAGTTCAATTTGAGGGTCGATCTCATGACAAAGAGGTTCAAGATTAGTTCAGCTCAAATGTTTGATGCAGATAGTCATCGACCATGGGTAGCCTCATGTCTATTTTGATATATTACACACACTTGATACTGGGATAGAAATGTTAGTAAAGATAGAAGAATAAGAAGAAATGAGATGGATGACAAGAGGATCCAACAAGTCCATGATTTATTAAGACTTTATTAGATATGATGATGAGTGATGATGATGCATTGCTTACCAGGAATTGGGACTTTAAAAGGGCCATTTACCTTATTTTTTATAATACACATAGGCACGATGCATCAAGGTATAAAGAACCAGGATGGCGTTGCACCTAGTGTGATGGAATTTGACTCAACAAATAGATAGGAGTATTTTTGTTCACACCTGACATACATAAACCTTGATAGGATGCACTTCAAAAGTTTCAAACATCTCAGACCAAAACACAGAAAGGTATAATCTATCAATGCAATAGTCAACAAGCTGCCCAAAAACACCCTCCATACATACCTAACAAAGCAAGTATTTTCCAAATTATATTACAAGAACATCCAAAAAGCATAGTAGACAAAAGATAATGATCAATGCCCCATTCTTTTCTCTCTAGATCGTTTTGATTAGACATCATTGAGAGGTCATTGGAATGAGTGCAACAAGATAAATCAAAAAGAAAAGATCAAGTACACAAACAAGTCAATGTTCTTCATACCTATAGCCAAAGGGATGTGTTTTGTTTAGGATAAGTATCCAAAGTGATTTTCCAATAGATAATGCCCATTGTAGGATGCATCCTAGGACATGTTAGTGGATGGTGGCAAGTTGATAGGTTGTTTGAAAGGATGTTGATATAAGGTTGATTGACATGTTTGTGAATGATCAAGAGTATGATTTTTCATTTAAAGTTTGTTGTTTCGATTTTGATTTTGCGTTTGAATTTTGCTTTTGCTGATTGTTGTGGTTGTTTCTATTTGTATTACCAAAGGACGAAGGAGACGATCAATTTATTATGGATGGAAGTTTATTGTGGGTGAAGTGAAATGGGATGGATGGATTTTTTAAATATTTGGATGTTTTTGATGTTTCAAAATTTTTTGAGGCTGTTTTTAGATTTTGTGTTTTCAAATGTTTTGATTTTCCAAATTTTCAAATGTTTTTGGATTTTCTGAGATTTTATGAATGTTTTTGGATTTTGGTGTTTTTTGAATGTTTTTTGTGTTTTTTTGAGATTTTATGAATGTTTTTGGATTTTGTGTCTCAGGGGCTGATGAAAGATTAGCCTTTCCTACGTGTAAGCTCAGAGACGACATAGTTCGAACTCCATGTTTTTGATGTTTTTCTAACTTTTTGAGTGTTTTTGGATTTTGATATGATTTGGATTTTTTTGTAATTTTCTTGTTTTTTTGAATGTTTTTGGATTTTTTGCCTGATTTTGACATTTTGGATATGGATATGTGTGACAATATTAGTGATCTATTTGGGATTTTGTTGAAAACCAAGCTAGGGTTGATTGATCGGATCGATGTATTGATGATGATAACATTGTTGAGGATACACAACAATGTAAAGATAGTGTTAAGCAACATGAGGATTAGGATGGATATCCCAAGATGATGAGGGATTGACTAGATTTGATTGATCAAGATCGATGATGATAACATTGTTGAGGATACACAACAATGCAAGGATAGTGTTAATTAACACAAGGATTGGGAAGGATATCTCAAGATAATGATGGATTGATTGGATTTGATTGATCAGGATTTTGAAGCTTGATTTGGAACAAAAGTTGGTTTTGGATGATTTGATACGACATTGAAGTACCAATTAGATGCAACTGATACTGATTGTTTAGATTGATGTTCAATGAAAAATAAATCTTGATAAGGAACATCCTCTCGTCAAAATATGCCATGGGCTAGTGATTTGGATTTTTCTCACAAATTCTTTGACCAATTTGATTTCACGTTTGCCAATGTTCGGATCACCACATAAGTTGGAGGATATATATCAAGATTTATTCCCAAAGCAAGATGTAAATACCTGCCCTAGTTTCTAGCAATGTTTGAAATGTCATGGATGGATGCTTAGGTAGATGTATGGATGGATGGATATGGTAAGCACAAAAAGGATGCCAAGGATTATCTTGTGATAAGGTGTTCAAATAGAGGATGCTCATTTGGATAGTGCTTCATGGCTCAGATAATGTTGGGTAGGATAGGATCAATGAAAATGACTCATGTCAAGATGTTTATCATAAGCAAGTGTAAATTGTACACCAAAATTCATCAAGATCAAGATAATATGGAAGATAGATGTAGATGGATGAAAATGGATTGGTTAAATTGTTCATGGATGAATGGATTTATTATGGATGGGATGAGATGTTTCCACCTGAACTAGCACATACAGATGCTCGATTCTGCACATGATGCCTATTTTCCAGGTTTTCATCATGGTACCTATCCAAAGTGCCACCATAGTGGTTTTCACTAGAGGGCGATTTTTATCTTTACTATTTTCATGAATTTTTTATTTTTTTTTAAATTTTTTCTGAAATATTTTAAGCTCATGATGAATAGCTTTGTGGTGTCGATGTAGATGCTTCTATCATGATGTGCCATTGATAGCCTGCTTAAAGAAGTTTCTTTTCTAAGATATGTGCACTTGAATGAAACTTTTGAGATTCCTGATCTGCTTTGTTGATACCGGAGTTAACTCTGCCTTTGTGCTCACATCGCAATAGGATGCCTATTGAATCCTTATGATGAAGGGTGAATTCCAATACATGGTCAATGTAAGAATTGGATATCATGTGTGGAGGAGTGGATGGAGTGTTTTTAGGAATAAAAGATGGATTGGTTGATAGTTTGGAACCTTTGACTCTCTAGACTTGGGAAGATGAGCAATAATGGGTGGATACGGAAGTGTGCATGGAATCGGGACCAACTGCTTGATACACTTTGTATGTTGCTTGAGAAGCCTTCTTTTTCCTTTGGGGACATCTTTGATGGATACTTTTCCCTTTTTTTATTTTGCCCCATAGTTTATTTGACTAATGGAGTTTGATAGGGATAATCTTTCTTTGTATTCTTTGGTATCCACTTTTATTTGTTTTGTCCTTCATGCTTTGCTTCTTTTTCTTTGATGATGCTCTTCTTGCTTTGATTCACATATTTCTTTTGATATTCATCCCAATTTGTGGATGGGGTGATGGGTGGATGAAGATTCATGATGTGGTTGGTTGTAGTATTGGCATTGGTTTCATCATAAGGATTCTTCATGCTCCCTATGTTGGTGTTTGCTTGAGACATAGTTTCCCCTAGTGTGGTGGTAGTAGCACCTTTATTATTTGATTCTACCTATTTTGAGAGTTCCTATTTAGAATGCATTCTCTGATAAATGACCACTACAAATGACTTTATTTCAATTTGTTTATCTGTTGACTCTAGAATATCCTGTTTTATCTGACCTATTTCCTTGAGTGGATAATGTTGGATATCTTCATACATGATGTCCTCAGTCTGAATTTGGGATGTATCTAATTCTGATGTTGAAAACTCAGTTTGACTGTAGGAATCAATATCCTACTCTTTTTGTGTAATAATGTCAGGAGTAAAGGAATCTTGTTTTGAATGAAGATCATCTATGTATCCATCCAAAGAAAGCATATCATGGGTAGGTGGAGGAGTATGTGCTATGTGGATATGATCATCTTGTATAGATAGGAGAGTTTCCATTACATCATTGTAGTAGCTTGGAGATGCAAATTCTTGATCTTGATTAATTTTGGAATTGCTTTTGACATGCTTTGGATCAAGTTCTTGACATGGGTCAATTTCAAAGGATGGATTGCTTACAAAGGGTCCTTGGAGGTCTACATTAGGCATGGGAAGTGGTTCAATATCCTCTTTATTTTTGAGTGGACTTGGATCAAATGTTGAGTTGAAGATTCCTTCAATATCTACAAACATGTCTTGGAAAGTACCATTGCTAGACCTTGGTGAAAGATGTTGATCATGCTTTGGAATAAATTCTTGAGATATGTCCTCTAACTCATTAGGTGATGTAGAGATATTTTTAACATGATTATTGATCGATGGATTTCCAATGCTATCACTAGTGGTTGAATCCTAATCATTGTCCCCAGCAGTTATTATTTTTTGATCAATAAGGTCTTGGATGAGATTTTTGAGTCGAATACAATTTGATGTCGTGTGTCCCTTTATTTTGTGATACTCACAAAGGTGCTTCTTGTTATATCCTGGTAGTTCAACGTGGGTCTCTTGATAATTCTCATAGGTGGAAATTGTGATGAGTTTTTCCTACACCAATAGTTGCATGATCGATTCGATTGGTTTCCCAAGTGGTGTGTATTTTTGTTTGTTACATTGGGAGATTTGTACTTTAGATTGACCTTGTGGTGATTGATTTTGGAGATGTGGTGATTGATCTTTGAGATGTGGTGATTGATCTTAGAGATGTGGAGGTTGGGTTTGTTGTTGATGTTGTTGATCTTGATATCTAACCTCTTGACATTGGAGATATTGTTCTTGATGTGGTTGTGGACACAACTCAATGCTTTTATGACATGGTTTAATCAATGGAAGAGTATATTGATTTTGGGGTGGAGATATCTCTTGGCGCAATGAATCAACTATTTTGGTAAGTGTAGAAATTTGATCTCGCAAAATTTGATCTTGATTTTGATCTTGAAGCCCTTGATATAGTTGATTTGGTTTTTGTTCAAGCAGATTTGGAATGCATACTTGTGGTGTTTGTATGAGATCATGGAAAAATTGATTTTGGACAATGTTCTGATTTGGGATGATGTTTAGATTTGGAATTATAGGTTGAAATTGAACATTGTTGTGGTTGGGAATCATATTGCCTTGATTTAGGTAACTTTGGTTTTGCATGGTGTTACCTTAACTTGGATCAATACATGGAGTTGTTAACATATTGTTTAGACTTTGAACAACATTTCTATGATTCACAAACATATCTATCCCAAAGTTTACCAAGTGTGGATTCAAAATGTTCATGTTTGGTAAAGTTGTACTTGGTATATTCATATTTGGCATGTATGGATTTGGTGGGATGATGTTGTTTTGTTGGAAACTCATGCATTGATTATTTGATTGATAGATTTGTAGGTTTGGAATTTGATTTAAATCTACCATTTTTCCAAAATTTAGATTGGGCATACTCACATTTGTTGTGCCATTGAGGTTTGTAAGAGATAATGATCGGGCATGTATGGACTGTATAAATGTGAGTTTTGATAATCAATTGGAATTGTAAGGCTTTGATAGTTTGGTTGATTTAGATCACTCATGATGTATGGAGCAAGTTTACATTCCATGTTTTTCTTGTGTTTTGACCTTGTTGACCTCTAAGGGATTTAGGACCAAATGATGATATGAAGGATGAAAGGGGTGAATGATATGGTTGTTGAACTTTTAGGAACCTTGGAGGAATACTAGACTTTAGAACTTTTGGATTTTTGGATTTTGGATTTGATTTGGATTTGGTTTGATTTGGATTTGATTTGGATTTGATTTTGATTTTGATTTTGGATAATGAACTAATAAAACCCAAGATGTTGGTTGTTATCTTGGAATAAACTTTTCCATAAGGATGATAATTTAACTAGATGTATGAGGAAGGATTCATCCATGCACACTTAGCCAAACAAGATGATTTTGATTTGATTTGAAGGATTTTAACAAAAGTCTAGTATGAATGATTTTTCCAAGGTTCTAAAAGTTGCTTGTGAGATGGGATTTGATTGATGTTTGAGATGGATGAAATGATTGGTTGCTTTGATCCTAAATGAAACTAAGAGAGACTTTTTTACAAGACCAAGGTTTTGAAGAACATGATTTTCCCTAAGAGTACTTCAAACCAAAAGATTAATGTTTGCTCAAAAGACCATAAGACAAAAGATAAACGAGCACATGTGTGGGGTTCAATTGACTTCATCTTGAGTAATGAATTGATTTTATTACAAACACTTCTCGATTATCTTTTCAAACTAAATGTCTAATGTCTCAATTTATTCTCATCCCACAAAGTCTATTATATGGAAATCAAGAAAATCAAGGAAATAGTTCCCTAATGTTGACTTTAGTGAGAGAAAATTGAGATGTAAATTAAAATACTTAGAAGCCTCTAAGGATAGAATCCCTAGGGAAAGCAATAGCACTTGAATTTTTTCAGAGGTATTTGCTCCTCCTAAAGGGTTTGAAATTTGATGTTCATGTTGATTGAATGTTTTCCAATGTTTTAGATCCAAGCCAAGAATTTTGATTTCAAGAACATGCACAACCCTAGGGATCTTGAGACAATATTTGTTGGATCCCCACTTGGATAAATCTAGCTATGCCTACTCTTAGTAGATGGTTTAGATGTTTGACCACATAGGCTCCCCCTTATAGTGCACTAGCTTCTCGGTTAGCCAAGCATTAGTAACCATGACTCTCCAAGCATCAGTACCCATGACTCTCCCATGGAATACTTTACATCTCTACTAAAATCCATAAAAGTGTGGGGCGGCTTCAGAGGTCCAACCTATTGCACCAACAAATAGATTAAGGATTTTGGTCTTTTAAAAAAGGGGTTTTAATGCAAGAATTTTGTTTGTGGGGGATCATCCATATGGTGAGAGACCATTGTTGCCCTTCTCTTCAGAACAAACCTCATGATACTTTCCTTTCCTCAAGTACCCACACTTATATCCTGGGTGGAAGTTTCTTGGCTTTAGCATGTTCCCAATCAGGTAGTTCATTTGGGTGATTACTTTTTCTCACAAGGAAGGCCCTCTAAGATAACATAAAAGTGAGCAAATACATTCATAGTTCGATCAATCTTCATTGAGAAATAAAGAGAGAACACACGCGATATATTCCACTCACACTCGCAAGATTTGCTCAATTTTAGGATCCAAATTGAAGTGTGTAGGTAATCACTTATACAACCTAATATCACCAAAAATCATTTTGATTCTCAAGATTGTCGTGAGGCATGAGAGAAGCACATACATCTTTTTGATGATATTATTTTGGGTAAGTGATTACACAAAAAATATGCACATGTTCATTTTAAATCCTCAAAGCAATGATTTGATTCTTTTTAAAGCACCAAAACAAAAGATGAAAGTTGTTTTTTCAATTGTTAACCTTAAACAAAATCTAGTAAGTTTTCCTAAATTTCTTTTTAACCTTTTCCCTTGTTCGTTTTAAACCCAAACTGAAATCTATTGGGTCCTAAAAGCTTGAAGGGGTAAAATATTTAAACTTGGAATTATAATTGCTTCCAAAAGTGTCTAACGACACTTGATACAATGAATAAATGATGTTATACTTCAATATCCTCCTTGCTTCTTCCTTTCTTCCACCTACAAAAATTGATTAATCTAAGAAAAACAGAGGTAGAAAACAAGTCAATAGCTCAAAATGATCAAAAGTAAAAAAAGCACATGTCAAAGAAACTTGAATTTTGATCCTTTACCCCACCCCCAACGGCGCAACCCGCATATGCGTCGTTGCTTAAGGAAGTCAGTGGCATTGTATAGTGCCGCTAGGTCTGACAGTGGCGCTCTGCAGCAGAACAAAGAGCACAATTGTTGCAGAGTTTTTGTCATGGCGCGGTTTGAAATTTAAAAACCCAGCATCAGGAAAACAACTCAGCGTCATAGTTTGAGATTTTGAATTTCTAGGTGGGAAGGTTTTAGCGGCAGAGTTTGGAGTTTGTAGTGTCACTGTATGGCACCATTGGGAGGCTAGCGTCACTGTACGGCGCCGCTGCACAGTTTCCTGTAGACACACAAAAAAGCACTAAATTTTGTCAAAAAACATGTTAAGAACTTGAGATTCGCCCTCCTTCTAGCGTCAAAATGTGAAACCCAATCCTAGACCTACACAAACACAAAGAACACAATGTTAGTCACATATGCAAGTTAGAACTAAGATTCCCCATGCAATTCATTAGAAACATCAAAATAAGAAATAAATGAAGAACACAATGAAAGAATCTATTAAATCCTATTTATATGATCCAACTCTCAATCCCATGGGGGAATTGGTGCCATTTTGATGTGGAAATGATCCTTTCCCAATCCCTTGTAAGATTTGTGATGATTTGATGAAGAGTTGATGCTTTCTTGGAGAAAATCTTGCATAACCTAGCTATAAATCCTGAAAATGGACAAATGGTGGATGAGCAAATTCAAAATCTAAAGCTTATGACTTTGCATGAAGTTGTGGATCCCAAATGAGAAGAAGAGCCTTCCATTTATAGAAGAACAAGATGGAAGAATGAGAAAAATGGAGGAATGTGGGATCATTCAACATCCAATGGCCAAGTGCCACTTGTCAATATGTGAATGAAGGAAGGTTGAGCACATTTTGATGAATGTGCATACATTTGAAATTTGAACTTGATGAAGTGACATGTTTAGTGGGGATGAAAGAAGAGTTAATGCCAAGTTGACTTGTGTAAGAGACATGTAAGAGCTTTAAATGCTTTGTTGGATGGACAAGTCATTTTAGGAGGGAGATTTGAAATTGATGGAATATTCCAAAGAGATGCCATTTTTGAATGGAAATAGATGAATTAATAAATCAAATAAATTGATTTATCGTGCAAGTTGCAAAATCTAGAGGATTTAGGTGATTAAGATTAAATTAATCAGGTTATGATTAATTCAAGAGGAGATTAGTTGATTTGACCATTTTGATTTAGATTTGAGGATTAATTAAAGTCAAAATGAGAGGAATATGATTTAGAATTAATTAAATAAAGATTTTGATTTATTTAATTAAAGAGGGATGATGTTAGATTAAATTAAATAATGGTTGATTTAATTTAATAAAATGACTTTAGAGATTTAATCAAATAAAATGAATTATTTAATTAAATAGAGACTATAGGGTTAATTAAATACAATTGATTTATTTAATTAATAGGAGATGACAACTTAATCAGATAAAATTGATTTATTTAATTAAGAGATGAAATTTGATGAATTTAATCAAATAAGGGTTATTCGATTAAACAATTAGCAAAGGGGATTATTCAGGACGAAACGATGTTAGTAATCAGGATCAAGTGTGTCGGTATATTTTCCATGTCTACATAAACTATATGGTATTATCATCAAGGTATTAAATGTTGCACAATATCCTTGAAAAATAATAGTAATGGTTTTGGGATGCTCACATTGAATGAGGATCAATATCAGTGAGAGTTCAAGTTGAGATCTAGATGTTCTTGTTGGAATTTCCTCAATATAGGTTTACTATATGGTGAACTTAGTTAAATGGTTTCCTACCTATTGTCAAGCATTAATAATATAGGGGAATCATTAATGAAATCTTGGGTAAGATAGCTTATGTATGATCCTTGAGAGAGACCCTATGAGGAGAAAAACATGTGATTTTGATCATGTTTGGAAGTGGGTATGTAGGTAGTCCTTGGGAAAAGGATGCCCCTATGACCTCAATTTCATAGGGGGACAGTTAAGAGGGATAACTCCAAGGTTGGGTTTGTTCCTAAAATTTTTTAACCTTCCCTCAAGTCAATAGGCTTTAATTTGAGGCTAAAATTAATATTAGATGGTTATGGATGAGTTAAGGGAACTCGATAACTCATATCCAATAATGATATAAAATTTGGCTAATAGGATCTAATGGGGAAAGTAGTAGATTTTCTTATGGGATACAAATGGTCTAATTGTTGTATTTACATGATTGTTTTTGGGTTGAGCTTAGGATGACATTCCTTAAGATTTCCTATGCCACCTGTAGGCAAAAACTATAGGTATTGTTGAGTAAGGTTGGATATTTGGCCTTGGATCCTTCTAATAAAGAATGTGTTTTTGAATAGTGCTTTTTGGTTAATGATTTGAATGAAGTGAATGCATTTTACTACTACATGGTTGGTATTTATTTATGTGTATGTGATGAGTAGAGGTCATCTTGTGTGGGTTCAATATGGTTCTTATGTGTTTGTGAAATTCAAACTAGACCTATAAGACTCTATGTATAGGCTCTTAAATCACTTGATTGTCATATATACATATCTAGGTCCACTTGACTGGTACTTTTGAACCCCTATTATGTGTAGATTATGTGTACATGGATATAAGCCCTCCACAAGTGTGAACCTTTAGGATATTTGGGTAGTGATAGGAAGTCATTAGACAATGCCAATGATTAATGCTTAGGCTACTACAAGGGATTATTTGGTATTCACCTGGTTCACAAAGGTGAAGGATTTCCAAGGGCTACCCTAGTTATGATATTGGAATAGTTGCATAGGTGGTTACCCTACCATGCAAGTAACAATAGTTAGAGCTAACTGCTATATCAAGAGGGGTAGCAAGCAGTCACCTAGATAGTATGAGGGTGATTGATGCCAAGTGATACCCACATTGTGAAGAAGATAGCACACAATATCACTAAGGCATCAAGGTGGTATATGTAAGAAGCTACTTATTCTTAGGTGGATATATTTTTCATTGGTGGAATAAAGGTGATTGAGTTGGAATCCATCGGGTTGGATAGGTTCACTACTTATGGAAATCTCAATTGTGCCTATATGACCCTTGGGATGGAGGGTGGACCCCTAATGTAGTATACGATACACTAAGTCCTCTTCCAAATCATCTGATGGTGTCACAAGTAGTATAGGATGATTTCCATCATGATGATAGGTGCAAAAGACCACAAAAAGGATGAGCCCCATAGTGTATTGTGCAATGCATTGACATTCCTTTTCTATTAGGGATGCAGTAAAAGGGTAGATGTTAGTGACTCACTATTTATATATTAGTTATTCATTATGTAATTTTGCAAATGGCCTCAAGTTTGTGCACATTTTTATTAATGACCTTACCAATGATGACATCAAAGTAGTATGGGTTTCTTGATATTCATCACAAGTGTAATGGATTAGGAAAAGGATGTGACCCATGGTGTAGTATGGGATACACCAATATTACTTTCCCAAGTCAGATCTACTTACAGACTTATGTGATTATGAATTGGGTAGCAGGATGATGCATGTAGTAGATTGCATCCATTTTGATTTCACTAGTTGTTCTTTATGTGAACATGTGATGCATGCTTGAGCTATTCATTATTGTACTTGTGATGTGTGTGTGTGAGCTAGTTACTATTTTATTATAATATGTGTGTGAGCTAGTAACTTTTGTATTTGTGATGTGTATGAGCTAGTCATTATTGTACTTGTGATGTGTGCATGCTAGCATTGTTGTACTTGTGATGTGTAGGATCTAGTCACCTTTTGTATATGTGATGTATGCTTGAGATATTCATTGTATGCGAACTTGGTATTATGAAATTATATGAACCCTATGTGAATTTGTATGTTTGTACACTAATGTTTGACATGAAATCAACACTTGATGGAAAAAATTTGTCATTATATTATTATTGGACTAAGTTGATAGCTTACGCTTAATAAATAGTCATGATTTAAAGGTAATAACAAAGATCTCATACAAGAGGGGAGAATGAACTCCCTCTAGGATTGGTTTAGGAACTACAAAGCCTCTAATTCTCAAAATGGGATACATAGGTAGGGTATCACGAATGAACCATCGAGGTTTAGGTATAGGTTTAGGGAGGACCCTAACCTTAGAATCTTACCACCTTTTAGTGTAAGAATAAGTGGTGGAGTAGAGTTTTGACCACCATGGTATGGAGAAGTTATGAAGTCAACGCTTCTAATCTTGATGGAAGATGCTTGGTTGATTAAGTTGTGAATTGATTTTTTTAAAATTATTAGTAACCGAGGGGTGGTTTTTATAAATATGCTAGGAATTTTCCCATTGTTGATTTTTCACATATCAAATGGACCCCACCTCATGTAGGCACATGAAAATTAAACTTTGACAACATGTTTTGGGGTAACTTAGGCCAATCTAGTGTTAGTTGTGTTATCTAAAACTCTTAAGACAAGGTAAACAAAGTGGCCACAAAAAAATTAAAGGTAGGGACAACTAACAAAGTAGAAGCAATATTTTTGTTATTTGGATTTCAATTAGTCAAATTTTTCAATATTTTAAACATCACTATAGATGGTAACTCGATGGTGATTATAATTTTCTTGAGAAATAGAAATTCAAAGAATTAGAAAATAATGAATATCTTAAGAGAGGCTTTGGTTGTTTTGGATGAAATCTCAAATTTTTCAATTAGGAAATATTCTAGGGAAGGAAATAGGGTGGTGGAATATCTATCAAACCATGGGATTAACAAATTGAAGAGAAATAATCAAGGCAGATATCACACATTAGTTGAAACTTTAAACTATATTAAGCAATATTGTAATGCTATCAAAAAATTATGTTTTTTGGGGTGGCAATTGGCATCGATTTGTGATTAAGTGGAGTAATTTTATTTCTTATCAATTGTGAGGATTTTATTATAGGGCAAGAACTCTCTTGAAATACCCACCTTTGAATCTATGTCTCTTGCTTTCTATATCTGGTTATTATGGAGCCAACTCTGTAATTAGGTTTCATTGTAAGGTTGATGACATTTCAAGGAGAGATAATTGCAACTTGAATGAGGATATAATTTTATGAGGGAAGGATTTTATGATGGGTGCAATGAGGCATAGGGTAAACTTAGAAATTTCTTTAATTTTTTTCGATAATATATTGGTCTTGACAAAGAACTAGGAGTTAACCAAGGCTCTGGTAAGGTAATTTTTGTGGGATAAATTCAAAGCAAGATTAGATGAGGTGATTGATAGCAGCAAGATTAAATGGATCTCATCTCTTCCAGTAACAAGTTTTGAGTTCATAGGGCTAGCTTCAATATACATGGTGACAAGCATTGAAAAATCACAAGGAATTAGTCAAGGAGGTGGATGTTATCTAAAAACATCTTTCTTATAAGGATGGTAGGTCTTCATATCATCTTAAATAGAACATCCTTAGCTTTTGTGCTAAAAAATATTGTCATTTTTGCAAGAATACTTCAATATAAAAAAAGTGGAGAAATTCATCAAGTTTTTAGAAAGTAGGGTAGCATTGATAAAGATGGAGGATAGGTCATATGGGCCTGATTGCAATGGGTTTCTTTAGTCTCTTTGGTGTCTTTGTTATGGTTTTCATGGTAATGTTTTTGTATTGGTCGATGTATTGAGTTTATGGTCTTTCATAGTATGTAGTATCCTTCTTAGTATATCTATTCTCTTTAAAAAAATATATATAGATGGGTGGACTATAGCCTATATCGACATTGTGTTACCAACTTGACTAGAATATGTATAGGTGGATAGTATGGGTTGTGAATAGTGATGTAAATATTAATCAGCTCTTATTATGTATCTCTAAAGAAACAACATATCCTCTCCATTGGTTGGAAGGAAATAAAATATAATCATTGTAATTTTTTGAATTAATATAAAGGGAGAGGGCCCCAACCCTAACTTGACCAGTCTAAAACAAATGTGTTACAATTTAGGTTGTCTAACATGCATTATTGGTTTTTAATGGAATCCAAAATTTATTTTATTTCCTTTAAATGATTCAATAGTTTGATTTAAATTCACTTCTATTTAATATTTATTAGTACTATTTTTAAACAAAGAGTGACAAGAAATTATTGTCATTTCACACCCATGTAAATGAAAACTAAAACACAGTCCACATATTTTTTTTAATATAAATATAAAATAAATCTAATACTAAATCTCCACAAGCTAACAATCCTATGGTTCAGTCAAGTTTTAAAATCACATCTTTCTAGTAGGAGCTAGGGTCTTGAGGATAGAAAAATGTAAGCTTTTTGCATGTGTCATCTTGGGTAAGACTTTCTCTACCTCCGATACGTCTACAAACACTCCTTTTGGCAACATAGATCTTCCTTATCTCTGTCATGAGAAAATTCCATCAACTACTCTCTAGCCCCTTAGGATGAAAAAGGGAAAATTTACAAAGGTCCCCACAAACTAAAACAAGATCCTTGAAAGTGTATTTTGAATTTATTTTTTTTCAAGTGCAAATCAAGATTTACAAGATGAAAGAGGATCATACCTTGGTAATGAATACTCCTATTATTATTCTTGGTAAAGAAGAATTGAGAGATGAGGTTGCACAGAGATATCATACTCTAATTTTTCATCTCTATAATTTTTAGCCTAACTTGGTTGAGCTTATCAAGTATATTAAAGAAAACTAGCAACACATCCTTGATGGTGAGATTTTCATTGGCCCCTACACTAAAGGATTCTTCTATGTGATATATGAATACCCTAAGGACAAGGAATTATTTCTATCCCATGGGTTCAGTGCAAGTCTCTCTTGAGCATAAAACCATAGTTTTATGAATTTGACCCTTTTACTAAAATTTTAATTGTAATCCCAATATGGGTGCAATTACCCAATCTACCATTACATTTTTAGGGGTCTTTGTGTTTGTCTTCGATCGACAAATCCATTGTAAAATTTATTATTAGGTCAGTTAATTCTAAACCAAAATCCTCTTTCACCTCCACTCCTCCTTCATTTTTGCTTGATTTTTGATAGAAATGGATCTCTTTGAACCCTTACCAACAAAAAATGGAATTAAGGTCAAAGAAAAGATATGAAAATAATCAGGAGATTATGAAAGCATAACAGTTAGATATAGAGATTGTTAAAATATAAGGCACAACGTGAATGGGTATAAACAAGTTTTATCCTCCTTAGCAAGAAACTTGGTAGAAGGGGGAAAATCTTAGGCACCAACATATTTCTCTTGTTATTAAAAATGATATCCATGATGGTGCTTCTTTGAAAGAGAAAACACCATTTTTCCCCTTCAAAGATGCTCAATCCCAGATAATGCTTCATCCCCTCCAAATACTTCAAGTGAAATAAAACACAAAGAGACCTCTTCCATGGTGGAAAATCCTTCACAAAGAATTGTGTGCATAACTAAATATCTACCTAGGGAAGACAATAAGGGGACCTTCATCCCTTAAGTGAGTCAACCCTATTAGGGGATCTATTGTTTCCTTTATGATAGAAAATGAAAAATATGA
This sequence comes from Sequoia sempervirens, assembly GCA_007258455.2. NCBI lineage: Eukaryota > Viridiplantae > Streptophyta > Pinopsida > Cupressales > Cupressaceae > Sequoia > Sequoia sempervirens. The sequence goes on along the minus strand of VDFB02000002.1, from coordinate 13,958,158 downwards.
CTAAAATGCACTTTGGGGAGATAAAAATAAAATACTTAATGCACTCAATTGTATGACATAAAACTTGAAATGTAGATTTAAAGGATAACACAAGCAAAAACAACAACTTTCTAGAAGATCTAAGAAGGGTAAAACAATGTACACCTGGTCTAAAAACTATTTTTTGTAGCCTGAAGCAGGACACATTCACCTTAGGGTGAATGGGTCCCAATAGCCCTTTCTAAAACTTCAAAATCTATATCTGTATATTTTTTCCTATCCTTTCTTCTTGTACTTGTTAACCTTCACTCCCAGATCTGGACCTATGACAAACCTACAAGAGAAAATGTTGTTTTTGGGTGGATGGAGGTTTGTCTCAATCAAACCTCAAGTTTGGAAATTAAACCTTAATAAAATGAAGTAAATATGATAAATGAAAATGTGTGTAATCATTAACCTTAAGTTCATCTAAGGTTGTTAAGATATAATATGCAAAGAAACACTACTCAGGTGCATTAGAGCATGATTCCTATAATGGAAAAAGATTCAATTAGGAAGAAGTCCATACACCACAATAAAATTTGAAATATGACAATACCTTGCTTTAGGTAGCTAGGAGAATGAAGATAGAAGATGGAATCACTTAGGAAACAAGTCATTAGGTTAGGAAAAATGGCCAAATGCATCTCCCATACCTAGAATCCTTCATGATCCACTGTAGGCATCAACCTTCAATCTTAATCAATGCTTGATCAAATCCTTGAAAAAATGAGCTTGAAGACTTGCAAATACACACAAAATGCTACTCCAAGACTTCAAATTTTATTGCTTGAATGTTCTTTGAAATTTCTCCTTGATCTCTCAAACTTGATCTCTTGCAAAATCTCTCTTCTAGTTTGAAATGGTGAAAAGACTAGGCTTTATAGGCTTCTTCTCTAATTTCCTAAATATTAGATCCCGATAGCTGATATTTAAAACTTGAATCTGGAACTTTAAAATACCACCAAAAAATTTAAATATTGATTTTGGATCCTAAAGGGGAACCATTTTCCCAAGGGTGAATGAGTCCTGGCCTAAAAATCTAGGATCCATGTGTTTTGAGGTTTTAAATTAATTAAATGTATTTATTCAATGCATGTCACAATGTTGGAAAATGATAATAATATGCCTTGGGATACATGATAAAGGGCATTAGGGGCCTGATTTACAAAGGGTAAAAATGCATAAATTTAAGGTCACTAGAATAGGTCCAAATTAAGTGTGAAATTGTACTATCACATAGAAAGGAGTCAATTTTCTACACTACAAAAAGAAACCAAGAAGTGATCTGAAATGAAATGATTATGTGCTCCCATGTTAAGATGTGAAGTGTGTTGTTCTTACACACCCTATTTACATGTCATGCACAAAAAAATTATTTTATTTTTCTATTTACTCTATGGACATGGCTCCCTTATTTTATTTATTTTTTGAGGCATGAGATGATGATGGAATCCACGTTTCATTATAGAGACAGACCTGATGGTTGAGTAGGAGGACACCATATATTCTCAAGAGATACCTTCCAGATAGGGTCAGACGCCAATTTGAGGAGGCCCAGGATGTCCCTCCAACTGATTATCAAGCACTATTTTCCCATACATAGTAGGAGCTAGCAGATTAGGGACCTGTATTAGTCCCTCAAATAAAAATTACACATGTTTTCCTACTAGGACTAGTATAATGGTTATGGGTAGATGGGGAAAAGGACTAAGGAGTGATAGCTAACTATGATTCCTAGTGGATCCTACAGATACCTCATAGGTTAGCTCATCTTTGTGATGGAGTGGTGGGAGCTTAGAGGATGTGGAGGGATGTTGAGACAGGGAGATCCCTTCACTAGAGGTAGAGAGTGGAGGTTGAGACCCCCGTGGTGGAGGATAGAGGGAAATCAAAGATGGGGGTACCAATAATGGTACTTGTAGGAGGAGGAGATAAGAGGAGAGTAAATAGCAAGATGCCTCAGGGAGTAGGCCATGTTGATGTAAAAATTTGATTTTCTCTTAGAGAGAGAGATCAGGACAGGAGAGAGATAGACAAACATATAGATACTGGGTTAAGAGGGATGGCCTAACTACACAACTGATCTAGAGGAAAGCTGAGAGATACCATAGGATGGAAAAGATGGATGTAGAGACCACCTAGAGGTAGTAGGAAGAGGCTCAACTAGCCCAAATCATAGTAGAGTGAGACATTGAGTGGGCTAGGAGGCAACATCTAGAGGCTACATACTACTGTGCCCTCTATGAGGTGGTGGTACTTGTAGGCTAGAGGCAGTCAGGATTTTCAACTAGGAGTACGACTGTACAGTTTGGTGGATCAGATAAAGGATCTATGGGTCATTTTTCTTAGGTGCAACAACCTTCTCAACATCCACAAGTGTCAAGTGTTCAAATGGATCAACAACAAATACCTGGGGCTCAACAAATGGTTCCTCCTCCTCGTTCTCCTGGTCAGGAGAAGAGGGGGAGCTCTATGTAGATTATATCTTTTATTTTGATGTACAGATATATATTTTGATTTATACATATATTTTTGATGATTTATATATGTATTATTGGCTCTCAATATCCCTTTGTACACATATTCCTTGTATAGACTTGTATCATGACATGCATTTGATGATATATGAGATATTGATTTTGAGCTACTATGATTATGGCTTATGTGATGTTATGGATTTTATGGATGCATATGATGTGATTTCAATGATGATTATGTGATTTATTGTATTCTTTTGGTGATTCTCATGATGTGATGATATATGATGACATGTTATGGATATATGATGCTATAATGATACTAATGATCTGTGGATGCAAGATGTATGATGTTATGTTATGATGATTATTTTTTAATTTTTGATGTTATATATGATGACTATGTAGGATGGATGATGTATGATGCTATGATAATATGGAAATATGATGCTTATTGATGCTTATTGATGCTTTTTGGATGCAAGATGTGGTGGATATTTTTTTGTATGTCATGACACTTGAATAAAATTGTTAGTATGATGGGTTGGATAGAAGAAAAGATAGATGATTAGATGGGTAGATAGAATAGGATGTGACAAATGAATTATGTTAATCAAATATCAAGAAGTCTATGATTATTAGGATGGATTTGATTATTTTATTGGATATGTGATGAGATAGGATAGATGGTTTTTATTTTTCTATTGGTTATTATAAATAATATAGAGGAATCCTTATTTTGATATAGCAAGAAGACACTATGCACCAAGGTATGAAGAACCAGAGTGGCATTGCATCTATTGCATGGGCTTTGACTCTACAAACAAATAGGAGTATCCTTGTTAATACTAGACATATGGAAACCTTGTTTGATCATGAGAGAGAATGAAGCCTCAAAGAAAGTTTGGTCAATGCACCAAAGGTATGAAGAACCTGATATGCAAGGGTTGTATTTCCTAAAAATATCCCCACACACACAAGGAAAGTAATTGCTATGGTTGCATTACAAGAACATCCCACAAACATAGCAAATGGAAGTAATGACTATGTCCCATTATGTACCCATATAGACACACCGAGATATTCAAGATCAAGGTGGTTTTGAGTGAGTGATGGAATGAGACAAAAGATAAAACCAAAAGAAAAGATTGACTAACAAAACACATCAATATCATAATATCTCTTGCCAAGTGAAAACTTGGAAAACAAGCGCCATGTGTAAATGAGCATTATCCACCATCTATTAAAGATCTCTCTCATCTCATCCATAATAATATCTATCCGTGATTTTCTCCTATTGTAGGAAAGATATATCTATTAAGGTGATGATGTTGGATGTTGAATTAGATATTTTAGGCTGCTGACATGTAGGTAGTTGGTATATTTTGACAATGGTCAATGCTTGCAATTTTATATAAATGTTTGTGTTTCGATGATTACCATATTTAATTTTTCTTACTTTTTCAAAGATGAGTGTGATGATAAGTTTATTATGGACGACAAGTTTATTGCGGATGGGCGATTTATGGTGATTTGTTTTTGAATATTTTAGAATTTTTTGAATGTTTTTTGGAGCTTTTTTGGAATATTTGAGTTTTCTTTTGGAGCTTTTGTATTATTTGGATGTTTTTGGATTTTGACATTATTTGGATGTTTATTTATTTTGATGTTATTTGTATGTTTTTGGATTTTAAAATTATAGGTGTGGAACAAGAATCTAATTCGACAACTAGGTTCAAGAAAATGCCACTAGTTAGATATGAGATCACTTTATTATGGATTGAATGAGATGATCTTAGGAAAATGCTTAGATGGTATGAGTAGTGATAGATATCAGTCAAATACAAAGCATCTAATTCAAAATATAACATTACCACCTTAACAGATATATCTTTCCTACAATAGGTACAAATCATGGATAGATATTATTATGAACGAGATGAGAGATATATTTGATAGATGGTGGATAATTTTGATTTACATACGGCGCCTATTTTCTAGGTTCTCACCTAGAAAGAGAAATTATGGCATTGATTTGTTTTGTCAATCAATCTTTTCTTTTTGTTTTATCTTTTGTCGCATTCCATCGCTCACTTGAAGCCACCTTGATGTTCAATATCTTGGTGTGTCTAGAGGGGTACGTAATAGGGCATGTTCATTTCTTTTGTTTGCCATGTTTGTGTGTTGTTCTTGTAATATGACCATGGTGAGTACTTTCCTTGTGTGTGTGGGGATAGTTTCAGGCAATACAACAACTCTTACACATTAGGTTCTTCATACCTTTGGTGCATTATCCTAACTTTATTTGAGGCTTCATTCTCTCACATAATCAAATAAGTTTTTTGTATGTCTGGTATGAACAAGAACACTCCTATTTTTTTGTAGATTCAAAGTCCATGGAATAGATGCGACACCACCCTATTTCATCATACCTTAGTGCATAGTGTCTACATGCTATATCAAAATAAATATTTATCTACATTATTTAGCACAACCTAAAGAAAAATAAAAATCATATAACCTACCTTATCACATATCCAATAAAAAAATCAAATCCATCCTTATAATCATAGATATCTCAATATTTGATTAGTATCATTCATTCATCACATCTTATTTTATCTATACATCTAATCATCTATCGTTTCTTCTATCCCACACATCATACTAATAGTTATATTCAAGTGTCATGACATACACAAAAATATCCATCACATCTTACATCCACAAAGCATCAGTAAGTATTAGTAAGCATCATATATCCATATTATCATAGCATCATACATCCTCCTATAGGTACCATTGTTTGTACCCCCACCTCTGATTTCCCTCTATCCTCTACCATGAGGATATCAGCCTCCAATCCTTGCCTTTGATGATGATCTCTCCCTGTCTCAACATCCCTTCGCCTCCTATAAGCTCCAACTGCTCCACCATCAGGATGAGTAAACCTAAGAGGTCTTTGTGGGATCCACCAAGCATCTTAGTCAATTGTCACTCCTAGGTCATCTGCCCATAACCATTGTGTCGGTGCTAGCTACAAAACCTATGTAAGTGTTATCTAAGGGACCTACATGGGTCCCCAATTTGCTATCTCCCATTGTGTTCAAGAAAATAGTGCATGATAGTCAGCTGTGAGGACATCTTGTGCCTCCCCAAACTAGTTTTTGACCCTATTTGGAAGGCATCTCTCCAGAATATATGGTGTCCTCCCAATCAGCCATCAAGTCTATCTACAAAATTGAAGGTGGATGTCATCATCATCCTAGAATTCCTAAAATATTAGATTGCAAAATTCAATCATTAGTCATTATGGGTCTATACATAGACTTGTAACCATAATCAGTCATCCAAAAATAGCAAACAAATTTTTCATCCTCATCCCATATCATTATTTCATATTGGGCTTTTAGAATCACATCCTTTTAGTTTTGGATCAAACATCAATCTCATAAAAAATAGAAAACAACTCATCCAACATCAACCAACATTTGGCATATTTTTTTGGTTTATATCTCATATCCTATCCTCTAGTTTAGCTTTTTGCTTGAAAAAAAATCATTTTTAGGTACCTAGTTAAATTAGCATCAATCTTTGTGAGCTAGCTTGCTTAGTATTCATGATCTACCCCTAGGATTCTAAAATCATTATTGTCTTCCTTTTCTTAGACTCATTATTATAGGACAAGCAAGGATCATCCTCAAACATCTATCAAAATAACATCTAACCAAACTTTGTATTTTAGAGGTTTCATAGCCTCCATCCATCCAACAAACATCAACATCAAACTTTGGTCTAAATCTACCTAGGTTTCCTTTTCCAACTGATGGGTTTAGTTATTAGCCTATTTTCTGTTGCTTTTATGAATACTTTCAAACACTATTAGATAAAACTTTCAGACAATACTCCTATGCTATGCAATCTTTTCATGTTTATTATACAACCTTGGACCTGAATCATAGTAATGGAAATATGGTTATAATATAGTAGCATTGCATAGTTTATATGTGAGTATGTATGAAATGTGGATGGAATTTTGTGTTTAATTATGGTAGTTAGCTTTGTGTACATATTTTTTGGATTAACCCCTTGCAGCTCAAAAAGGGAACTATAGCCCATAGAAATTGGAAGCTATAACCTATAGCAAAAGAAAGATTGGGACAACGAAACAGGGGAAGTGACAGATCAAGCTAAATGCAATAACTACCATATGAAGACACCTAATGGAGTTTTTTGTGCATCATTATGATAGTTAATAAAGCATTGGAGAAGAATAATTCTATTTTTGATAGGATTCTGAATAACTGTTTGTGTGTTTTACATGAAATTTGTTTTACATAGTTTTGGTTCTATTAGAACTCTTCTTTCTTTCTAGTTATGGTTTGAACAATTCAATCTTAACTATATACTTTGATATCTAGGAGTGATAGTTAATGGTTACAGTTAGTTGTTACTTAAAATAAACTCTCTTGTGCTTGTATATAGCCGGTGGTTGATTCCTTAGATAAGTTAGTTGATTTTCAATGTTTTACTATCAATAGCTTTTCAATTTTAGTTATCATCTACAAACATGTTGATTATTCATAATGATTTCATTGAATATAATCTTTGAAAGAGATTTTTTGTAATCTTTTGTGATGCATAATGAATAAAGTTCAATTTCACATGGATGTGTAGAATCTCATATTTATATTTGGTTCTAATTAAGTGAAGATAGCCACTTGAGTAGGCCACTCAAGGTAACTATTCTTCACTCCATTTATAGTTGTTCTTTTTCTATTTAAGTAGTTATTTTTGTTTATCATTGTTTCAAAAATTACATGTAAATCATAATAGATTCTCATACCTTGATTATTAGTAATGAATGTTCATGAGTATGCATGCATTTGGTTAATCTGTAGTACTCTAGAGGTTAGAGTAAGTTTAATTTCCAGCTTAAGTATTTTTGAGTTAGTTCAGTAATTCTTTATTAGCAATAATTCAATTACAGGTTAAGCTAAAGGAACTTGTAGCCATTAGCTCTAGTTTATTTCTTTTACTGTTATGCAATTCTATAAATTTCCAACAAGTAGAACACCTTGAATAGGATAACTTAGGAAATCTCAAGTCTCCAAAGGCACATACAGTGCAACACTATCATAAGTTTATAATCCTTGGGTTGACACTTTAATATTGTCTTTGCAATTTTGAATGGACTATTCAGCTAGACATACCCCTAAATTATGCAGGTTCTACCAAGTTTACAATACATTATTTTAGACTCTACATTTTTGGTGCCATTGTTGGGGATGGTGCTAACTTCATAGACTTGTTTTCCGAGCTTTCATAGTTTACACTTTTTTTTCAACATTAGGACTATTAGACTTAATATTTTTCACAACACCAAAAAGATACACAAACATTATGTAGGAATGTTACTATATAAATCCATATTTCATGTATGTGGAGGTAGAGAGACTCTTTAGGCAGATTCCTCCCCTATACATGCCAAGAATCCATAGAAAAAATTGGTGATCCAGTACTCAGAGCGAGGGTAATACTAAAGAATAAATTTCTCCATCACCAACATCTACTACACTTATAGAGTGGACATTACCAAACCATGGGTGATGCAGTGGATGATCTTAAACAAGCAACCTTTGAGTTCCCAATCACCAACTAGGAAAGGGATACTATGCAAAAGAATATCCCTCCTTTAGCATTACTAGTATTTTATGGGTTGATGATTGAGGATCCAAATACATTTCTATTTGATTTGATATCCTATGCATAAGTTATGACTATAATTTTGATGCTCATAGGCTCAAACTCTTCCCTACCACTCTAAAAGATGCATCCCTAAGATGGTTTGTGGGATTAGGCAAGGATGTTGTTCCTAATTGGGATACCATGGAAACATTGTTCTTGTAGAAGTACCAAGACTACTATAGAGGACTTGATAGGAGGAGAGATGAAATTTTTAGAATTTCACAAAAGGAGGATGAGACATTAGAAGATTATGTGGAGATATTTCAATTTTCCTTGAAGAAAAACCCATAAAATAAGTTGTCCAAAGAATCCCTTAAGTTAGTATTTTTGAGGGGAGTCAATGAGGATTGTATGGAATCCCTCAACCTCATTGGACAAGGGATATCTTTCAAATACCATTTGAATACATCTGCAAGGTATGTAGGAATTATTCCAGGACCTTCACTAAGAAACCAAGAGGAGATAGGGCATCCGCTATTGGAAAATCATCCATAGGGGTTTCAAAGATAGAGTTAAGTAATTTATTGTCCAACATGAAGGAGGACATTAACAACCATTTAGAAACTCAGTTGGATACTCTCCACATCAAGAAGCAAGAGGAAGCTGAAGTAACGATCACTGAATATTGTCCCAGTTGTAGGCAAAGGAAAGCAAACTGTAAATGCAAGAGGGTCACTAGTATTCAACAAGACAAAACTGAGAGACTTAATTTTTAGCCACTTGAAGGAGAGGATGGATATTTATTTTACATAGCTCAAAGAAGGCCATGGAAACAAAGATAAGGTATGCCACAAGACCCTCTTAACTTTAATTCATCCTTTCCCACTAGAAATCAGAATTTTTCCACTTGGAACTCTCAGCCTTGGCTAGCTAATCAAAATAAATGGCAAAACCCTCAACAATGGCCACAACCTCAAAAAAATTGGAACCAGTGGCAACCAAATCCTTGGTCATACCATTTTTTTTATGGTTCCAATTACAATCCCCAATGGCCAACACAGTAGAACCAGTGATAGTCTCAATGGAAAAAAGGCCAGCAGTGGCAACAACAAAACATGAACTATCAACATCTTATGCTTCCTCCTCATCCACAAAAGAAAGCCATTATGTCTCCATCAAATCCTACATCTCAATCACCCAAACCACCAAAAATACTTTCCCAACCTACACCTAACCCTAACAACAATCCTTTCCAATAGGATTGTACTTACAAAGCTATGCAATACCCTACTTATTGGGTAGAGGTGAGTGATGTCCACCTTAGATTAGGGAAACAACTGACTAGACCTTCATCCCCTCAAATCACTAAGATGGAGGATGAGGAACATGTAGTTGAAGCTTTAGATAAAACACCTTTGGAACCTAAGCCAAATTAGGTACACCAAACTACCTCAAGTCCAAAGCCTCCTTTTCCTTCAAAAGCATCACACAAGTTGAGAAAAACCTGTTGGGTCCACTTAGGGATGTCAATATTAAGATTCCTCTCATCCAAGCTATTAAGGACATTCCAATCTATACAAAAGCAGTAAGGGACCTACGTCTTAAGAAACTAGGGAGGAAAATGAAGCTCCCAGATAGTCATGTCCTAGGAAACCTTGTAGATTTCATGTTAGGGAACATAACTGTCCCTAAATACATAGACCCTGTTAGTCCAATAGAGGACGTTAAGATTAATGAGACCCTTATCAAGAACACCTAGTGATAGAATTAGGGGCAACAATCAATGTTATGACTAAAGAAACAATGCAATTAATTCAGTTAGCCAACCTTAGGCCTACACAAACTGTTCTATAGTTGGTTGATACGTCAACAGTCAAGCCTAAAGGAATCATTGAAGACTTAGTTATTGTATTAGATTCTTGGGAATATCTTGTTGATTTCATAGTTTTATAGCCAAAGTTCAACCTTGCATTGTATCCACTCATCCTAGGTAGACCATGGTTAGCTACAACAGATGCAATCATAGGTTGTAGGTTTGGAAATATGATAATATCTAATGGGATAGTGACCAAGAAATTGTTCCTCTACCCTCCAACCCAACCGTATGCTAATCTTGAGCAAACTATTTGGACCACCTTGGATGAGGAACATAATTATTCCCTAAAAAAATTGATGACTATAGAACCTAACCATCTATCGGATGATGAGGATGAAGATGAGATGATTTCTCACATAATACATAATGACTGTTGTAGGAGACCATAGCAACAAGACTGTCTCGCATACCTACAAGACCCCTTGCAAATTACTACACCCACCAATTCCTCAGAAGAAATATGTCAAATCTTTCATTCCTTACTTCCACAACAATGTGTACCAATCATTCCAAGCCTTGATATTTCATCTATGCAAGAATCATCCAAAGAATTAGAAGTCATGCTAGGAAAAATGTTGAACATAAACAATGCATTGATTGATGAGCAACATAATTCTCTAACTACTGTGTTGCAGGCACATGCAGTAGCATATGCATGGGAATACCATGATATGATAGGCATAGATCTTGACTTATGTATGCATAGGATCTATATCAATGATGGTTATAGACCCATTAGATAGACTCAAAGATGAATGAACCCTGCCTTGAGAGAAATAGTCAAAGTTGAACTTCAAAAACTCCTTGATGTAGGCTTTATTTATCCTATATCTGACAGTGAATGGGTCTCATCTTTGGTTATTGTTCCCAAAAAGGGTAGCAAATGGAGAGTCTGTGTATATTATAGAAAACTTAACACAACCACTATGAAGGACCACTTCTAATGCAGAGCATGGAGGAGATCTTCAAACAATCACAATTCAAAATATTTCAAACCCAAAAGAGAACTAGCATTTCAAATACCCTTTTTCCTCTACTTTGACATATCAGATTTGTTCATATTCTTGTTTCAGAACACACCCTCCTAAAATGGAATGCTACGCTGAAAAGAGGCTCAATTAGCCCTAATTTTCAAAGCAACACCAAACCAAACACTCTACTAACCTCAAATATCCATTGCAAGACTTCAACCAGGTTAAAAAAGGTCCAAATCAGTTATTTTTGTCCAAAGAAACACCCACAAACTCATCAAATCACAAAACCCTTACCTAGGCCTATTTTTCAAGGATGGTTTATTGAATCTTCATACTCCATGCCTCTACTCTGCAAACGAACACTTCAAAAACTTTAGTTATTACCTGCACAAGCTTTTCCCACCATTACATGAACAATCCCAAAAGTTTTTGTACAAACCCTACCATCTACACCTCTCTTTTGCTTGAAAACATGTAAAATTCACCCTAAGGCATCACCATATCAGCCCCAAACCTCCTTCCCTACAACTACTAACCTACTAACATGAAATAAGACCCTATCTAACACCATTCCACCAATGTTCAGAGCATTGCATGCGTGGAATGGTCAATTATTCCATTTTCTTACCCTCAAACCCTCAAAATAGGGTTTTATAGACTATTTCTAAAAAAATGCTTGTAAAATGCTCTAAACTCTATGAAATAAGTCCAAATAAGAACCAAAATGTATTTGATTCACATCTTCATCAAATTCCAAACACTAAAAGTCAAAATCAATTAGTACGGGTCTGTACAGAAGCCTATAGCAGCAAATTTAACTAAAAACACACAAAAAATGAGGGTTTCTTATTGCTTTTTTCAACAAAATAAATTCTTGAACCATGCCATGAAGTTTCTAAGGCATATTTAACCTTGTAAAATGAAAACCCATCGTTCTAATTGATTTTTCAACTACTTGACAGTTGGTCTTCCAAACATGACAAAATTTGTAAAAGTTGTTAATACAACATTGACAACATTTACCCAAAACTTAACCACTTTAACTGACTCAAAATGACTTAATACATGGAGAATGGTCTATTATGACCTTATTACACCAAATAAGACTAAAAATACCCAAAACATATCATATGACCATATTTACAAAAACTAACACGGTACCCCTACACCATACACCTGGAGAGAAAAAGAACTCAAGTCACTTTGAGGACTATTTTATGAAAAAAACCATGTTGCATCTCATCATTTAGTGACTTCCAAGTTGCATTTCTATCTGGCGATCCCTTCCAATGAGTTAGGTATTGAAAACATGCATTTCCTTTTACCTTTGGCTAGTTCTTTCCTTGAGACCATTGTCCTCCACTTAATGGATGTTCTTTGATTGCTCTTTTATCAGGTAATGTTGTCACAACTGCCCTTGTACCTGCTACCAAGCTCCTTCCACTCTTGAATTGAATTTCCTTCTTTTTCACCCCTTTTGTCTGCTTAACTTTGCTCTTTTTCCCTTGGAGTCTATCTTTTTTTTCTTCATCACTGTTTTTCACCACTATCATCCCTTCCATCTATTGATCTGCCATTATGTCTATTGCTCCATCAAGTGTACAAACCTCTGATATGAAAGAACTAACATCAGGTTTACCAACCTCAAATTTACCAAACCTTGAATGGATATTGTCCTCTTTGGAAAACAATGAACAAAACACGTTTTTGATCATCCCCTCAACATGCTTCTCAAACCAATCTTGCATTTCCACAATCAATTCATCCTTGACCTTCTCAATCTCATTTTCCCTCAAAATCATATCACTCTTCATCCTTGCTATCTTGGTACCTTCAAGTCTTGAAGTGGCTACAATCTCCATATTCTTATTTTCATCTATCTTTATAAACTCCTTCTTTCCTAACATGATCACCTTAGCTGCCTTACCTTGTCCCTTATCATCCTCTACCAATGGAGTCAAAGTAAAAGAGATGCGATCTTTCTCAATCTCATAAGTATTGTTCCTACCATCATAAATTGCATGTCTATCAAACTGGCATGGTCTTCCTAGCAACAAGTGGCACACATCCATAGGAAACACATCACAAATAATTTTATCCTTATATCCACCAATATTAAACTCAACCCAAGCTTGCTCATTCACTAAAACAAATTGATTCTCATTCAGCCAAGACAATTTATAAAGTGTTTCATGAGGTATCTTTTCTAACTTAAATTTGTAAACCATTTCTATAGACACTATGTTATATGTGCTTCCAAATTCTATTAATGCTTTACATACCTTTCCTTTTCACTTGCAAGTGGTCTTGAAAAGTGTTCTTTTTTTTTGTGGCTCCTTCTCCTTGGATGCGTTGAGGAGTGTTTTTCTAACCATTAAGGATTCTCCAACTTCTGGAGCAGCAAGCTGATTAGGAGAATTAACACTTTCACAATCTTCCTCTTGCACCAATTGAAGTAGAAGCTTGTTTATTTGGACACTTCCATGCTTGATGACCAAATTCATTGCAATGATAACATCTTCCTAAAAATGTGTTTGAACCTCTGCCTTTTCCACCAAATCTTCTTCTAAAGCCTCTAAATCCACCTCTTTGATCAACAACTTGGTTTTTGCTTTTACTTGCATCTTCTTGGTCTTCATAGGACTTCCTTGAACCTCTTCCTTGTATTTCTTGCCTTCTTTTTAACTTCTCCTCTGCCCTAGCAGCCAATTGAAAACATTCTTCAACTGTCCTAAGAGTGGCAAGACTCAATTCATCCTAAATTTGAAATCTTAATCCATTCATATACCTTGCTATCTTCTCATTTTCATTTTCAACATGACCAGCTCTAATGCTCAACTTGTGAAATTCCTCTATGTAGGCCATAACATCCTTTTCCTTCTACTTTAAACTTTGCAACTTCTTAAAAAAATTTATTGCATGATCACCTAGCAAGAATTGATTCTTGATATTTGACACCATCCTATCCCATGAACTGATTTTTGTTTTTCCCTTTTTCACTCTTTCCTCTTGTACATAGTTCCACCATGTTAGAGTAGGACCTTTCAACTTAGTCTTAGAAAAATTTACCTTTTGATCACCTACAACCTCCTTGTATTTAAAGTAATTATCCAGTGATCTATCCAATCCAATACTTCTTCTACATCCAACCTTCCATTATGCATTGGTAAATCTATTTTCTCACCAAAAGCATCTCCTCTAACAGCCTTCAACATCTTCACCATCCTTCTCTCATCAAGGTCCAACTCATCATCACCTTGGACTCCTCTCGAAGGTTTTTCATTCTCACTATCTTCAGATTCCTCTCGGTCACTCTCATCTTCAGTGGCCTTTCCTCTTCTTTGTCTTATTTTTAATACTGGGTGTCTAGCTAAAACTACTTCTTATGACTCTTTCATCAATCTTATTTCTCTAACAAGGGCTTCACTTCCTTTAGGATGCATCTTGTCCTTTAAAACTACAACTTTCCCTTCTTCAAACTTCAATCATCTTCCTTCAAAAAATCACAAACCTATGTTCTAATACCAATTGATGCAAAGCAAGGAGGATATCTTCAAACAATCACAATTCAAACTATTTCAAACAATTCTTCAACCTTTAGACCCTAATTTGGTGACTTCTCACAATTTCTCCATCTTTTGCCTCGTAGCATTCCAAATGATGTTTTCTGACCATATATTGCAAAATAAACTTCAAACCCACAAGAGAACTAGCATTTCAAATACCCTTTTTCCTCTACTTTGACATATCAAATTTTTCATATGCTTGTTTCAGAACATACCCTCCTAAAATGGACTGCTACACTAAAAAGAGGCTCAATTAGCCCTAATTTTCAAAGCAACACCAAACCAAACAATCTGCCAACCTCAAATCTCCATTACAAGACCTCAACCAGGTTACAAAAGGTCTAAATCAATTATTTGTGTCCAAAGGAATGCCCACAAACTCATCAAATCATAAAACCCTTACCTAGGCCTATTTATGCATTGTTCAAGGAGGGTTTATCGAATCTTCATACTCTAGGCCTCTACTCTGTAAACCAACACTTCAAACACTTCAATTATGACCTGGACAAGCTTTTCCAACCATTATATGAACAATCCCAAAAGCTTTTGTACAAACCCTAGAATCTACACCTCTTTTGCTTGAAAACATGTAAAATTCACCCTAGGGCATCACCATATCAGCCCCAAACCTCCTTCCCTACAACTACTAACCTACTAACATTAAATAAGACCCTATATAACACCATTCCACTAAATTTCAAAGCATTTCATCGGTGGAATGGTCAATTATGCCATTTTCTTACCCTTAAACCATCAAAATAGGGTTTTAGAAACTGTTTCCAGAAAAATGCTTGTAAAATGCTCTAAACTCTATGAAATCAGTCCAAACAAGAACCAAAATGTAGTTGATTCACATCTCCATCAAATTCCAAATACTACAAATCAAAATCAATCAGTACGGGTCCATACAGAAGCCTATTGCAGAAAATTTAACTGAAAACACATAGAAAATGAGGATTTCTTATTGCTTTCTTCAACAAAATAAATTCCAGAACCATGACATGAAGTTTCTAAGGCATATTTAACCTTGTAAAATTCAAACCCATCATTCTAATTGATTTTTGAACTAGTTTACATTTGGTTTTCCAAACATGACAAAATTTGTAAAAGTTGTTAATGCAACATTGACAACATTTACCCAAAACTTAACCACTTTAACTCTAACCGACTCAAAATGACTTAATACATGGATAATGGTCTATTATGACCTTATTACACCAAATAAGACTCAAAAAACCCAAAACTATCATATGACCATATTTGCAAAAACTAACATGGTTCCCTTGCACCAACTTCCCATTGCCCTTTATAGACCAAGTGCTTGACTCTTTAGCAAGGATGAAGTACTTTTCATTACTAGATGGTTTCAGTGGTTACAATCAAATAAAAATTGCTCCAGAAGATTAAGACAAGACAACATTTACATGTCCTTGGGGTACTTATGCCTACTTTGTTCTACCCTTTGGTTTATGCAATGCTCCAGCTACTTTTCAGAGGGTAGTGCTCAACATCTTTTCTAATTATGCTCATGAATGTATGAAGATATATATGGATGATTTCACCACATATGGGGAAACTTATGAGGAATCCCTTAGAAATCTAGAAAAGGTATTAAAAAGATGTAAATAACACAACTTGTCACTCAACAATGAGAAGTGCTTTATGATGATGACTCAAGGATTTTTTTTAGGGAACTTCATATCCAGTGCAGGGATTCAGGTTGATCCACATAAAATACAAATTATTTCTGCATTACATGTTCCACAGAGGAAAGGAGACATCAAAATTTTCCTTGTACATGCAAGCTACTACAAGAGGTTTATTAAAGACATTAGTAAAATTGTTGCACCATTGTTTGTTTTGTTGAGTATAGATATTGAATTTGATTGGACATCAAAGTGTCAACACTCCTTTGAAGAGATGAAGAAAGCCTTAACTCAAGAACTTGTTTTGAGGGGGGAAAATTGGACCTTACCCTTTCATATACATATAGATGCTTCATATTTTTCTATCAGAGTAGTTTTGGGTAAGAAAGAAGGTAACAAAGAGTGAAATTTACTACATTAGCAAGAATCTTTAGAGAGGAGAGTTGAATTATAATGTTACAGAAAAGGAGATGCTAGCAGTAGTGTATGCCATTAATAAATTTGGGCATTGCATTACTATTTATTCATTTTTATTCATGCAAACCATACAACTGTCAAATATTTAATGAACAAGCCTATAGCTAGGGGTAGACTAGTAACATGGTTGCTCCTTCTACAAGATTTTGATATTACAATAGTGGAAAAACCTGGTGAGGCTAATGTAGTGGCATATTTTTTATCAATATTTCCAACATAATCAGTTGAAGGGGTAGTGGATGACTCATTTCTAGATGAACACTTGTTTTCTTTTAATGTACATGTACCCTGGTATGTTGAGATTACAAATTATTTAGTGACATGGAAAATTCCACAACACTTTTCTCCAAGGGAAAAGAGACAATTAGTACACAAGTGTTTTCCACGCTCTTGGATATCAGGTTATCTGTTTTACACTGGCCTTAACAACATCATGAGAAGGTGCATAAGGGGATGAAATCTTTGATATCATGAAGGCTTGCCATGATGAACCATGTGGGGGTCATTTTTGTAACAAAAAGAACAGCATTCAAAATCCTCACAACTGGTTACTATTGGCCAACTTTGCACAAGGATTATGTCAAATACACAAGGAGCTATGATAGGTTTCAAAGAATGGGTAAACCAACCAAGAGTGATGAAATTACATTTCAGCCTCAGATAACCCTAGTTCCCTTTGACAAATGGGGTCTAGACTTTATTGGACCAAACTCACGTACTTCCAATAACAAGGAATACATTCTAGTTTGCACTAACTATCTGACAAAGTGGGTAGAATTAAAGGAATTATAGTTTTCCAAAGATAGAAATGTGGCTAAATTATTATATGAGGACATTTTTACTAGGTATGGAGTACCTAGGGAAATGGTCATTGATTAGGGTCCACAGTTTACTTTAGACCTCATCGCCAAACTGGTTGAAGCATACAAAATTAGGCACAAAAAGTCAACACCTTATCACCCTCAGGACAATGGTCATGTGGAGGTTACTAATAAAGAAATTGAAAGTATTCTCACCAAGACAGAGCAATTACATAGGAAATATTGGGTTGCAAGGTTACCAAAAGATATATGGGCATATAGAAACACTTGGAATACAACTCATTTTACACACTATGAGCTAGTATATGGTAAAACAACAGTCCTTCCAATTGAGTTTAAGTGAACAAGATTAAGAAAAAAAATAGAGATGGAAATGGATCTAACAAAAGCTCAAATGGAGAGGTTACACCATTTAAATGGATTGGATGAAATCAGGATGGAGGCAATCCATCACATTGAGATAGTATTGTTAACTAATTTTAATCCCTGAGATTAAAATAGCCCAAGTGTAAAAAAGGTCTCAAATCAGGTTGCAAGTAATACTTGGGGGCCAAAATGTAAAAACGGGGAAAATGAGAAATTTGACCAAGTCCTAGGCGCCAAGTATGGAAAAGGAGTTTTTTGTTTTTGCTTTCTTGCACCCACATAGCAGAAACTTAGGGTTTTCAGCTTAATGGTGTTGAAGAATTATGGATCAGTTTCCTCATGTTTCAAAGAAACGAATGGAGAATGTGGTGACATTAAGCAGATTCTAAGAACATAAGAAGGTAGTTTGATGTGAAGGATGACATTGATCCTTATGCTACTAGGTTCTGATGACTATTTTGAAAAGAAGTGAAAGACATTGTGCAACATAGGGCAGTTTGATAGGCAGAAATAGAGCATTTAAATGACAAACCTCCATTCATGGAAACAATACCACAGAGGGGAGCAATTCCATACAAATCTTGCATTAATGTTGAATCTTGTGATAGCAGAGAGGATTGTCAACTAATAAAAGAATATTGTTGGGAGATGGACAGTTATGTCTTGAAAGCTTAGAAGCAAAAGTACTCACAGTCACAAAGGCTAGTGGCAAGCTCATGACTTTGAAGTGACAAAGTTGTAGTTCACCTTTAAGGAGTAGCGATTCACTATGAGAAGAGACGGTGAACTATGAGGAGAACAGTTTTGATGGAAAAGAGAAGGGCTATAAAGAGTATTAACAAACTTTTTGTGAAATGGATAGTGAACTATAAAGGGACAATATTGAGGAAAAGTGCACCTTAGAGATATCTGATCATGAGTCTAGAATGAGGTTTTGTTATCCTAGAGGTGCAGGGGTATCTTAATTGTAGAAAGAAACCTTTAGAAAGAAAGGAAAACATAGTCATTAAGATCTGAAGAGAAGAAGAAGAGCTTCTATGCTTGTAATGATAATCCATGACATGATAGTGTATTTACTCTATCAGATCAAAAAGACGATTTGAAACAACAATCTATAAGAGTATGATCAATCAAGCTTCTTAAGTTTCAAGGATAGTCTCTTATAAAAGAAAGTAATCAATATGTGAGTAATTTGAGGCAATGTTGAGTAGTTTCATAAGAGTTAACCACAGTGACAGTAAACTTAGCAATGTTTGGGTAGTGCTTGTGAAATACAAGGGGGCAACTTCAAGGATGAAAAATGGCATTCATCATATATTCCAAGTGAACAAATATGAAAAATATAATAATGGAAATTAAATCATAGTTAAAGATGATTAATGGATAGTTTTAGTATAAATGTGTGAGCAGGTGAATATGGCAGTCATAATGTGGAAAGCTTTTACACACAATCAGCAAGGCAACCATGAAGTAAGGAGATAAAGTACATGAGACAAGTGTCATTTGTTACTCCTAAAACTTCTCCTATGCCCTTTAGAGATTCAATGAATTTTAAATAGTTTCACACATTCCCTATTATCATGGAACATGGAAATTTAAGCATTCATGAAAGAGGTTAAACAGTTTGGTGTCATCAATGAGCAGTTTGAGTTTTCTAAGGGCATTTAAGACTCAATTTGAACATTTTTTGAGAGTATATAGGAGTGTTTTAAGTGCTTGGTTGCTACATAACATTAAGGGGTGACATTTTCACCACTCAAACAACCTTTTGAAGCAAATTAAGGGGCTGAAAAGTAGGCATTATTGTTTTGGACGACCAAAAGAAGACTGACTCAGCCAACTCAAGCAAAGACTTATCCTTTTCTCTTACACACATGTTCCTATCTTCTTGAAGTTGTTGAATAGAATAAAGACAAGCCTTGGGTAGTATTTTAAGTTAGTTCTTATTATTTACCATCTGCATATTGTAGCTTTTATGAGTTCTTCCTAGCATGAATAGTATTGTAACTCATTTTTTCAGACTTGTAAAAGTTGTAAAAAACACCTTTTATCAATAAATTTTAGTTGATTTTACCTTCTTAAAGCTTGTTTCATTGTGTGCATAGTGAATATTGATTAAATGTACTTGTGAAATCTTATGTACTTCCTCTTATATATGTCTCTTTCAACACCTTTCTAAGGCAAGATATATCATATCTTCTATGCAGGTCATATTATTGTGTCAAGGATAGAAGCAACATTAAGTTGTGAAATTTTCTTTCCTTCTTGAGTTGTTTGTGTCCCACCTTACTATGAAACACTTATTGATAGGTATGATGAAATTTTGAGTTGTGTTATAGTATAGTTAAATCATTGAGAAATTATGTGTGTCAAATAGCAAGTTATAGTTCTTCGAAAACAATTTGGTGCATCTCCTAGTTAGTTGTAGTTAATCATTTTCAGGCATTTAAAAGTTATTTCCAGTTTTCTTCTTACTCCTTTCCTTCAAAATAAGTAGTATTGATCAAGTTCTAGGTGATCAAACAAGAGGAATCATCCTTCTCTAGAGGTCCATTCCAATCTTTAGGCAACCCACGGGCCTAGGAATGATCCCATGTATCAATAGGTAGCTGAGTTGATAGCTTAGCTTCGAGTGCATACTTTGTTGATAATAGTTTTTGGCACACCCGGTGGGACAGTTTGGACTATTTTAGTCTATAAATTTTCCATATATTTTTTATATTTGGTGTGTATATCGGTGATTTCTACCTTTGGAGGCAAGAAAACAACACACCTAGCGACTATCGAGAGATTATCTACTAGTTTCAGCAGTTCAAGTGCTAGTATGATTCAATTTTTTCATCAAGAAAATATACTTTATTATGA
This sequence comes from Sequoia sempervirens, assembly GCA_007258455.2. Taxonomy (NCBI): domain Eukaryota; kingdom Viridiplantae; phylum Streptophyta; class Pinopsida; order Cupressales; family Cupressaceae; genus Sequoia; species Sequoia sempervirens. The sequence continues at coordinate 13,937,381 of VDFB02000002.1, read as the reverse complement.
TTTTCTAGCTTTTTGAATGAATAGGCATGTCTATGTTTCATGGGAATATGTCTTATCACCCTCCATTTCATGAGAATGTTGTTCATACTCCATACCAGCCATATCAAAGTAACCATACTACTAGTTTTATCCAAAATAGCCCTATAATTACAAGTAACCATTAGATTCAACATGTTGACCACCCACCCACCCTTGCTCAAACTTCATTTTAGTCTGTGTATGCTCAAAATCACTCTCAAGAAAATAACTTTATACCAAAACAACATGCTTATCACCATAGTCAATCTCAAAATTTGGACAATTTGGGGATTGGTGACATCAAAAACATATTGTTGGACTGGACTCGGCAATTGGGTGAGATCAAGTGGCAACAATAGTTTGAGTTGTAGGAGGAGGAGTTGGCTTACCAAGCTATCCAACGTCAATAAGAGCTGGAAATGCAAAAAAAGACAATATGAGGAGAAGCTTGCTCAAGAAGATCTTGCAAAAGAGGAGAAAAAGAGGCTTTTGTCGGCTCCAGTTCAAAGGTTGGAAACTCAATCAGCTATTTCTTTTCCAAATCCATTTTTTGAAGAATATTTTTCCAAGTTCAAAGTACCAAGATTCAAGAAAGGTGAGTCTCCTAAGTCTCCTAAATTAAATATTCCAAGTTTTAGAAGGCCTCATCCATTGAAGGAACCTATACTTGAACAAGAATGGCCTATATGTCTTCAAGAGACCAATCCAATTCCTCAAGTTTCCTTGTCAAGTCAGCCTTCCTATCCTTCTACTATCCATCTTTGTCCAGGTGGACCTATTGTCTACCAAGAGAGTTGGCCTAATGAGCAAGCGAATGATTTTTGTAAGGTAGAACAATAAAGAGTTTTTGTTGCTACTTCACTTACACATGATAAGGAAAATGAAAAATCAAACTTGTTGCAAATTAATTATGAGAAAAATCAGTTAGGAAAGTAGGGTATTAAGTAGAAGATAAGTGTTGGACATGAGATGCTAACAAGTTCTTTGGATGAACTTTTAACCAGCTACAACACCTCAAGAAAGCTAACTAAACCTCTAACTAATTGTGCCTTAGCACTTGGAGAAAAGACCAACTAACATTTTATAAATCAAACTAACTAGAGAGGCTGGCAATCTCATGCCCAGAGTTCAAACGAGAGCATCTTCTAGAGGAAATTTCCAGTACTCCCAGCTACCTGTTTTGGTCCCTAGGAGAAGATGAGTTACAAGTTTTGTATCACATGTCAAGAGAAATAGAGTGAGAAGTGTTAGTCCACAATTTAAAGCTTTATCCACTCCCCCAAGAGGATGATTCTTCCAAATCAAAATACCTATCTACCTTGTCCATAGGAATGTGTTATTCATGGCTCACTTAGGTGCTCCCGCTCCTAGAAATTTTGTAACCTGGGATAGTGGCAGCCTGCTACTTCCACCTACACCCCCAGATGTGTGGCCTGCCATACCTGACAATGCTCTTAAAGAAATTTCAAGATTTACTGGGGAGAATTTTAAAAGCCCTCCAGAATATCTCCAAGACATAGCAGAGGTTTACAAAATCCATAACATCATGGAAGAAAATGTGGCCCTCAGATTGTTGGTTGTGTCTTTCAAAGGGAAGGCTCAAGACTGGTGCAGATCCCTAACTCTGGTTTCATCTACTCTCGGGATCAACTCGGAGAGGAAACTATTTGAGTGCTTCTTAGAGGAAGGAGATGCTCATCCTTGCTACATCAACTAATCACTATCAACATAGCCCCGTAAGAAGACATGATTGACTTTAACATCAGGTTTCACAAAACCTGAAAAAGGATTCCTGTGATAGCCACGCCTCCGGTAGCTATGACATTTATGTTCTATTTGAAAGCTTTCAACTTAGACATCATAGTCATGGTGCAATCAATGGGAAGGGATACCTTTCTCGACACATATGATCTAGCTATGTGAGTAGAGAATAGTCTAATTGACGTAGAGAAGCTCCCACCACGGCCGCCAATGCCCATGTTCATAGATATATCTAGTGGATCCCAGGAGGAAGCAACTCCTAGTACCTTCGCCTCGCTCCCCACATTGGTTACACTGCCACCATCCATGTATGTATACCCAGGTGCACAACCTAGCACGTCAAGTATCCTCTTCACTCACAACAGATGTCAATGATATGAAGAGCCTCATGCGATCCTTTTCAAATGAGCTAGTCCTTATCCAGTGCTAGAAAGTGGCACCTCCAAATCCTCCCACGCAAAATTATCAAGGAGGAAGGTCACCTTACCAACATAACACATATCAAGGAGCTCCAAGAGAGAGAAATCAACAATAGGCATCTACAGGCAAAATATTCCTAGTCACCATGCCACTTAAGACTGTCAAGAACAACCCAAACAAGGATTTGATCCCAAGTCAGAACAACCTGGTGAAAGATGAGAACTCATGGTGTTTCCCATGCAAGGATAGCCACATATCCCCGAAACTATCTGAGAGGAAATATTCAATTGAATATAGCGAAACATAGAGGCCAGGGTGTGTTTTCAAACACAAAGAATTATCAATCTCTTGGAATGGAGAATGCCTGGTTCAGAGTGTAGACACAAGGGATGTCCTTAGAGCAGAAACTAGATATCTCACTAGACCAAGCATTCTTTTCTTGGATGGAGGAAGAAGATTCATTATTCACAAATGTTATTTTCACGACCAGCACTCTATAGGTACAGTCAGATTACAATGTGTGATCCAAGAGAAGACTCACCGAAGAGTACGTGCAACAAAATCCATAACAATCATAGCCACAAGTACAAAAAGATTCACAAATGTGGCCCCCTTAGTAGTCACAAGCTCCACCATTTCTAGGGAAGGATATGGATAAGGCCTTGAGCCCATCTATGTCAGACCAGCCTTTTCCTAAAGAAAAAGAAATACCACCATTCAAGCCTAGGGTCCCGCCAATTGGAACGCTTAATGTGGTGGAGCAACTAAAGAAGGAACCCACTAACATATATTTGTGGGATTTTATATCAATACCAGGGCATAAGGTAATGCTCTAGGAGGAATTGAAAAGGGAAGAAAATTCACCACGAGTGGATGTGATCCCACCAAGCAATCAAGGTAGAGGAAAAGGGCCCGTGTCAGAACCCCAACCCTCGGGAGCTATGGAATACATGAATTTTGTGGACAATACAAACGTGAAAAAGGTAAGAAAACCAAATCCCACTCCTTTCTTTTTAATGCTTATTGTGAGAGATAAGATTTTGCACAATAATATGATTGATTCAGGAGCAAGTACCATGGTCATGCCCAAACAAGTGGTTGATGCCGTGAATCTTAAATACAAGCCTCTCAAGAAATGGATCATGCAACTAGATGGGAAGAAATTCTCGACTGTCAGTCACATCAAGGATCTTTCTTTGACCCTATTCTCATGTCCAAGCCAAACTATCACACAAGAAGTGGCCATAATCGACATTCCCCCCATTTTTGAAATGTTTCTTTCAAGAGACTTCATGACAAAGCTTGGCGGATATCAAGGGCTTGATTGGTCCCATTTGATACTATGAAAAAAGCACTGGGTGAAGATGAAGATCCTGTCCAAATCTTTGCACCCCAAATATATAGCAGATAATGTGGTATTGAGCTTTGAAGTAGTGCATACCTCCTTCTCAAAAAAGATGTATTGTGCAGAGATGTTGGAAGATGAGGAGGACACAAGTGATTGGACCCCTAAGGAGGAGGTCTTGCTCAATCAGTTCATCGATTTCAACCCATTCGAGAATGTCCATGCTACCGAGTTAGGCACCTACGTGATTTTGACAATGACCAAGTCCTCCCAAAATTGGTAAAAGAGAAGGAGGGACCTAGCAGGCTAGGCAACAATAGTTTGTGGACACTACACTTAGATGGTGCCAAATGCAAAATAAATTCCAGAGCTAGCATCTAACTATATCTCCAACAACATCAGAGACCCTCAACGCTTTCCACTTCTAGTTCTTGTGCTCAAATAATGATGCAAAATATGAGGCTTTGGGACCCATGGTTTGACTCTCACGGGGTGGATGGGCATAAAGGGAATATAGGTCTTTGAAGATTCGAAGTTGGTTGTACGCAAGGTCCATGGATACGCATCCGCAAAAAATATAAGGATGAGATCCTACCGACATAGAATATAGAACTTGATTGAAGGTTTCAAAGATTTTAACATACAAGTTATCATGTGGACTCAGAATTTCATCGTGGATCAGATGGCTTCGATTGGCTCACAATTTGAGCGAACCCCCAAATCAACTAGAAATCAACATGCAGTGCATACCCTCATCCGACCATCTATACCCGAAAATGACCAAAATAGGAAAGTTTTTGAAGATGATGATCAGATGTCCACATTCCTACAAAGGTCGAGGAGATCCCCAGTCATGCACAGTTTGAAGCTAGAAAGATTATCGAAGAAAAAATAATTCAATTGAAAAGCAATAAGCTCCCATGAGGTTTGATTTCTCTCGAGAATCTCTTTGACTACGAGGATGCAAGGAATAGTAAGCAAAGATTCATAGCCAACAAAGGAGACTATGCAAACCTTGACATCAAAGGAGGAAGGAAGCTAAAATTCGGAAGGAGCATCCTGCAAGTGGACAAGGAAAGGTTGAAAGAATTGTGTGCTAAATATGACAGAGTCATGGCTTGGATCTACGCCAACCTTAAGGGATACAATTCTAGCATCATCTAGCATACTATCAAATTAGCCGAAGGCTCAAAACCCGTCCAACAAAAACAAAGGCTAGTTAACCCAAAGGTGGAGGCACTGATGGTGCAGGAACTTGCTAAGCTAGTCGAGTCAAAGATCATATACTTGATCAAACATTCCACCTAAGTATCCAATTTGGTACCAGTCTAAAAGAAGAATGGTAATATACGGCTCTGTGTGGAATTTTGGGACTTAAATAAAGTCTCATTAAAAGATCACTACCCTTTACCCTCAATGGAGCAAATTCTACAGAATATGGCCGGATAAGAGATTTTCTTGTTGCTCGATGGTTTTTTGGGGTATAACCAAGTTTAGGTAAAGGAGGAAGACCAAAACAAAATGATGTTCACCACTAAGTGGGGAACCTTCGCATACACAACAATTCCCTTCGAACTCTCCAATGTGGGTGCCACTTTTCAACGAGCAATGGATATCACCTTCAAAGGATTGATCAATAAGATCATTCTAATATATCTGGATGACCTAATCTTTTTTCCAAATCAAAAGATGATCATTTTAATCATCTGGAAATGGTCTTCTAGAAGTGCCAATAGTTCGGGATTTCTTTAAATCCAAAAAAATGCATTTTTGGTGTACCACAAGGCAAGCTTCTTCGCTTTGTGGTATCAAAATAAGGAATAACCATAGACCCAAAAAGGGTGAAGGCTATAATGGAACTGTCGCTACCTGTCAACCAGAAGGGGTTACAGTCTTTTCTAGTGAAAATTAACTTCGTCAACTAGTTTATTTCATATTTTTTAGGTATCGTGAGACCCATCACACTGATGTTTAAGAAGGGATTAACATTCAAATGGACTCCTAAAGGTAAGCTTCCTTTCAATAAGTTTAAGGCAGCCATCTCTATAACTCCAGTGTTAGCTAACCTAGACTTCTCCAAAGACTTCCTACTTTGTGTTTATAGCGGTCAACACATCATAGCTTTGGTGCTCACTCAGAAGGATGAAGAGGGAAGAAAACAACATCCCATCGCATTTCATTCTAGGACTCTCAAAGGATATGAGACCAAATACAACTTTGTTGAAAAGCAAGCCTTTGTTATCGTCAAGAGCCTAAAGAAATTTTGACATCTAGTATTAGCCAACAAATTACCATCCTCATCGCTCATCCCAACATTAGAGAGTGCATCATCGAGGGAGAGATAATGAAAAGAGGGATAAATGGATCGCCAAGATCCTAGGATATGATGTGGACACCGTCCAACCAAGTTGGTCCGAGGAAGAGGTCTTTGTGAATACCTCGCATAGGAATTGGGCCCTCAAGCGGAAGAAGAGACCGATCATGTCTATGCAAACCAGTTCGAGTCTGACGAATCATGGGTGGCTGATCAGATGTGATTTATGCAGACTAGGTGATACTTGACCAACACCCCACCTCACAAATGATGCTACTATCGACTACAAGGCACCAGGTACGTACTGATTTAGGGGGTTTTGCTTAAAAGAAACTATGATGGAGTCCTCCACTGTGCGAAAGGCCGAAAGGATCCTAAACGAGTTCCTCAGTAGCCCCCAAGCTGGAAACTTCTCTGCCAAGACCACCGTCTTGAAAATAATGTGTGTAGGATATTACTTTCCTACAATGTTCTTCGAATCCCACCATCTCATGCGAAGATGAACCCAATGCCATTTTTTCATTGGCAATCGGAAGAACTTCATCGTGCCATTAAGCCCAATCATGATTGAGGAACCCTTTGCACAATGGGGATTGGACTTTATCAAAATGATCAATCCCATCTCCAGTGTAGGCCACAAATGGATACTCATGGTGACTAACTATTTCACAAGATGGACGAAGCTCATTCCCCTAAAGAATGCTACAAAAGTAGAGATTGTCAATTTTCTTGAGGGATTGGTAGCAAGGTTCAATTTTCCCAAAACTTTCATTTTGGAAAATGCACGAGCCTTCATAGGCTTTGGTATGTTAGATTTCTCTCTTAAACATGGGGTCTACCTTAAAACTTCATCCAACTACTACCCACAGGGGAATGGGTTAGCAAAGTCAACTAACAAGAACTTGATTAGGTTGATAAAGTGCATCAGGTTTGAATGCCAAAAGGAATGACACAAGAATCTGCTAACAACCTTATGGGCCAACAAAGTCACACCTAAGTAGATTCTAAAAACCTCCCCTTATGAGTTGGTGTATGGAAAAGAGGTGATCTTACCCATTTCCATGGAAATCCCAGCACTACAACTGTTAAAATCTTTGGAAATTGAGGAGGACAACGGAATGGAGGTGAGATTGGCAGAGCTCTTAGGCCTCAAAGAAAAAAGGGAAAAGGAATTTGATGCTATGATCAAATGCTAGAAGGTGGTGAAACGTTGGTTCGATAAAAATGTCTCCAACCCATAATTTAGGGAGGGGGGTCTTGTGCTAAAATATGATGAACGAGCTGCAAAACCAAGGCAGCATGCTAAATTTGATTCATTATGGAAAGGTCCCTTCCACATCCATAAATGCAAGGAAAGAAGTGTGTATGAGCTAGAGGATATGAATGGCAACGTTTTGGACATACTAGTAAACAATATTTATCTAAAATTGTTTAATTAGCTACGCACAGTCCATAAATTTACAGGTATGTACTATATATATTTTTTTGTAAAAGATGTTTTTATGAATAAATCCATGAATATGAACACAAAAACAATAGGAAATACTATATATTGTATTCATCAAAAAATATTTACTATATAGTACAAGCTTTAGAGCCTACGACTCCAAGAGAAGCTTGAAAATATTCTCATTCAAAACCCAAAAAGATACATCTTCTAAAAACAAAAAGAGGAGGTGGCATGAAAATGAAAAAAGCAATTTAGCATCCATTAGTAGTAGCAATTGTTCTATGGGGTCACCAGTAAGGTAGTATTAGGGTTATCAACACACGGGGCACACGAGCATGGCATGGACCTTAATCCTCAATGCCAGGGTTGTAGACTAAGAACTCAAAGTGGGTCTTCCACTTGACCCCAAGGTAGTGCTACACATGGTATGTCCTCATGAGAAGGGAGGTCGTGGGTTGGGTCGATGGCACTCCAGGTCCATGGTCTAGAAGTCTATAAGGAAAGGTAGCTAGGGCACCACTTCTGTATTATCAATGTGTCTCTAAATGTTCATGGTGGATGGGATGACGACACCAGGAATGGTCACTTGAATGGCTTCGCCCAACCCATCTACGTACGTTGAGCCAAACATGGTTTGGTAGATCTCAAGGATGGAGTGCTTAGAAATATCTAGGTCTAGCAACAAGGCCACAAACCAGGAGATGACGTTCATGTTGCAACATAGCCAGTTCTCATCTTTCACATAGTCTCTCTCGAGCACCCACTTAAATTCCATGATCACAAGGTGGTCCTTCATTCATAGCAGGAATTTGATCCTCTCATTGCTAACCTCTCCTACAAAGGCTATCTATTGTTTCCAGCTCAAGAGTTGAATTGGAGTACCTAGACAAGTCATAATGGTGACAAGGAAATTTATAGACTCACGAAGGGAAGAATGCAACGGAAAGAACTCACCAACTCAATGCAAACTCAATTAGTTTTTTCATAGGGTGAACATTGCTATTTATAGAAGAATGTGTGTCAGCGAGGCTGGTGAACGGAAAATTCATTCCCCATCAAGTGGCAATGGAAAATGTATTAAGGTGGTAAGAAGTGAAGGGTAAATCATATAGAGGATTTTTAACCAAGCTTTGACAAATTAATTTGGGTGTTGGGAGTTAATGCTCGTGTATACAATCTATCACCATGTGTTCGTCACATCATCAATGCCAACCTGCTCGCCTAGGTGAAAGGATATTTTTGAAGCTAAACCCTAATTAATTAATGCAAATGTCTTTTCTAAGAAGCATTCTTCCCATCACTCAAGCTTATCTATCCAAGGGGTGACATAAGGAATGTACTAAATTCATTCTCAATATGAGGATGGAATTCCCAATAAGTACGGACCCCATTCTATGTGTATCGCCTCACTCGTATCGCTTAGCAAGCTATTAGTAACAGTGACACATTTACTACATGTGCGTGAGAAAATTTAATGTTCCAAAAACCAAAAAAAATTGCTAAGTGTTGAAACCCTCAAGCAACGACTTCTCTGAAAGTTGTTTCTGTAAAATTATTCCAAAAGTACAAAAATGGTGGAAGCATCATCCTCTGGTTGGCATGCTAGAATCTCATTTGTAAGGCTAGGCTAAACTGACATTTTTGGAGAAATTTTGTATGCTAATGCTCGAGCGCCGAAGGACCAGAGCTTTTCCCATACCAAAACCATATAGCTAGGCCACCACATTGAAGATGAGGCGGTTAAGGATTTCACAAACAATATCTATGACCCAAAGTTGCACATAAACCCTAAGGGCCTTAAGGAGGGATCACTACAAAGAATGTTTGTCAGAAGGTAAACTAATGCCTTTTTAACATGACTAGCATTGTGGTCTACCACAATTCATACTACCCTCCATGCATCCATGCCCAGAGTTGGTTGATGCATGCGCAAAAAAATTGGATGAAGAAAATAGGGTTATCAATAGCAACAGGTTGAAGATTACGATCAATGCAATAGCTATCTGACACATGTTGTGCATCCCCTCAAACTAGGAGGCTGAGAGATTCCACTACCAAAGAATGCAAGATTTTTGGGCAACCAAGGATAGGCAATTAAAATTTTATAAGGATGAAACGGATGAGGAACCAGAGAATAATAAAATTTCCTTCCCTCTGGCACATAGAAAATTCCATTCGGATTGCCATGTCGTTTTCTCAATGTTGGCTTTTATATATGGCCATGAAGATGATGTTAGGGTCTACGAGTTCTAGATGGGCTTGGCCTTCATACTCAAGAAAGAAAGGAGCTAGAAGTAGTTTGATTTTATCGTGGAAATCATTGAGGGATTTCCAAAACAATTGATAGATTATAATAGCACTTTCAAATTCAGGTATTCCTCTTTTTTGGTGCACTTGATTTTACATCAAAAACTTCAGTTATTTAGTGGTCATTTTCTACTTTGTAAGTTTGACATGTCAGGGTTATACAACCCAGTTTCATCCTAGACCCATGTGCTTTCCAACACATGGGATTATTATTCATTTGTTGATTATTTTCTACAACCAATACTCCTAGATTTGTCTTTGCATCCTCTAGGAAATTTTTCCCCTGATGGCTTGCATTAGATAAAAATCCACCAGACCTCAGTTGATTATTTTATGGGAACAAATTTTTCTTTCATCAGATGTCATGGTTTTAATGAAGATCCCTTGAGGCTTCCAAAATTTGTAATAGAAAGGACCCTTTCCTTGGAGGCATGCCTTCAAGAAACCATTTTTGACAAAGCTTATGGCATCAGAAAGCACAAGAAAGCACTCTACACACTTCCCCTTACCATTGCCAAAAGTCAAGTAACACTCGTAAAAAGGAAACAACAAAATGTGTTAACTAGCAAGTTGGCCTACCTTAGCCTAGTCCTCATTTGTGATAGATGGAAGTACACGCCTGTTGGGCATCTCCCAACTATCAAACATGAATAGTGGGAATATTAGGAGACGAGGAAGAACCCGACTGAGGAGAGGGTAGAGGTCTACATTGACCTAGCCTTTATACCATTTGTATGACACCCATGGCTCGAATTCTATCCAAAGGTGGCAAAGTTCTGACAAAATTCCTAGATGGGTCAGTCCCTCAAAACACAACTAAATAATTTGGGATGGTCGGAAAGGAAAAATGCTCATTTCTAGAGCTATCGACAAGAGACCAAATAATTAAATTCCCTATACAGAGATGTTAAACCAGGTGATGAGCGTTTCAACAAGATCTATGACGTTAAGGTTTGATCCAATAATAGTAATCCAGAGTGAGATCAAGTTCTTGAACAAGAGCACACACCACTTTTTGACCCCCCACCTCAAGAACTTGATGCATGGAAAAGGAATGAAAAGAGATCAAAATACAAGGAATCATAAATCTCATCCTCTGCCAACACCCTACCAAGGGGTAAGAGGACCCAAAGGTCTCCAAAAAGATCTACCACATCTCCAAGTACCTAGGGTTCATTAGGATTGGTTGCTAAAGAGTTTGAATCAACTAGTACAACTCATGCAAAGAAAAAAAGATTTCAAGACTTAGGAAAACTGGGCTCATCCGATAAAGGAGAAGAAGAGGTGGACTCCGTTTTGCTAGTATTTTCAACCTCGACAATCTAGGTAAGTTTTGCACCCACCATCCTTTCTTCTATTTCATGTTTTATTTTTGATGTCCCCTCATTTGAATAAAGAAATCCTTCATCCGTGAGTTCCAACATCCTCATCCTTAATACACCCTTGGTTATATTTCATAATGAGCCCCATGAAGAAACCCCATGCACCGAATGCACATCTTCCACCTCGGTCACAATTGACTCTTTGATTTCCTTATCAAAGGCACCAATTGTAAACATTGATATGCTCATGCTGCAAGTTTCATCACCCTCACCTACTTCCAAACATATGCCTCTTTTTTTTCCTACTTCCCCTTTTACTCTGATAGGAACCCCTTCTTCTTAGGTCATACATGGCATCCCAACCTTTTCAATGATAACACTCCCTTTGCCTCTCTGCAAACTCATTCAGTTGAGAGTACCCCTTGTGTCACCCTCTATGGTCTCTTTGTTGGTGTTTCTCTTACCAAATAAATTATTGAGTCCCCACAGAGCCTCCAAACTGATATTGAAGTAACCAGGTAGGCCCAACAAGTGAGGAAGCAGAAGTTATGAGGAAAGGCCATGGAAAATCTAGCTACCCCAAAGTTGGAGACTTGTTTCAATGAATAGTAGAACGCTCTATCAATCTCAGCTATGAGGCAATGAGTATACAAGACAAAAGGAGAAATACAGTTCAAAGACTATGACATCCAAGCTATGGGTCTCACTTTAAGCAAAACTCTTTTGCATGCAAATGGGCCTGGCCAAGGCAACCCAAAAGGTGGTCTTTACTAACTATGATAATCTAGACAAGAATTTGAAGAAGCATGAGGTAGAGTTGGTAAATATAAAGGCCAGAATGGACAAGCTGCAAGTGAAGATCAAAGGAAAATATTTGGAGATGGGCGGCTTAAGGCAGGCATAGGGTCAGCAAGGTGAAGCGACTATGTTGCTAAAAGAAGCCCAGAATGAAAAGGATTGGCTTCATACTAAAGTGCAAAGATTGAAATGTGAGATCACAGTTGAGCATGAAACAACTACGGAGCATCGACAAAGGAAAAAGGAGCTTGAAGATATAGCAGCCAGAATAAACAGTATATATGCTAAATTACAAAAGGAGCTACAGGAGATGGATAAGTAGAAGGAAGATATATAGGAAGAATTGGCTAACGCCCGATCTCAAGCCTCTAACCATCTACAAAAGGCCTAAGTGGAAACAAAGAAAGAAAAGTGGGAGAAGCAAGACGTCAAGTCTATTCTACAAACTCGCAATGAGGAGATAGAAAAGTTGCACTTTAAACTTTCAAATGTTCTCCATAAGAAGAATCAATTGGAGGAAAACATGAGAGCCAGGGAATCCTAATTCTAATAGGAATTGACTGTAGCACGGGGATCCCAACTCTTCTCAATGCTTAAAAAGTTATTATCTTCTTATTGGGAGAGGATCATAGTTGCAATAGTATCCCTTAAGCCAGTTTTGTGTTTTCTATTGGATTCATGGGAGCTAAATGCAAAGGTCAAATTGATGGTTGACCAAATTCTACACACAATCACTCCTTGAGTTGAAGAATCAGGAGTCTTGATCACAAGACTATGTAAGGCGACTAAGGAAGCTTTAAAAGGTGTTAGGATTCCTAACTGAAGAGTAGCTGCAAGGAAGGAAAATGAATTGTTCTACAATAAAGTCACGTTAAAAAGTAGAGCTTGTTAGTCAGTGTTGAATAAGAAGGTCGGCGAGATAAAAGAAGGATTTGAAGTTCTGATCCAGTCCAAATTACCTGCCTTATTCTTACCAAATGGAGGAGTATTGATGATAGAACAAATCAAAAAAGCAATCAGGCTCAAGATCCAGGACTCCACAGCGCTCCAAAATTTGAGCTCAACACCCACTGTTGAGGAGGTTGAGAATGCACTTCTTCCTCTTTCCTGACTATACTATCACATTGGAGTTGTTTCATCAACATGGGGAGGAGTTTCTTTCAAAGAATTCCTTGATCTTGATTAGGCCTACGAGACATCGTGCACCCTTTTTCCTACCCTCCAATGGAGACTAGGAATCCCAACACACTGCTTTCCTCAAACTTTCAGGATTATTTTATATCTGGGTTCATACCTCCACAAGCGAAGGCCCCCTGTGAATCACCATAAATTGTGGAGGAAAATGTTTCCTTCAATGATTTCGAACCTTGTGATTTTTCTTTTGGCCCCTGCTTCTTTTCCACATTATGATGGCACCACACCCTGAAGGTTAAAATTTACTCTTGCATAAAATCGCACAATGCACCATGTGGTGGCTACGCAATTTTTTTATATCATCTTCCTTTCGGGCCTAAATCAGGACATGTGTTTTCTTGGCAAGGATTTTCCCTAGAGCTACTCTCACAAATTCGGAGATTGCCTACCAGCATGCCACATCAACCATTTCATCGAGCGGGTTATGTCTTCTATGGATGTATCTATTTTGGCAGAGTTTTTCAAATAGTGCAGTGAAGTTCTTACTTTCAGGGTTGGACTTTTGGGGTGGCACCATCATTCCTTATAGCTGATCAAATCCTATTTTTCTGAGCTATGCTAGGATCTAATCTTCTTCTAACATCATATCTTTGTAGAACTTCTACAATATCCATAGCCATTAATGAAGCAGCTCAAACTTTATGATCAAATATTGTTGTGATCTTATTAGACCCTAGATCAGATTGCGGTCTATCAGGTGCAAACACCTGGCAGTTGTTCATCTCTATTGGTTGCAGTGGTGGATCTTTCTTTTGGATATTCAAAGGGGTTTGCAATAGAGGAAAAAGGGGAGATACAACTATTTTTAGAGTTAAAAAATAGAAACTAGGAATCATAGGGAGATATATATTTTAGGAGTAGGAGGATTTTTACAGAGCACTATTTATGCTCTATGGCATGTTTGATTTTTCAAGACTAATAATATTACTGGAATCTAATCTTTTCTTTCAGTTGATTTAATGCAAGAACAAATATTATTAAGAATAAATCTTTGAGATTGTGCATTTTATAGCCTTTATCATGAATTTATTTTCTCTATATTGTTTATGTTGAATGCTCTGTGTCAAGTCTTGCAAAGATAGTCTTGATAATCATTTTATATGTTGTTAGCTTTTATGCTTGATGCTATCTTTCATAAATTGGATCATGTTCATTATACTTTCATTTTCTGTGAAGGTTATGCTATATTTCATATTATTTTGTAAGAGAAAGGGTTTTGTAAAGATCCAAAAGTTCCTATTAAATTTTGAGTTTCTTATTTCTGTCAGACCTTAATGGATGCTTCCCATGGGGAGATTTGAATAGCTACTCTATGCTTTCTTTAGCCTTAGTCATTCATTCTCTTTCCAAAAATGAAGGGTTTGTCGCTTTTTTTTCCATTTCATCAAAAGTAAGGAATTGTTAAATTTTGAAATGTTGCAAAAGCTTTGGTGCATCGCCATCTTTTTTTTTTCTTTACATTTCTTTTTTCCCCTTTTCCAAAACACAAAGAAGATTCAAATTCTATAATAATCATTCAGTGATCTGAAATTTGGTCCCCCACTCACTAAATTTCCCATAAGGTTGTTCGGAGAGGCATAAGATTTTATGATCAACACCTGGAACTGGGGCAGAGTTTCTAGTACATGCAGATGCAATAGCTGCCAAAGAAGAATTTTGTGAACAAGGAGATAATTCAAACTCATTGTCACAAGGTAGAAAGAGGCTCTCTCTTCCATGGTTTTGGGCTTGTTGTGCTTCCTATGTCATTAGATATCTTACCTGTGATGACAGGAAAAATATTTTGTATATAGTACATTTTAAATTGCTTAGTCACCTTTGGCACAATAGGCTGGTAATCATGTCAAATTTACTTTATAATATGTTGAAAAGAATGGAATTAGAGTATCAAAGGAAACAAAGTGACACTGCCTTATCACACCACTATTTGATTGCTCTATTAGTGAAAATAAGCTTAAGAATTTAGTACCCACATTTGGACTTGGAATATTTTAAGAAAAGTGAAGATATTAATAGTTTACTAGAGGCACCTGTAGTACCTGAGACTTTAGATACACAAGTTGAACTTGTAAGAGAAATTCCTCATGTCTCGCCTACAACTTCACCTACCCATATCCAAGGTAAGCATGAGGAGGACAATGTGCTAGAGTCTACATCACTAGCAGTGGAAGAAAATCCATCTTCTTCAAAACCACCAAAACCCAAGAGTAGAAGAGGCAGTACATCCACAACATCCACACCTTCTAAAAAAGAAAAGAAAAAGAAGGATGTTGCGAAGGAGACACCTACACGTAGGAATTCAGGAAGATTAAAGAAACAAGGTTTCATGAGGGGGAATGTGGAGAAACCTAAAGAAGAGGAAAAGGGAAAAGAACAGGTAGAGGAAGATGTAATGATAGTAGAGATAGACTCCAAAGGGAAAGGAAATATCCCTAGAAATGTAAATAAAATGTGAAGAGGAAGAGATATGTGTCTACCACTTTTGATTCAGAATCAGAAGATGCATTTTTTGCTAAGAAAACACAAAATAAAACCCTAGATAGTCCTACCTATGAAGACTATGAAGGGGGAGGCAATGAGCAGTTGATGGAAAATGAACAAATGTATATAGAAGATAGAAATGTTAGGAACGAGCTTCAAGAAGCCTTGGACATAATTAAAAATTTGGAAGATTTAGTGTAGAGATATGAAAAGAAAAACAAGGAAAGGGAAACAAAAATATAAGAATTGGAAGAAGAATTGCAAACATATGGCCATGGTACTAAACTTGATTTATTGGCACAATTGGTAATTACTAAGATAGGGGATAGAGAACTTACAATACCAAATCATAGACCTCCTCCCATAAGAACTCCAATTCACCATGCAACCTTGTCACTTGGTTATCAGCTATGGAGGGTGACTTATGAGTTTGCACAAGAAAAGGAAAAGTGGAAGAAAGAAAAAGAAATATTCATTGAAGAACATGCTAAGGTGCTAGAAAGGAAATAGATTGAACTAAAAAAATCAGCGGTTGGATTGGAAGAAGTGGTTGATAAAGTTGTACAAATCATAAGATGTGGGCCTCTAGCAAGGGCATATGCACTGTTTTTGTAGGAATTTTTTTTGAGTTTTAAATTTAGTATGCTAATCAGTAATTAGTCAGTTGGGATGAGCAAAATATTTGAGTTTCTTAATGTTTTTGTTCATTCTACACCTAAGGAGAAGGATCAATTGTGTGAATACTATTTACACAACTATGTGGTGCTAGATGAAATGGAGTGGAATCCTTTGATGTTTGTAGGGGATCTCCAAGTAATGGCACTATCATCTTATTACAAGAATGAACAATTCAGGGAAGAAATAATGGAAGAATATGAGGAGAGGAAGAAATAAGTTTCTCTCCCCATAAGGAAAGAATCTAAAGACCCTGATGTAGTTATAGATGAATGGTTGAAACTCTTGGATCATAAAGGTGTAGAATGAAAAATTATGAAAGTAAGGACAGTGGATTACAAAATAATGCAAACATTAGTTGTGGGCTTGGTTCGGAAATGTTAGAGTTATATGTAGATCATATGGAATAGCTTGACCCTAGAGTTGCAGAGAAAGGGACCTCATTCCATGTACAATTTTACCACCATGTTTGAGAGGGTACACAAATACATGAAAATTGGTACTAATATAGGAATTCACTGGGTACCACTCATATTTCACCCACCTATGCTACTCTATCCAGTTCCATATTGGACCGGAAAAAAAGGTGAGGAGTGTGAGAAAGCTAGGATCATTAGAATGAGATAAATTGCAGCTTACAAAGGTTTCTACTTAAAGTGGATCAAGGGAGTTGATGTTGTCATAGACCTCAGGGAGATCACCCTGTGATATAATATGTACCACTAGTGTTTTGCTTGAGGACAAGCAAAAGTATAGTTGGGGGAATGATGGGTTCAGTTATTAGCCTATTTTTTGTTGTTTTTATGCATACTTTCAAACACTATTAGATAAACCTTTCAGACAATACTCCTGTGCTATGCTATCTTTTCATGTTTATTATACAACCTTGGACATAAATCATAGTAATGGAAATATGGTTATAATATAGTAGCATTGCATAGTTTATTCATGAGTATGTATGAAATGTGGATGAAATTCTATGTTTAATTGTGGTAGTTAGATTTGTGTATATGTTTTATGGATTAACTCCTTGCAGCTCAAAAAAGGAATTGTAGCTCGTAGCAACTGGAAGTTGTAACCCACAGCAAAATGAAAATTGGAATAGCGAAAAAGGGGAAGTGCTAGATCAAGTTGAATGCAATAACTATCGTATGAAGTCACCTGATGGAGTTGGTCATGCATCATTATGATACTTAATAAAGCAGTGGAAAAGAAGGATTATTTTGTTGATAGGATTCTAAATAACTATTTATGTGTTTTACATGCAATTCTATTTTAGAGAGTTTCAATTCTATTAGAACTCTTCTTTCTTTTTAGTTATAGTTTGAACAATTCAATCTTAACTATATACTCTGATATCTAGGAGTGATACTTAATAATTATTGTTAGTTGTTGCTTGAAATAAACTCCCTCATGCTTGTATATAGCTGGTGGTTGAGTCCTTAGACAACTTAGTTGATTTTTAGTGTTTGTTGTCAATTGATTTTCAGTTTCAATTATCATCTATAGACATGTTGATTATTCAGAATGATTTCACTGAATACAATCTATGAAAGAGATTTTGTGTAATTTTTTATGATGCATAATGAATAAATTTCAATTTCACATGGATGCATAGAATCTAATATTTAGATTTGGTTCTAATTAAGTGAAGACAATCACTTGAGCAAGACACTCAAGGTAATTGTTCTTCACTCCATTTATAGTTGTTTTTTCTATTTAAGTAGTTATTTTTGTTTATCATTGTTTCACAAATTACATGTAAAGTAGAATAGATTTTCATACCTTGATTATCGGTAATGAATGTTCATGAGTATGCATGCATTTATTTAATCTATAGTACTTTTGAGGTTAGAGTAAGTTTAATTGCCAGTTTAAGTAGTTTTGAGATAATTCTTTATTAGCAGTAAATCAATTATAGGTTAAGCTACAGGCACTTGTAGCCATTAGCTCTAGTTTGTTTCTTTTACTATTATGAAATTCTATAAATTTCCAGCAAGTAGAACACCTTGAATAGGATAACTTAGGCAATATCAAGTCTCTAAAGGCACATACAATGCAACACCATCACAAGTTTACAAGTCTTGGGTTGACACTTTAATGTAGTCTTTACAATGCTGAGTGGACTATTTAGCTAGACATACCTCTGAATAATGTACCTTCTACCAAGTTTACAATACATTAGTTTAGACTCTACACCAAGTCCATCTTGAAATGAAACAAACATCCCACTTTGCATAAGGTCATTAAAATTTTTATGCCTATAACAATGTCTCAACACAAATGAATAATGGAATCCAACCCTATTAGTTCAGTTGGAATGACATCCATGAGTACTTCTGAAATGACATTTGGTATGTCTATCAAAATGGTTACCTCTCAAGGCTATCATACTCCCCAAAAAAAGCAATCACAAGATTAAAAATTCATTATATAGGATATCACACATGAATTTGAAGGATTTATATAATACACTAATGAACAACTCCTAAAGATACAACGAGACCCATCTATGGGGGATCACCTATTGGTGTAATGATGAGATGGTTGCCCATTTACGGTGCAACCAAGGTTCAAATCCTCGTCTTCCCTACTAGCAATGTTTAAACTGATACTAGTCCCACATTTTCTTGGAGGTTCTTGTGGTTGTTGATCTTGGAGGACATACAAGTGATCTTGGTAGATGTGGTGACTGATCGTGCTTGATCCTATAGGTGTGTGTTGCTCATGGATCCAGATTCCTGATGGTGTGTGCTACTTGTGGACTACTTTCAAACCCACATGGGTCTTTCATTCTTGGCGGTTTTGTATCAAACCCTCACGAGTCTCTCATACCTAGAGGTTCTATGTGGTTGGTCTTGGAGTGATAAGGTTAAGACGGCACAAAGGTGTAAGGGTGTTTCTTTCCGTACATATCTGAGGATGAGGCCCCTCAACAATGTGGTCTCACTGGTTCATATCTCCAGTCAAAAGTATCTCCATGGCCTTGGCTGCTTGTTCTATGGTTCATAGCTCCAGTCAAAAGTGCTCAGCTTCGGCTGAGAATTACCAATCAAAAAAAAAAAACAAGACCCATCTATGGCTAGAGCACTTGATGCATTACTAGCTTCAGACCCTAACTTGTATTTTCTTAAACTTGCACAATTGGGTGCAAAAATACCTTTGAACTATGGAATTACCGCACTTAGGGAGTAATCCCTTATGAATTCCATGGCATCTAACACACCTACATATGTGAACAATCCCTTAGTGCATACAATCATTGAACAAATTCCACCACCTCCTATAACAATGACACCAAGCAAACCTACTTTATCTCAATTTGACATGGATTCCTTTCCTTTTACTAAATTATTTGTTAATCCGTTATTTCACAATACCAATGTAGGTGGTCAAACAAACATAAAAATTCAAACCAATCTAGTCACAAACACTCCTCAAATATCCTCTTTCACATCAAACCAACCAAATCCAAATGTACCAACACCCTCAAACACCAACATGATGAATTATACCAATAACCCCTTCACAACACCAACTCTACCACCTCACATACAACCTAACATCCCAAACACTACACAAACATTGAACATGAAAGAAACACTAACAACCCCAACAACTCCAACTATCTTCCCTACTCAAAAAATACCATAACTATCATCACAAAACAAGACCCCACATCGTACATATCAAAGAACACTAATGCTTCATGTCTCTCACAAACACCTACACCTAACACAACCATTAACACATATACCACTCAACAACATCATATACCACAACCAAATCAATAAATTCAACAATAAAATTTCAACAAATCCAACATCATATACCTCAACCAAACCAACAAACCCCACAAACACCTTAGCAAGAACAATAGATCTACCATCAACAATAGAAAATTACACAACAACAACATACACCTCAAACACTACAACAAAACCCTCAACACCAAGAATACATCCCCCATCCCCAACCACAAACTTCTCAACATCAACATCAATTCCTTCAACAACAAACCCCCAAAAACAAATCCTACTACAAAACCAATACAATCCATGTGACACAACACAAAAAAATGGTTCTCAATATCAAACAAATCCTCAACAATACATACCATACAACACATATGGCATCTCTTCCAACATCCCTCCAAATCAAAACCCATCATACAACTCATCTACCATACCCCAATACAACATATACGTTCCACTCAACCAAGCACCAAACAATCCCATTAACGAATTGGCATCGCAAATCTAAAATTTAAATAAAAAATCAATGACATGCAAATGGGAACAACAAATAAAACCAATTCCCTTGAAGATCTATGTCCCTATCCATTTGACAAGAACATAACTATGACACCGTTCCCTCTAAATTTTGAGATACCAAAATTCAATAAGTACAAAGGACTCAATGACTCACAAGAGCATATAAGGGAATTTTATTTAGCTTTTCTAGAGGTGTCATATAATGACTCATATCCAATGTGCCTCTTTCCACGAAGCTTAGGTGGACAAGCAATTGAATGGTTCTCTCACCTACCTCCGAGTATTAAAACATTTCAAGAACTTGTAAACAAATTTGTTGCTCATTTCTCCTATAATATAGAACATGAGGTCATTATGAATGACTTGTACACCATTAAACAAAACCAAGGAGAAAGATTTGCATCCTCTATACAAATATGGAGACATAAGGGAAAAAATGTAAATGGCCCATTCCTAAGAAGCAACTAGTAGACATTTTTGTTCAAAATCTCAACACAAAAATAGGTTTTCACCTATGCATACAATGCACCCACATTTCAAGAACTCATAGAAAAGGGTCTTACCATAGAAAGGGCCCTCATAGCTAAAGTTATAGTCAAAATATACAAGGACAATTTAAAGATCACCCATCTACTTCCAATGATAAGCCACACCTATGGGCCAAAAACAAAAACATTACAAATGACAATTTTTTCAATACAATATTCATTCAAAATGTGCAAACACAAGAAAAAAAACAAAAAAATGTACAAAACACAAATCCTCCAAGAGGACTACCTCCAAGACCCAATAACAAAACGAGATGCAAATATACTCCCTTAGGTGAACCTATCAAGGTTGTTCTAAATAAATTAATCCAATCAAATCTAATCAAACTATCAAAGCAAAGAAAATACGATGAACCATAATTCAAACCTTCATGGTACAATGAAAATGACTATTGTGAATACCATAGAATGAAAGGAAATAAGACATCTAATTGTATGAGGCTTAAAAATCTCATCCAAGACCTCATCGATCAAGGGGAGGAAAACATTGATCAACGACCAGGAAACTCTAAAAATAATGACTTAGGGATATACAAGAATCCAATCCCCAACCATGGAAAGGGAAATGACATTGGTAAACCAAATGATTATAACAAAGTAAACCATTCCTACGATAATGTTGTAGGGAATATTCAAGATTTAGATCATCATATTTCTATCATCACCATCCATGGAAAGAATCATGAGTGTGGAGTCACCAGATGAAGAGGGAAGGTTACTATCCAAGGGGCTCCTCCATAAACCAAAAGCTCAGAAAAGTGCACCCAATTGAGTATAGGTTAATTTATCACCTCAAAAATACACACACAAATCTCCATCCTAGAGCTTCTAAACATCTCACCTGAACACAAGGAAGTCTTAGATAAGGCTCTCCTTCAGTCATTTGTACCTATCAATATTGATACATAACAATTCCAAGCCATGGAAGGGCACATATCATCCACCCATCGCTTTCTATTTACTAAAAAGGATCTTCCAACAAATACCTATCACAATCATTTGTTACACCTCAAATTCTTCGTTCATAAGCATGAGATTAAGATATTTTTTATAGATGATGGGGTGGGCTTAAATATCTACACCCTAAAACTTGGTCAATATTTGGGATACTTTGAAGGGATCATTGAAATACAAAAGGGAATAACTATCAAATCCTATGATGATAACGAGAGAGAATCAAAGGGAACTATAAGGTTATCTATCTAGGTTGGTCTTGCAATTGTCAAAACCACATGTCAAGTAATGGACCTTGATTTTCTATATAACATTCTCTTAAGACGCTTATGGATTCATGCCATGCAGGATGTCCCATCCACTTATCACCAATTCCTAAAGTTCTTGTATAATGAATCCAAGGTTACTATTCATGGTGATCCCAAACCCTTCCACTACTACAAGAAGTTGGAAGAGAAATACAAGTTACTCCAAGTTCCCAACAATGACATAGCTTTGCATTCCACTTCCTACGCCAATCCATCGACATTAGCCTCATCATTGACATCCCATCAACCACCATCTAACATCAAGTTCCATGTGCGAGACAATGGTTACGGTGACTATGATCTCAAAGGATCCTTCTACATAGGAAAACTGTCATCTTCTTTGAAGATATATGGGAAACTGCAACACATTGACAAAACCTCTACAATAATCAAATTTGAGTCCACACTCTTTTCCAAGTGGGGTGACTCAATAGACAAGTTATAAATGAAGAATAATTTCCAAGTGGTTGTATCAAGATGAAAAAGATGAAGCTTCTCTTTCGATTGATCAAAATAGTAAAGGTTTTCCAATGATCAAGAACATGGGTTTTACAAGTTATGATGGCCTCGGTCTACATCAACAAGGCATATGAGAACCTATCCCTTTGGAAAACCGACAAAAGTATCAGGTTCTTGGGTATGGTTTGTTGAGATTATGGATGCACAGTCCCTAAAGCTCTAGAATATTCAATGGAGGACCCTTGCAAAGAAATATAATCAACCACACAAAAATTGTTCGAACTTAGGCATGCACAATGGAGATTCTATATTGATCTACATTATGAGATTGGATTAATTACAAATGTACAAGTTGCCTAATTATATAGGAAAGAATGAGATGCAAAATGCAATTTGATGTTGCCATGTGTCTTGATCTAACAACATGTGAACCCTATCTAGAAAATTATTAAATGTTGAGATAAGTTCTAAAAGGACAACTCATCTTCTAGAAGGAATCTTATCCCTACAAACATGGAAGGGAACATTACCCCATTATTAAATGATTTATTAAAAATGCAACCTAGGAATAAATGCTATATGACCTAAGTTAACTTATGCTAGTGTAATAATTAATTTAATTACACTAACACCCCCCCATAAGTTCAACTTAGGGAGGAAAATGCAATGATTATGCAAAGATGATGATGATGATGGATCTCGGCTACGAGGCTATGTTAGGTACCCATGTACATGATAAAGATGCAGAAAATATCCCACAACTAGAGAAAAGGGGAAAACTCAATGGGAACAAAACCCCTTTCCAAAAAGGAGATGAAAATGCAAAAATGTGAGATAGGATGGGAAGGATGGAGGACTCCCAAATACCCCGCAAGTACACCATCCATCACATGGATACAATAAAATAGCCCCCCCATAGGAGGGAGATATAGAGACTATATAGCCCCCCAGAAGATGTGATCACCTACAAAAATGGTAAGTGTCTAAAGACAGAACATGATCCAATGTCGACAAACAACTTGTCTCCCTTTTAGAAGAAACAAAACCAAGTGCAAGTGCAGTGATGCTTCCCATTCTAGATAGGAATTGAAGGAAGGATGAATGTGGATGATGGTGTCTCTAAACTCTACTCAAATGTCTCCTTGCCTAATGATGAAGATGTCACAATCAATGAAGAGGGTGACAAACCAGGTCGATGTGAAAAATGATGTTGAACAATATCCAAAGACTGTGTGATGGATATGATGGAGACTTGATAGCCCCCCCTGAATCTCTCCAAAGTGGAATCTGAATAGAGGAGTGATATCCCCTCAAGAATGTCCTCCAAACCTATAGAAGTAGCCAAGTCAGAGATACCCGAAATGAAGCCATCCTATGATGCCAAGTCTGGAAAACTACATGTGTCTTGATGAATGATGATAGTGGAAGCCTCAATCAATGATTTTGGACAAGGAATCACTGAATGTGAAGGGATACCAATAGTCTCTGATGGAGAAGAAGCACCTGAAGGAACCTTGTCAACATCTTTGGAAGATTCAAGGAAATCAACCTCCTGCACAACAATATCATCATGGGGTACTTGATTTCAAGAATGAAATTATGAATCATGACCATCGAGGAATGGTGGAGTGTCTGAATCTCCAAATATCTCCCAAAGCTTAGCCCAAAGGATATGAGGAAAATCACAATGATCAATAGAACTCAAAACATCACAATTGACTTGCATAGAAATGATCTCCAAGATAGTGTATATGTTGCAACTCCAAGAAAGTTCATGAATACCTTCACTCGAATGAGGAACTATACCAAATAGATGTAGCAATAAATCAAGTGATTGGAGATTATGTATGATCCCATCTCACCATTCTTGATAGTTTCCCTTGTGCAACATAGCCAAAGGAGTATATGCAAGCCCCATAATGAACTTTCTCCAAAAACACAAAGAAAAATGACCTTCAATAGTAAAGGAAGACTTCCAAGGATGATATGCAACTGAAGTGATGCTACCCAGATCAAAAATTATTTTCCCAAGCTTCAGGATATCCAAGTTATTGATCAAAAGCACCAAAATGAAAAAAAAATGCAAGAGTACCTAGAGCTGAAATTGATCAAGGGGTCTAGACGAATGAAAAAATCTCTAAATCACCTTCCCAATGCTGCTAGAATAACTGAAATCTGATGAACAGTTATGAAGATATGAGCCTTTATGTCCAACTTAGGGTTTTGACTCTAGTTGAATGTAGATTTTTCTGCAAGAATTTTTTTTTAGAAATGATTGCACCACTAGAAAGTAGATTGAATTACCTTTCTGACGGTATCTTGTTTTCCAATTTTCGATACCGTGGGTGAAAGTTATGATCAAATTAAAAAAATGCCTAGATGAGGCACTCTGTAGGCTAATGAGGGTAAAAAATGTGGCCCCCCGGGCGTTAGCACCTAGTCGCTAATGTGACCATGTGGAAATGTTGGCAAAAAAAATTCCCCTGGATTTGGCAGGCCCCTTGGTCATTGATGGGACCAAGGTCTTCAGTGGCGTAGTAGGTAGAACACAGGCTGGCGAACGTCGACGAAAAACTACCAACGGTGAGGATGCTCTGGCGGTCATTGGTGGGGGTAGGATGAACAATCGGGAACTCGGTGAATTTACACTTGGTGCCAGCGGTGAAAGAAGAATGGGTCAGTTGTGATGGGGCCGACAAGGGAGAACACTGGCAATTGAGAATGTGATGTGACCAGCAGACCCCCCCTCGTACAAAACTTTAATGCCGACAAGATGGATGAGGCTAACCTCCCTTGGTGGATTTTTAAATATTTTCTTTGCAGAATGTAAGATATAGGAGCTGACAAAGAAAATAAAGTATTTCAATTTTTTATGTTGCCAAGAGGCAATAAAAAATCAAGAGATATATGTCGACCAAATGATAAATTATATGCAGAAAATAATCTTGAATGCCGATGATTTTAATAAATCAAACCCCCAATGTCAACTACAGCCCAATTAATAATCAAACCCCAAATAAATTATGCAGAAAAAAATGTCGATAGAAAAAATATTTAGCTCGATGATGCTGACGGTGATTTTAATACCAGTCACACGGAAATATTTTTCTTCAGACTATAGAAAAAATGCCAAATGTTTTTTTCCAAAATATATAGATAAAATGCTCGATTTTTTTTTTTAAAGTTCCTGTGACTAAAAAAAATTTCCTCAGAGGACAACTAACCTGGGTAATTTTTTACTACAAATTTGTACGGATCATACTAGTTGATTTTGCAAACCCAAATACCTCTAATGGCTCTCGAGTTGATGTATCTGATTTTGATGAATAGACAAGTGATCCTAGGGTTTCGAGGCCTTCTGAAGACAATGGAGAGCTTGGATCTAACTCAATCTGCTTTAGAAATCAGCTTGATCCCAAGGTAGAGTCAAGTAGCCTGCAATAGAAACCTTCAAGCATGCAAGAATCTTGTACACCAACTTTCTTGATCGAGGGTTAACGTTTCACTAGACAAGCTCTGATACCATGTTGAGATTATGTATGCACAGTCCCTAAAGCTTTGGAATCTTCAATGGAGGACCCTTGCCAGGAAATATAATCAACCACACAGAAAATGTTCGAACTTAGGCATGCACAATGGAGATTCTATATTGATCTACATTATGAGATTGGATTAATTACATATGTATTATATAGGAAAGAATGAGATGCAAGATGCAATATGATGTTGCCATGTGTCTTGATCTAACAACATGTGACAACATGTGAACCCTATCTAGAAAATTATTAAATGTTGAGATAAGTTCTAGAAGGACAACTCATCTTCTAGAAGGAATCTTATCCCTACAAACATGGAAGGGGACATTACCCCATTATTAAATGATTTATGAAAAATGCAACCTAGGACTAAATGATATATGACCTAAGTTAACTTATGCTAGTGTAATAATTAATTTAATTACACTAACATGGTTCACAAGAAAATGCCACTCCTAACATTAAAGGTATCTCTACTGAGGAATTTGTTATTTCTCCTATGGTTAATTCACCTAACAACAATGCTATCAAGGACTCTCCAATGTGTATCACTAATATTTTTGAAAACACATCCTGGATATATACTATCACCGCCCTATCATTCACCTCCCTTGTTGAATACAATGACCTTCCACTTGTATATCCTCAACTTATTGACAGGGACCAACAACGAGCTTCAATTTTGGATATATTCAAAAATGATGAAGCTATCACCGAGTTCATGGGACTATGAGATAGTATACCTCTAGGAGACCATGAAGAAGGATTCAACATAGAACTGGATGCTAAAGCGTATTATGGTGGAAGAGTTGAATCCTTTAGTCACAAAATGACAATTGTGATAATCAATCATAGATCCCCTAGTGAAAACCACAACATAGCACTTTCAAATTGGGAAAAGTAAAAATAAAGGACATATCAAATGGTGAAAACCTCTTTGAGACACCCGAGGATGAAGGATTCAATCTCCTTTATATTGTTAAGTATCAAGAAAAATCAGCAATGTTGGTGGAAGAGGCACAATAAATCAATGTCAGAACAGTCGACAATCCTCAAATCATATTTTATGCCACATCTCTAGGTGTCGAAGAACAATTTTTTTTTACAACATTCTTAGGGGAAAGAAAGATTAACTTCGCTTGGTTTTATGAAGACATGCAGGGACTGGATACATCACTATTAGTCCATCATCTAATGGTGTACCCCAATGCTAAACT
The DNA here is from genome assembly GCA_007258455.2 of Sequoia sempervirens. Taxonomy (NCBI): domain Eukaryota; kingdom Viridiplantae; phylum Streptophyta; class Pinopsida; order Cupressales; family Cupressaceae; genus Sequoia; species Sequoia sempervirens. The sequence goes on along the minus strand of VDFB02000002.1, from coordinate 13,910,000 downwards.
AGTCAAACAAAAGTTAAGAAAGATGCAATCTCAAAGAGCACTGCTTGTCACGGTGGAACTACAAAAATTGTTGAATGTTGGATTCATTCAACCTATTGACTACCCTGGGTGGGTTTCAAATCTTGTACCACTTTTAAAACCCATTGGGGGCATAAGGATATGCAAAAACTTTAGAGACCTAAACAAATCATGTCATAAGGATGACTTTTGGTTACTTAACATTGATATCATAGTAGATCTCACAGTTGGACATGCGATGTTATCTCTTATGGATGGATTTTTTGGGAACAACCAAATCAAGATAGCACAATAATATCAGTACAAGACAACATTTACATTCCCTTGGGGTACCTACTATTGGAATGTCATGTCATTCAGTCTTAAAAATGTAGTAGCAACCTACTAGAGAGATATGAAGGTAATTTTCCATGACATGTTTCACAAGGTCGTGGAGGATTACATGGATGAAATTTTAAATAAATCTATAACAAGGAAAAGTCATTTTGAAGTCCTCTAAAAATATTTTGATAGGTTGAAAAAAATAAAGGCTCAATCCAAAAAAGTGTCTTTGGAGTCACCTCTAGAAAACTATTGGGATATATAGTATCTCGAAGAAGAATCGAAGTGGATCATACTAAAGTAAAGGCAATCATTGATATTCCTCTACCTAAAATATTGAAGAAAATTTATAGTTTGTAAGGAAATTTTCAATCTATTCAGAGGTTCATAGCACAATTATAAGACAAGTGTCACCCATTCATACATCTTCTTCACAAGGATGTAACATTTAAATGGGATCAAAAATGACAGCAAGCCTTTCAAAGTCTAAAGGATTATCTTGCATTGCTACCTATATTGATGCCACCAGTTCCAGATAAACCATTGATCTTAGACATCTCAGTGACTACAACAACACTAGGAGCTCTTCTTGCACAACATGATGAGTGAGGAAAGGAGAGAGTAGTATACTATATTATCTGAATGAGATAGTAGGCTACGAGCTTAACTATATGCCTATTGAGAGATTCTTTAGCCAATGTTTGCTTCCCAAACATTACAACTTATATGCTCAACCAATAAGTTAAGCTTATTTCAAAGGTGGTTCCACTAAAATATCTATTGTCTAAGGCAACCCTCATAGGATGAATGGATAAATGGGTTATGATTCTTAGTGAATTCGACATAGATTATGTGGATAGAAAAGCAATCAAAGGATAGATGATAGCAAAACAACTAGCAGAAGCACTGATATACAATGAAAATCCTATTATATCAGATTTCTCAGATGAAGCAATATTCATTATCACTCTTGTCATTCAATGGAAACTATATTTTGATGGCTCTCATAATCAATATGGATCGGGGGTAGGAATTCTCTTCATAACCCCTCAAGGTAATTGTATATACCTAAGTCATATCAACTAGCTTTCTCATATACCAACAATATATCTAAATATGAAGCTCTCATAATAGGATTGAGGATGGCTATTCAGTGGAAGACCAAGGAACTATAGGTTTATGGTGACTCTCATCTGCTAGTAAGGAAAGTCAACTATGACTATCAAACGAAAGATGAAAAATTGATGCCCTATAAAAGGATGAAAGATTTCTTCAAGGAATACTTCACTATCATTACCTTTGAACCAATTCTTAGAATCAATAACAAGGCACCAGATGCTATGGCGACAATTGAGTCTCTATTAGATATACTACACAATAGTCACAAGTGCAAATTTTTGGTTGAGCAAGTATTAATACCGACATTCAAAGTCTATGAATCAAAATTCACATGTCAAAATTTTGGTCCCAACTCCCTATAGTACCATGACATCTACCGATACCTCCAAAATAGTATCATACCACCTAATCTTGCTACCAACCTCTAAAAATATTTTATCCAAAGATCATCCTGCTTTGTCATTATTGGTGATACCATTTATAGGAAGAGTCTCAATGGCATGTTTCTTAGGTGCCTTAACTCAGAAGAAGCTACAACTTAATTACAAGAGGTGCACAAAGGTGTTTGTGGGTCGCATTCTAGTGGCCCTACCCTTGCCAAGAAGTTGCTAAAAACTAGATACTATTGGCTGACTATGGAGCAAGAAGAAAATCAGTTTGTGAAGAAATATCTATAACATCAACAACATGGTGATCTCATCCCATGCTCCAACACAAGAGTTGTAACCCATAACTACACATTGGCCTTTTTCATAATGGGGGCTCGAGCCCGTACGAAAGATTTCCACTACATTTTCTAATGGTCATAAGTTTATCATTACCACCACTGAGTATTTCACAAAGTGGATAGAAGCTATTCCTTTAACCTACATTATTGGTAAGAATATTTCCAAGTTTATCCTAAATTACTTAATTTTTCAGTATGTTGTCCCTCAAGCTTTCATCATGGATAACGGAACAACTTTTAAGAACCAGGATGTCTGAGATCTTTGTACTCAATTCCATATTCAACACTATTTCTCTACACCTTACTATCCTCAAGGAAATGGCCAATTCGAAGCATCTAACAAAACTATCTTGAAAATCCTAAAGACAACTATTAATGATGCTAGTCCTACAATCCCACCTTATAGGCTTATCAAAATAGTATCAGAACACCTCCCAGTGTTGCACCATATTCCTTGGTCTATGGTACTGAAGCCATCTTACCTACTGAGGTCGAGCTTCTATGACTAAGGGTCTCCTTGCAATGCCTTATTGATGATGAAGAATACCAAGTGTTTAGGCTAAATGAACTAGAATTTCTAGATGAATAATGTCTTCAAGCACTCAACAATATTCAAGCCTATCAAAATCATCTCCACCAAAGCTACAACAAGAAGATCAAGGGTCAAAAGTTTCAAATGGGAGACCTAGTACTTAAAGAGAACCAAAAAAATCAATTGGATCAGGATAGCAAAGGAAATTTTGAACCTAATTGGTTAGGACCATTTGTTGTTACCACAAGCTATGGATTTGGGGCTTACTAGCTAGCTACACCTAAAGGTAATCCCTTTCAGGAGCCTATCAACAATAATCACCTCAAAAGGTTCTATACTTAACCCATTTGAGGTATCCAAAATTCAAAATTCAAAAAAATAATAAAAATCCAAAAAAGAGGATAAAGTACTAAAAAGAAAAATCATCCTCTAATGAAAACCACTTTGGTGATGCTTTAGAAAAATACCTTGGTGAAAGCCTGGCAAACAAGTGTCATGTGTAAATGAGCATTATCCACCATCCATCAAAGATCTCTCTCATCTTGTCCATAATAAATCCATATCACCCATCCATCCATATATCATACTTCCACTTCGCCCCTAGCATGGCTTGGTATTTGACCGCTATCTATCATTACACATACCATCTAAGCATTGTCCTAGGATCATCTCATTCAATCCAAAATAAAGTGATCTCATATCTAACTGGGGGCATTTTCCTTAACCTAGTTGTCAGATTGGATTCTTGTTCTTCGCCTATAAACTTCAAAATCCAACAACATCCAAATAATGTCAAAATCCAAAAACATCCAAATAAAGTCAAAATAAAAAAATCCAAATAATGTAAAAGTTCAAGAAACAAACTCAAATATTCCAAAAAACATTTAGAATATTCCAAAATATTAAAAAAAAATCACCACAAATCGCCCATCCGCAATAAACTTGTCATCCATAATAAATCTATTATCGCACTCATCTTTGAAAAAGTAGGAAAAAGAAAATATGGCAATCATCAAAATGAAAGGAAATATGTAACCACCCAAGATAATTTCCACATAACCCAAATAGAGAAATCTATGCAAACAAGTATTTCGAATCAATATGCAAAAAAATAGACAACATACCGTCAAAGATGACACAAGATATACCCTACGAAAACCCTCAAGAGGAAAAAACACATCCTCCAAAAGCATCCATCACTCATATATTATTCAACAATAAACATTACAATACATCTTTCGATTTCTTCATGAACACCTTTCAATCATCAAGCCTCTACAAACAATCCATGTGAACAAGCATGTAGCCACACATCCAATGCCATGCTTCAACCCTCACAAATGCTAACAAGAGCTAACCTACCAACTAACCAATAATCCAACCTTAGAAAATTACCCATGTGTTTGCTTTTATAGAAACAAGCTCCCACAAAACCACCAATTGGTATTACATAAAACCATGTGACTAATACCATGAACTTACAAAACCATTAACCCCTCATTTAATATTGGTACTAAGTTTTTTCAATATTAAATATTATTATCATGTGAAACCCCACATTAAATATTTAACCCAATGTTACAACACATAAAATGGATCCAAGAATGCTACTCATGTGATGCGCGCATCCCTAGATCTCCTAGGTGTACCACATAATAAATAAATATTACATTATAAAATTATGCAACTTGTGGAAAACACAAATTTTCCTTAAATACTCCCACTTGTTGTATACATTGCATAAGGATTAAAAAAGTAAACTCAAACATGAACAAGGGAACAATCCCTCTAGCCACATATACCATCAAGGAATCAAAGTGCTCCATGTGCTCCATCAAGATACCTGCAACAAGAATCAAGGTGACCGCCATCTCAAGCATGAATTCTTTCATCCTCCATCATGCCAATGCACAAAGATAAGAAACCATCCAAAGAGATACCACACTAACTGGCACAAAGAAGCATAAGACCTGCCTCCAACCAATATCCCAATACACAAACACTCAATCCAAAGATAACAAGTATGTATCAATAGCAGTCAAGATATAATTGTAGACATGTAAAATTAACCTAACACTTATCACACACCTTAAATGACATTTTCACATCATCAACATCATTATTATTGAATATCACTGCATTTCACATCATTAGCATCAAAAACCCTAATTTCCTCTATTAATTGAATAATATGACATTATTTAATTAATTCACCTTTTTCATCAAATTTGAAAAGTTAAATAAATCTAATTTATTTAATAAAGTCCTAAAAACCTAATCTCTTCTATTAATTGAATAATAGTACATTATTTAATTAATTCACTTTTTCATCAAATTCGACTAATTAAATAAATTTCATTTATTTAATAAAGTCCTAATCTAACTTTATTCGTCATGATTAATTAAATAAAATTAATTATTTAATTATGTCGCTAATTCACTTTATTCCCCTAAGGAAATTGAATTATTAAAGCTTAATAATTTAATTAAACCACTTTCCCTCAAAAATTTGAATAATTCAATAAATTATTCAAAACATCATCAAAAATCAAAACAAACAAATGCAACTTTGTTTGCAAAAATTAAATTTTATTTGCACGTTCAACTCCAAAAGGATTAATTAATTAAATCAATTAATCAAATATACTTAACCATTATCATGATTGAGTGAATTGCTCCACCAATTTCCTCAATTTTGCAAGTCACTCAACAAGATTTCTTCAATTACACTAATTACATAATCAATTTACAAAAATTATACCCATCTAAATCCTCTCAACATCTTTCGACTGTCGATCAAGATATTCTACTATGCGATCCAGAGCATTCATCCGAAATCACAAATTCTATATGACAAACCTCTTCCTTCACAAAAAAGGATTGGAGAATCAATACAATTTATGCAACAAAGTAATGCCAAGATCCTGATTGACATTGGCAAAGCTTTAACACATCTATGATCAACAATGCACGCACATTCTTCAAGCATTCACACACACAATGGGGTCTTTGCATTGATATGAACAACCCAACATCTTTGTGAACACACTCTAACACATGATGGGTAATGATTTATTTTAGTGAATTCATTTGTTCTTGTTTTATTTCATTTGTGTTTCTTAAATTCATTGTTCTTAATCATTCATTTTGTGAGTAATGGGCATAAATCATAGCTTTTGTTTGGATTAGATTAGCTTTGATTCTTACATTTTTCTTGTTTGCATCTTCTCGATTTCCCCCTTACACATTCTGGCACACCTGGTGGGACCCTTGTCCTTAGCACTAACAATTTTGTGAGCTAATTCTGAAGTTACAGGTCTCTGAAGTGCTCTAGAAAAATCTTCACGCACAGGTTCCAGAAGATTTTCACACTTGACTTCATGGTTTATGCACTTCTACTCATTTTCTTGGTGCTTTTTCTTGATTTTTGCACTTCTACTCATATTCATGGTGCTTTTGACTAATTTTTAGGCTTTTGTTTCCAAAAATAGAGGCGCTTTTAATTTTTTCTGGCACTTATGCCTTCTGACAGAGGCTGCATTTGACTATTTTTCCCTCGCTTTTGCTTTGTCAATCTGTGTCTGAGATCTACAAGTTAAATTTTGATTTCTAACACTAATGGGTACCTGAGTTAAATGAGTAACAAGTATTAATGTTTGTTTATGCACAATTTGTAGAGGTATAATTGTTGTTTATCCAAAAATGGCTAACACTTTTACTACAGGGAAGACGAATGGTCAAAGAAATTTTAATTTTTAAAAGCTTTCCTAAGTTAGAGAACTTCTAATTTGGTGCTTAAAAAGAACCCCACAAACAAACACTTCATTTTTGGCAATCTAAAATGAACCTTTTAAAGCTTTCATAAGTTAGAGAATTTCAAAATTGGTGCTTAAAAATGATGTAGAGCATCTACTAACTTCAAGGGTACTAAAGAACCAAAACAAAAATTTGAGAAGATCTCTTAAAACTTTCAACAAAACTCACTTCATTGACACTTGATTCCACTAGGTTTTTAATACACCAAAACACCCAATCAGGATTCCAAACTCACATCAGACCCCACTACACCTTAAACTTCTTTATTTTGACAAGAACAAACCAAAAAAACTCCCTTATAACTTTGTTTTATCAAATTCTTAATTGCTTGCACTAAAAGACTAAAATTACTTGTAGCAGTCCTCAAAGAAAAGACTAGTCAAAAAATTTCAAAGGGATGGAGTTAACCAAAACAAAACACAGATTCCAAGATCCATTACAGCCTTATAAAACATACGTCAAACTCAAATGGGGTTCTTTTGTAAAGATCAACCTTAAACATGATTGTATCGCAACAAGAAGGCTCAATTAGGCCTATTTAACAAAGCATGTAACTACAAATCAACTTCCCAACCCTTAATCTCCATTGCCATACCTTCAACAGATGCTAAAACCATGGAATCAACAATCCTTAGTGCTTGGGAGACTCTTTAATGTACCAAAATATCAAACCGTCACTCTATGCCATTGTAGACCAAATAAAACAGGGGTTTATTGGATCTATGCTTTCCAAACCTCTATACACATTTCCACAACTTCAAACATCTTCAATTAGGTCTGAATAGGCTAAATAAACTATCTACCACTCTTTTCCATTGTCATTTCTTCATACCCTAACCTGTAGGTAGTAATTCATGCATGGAAAACAATGAAAATCATCTGGAGCAACAACTTAACTTATGTATTTTACCTTCCCTGCATCTAAAAATACATATAGCACTAAAAACACCCTACACTAACCAATTCCACCAATTTATAAAGCCTAAATCAATGGAATGGTTGTTAAATCATTCCTAGACTCTCAAAACCCTTAATTTGGGAATTTCAGACCAATTTACAGAAAGGAGGCTCAAACAGATGTTATACTCAATAAGATTCCTCCAAAATAGACTTGATTGAAAGATAATTCAATTTTCTACCTAAAATAACAAAGTTTAGGGCTTGATGTTTCTGTACAAGCCATACAAAACTAATAAACAACAAGAAAAAACACTATATTTGTAGACATAGTACTTTTATTCCCAAAATTGTTTCAAAATACAAAGTTCCATCCTTTTCTCGCCCCTAAAATTCTTTTTAAAGGTGTTTCCAATAGTTGGAATAACTTCCCCTTCAACTTCTTTCCAACCAACAACCTTTCCAATCAACATGACTCTTCATCTTCTCACAATTTTGCATTTTTTTGCAATTTTACATTTTTGCATTTTTGCAACAAAAAGACATCTTTTTGCACTTTGAATCCTTTGACCTCCTAGAAACCTAATAGAGACTCAAATACATTGGAATTGATCTAAACATGACCTTTTTACATGCTTTACATGATGAAAATTCAAACTTTACAAGATTTTCTATTGGAGGCATAACTTCACTAAGTGCTCCTGCACCAAATAACCGGCCTGAAAAAGACCTCAAGTCGCTTTGAGGACTAAGCTATATCAACCTTTCTTCTTCACACCTGCATAACTTTATCAATTATGTCTTGGACTGCTCTCTTTCTTTACTCTTGTTACACTCTTGAGATCATACACTTTCCTTTGCCAAACACCTTCAATCACTTCATCTTTGGTCTCATCCCTACCATCAGGTTCTCTACACAATAACCTTTGTATTCTCAAGTTCCAAACCACTTTCTTGGTAGTAGTTAACTTCCCTCTAACCTCCTTTCCAATCAAAGGACATGGGACTATCCTTAGTATGCTTTCACCATGCTTTTCTACGAAATCTTGCCTCTCTTCAATCAATTCATCCTTGACCTTCTCTTAACCTACCTGTCATCATCTCTTCATCTTTTCCAATCATTGGATCACTCTTCAAACTAACTTTCAACTTTTGTAATGGTTGTAAACTCTTCAAGTTCTTTTCATACAAATATCCATCTCCCTCACCGCTTCACCACACAATCTCACAAACCATCCATCTACCCAATAGTAGATCTTGGAAAATGCACCTACCCACTCTCTCTCAGTGGTGTAACTCTCTCTAAACCTTCTCCCCAGTTTAATATTTGTTGGAGGACAGTGAACACAAGCCTCATCCTTGTTTTTAACCAACACACCTTCTTACTCTCTTTCTTGCAGCTTTAAGATGGATCAAGCACCTGCAGCCAACAACTTCACAAACCACTAGATCAACTAGCTCTAATACCAATTGATGTAGAACATCTACTAACTTCAAGGTTACTAAAGAACCAAAACAAAAATTTGAGAAGATCTCTTAAAACTTTCAACAACATTCACTTCATTGACACTTGATTCCACTAGGTTATCAATACACCAAAACATCCAATCAGGATTCCAAACTCACATCAGACCCCAATACGCCTTAACTTCATTATTTTGACAGGAACAAACCAAAAACACTCCCTCATAATTTTTTTTTATCAAATTCTCAATTGCTTGCACCAAAAGACTAAAATTGCTTGTAGTAGTCCTCAAAGAAAAAACTAGTCAAAAATTTTCAAAGGGATGGAGTTACCCAAAACCAAACATAGATTCTAAGATCCATTACAGCCTTATAAAACATACTTCAAACTCAGATGGGGTTGTTTTGTAAAGACCAACCTTAAACATGATTGTACCACAACAAGAAGGCTCAATTAGGCCTATTTAACAAAGCATGTACCTACAAATCAACTTCTCAACCCTTAATCTCCATTGACAGACCTTCAACAGACACTAAAACCATAGAATCAATAGTCCTTAGTGCTTGGGAGACTCTTTAATGCACCAAAATATCAAACCCTCACTCTATGCCATTATAGACCAAATAAAATAGGGGTTTATTGGATCTATGCTTTCCAAACCTCTATACACCTTGTCACAGCTTCAAACATATTCAATTAGGTCTGCATAAGCTAAATAAACTATCTCCCACTCTTTTCCATTGTCATTTCTTAATACCCTAACCTATAGGTAGTAATTCATGCATGGAAAACAATGAAATCATCTAGAGCAGCAACTTAACTTTTGTACTTTACCTTCCCCTACATCTACAAATACACATAGCACTAAAAAAACCCTACACTAACCCATTCCACCTATTTACAAAGCCTAAATCAGTTGAATGGTTGTTAAATCATTCCTAGACTCTCAAAACCCTTAATTTGGGGGTTTTAGATCGATTTACAAAAAGGAGGCTCAAACGAATGTTATATTCAATAATATTCCTCCAAAATATACTTGATTGAAAGCTAATTCAATGTTCTACCTAAAATAACAAAGTTTAGGGCCTGATGTTTTTGTACAGGCTGTACAAAACTAATAAACAGCAGGAAAAAAACATTGTATTTGCAGACAGAGTACTTTTATTCCCAAAATTGTTTCAAAATACAAAGTTCCATCCTTTTCTCACCCTTACAATGCTTTTTAAAGGTGTTTCCAACAATTGGAATAACTACCCCTTCAAATTCTTACCGACCAACAACCTTTCCAATCAACTTGACTCTTCATCTTCTCACAATTTCACATTTTTTTGCAATTTTACATTTTTGCAACAAAATGACATATTTTTACACTTTGACTCCTTTGACCTCATAGAAACCTAATAGAGACTCAAATACATTGGAATTGGTCTAAACACGACCTTTTTACATGCTTTACATGATGAAAATTCAAACTTTACCAGATTGCTTATTGGAGGCATAACTTCACTAGGTACTCTTGTACCAAAAAAGAATCCCACAAACAAACACTTCGTATTTGGTGCTGTAAAATGAATCTTTTAAAGCTTTCATAGAGTTAGAGAACTTCAAAATTGGTGCTTAAAAAGAACCCCACAAAACGAACATTTCAGTTTTTGGTGCTCTAAAAATGAACCTTCTTAAAGCTTTAAGGAAATATTTTTATTTTTGTTGACCAAAGAGATTTTTTTTTTTGTTGATGAAAGCTCAATTTCATTTTGTTGACCAAATAAGACAAGGATCTATAAAAACACTCAATTTTGGGCTTAAAAATCAACAAATCAATTTCTTATTTTGCATATTGTGATATCTTTGTCTAAAGTCTAGAATCTTTTCATTTTGGTGCAATTAAAAAGAAAAAATGTTATGTTATTCACACTTTATTTTGGGGATATCACCACTCGAGGCACTTAAAAAGAATCAAATTGCAATGAAGTGTATTCCATGAATTCCATGTTTGGAAAAACTAGGTGACTATCCTCTCCCCTCACACCTTTGTTGGCGATCTTGGGTGACAAAAACATCTTGAGTTTCACACTTTATTTTCAAAGCATGCCTTTAGAGGGAGTGCCTTTTGAGACACATCTCATGCTGGAGAACTCAAAGGTGACCCAAACAACACTTTGTTTTGGTCTACTATATAATTTATTGTGGGTGGAGGAAATTTCTCACCCACCTGGTGTTGTTGTTCTAAACCAAAAAATGTCTCCCCTAGTATTTGTGTGATATGTCAAAACTCGCAAGGGCTGGGAGGCCTCTTAATTGAGTGAATCAACGCATGTATAGACATCAGAAAATAATAATCCTAAAACATGACTAAGAACCAATGTTTGTAGAAGCCACCCCTTTTATCCAAAACATTCTTTGAAAGTGGTGCATCAGAATTTACTTCCAAGAAGTTACTTTTCATGTCTGACTTCAAGACCATGCCATAAGTTACATATAAAATCATCCCTTTAAGGCATGAGGCAAGCCTACCTAAAAGGATGGTTTCTATCTCTAGGATTGTGATTTTTTTTATGTAAAACTTTCCAAAACATTCAAAAAAAATTTAGACATCAAACATTGTGCTTGAATTAAAATGAGCACATCAAAACAAACATTGAACATGTTTATCAAAATCACAAACCCTTTAATTTAGTGTATGCTTTTAAGAGAAGCCCTATATTTGCACTCCTTATAGGATCTCGTTAAAGGTTTCCAAATATTCAAGATTTAATTTCAAGCTACATTGGCTCAAAGTAAACATTGGAAACTATGGATTGGGTGTCTTGATTTCATAACTTAAAGCCATAGACATGAAGGTCACACAAGTGTATGCTTTTTGAGTCATTCAAAAACTATTGTATCACTTGCCATACTCCAACCACAGAGAAATTGAAGAAAACCAAGCCCAAAACTTGCAAAATTTTGGAGAATTTTTTCTCAAATTGGAAACAAATTACATAGAGGTTTCCTTTACATAAAAAATTATCGCAGTTGACCCATTTTCTACCGCTGTTGCCAAAAATCCAGTGCTTTTTCTCTCTATCTAAAAAATATCTACTAATGAAAATTTATTGCTTTTGAAAAACTTAGCCGCATTTTCCATAGATTCATCACTTTTGCTCTATGTCTTGCTAAAAATTAGAAAAATGATCCAAAATTGGCTATAAGACCATTGTTGAAATGAAACAATTGGAATCCCAGATATGTTGTATAGTCCTCCATCCATTTTCAAAACACTTCATCCTATCTTTGGAAATCAAGATAAAAAAAAAACAACTTGGATCATTCCTTCACTCACACTTCTAAGATATCAATAGTTTCTTGAACCTCATGGCTAGTTCAAGTAAGCTTTTCTGCAACATATCCTCTAGAAGAAAAGAAATGAAATATTGATCCAGGTCCTTCAGCATTTTGAGCTCCAAGAATAGTTTCATTCCAAAACAACACTCAAACCTTAGAGTCTTGGGCTTCATAAACGACCACATCAAAACACCACCCATCTTACAACCAATTCTCACAAATATCAAAGTTGAACAAATAGACATCATTAGCAATTTAAGGAGCTTCATACTTGAGAAAAATAAAACACCAAACCAGTGGAGAAATGCAACAAACATCTTAGACAAAGAAGAAAGAAAGGTAGACTTTGTGAACGAAAGGCCTGTATTAACACCTCCTGTGTGGCAATAGGTATCCATCCTTCATGATCTCAAGAAAGAGAAAAATCCTTAAATGAAAATTTATATTCCCCCTGTCAAAGAAGTTTCGTAGTAAAAAAAAATTCAAGGGACACATCTTGAAATCTTACCTCAATTGAGACCTCTTGTTAAGAAATTTTTATAGATTCTTTTGATGGGTGAACTAAATTTAAATACTCAATAGAAAATCCCAAAAACAATGCAATTTCATTTTCCTTAAAATAGAAAATCCAAAAAAAAAAAAGCATTATTTTCCATAGTTGAGGGATACAAAACATTCACAAAAGCTTGGCACTTGTTTACGACAATTACGAGATCACAATATAGAAAAAACATGGAAGAAAACAAGAACAATGCTAGTATCCCCACAACAAACACTACAAATGATGAAGGTGGCCTAAGGGGCTATAGGCCAAGTGACCTTGAAACCCCTCAAAAGAGAACCACATATAAGGAAACATTTGGTGAGGAAGAGATAAATCACAAATGACGAGAAATGATGGAACAATCAAACCAAGATCCCAAAGACAAGGTCATAGAAGAGGAAGAAAGTGAGGAGGAAATAAATGATGAAGAAATCTTCCAACATTCCAACAACCACAAGGTGTTAAAACTAATGGGAAAATTATTGAAAAAGGATCCAAATTCTTACTTCTTCAAATTAGCACAAAGCGGTGCCAAATTGCCAACAAAATTTAACATAGAGGCTCTTAAACATCCTAACCTTATTCCCTTAGGGGATAACTTAGCTGTGAGATATATATCCAAACCCATGGAAATTTTGAATATGCCACCTATTTTCTCACAAGCCAATGATCATAACAATCCCTTGTTTAGAAAATATTCACAAATCGAACAAGTGGCAGTGGCCCAATAGTACCAAGGATGTCCATCCCAATACATACCATAGGGAAAAAAATTTCCAACATAATAATACCTGCCTCAAAACACTTCATATATTGACCCTTCCCAAAATATACAAAATCAACAAGGGAAATTTCAAAATCAATACCATCAACAAGGTGGACCTCAAGGTCACCCTCCAAATTAGTACCAACAACAAGGTGGAGCACAGGGTCCCCCTCCAAATCAATACCAATAACAAGGTGGACCACAGGGTCCCCCTCCACAACAATACCAACAACAAGATGGACCATAGGGTCCCCTTCCAAATCAATACCAACAACAAGGTGGACAAAATACTCCCCTTCCAAATGAGTACCAACAACAAGGTGGACAACATACTCCCCTTCTGAATCAGTACAACCAACAAGGTGTGCCACATGGTACCCTTTACAACTAGTAGTCCCATCAATAAGGTATCCTGTCAAGGCATCACGAAGGCAACCTTCAAAATATTTCATCCTACCAACAAGGTGTGCGACATGGTACCCTTTCCAACCAATAGTCCCATCAACAAGGTATCTCGCCAACACATCACTAGGGAAACCTTAAAAATAGTTCATCCCACCAACAAGGTGTGCCACAAGGTACCCTTTTCAATCAGCAGTTCCATCAACAAGGTATCCCACCAATGCACCACTAGGGAAACCTTCAATATAGTTTGTCTCAACAACAGGGAATACAAAAAATGTAATATCAGGTTACCTCTTTCAAAACCAACAAGGAACTAACCCTCCTTTCATCCAAAAAAGTTACCAGGGTCCCGCACCTCCACAATACCAAACCTATGACCAAAGCATGGTAGGACAACAAGGCTACTACACTCAAAATCCCCAAACGAAAATTAAAAAAATAGAGATGGACATGCAATTTTAGGCAATAAATCAAAGAATATAAAACATGAAGGTAGGAAAACCCAAGAAGACTTATACCTGCAAGATATATGCCCATTTCCTTTCAATCGATCCATTACTATGTTGCCTTTTCCAAAAAACTTTGAAATACCTAAGTTTGAAAAATACAAAGGAAGAGGCGATCTAGTTGAACACGTTCGATATTTCTCAGTAGCATGCACGGAAGTCCAAAAAAATGATTCCTACCTCATGAAACTCTATCCATGCAGCCTCACACACCATGCTATGGAGTGGTTCTCCCATCTACAACAAGGGATTAAAAGCTTTGATGAACTAACTACCAAATTTATAACCCACTTCTCATTCAATGTAGAACAAAATGTCACCATCACAGACCTATAGAAGATTAAACAGAGTCAAGGAGAGTCTTTTACCTCCTACCTACAGAGATGGAGATATAAGGCTAGCAGGTGCAAGTGGCCCATTCTCGACAAGGAATTGGTAGATATTTTCATTTCCAATGTCCAAGAAAAATTCAACTATCAACTCACAATGTTATGTCCTACTAACTTTGAAGAATAAATTGAGAAGGGACTACATATAGAAAGGGCCCTCGTAGCAAGAGGAGTGATCAAGCTAAATAACCCAAACAATAGTCCATCCAATTCAAATGAGAAACCTAAAATTTGGGCCAAGAACAAAAATGTCACAAACGATGGGGTAGTGGATGCTAGGGCAGTATGGAATGTACAAAATCCTAATGTACCTCAAAACAAACCTCAAGTGGCACAAAAAAACTATGCTCCTAATAATGCACAAAACAATCAACTTGCCTATCCCCAAATGGTCAACCAACAGACAAATCATGAAGGGAAACAAAAGCAATACGATCAACCAAGAAGGAATTTCACGGTATTAGGAGAATCAATTGAGAAAGTCATGCGTAAAATTATGCAAAAAAACCTCATCAAGGTCAACGATTGCCCTAACTATGAGGAGATGAGCTTCAAAACACCATGGGACAATGAGAAGGATTTGTGTGAGTTCTACAAAATCAAAGGACACACAACAAGCAACTACATGATACTCAAGCACACCATACAAGACTTGATAGACAAAGGAGAAGTGGATGTTGAACATAGGCTTGGAAACAAAGACCTTCAGATATACACAAATCCCATTCGAAACCATGCTAAAGGAAATGACAAAGGAAAGGACCAAGACTATCACAATGCTAACTACACTTATGGTGACACAGTTCTAGGTACCCTTTCTGAAGCGAATGACACTAGGGTAGATGTAGTGACTATACAAGGAGGAGACAATGACTACAACATAACTACCCATCGAGGGAGAGTTACAATACAAGGAGCCTCGCCTAATCCCATAGCTAAGCCATCAAATTACTACAGTATTGTGGAACAACTGAAAAAGACTCTCGTCTTGATCTCAATTCTAGAACTACTAAAGCTATCACCCGCACATAGGGAGATACTAGAAAAAGCATTGGAAATAGTGGTCCCTGATGACCTCAATCTAGATCAGTTCCAAGCCATGGTTGGAAAAATTACAACCAATCATCATTTAATATTTTCTAAGAAAGACCTTCCACAAAAGTCATTCCATAACCAAGCCATCTACATAGAGTTTGGTGTTCACAAATATCAAGTCAAAAGGGTATTGATAGATAACGGTGCAGGTCTAAACATCTATACCTTAAAATTTGTAAAACAGTTGGGGTATTCTAACGATGTGATAGATAAAGGAAAACACATTACTATAAGGGCCTATGATGACCTCGAAAGGAATTCAAAAGGGACAGTCAAGCTACTGGTGTAGATAGGGCCATCCATCACAAAAACCACATGTCAAGTACTAAACCTTGAGTTTCCATATAACCTACTTCTAGGACGCCCTTGGATTCATGCATTGCAAGCAGTTCCTTCAACCTTTGACCAATGTATGAATTTTCCTCATGAAGGAAAGGAGGTGACTTTATATGTTGATCCTGAGCCCTTCCACTTTTATGCCAAATTGGAGGAAAAGTATAATAAAATCTAGCGTATACCAAGCAATGACATATCATTCCATTCCTTCTCATATGTTGACCCTTCCACATTACCATCAACCTCAACTAAGGCCACAAAAATTGAGCAACCACAAACTGAGACCAAGGTTCAAGTACTTGACAAAGGTAATGGAAATTATCACTTCAACCAAGCATTTTGCATGGGCATGCTTCCACCAACACCTAAGGTTTATGGAGGCCCGAAGGAGATCGAGTATGTTCAAACAGTATAGATGATAGCCAAACCCACAATTTTTACGAAGTGGGGAGATATGAAGGATGAAGAGTTATTCAAAGAAGACTTGTCATTAATGATCTACAAAGAGGACCAAAAAGAACCAAAAAAGTCGCAACCCATCCTAATTGTTCCTAACAGTAAAGGTTATCAATTAGCTAAATAAATCGGATATCAAGGAATAGGTGGCCTTAGGCTACACAAATAAGGAAGATGGGAGCCTATCATAGTGGAATAGAGAAAGAAGAATATGGGACTAGGTTATGATTCAAAAGAAATGGTTACTCCAAAAAATGGGCGTACCTCTTTTAAGAAACAAGCAACTTCTACTAGCATTAAGATATTGGATATCTACCACCTTATGGACAACAACTTACCCATCGAAGACTTATTTGAGAACTTTAGCATTGATAGGTTCCCTCTCCAATTTATTAAAACTATTCCCAATGACTATTATTATTCGAGAATGGACTCCATTGAGTACAAATGGGATTCACCTTCCTTTGTCACTGGATATGGTTCTCTCGTTTCAAGCGATGATGACCTAGACACCCCATGGGAGAATGATACCAGAGCCATACTAACCATTTAGATCACCATTGTAAATTTTATGGATAATGATAATAACCTACCCTTCTGCTACCCACAATTGATAGATTGGGACCAATGTTAGGGTTAGAAGGTAGATTTCAATCAATTAAATGCAGATTTGATCAATAAAACAGAGAAATAAAACACACAAAAATTTTGGACAGCAAAAGAAGAACATAAATATTTAATGTGGTTCACCCGAATTCGGGCTACATCCACCAACAAGAGGTTCCAATCTATATTAAAATATCAACAAAAACCTTTACAAAGACATGCAGCAATATATGCAGCTTGCAGCAAAAATTTTCATCATGATTTTCACTTGTTGGTTTTACACAGCCATGGCTATGGGTACCCGTAGCTTCTCATGTGTTTTTCCAGCCACTACTCTACAATTTTTTGTTAACGTTTTTCACGACCTACTGCCCACCAAACTCTGATATGAGTATTGGAATATGTTCCCATGCATGTCCCATTAATTGCAAATGAAGCGTGGCCATTGGTTTTGACTCATGCACCCAATAAAATGTTTTCTTTGGGCAGTTAACAATAACTATTTGTAGTTGTCATTTAAATAAATATTGTAACTGATCATTTCTAGCATTTAATAATTGTTTGTAACCAGCTTTTAGATACAGGTGCAGCATAAATATTTAATAAGTGCAACAAATTATTTAATAAAAAACAATATGAAGATTTTATCCAAGTCTAATTAGTCTCCATAACACAACAATCTCCCACTTGGAGACTGATCAGACTCCACTCCATACCATCTCCCACTTGGAGACTAATCAAAACACTGTTGCCCCTACAACTCCCACTAGAGATTAGCACCTATGACCCTGCTAAGTTGTTTTACTTAAATTCAACCTTGAAGGCCAATCGAAGTTGAAGAGAAGCTCAACTTCTCCCTTGTCACTGCCTTCGTAAACATATCCATTGGATTGTCATCTGTATGTATCTTTTCCAGCTTTACCTATCCATCCTCCAACACCAACCGAATGAAATGATATCTCAACTGTATGTTTTTGGTTTTTGAGTGCAAGGCAGAATTTTTTGTAAGATGTATAGCACTCTAATTGTGGTGGATAAAGTGTTAGTGTGAAAGGGGTACCTTATCTAACTAGTTCATTCTTAGCTAGTTCTCCACTAAAGTCCTCTTCACACTAGCTTAACTTTACATAGGGATAAGGTGGTTGAGCCTTTAATGACATGAGTTGTCACACCTCATAGGATGCCAACACTTGTTATAATCTGGTTGCATCTATCTCTCCCCTTGGCCTATATAACTAAGACATTTCCTTTGTAATCTCAATTCTCAAGTTGAATATAGCTTTGCATTCTTGAGAGGAATATAGTTTATTCCCCCTCATATTTCTAGTTTTTCTTTCCTTCAGTCATTAGATTCCTGGATAGGCTAGTTAGTAAATCTCACATGGTATCAGAGCCAAATTTGAGTTGTGGGTTAGCATTCCTTTAGGAAATATGAGAATGCAAAGTTTTTTTTCAATAAAACTAAGTATGCTCTTCTCTTGCATCCTCGAATGATTTGGAGAATCAGAAATGTGTGAAAAAAATTAGTTTCTAGGGGGGTTCATGCATTGACTTGTTAGTTACAGTTCTTTTGAAGCTTCCTGGAGAGATTTTGAACTCACCATTGAGTCTAGAGCAGCTAAAACATGCTGATTTTCCCTTTATTTCGCCTAAAATGAACACTAGAGGCCAGATCTCCAACAATTTGAAATAGAAGGTCCATTGCCAAATCCAACAAGGAGCCATTATTTTGGAGCATTTTGGGTCAAATCTCACCCTGCCATCGTGCTCAAAAGGCCCAAAAACCATAAAATTGACTATCAAAACGTCAATTTTGGACAAAGTTGCCAAGTAAGGCAAAAATATTTTGTCCAAGGAGCCATTTGGCTCCCATGAACAAATCAGTTTAGAAAATAATTATTTTTATTTTAAAATAAATTTTTTTGTTATTGTTTGTTTCTTTGAAATTTTGATTTTTAAATAATTTTTAATCTATTTTCAAAAAAAAAGAATTTATATATATATAGATTTTACAAAAATTGAAAAAACTATATTTTAAAAATACATTTTTATTTCTGAAATTTTTCATAAAAATATATATTTTGTTTTTCAAAATTTGAAAAAATCAAAAATATATATTGTTTTTTCTTTTTTTAAATCAAAACTTAAAAATTTAAAACAAACAAATTTTGAAAATAAAAAATCATTGAAAATTATTGAAAACAAAAAATCAAAAAAACCAAATTAGCCCTGAAGCGCACAACCTTAGGGCTCTTTTTTTATTTTTTGGAAAAAAATTATATTGTTTATAAATGCATTTTTCAAGGCGCACATGATCTTGCACCTATACGCTCTGACTCTGGGCCTCATGCTCACACGTACCTTGGATACAGGCATTGAGCTGTATCTCGGCCTTCGACAAATTGCAATTTTGATTTTTTTTATAACAATTTTATAAATCCGCCAACAAACTTTAAAAATCCCACCCACCTTTTTAACGAAATTTAATATTTAATGTTTTGATATTAAAAACTCTCTAAAATTTGAAGTCTTCTTTTTATGATTTTTTTTTTTTAATTAAAAAATATATAAATATCACATAAACGCTAAATTTGGTGGAGTATTTCATGGAAATTAATCTAAAAGTTGGTTAAATTTATATGTTGGACTGCTAGATTTGGCAAAAATTTTGGCAAACTTTTTAGTAGATTTCTAATTTTGGCGGGCAGCTAACTTTGGCGGCAGTTTTGCCAAATTTGGCAGAAATTTTTCACCCCCTCTGTTGCTACATTGATTTTTCAAAGCCAACTTTGGAGGCTTATAACTCAAGCTCCCAACCTCCAAATTCAATGCATTTTTTTTTAATTTGAGCTAATTTTCCATGCTCTATGCATTGGTGAAGATAATTTCATATTTTGGTGCACATATTTTTTAGAAATTGTTGATTCTCAGGGACTACTCCTCACTTTTCTCATTTTGCAAACTTCAAAGCTACATAACTTTTGCATACAACCTCGGATCGAGTTAATTCTCTTTTTGAAAGTGAATTATTTTTTGTTTACTTTGCATTGGTTCTATTTATTTTCTATGAAATTGTACCAAATGTATCATTTCAACACATGCTCATTTCTTGAGGATTTGTAAAAACATTGAAATCCAAAAATATGTAACTACACTGAATATAAAGTGCCAAATCATTTTTTCTGGGGGGGTTCTTTGATTGAGTAAAGAGGGGTGGGGGGGTTCTCTTGTTGTCTTTGTGCTTGAACATCTCATACTTTGTGTTATGTTTTTCCTTCACAATGAGTACATTTAAGTTTCCATTGCTAACGCCATACAACTACAACACATGGCATCAAAATGCATGGAATGCCTTAATGCAACTAGGATATACTCCTTATGTTGAGAAGAAGGTAACTAAACCCACAAATGACAAGGAAAAACTACTCTGAATGTTTGAACATACAAAAGCTCTTGGTTGTCTAAGGAATTTAGTATCTATTGATATAATGTTTCAGATTGAAGAATGTAAAGATTCACATGATGCATGGGAAAAATTAAAAACTCTCTATGGTACAACTGATGAAGTTCATGATTATCAAATTGACAATGAACTAATGGGTCCTGATCCAAAGTCTTTTGACAACATCCAGGATTATGTAACAAAGGTCAATGACCTTAGAGCACAATGTAAATCATGTGGCTTAGAGAAGAAAGACATTCAACTTATCTATAACACTCTAAACAAACTTGGACTTGAATTTGCAGCTTTTATTTCTAGCTTTCATACTCACGGGTTGACAGTGGGATCCACATTCACTACACCTTCTTTTGCTTCATTTTCTGAAATGTTGATGCGAGAACAAGGTAAGCTTATGTCAATGATTCTTCTTAATCCTTCACACTCACAAAATTTGATGGTTGGTCAACCAAAGCGTCAGAAAGAATCAAGGAAACCTAACAACAAACAAGAGCAGTTCAAGAAGTCACAAAGAGATCAAGCATAATCATCTTCAACAACAAAAGTTTACTCCAACTCCTCTTCAAAGAGGAATTTTCAAAATAAGGAAAGGCCAACTTGTAGCTATTGCAAGTGTTGGAAACAAGAAACACTGGGAGGGGGGTGGGGAATCAGTGTTGTGCAAAAATTCAATTTTATTATTCTGTCCTTTAACTTACTTAACCATTCAATAATAAAAACATGCATCAATAGAAAGAATATAATCACAACACCATAACACCAGAATTTTTACATGGAAACCCTATTAAGGGAAAAACCACAATGGATGGCCAATCCACAATATAATATGAGTATACCCAAAATAAAAAGTACAAAATGGGAATGCACTTGCATTCAGGCTCACTGCCTAGAGCTCACTGCTCAAAATGGATGGGCTCACTGCCCTACAATGATTTGGAATAGATCCAAAAGAGTGACCTGATGAAGTGGGATCTACAATGCCTGATTGCAGTTCCTATTTAGCTCTATAGATAATCTTTTGTCCTTCTGACTAATTCAACAATTCTGCTCTGCTTTGCACAACTCGCACTGCAAAAATCCTAATGTGCAAGTGAAACTATGCATAATCTCCTAATTGCCCTTCTGATGTTCGCTATCCACTACCACATTCCACATTTATCTCCTCAAATGATATGTCAAATCTTTTATATATATCTGCATCTAGAAATTAAGTCGCTATAGGTCGGCCTTAACAAAACCTGGAAATATTATCAACTGTCAGCTCAAATGATGAAATTTTTTGATGCGCACCCATACAAGTTGGCTAGACAATAGCTTGGACCCATAATTAAATGATTGAACATAAAAACAATTTAAATAATTTCCCTCTATACATCCACAACACACCACATTCACTAAGTCGGCCATAATGAGCAAATAATCAGAAAACATCCTACCGAACCTCCAAGCTCGTACAACAACTAATGCAACACCACAAAATTCAGTAATAAGATAATTTACGTGCTCAACAAGCAATCTTGGGAATCCACAACTCAAAATGATGATCCGATGAAACTGTCTAACTGGATACCCTGTTCTTCAAGTATTTTGTCGGTAACACATAGTGTTTCACTTTATCTGTTGGTATGACTAGATACTAATCTGCGGACCATGGAAATGACTCCAGTTTCCATCAATGACAACACCAGAAGCCATAAGCCAACAACAAGAAACTTGTTCATGAGGCACATTCTTGTCATAAGAAGAAGATCGATGAGTTAAAGCATCTTCTTTTAAGAACAACATTAATCTACCTTCTTCTATTGCTCAACAATCCTCTACTCCTTCCAAATCAAGTAAAGGGAAAGCACATGCACTTGTTGCTATTACTAATTCTTCAAAAGAGTGGACTCTTGACTCGAATGCATCACATCACATGGATTCTATTAGAGAACAATTTTCTTTGTTGGAGCCTTGTTTCGTGCCCCACATTCTCATCAGGGATGATTCTCCAATGGATGTAATAGGGAAGGGTTTAATTGATACTAGCAATGGTACATTTGAGGATGTCCTCTACGTACCTAATCTATCAGCCAACCTTCTCTCTGTCTACCAAATCACTCAGAATGGTAGGAAAGTTGAATTCACTCCAGATTCTGTTAGCATCTAAAATCTTGAAGATAATTCACTCTTTGCAGTTGGTAAGGCCAATCATAAGTCTCACTTGTATGCTTTCTCTCATTTTGTACCTGATTCACATTCAACTACATTGCTTACCCATTCAAATTTTATGAGAAAAAAATGCCATGAGTGGTTTGGCCATCTCAACTACTGCTATCTTCAACAACTTAGCAAATAGGATATGGTCACGGGTAGGGCTCAAATTTGATGGTCGTATGGCCGTATTTAGTCATTTTAGCTGTAAAATACAATTAAAAGTTTAGGAAGACTGTATTACTTGAAAGGAAAAATTTTAGTTAAACTATCAAAATTTCTATGTAATTATTTCTATATATGTTTTTTCAATCTACATATATTTTTCTTAAAATAGATAACCTTTAATATTTGAAAGGAAACTTCAAATAAATGACCATCACAATAAAATTGTTTGATAGGCAGGATCGACCGTCAAATTTAAGCCCTGGTCACGGGTCTTCCTCAAATCAATTATTTAGATGGTTTATGTTCAGGTTGTTCCTTAGGAAAACATACTGAGGGGAATTTCAACAAAGGGAAGGCTTGGAGGGCTTCAGAAGTCCTTGAATTGGTTCATAGTGACTTGGTAGGTCCTTTTCCATCATTATCTATCAGTAAGGCTCATTATTTGCTCACCTTTATTGATGACTATTCTGGATACACATGGGTCTACTTTCTTCGAAACAAAGGAGAAGTCTTTGATAGATTTCAAGAGTTTAAGGCTCATGTTGAGAAGCAATCTGGAAAGTGTGTCAAAATTCTCCGCACTGATAATGGCAGAGAATATGTGAACCACCGATTTGAACAATTTTGTACTCTTGAAGGGATTGATCTTCAACATATTGTTGCCTACACACCACAAAAAAATGGTGTAGCTGAGAGGGAAAATAGGTCCTTGAAAGAGATGGTTGGTTGCATGATCCATGCTCACTCCCTTGCACCTACATATTGGGCAGAAGCTATCTACTGTGCTTCTCACATCCAAAATAGAGTTCCAAATAAGGCAATAAAGGGAATCACTCCCTTCGAAGCTTGGTGTGGTAGGAAACCTGTTGTGGGACACTTTAGAGTATTTAGCTCCCCAACATGGGCACATATTCCTACAGAGAAGTGCAAAGCCTTGGAACTTCAGAGTTGGCCTTGCATCTTTGTTGGTTACCCTGATGGTGTCAAAGGATATCGGCTAATGGATCCTACATCACATGAGCTCTTCATTGAGTGGAGTGTGCATTTTGAGGAAATCTCTTCTAGCTCATCCTCTACTCTTCCTTCCTCCACAGTGGATTTAGAGGATTCTGATATTGAGGATTTTCCTCAAGCTTCCTCTGGTCGTCAAGTTGATCCTGAGATTTCATCTTCCTCTTCATAGAGTTCAGAATCTCCTTCTCCATCCCCTACCATGCCTTATTGGGCTTGTCAAACACTTGAGTCTATAGGAAATCTTGTTAGGGATACTTCAAATACTAGGACTCGATCATAACATCAAGACATTCCAAATTCCTACATCACCACAGCTTCAAATCCACAATCATTTCGTGAAGCTTCTAGTATTGCTAAGTGGGATTCTACAATGGAGGAAGAGTACAACTCTTTAATGTGGAATGCAACATGGGATCTTGTTCCACTTCCTAAGGGAGGAAAACTGGTTCGGTGTAAGTGGATCTATCGAACAAAATTTGCAGCAAATGGCTCAGTTGACAAGTATAAAGCCCTACTTGTGGCCAAAGGTTTCTCTCAAGTATCAGGTATTGACTACATTGAAACCTTTTCCCCTGATGCCAAAATGAACTCCATTCGCTTACTACTTGCTATTTATGCAGCTCATGGTTGGGTTGTACATCAAATGGATGTGAAGAGTGCATTTCTTCATGGAGATCTACATCAAGAAATTTACATGGAGCAGCCACAAGGATTCATTCATGATTCTTCATTGGTTTGCAAAACTAAGGAAGTCTCTCTATGGCATCAAATAAGCTCCACGAGCTTGGTACGCAAAAATGGACTCCATTCTTCTCTCCATTGGGTTCTCCAAATGCCACTCAGATCTGAATGTCTACATCTTGCGGCAGGAGGATGCTCTTCTCTTCTTGGTTTTCTATGTTGATGACTTGATTGTCACTGGGAGCACTTCATCCATCATCATAACTATGAAGAATGCTTTGCAAGAGAAATTTTCCATGACTGACTTGGGTCTCCTGCACTACTTTCTCGAGATCAAGATCACTCATACCTCTTCCAGGATCTCACTTGCATAGCCCAAGTATGCTCTTCATCTTTTGTCATGTTTTCATATGGTTGATTGTAAGCCTGCATCGACTCCCTTTCTGTCTGGAGTTAAGCTTGAGGCCAAATGTTCCATACCACTAGTTGATGCTACTTTGTATTGTCAACTTGTTGGTAGCCTCATCTACTTGACTTATACTCACCCCGACATTTCCTTTGCAATTGGCATTGTTTTGTGCTTCATGACATAACCCCATGAGCTTTATTGGAAAGCTTCCAAATGCATCTTGCACTACATCCAGAGCACTCATCGGTATGGGATTCACTATGCAACAGGCACAAGTTCAGACTTACTTGGATACATGGATTCTAATTGGGTTGGTGATATTAATGATTGCAAGTCCACATATGGCTACAATTTTCACTATGGTTCTGGTCCCATTTGTTGGCAAAGCAATAAGCAACATGTCATTTCTCTTTCTTCAACTGAGGCTGAGTATCAGGGGTTTTTCAATGTTTCCATTGAGGCTATTTGGCTTCAGAATATCTTCACTGAACTTGGCATCAACTTTCACAAGCCATCAATCATCTATTGTGACAACTAGAGCTCCATCTAGATCTCGAAGGACCTGGTCCATCATCAATGCACCAAACACATTGAGATCGATATGCATTTTCTTCGGGAGTTGATTTAGGAGCAGGTCATTGATTTATGATATTATCCTACCACATATCAAGTTGGAGATATATTCACCAAATCCTTCACCAAGAGCAAGTATGTTCATCTTCAGTCTCTCTTGGGGGTGAAATAAATCTCTTCTAGGGGGATCACTATTGTACAGTTTTTACACATGCCCCACTGAAAGTAGGGACCCTCTTTGCTTGCTTTTCTTTCACGTTTGCCTTTCGTAGGGTCTCAACTTCATCCCCTTAAGGGATAAGTCTCTTGGTCTAAGTCTTGATTCACCCATGTTCCTAATGATGAACTTGCATTTGAGATGATCCCTTGCAACTTGAAGTCATGGTCTACCCCTTAGGAATTCACTCCGGGTCAAAATTTGTGAAAATTTGGCAAAACTGGCTAAGTATGGAGGATTTTCAAAAAATCTAAGCTAGCTTAGATTATTCGAACCTTAATCCAGTCAGATAATCTAAGGTACCTCAGATTATCTGAAATCCTCCCTTACATCATATTTCTGAGAATTTCAAATGTCTTGTCATGCATTTATGAATGTCATTTATTGTGCTCAATTGACATTATATTCGAATTTTTCCTTTCATTTTGTCATTTACATTTGAGTAAGTTTGAAGGTGACATAGTGCTCCTCCTTGGGTGATTGAATTCTCCTCCGTTTAGAGGCTCCATACGCTCAAAGGTTGTTGTTGGTGGATTTAGTACCTTCTATCAAACTTCGGGTGTGATCTCTAGGTCTTGCGCATGTTTTAAGGTATGTTTTGATCGTTCTTCACCCTTGATTTCAATTTCGTGGTTGATCTTTTGATTATACCCCTTCCTTAGTATGGGTGTCAGTATGATTTTGTGCTTCCTAGCGCATCCTAGGGTTCTATTGGTATGTGATGAACTTTCTAGGGCATGTCTAGTTTGATGAGTAAGGGTTTTGTTTGAATGGTTTGATTTAGCAAATGCATTTCTAGGGCTCCCTCATCTGGAATTGTCAATGTTGAATTCATGAATGGATGAGTCTTACCCCGATTTCCATGCGACTCAAACCCTAGGTCGAGGTCCTCTACCCATGAGTCTCAAATTTGAGGGTTTAAAGTCTAAATAGATTGCAATATCATGCACAATCGTTCAAATGACACCATGAAACACAGTGATTGATTGATCTTTTGGCATGAATTGATGGAATTCATTGTTTTAACTCACAAATTTTTGACACTTAACGTTTTTTGTTATCCTGGTGAAATCTTAGAGAATCCATGCTAGCTCAGATTACCCGAGCCTTAATCTACTCGGATAATCTGAGGTGGCCCGGATTAGCCAAAAGTCTCATATGATGAACTTGATGAACTTTGGTTTTGACCTTCATTCATAAATTTCTAGCTACCTAGGATTTGTCGAACTTTTGGCTAATTCAAGGTGTGTTGGAATTTTTGATTTTCTTTAGACTTCACACTTAATGCCTACATTTAAGATCATGATGATTTGAGTGCTTGATGAGAGATCTTATGAATTAATAATTTAATGCTTTATATCTCATGTATTTCAATTCATAAGTTAGAAGTGATCTATTTACCATCAAATGGTTGAATTCGGTTAATCCTAGCTCGCCCAGATTATCTGAACCCTAATCCAGTCAAAAAATCCGAGTAGGCTCAGATTTTCTGAGTTTCTTTGTTTTGGTCTTAAACTCAACAAAAGGGATTAATGTTTGTTCTTGATGATCACTTATGATGATTTTATGTGGTTCAATGATAAAAATGGTCATGTCAAGGGTGATTATTTGGTCAAGTTTCATGAAGTTTTCTTTGAATTAATTACATGGACTATTATAATGTGTTAGGTTGGTGCTTTCCTTTGTAGTCTTGTGTTAACAGATGCAGGCAGAGGAAAGTCCAGATAAGACCACCAAAACCAAGGCTTCTCTAGCACAAGAGGAAGTTAGAAAGAAAGAAGAAAGAATGAAGTATGATTTCAAAGGTATTTGGCTTGAGAAAAATATTTCTTCTGCATGGTCAAGAATCACAGATACCAATATGGGCCATGTTGACTATGATGATTTCCATCAGAGGATGTTTGGAAAGGCACCTACCAAGCTGGATCAGAAGATCACTCATACAGGATTAGCATAAGCAGTAGGATTTCCACCCACACAACTATGTTTGGAGCTAGTTTTGGAGTGTGCAAAGCATTATGACTCCAAGAAAAGAATAGTCATTGTACCTTGAGGAAGAGTGATGGAAAATATAACTGAGGAATTAATTGCAAAGGTCTTCAACATTGCCTCCCATCACAAGCTGATTGAAGAAATAAACATTGGGGAATTTACTAAATTCTATGAGGAAGACCCCAATAGGGCTTTGGAGATAATGAACAATGCATGGATATTAAAGCCAAAGCCACACTATTCAAAGTTTCCCAAGCAACTCCATAGGAGTGACTTCAAGTTGGAATATTATGATATCATAACTCTCCTAGGCAGAGTTATGGGAGTGGAATAGGCACATATATTTCAACCTTGGATGTTCCATCCCATTACTCAGATTGTAGCCAAAAAGCACTATCATTGGACAAGGATCATCAACAACAATGTAGATTCCCAACTAAGAAGTGTGCAGGAGACCAACAAGTTTACTATGACTTCATATTTAGTATATATGTTGGCACACAAGAACAAATACAAAGGTCTCAGTTGTAAAGGAGTCTTGGGGCAAGATAGGATATGGGAGGTATATCCCCAATTGCAATATAAAACATCAAATTACATAAGGGCTAATGATGCTTTCTTTATGTATATTCCTAGATTGTTGCAAGATTCCCTTTATGTGAGAATCTCTACAGATGCAATGGATCTGATAAAGCACTATGGCCAATGGTTTACTCAATTTCAAAGATTTGTGTACATCAGGGTGCAAGGATCACCAGTTGTTCCTCTTAGGTTACCTCAGTATCCTACTAACAAACTCCTCCTGTTAGAATTGACAAGGCAGATGATTGGTTTTGAAGAAGTTTTGCAACGAGCCAATATAAAGAAGAAAGGATTGGGATCAGAGTTCTGATTGAGAATAGGAGGATTGGAGGCTTGCCCTTCTATTCAGAGTGCCCAACATTCTAAAAAAGAGATGACTCAATTTGAATTGTACTCCCACACTAATATAGATAATTTTGATCCTTATGGGAAAGTTGTGAAGCAGGCCAATAGGACTTTCAGGCACAAATACCACATTGAGGACTACTAGGCCAATTGTTGGGATGAGTGGGAAGTCATCAAAAGAAGATTCTCAAGACTGCCTTTAAAGTTAATCAGATTGTACAATGTTGTGGAAGTGTCAGATCAGGTGGAAGATGATGAAGCCGATCTTCTTCAACATCATGACTATGAACCTTACAAGAATAGGCAATTGCCTCCAATCAATTGGTCTGAGGAAGAGATAATTGATTTGAATCAAATCACTAAACCTGTTAAGAAATATTCTAGGTTGCGGGTAAAGCATCAAGTATTTGAGCTAGAGACTAAAGGTTTTAAATTCACCTATGATCTAATGGGAGACATGGAGTCTCATGATGAAGAAGAAGTTGAAGCTAGCAAACAAGAAGATGTTGTTGAACCTCATGATGAGGAGGTCCTTCAAGAAACAATATCTATTAAGAGAAGGACTAGGAGCCAAGTACAAACAAAGAAGGTTCCTCAAGTTGACATCAATGATGGAGAAGGAGAGACCTCACAACCAGTGAGGAAGAGAAGAATACTCACTGAGAGGAATAAGGTTGCAAAAGCTAAAAAGAATGATGTTGCCATAGATGCCCCTTATGTTGCAAAGGTGATAGAGTTGGAAAGTTCAAGGGAAAAGCGCCAATTTTATGTGAGAAGAAATTCCCCCAAATAGAAGGATGCTCAGATAGAAGAAGTGAAGATAGTAAAAGAGGAGTTGCTAGATGAAGATGCACCAATGGAGGATATGGAAAAGATAGCAGCTACAAGAAATAATTCTCCCATCTCTTCTCCACCTTCACATCAAGATGCGCAAATCTCTGAGGAGGCACTTCCAGAGGAAGGAAACATATCCAACAACCCAGAGCAGTTGAATGAGGAGGATGACAACATTCCCACTCTTGACATTGGAGATGGAGAAGGTTTGTGCAAGAAATAGGGCAGTCAACTTCTAGAGCTGAAAGCAAAAACATAGAATCAGAATTTGTTAAAGGTAAAATGTCAAAATCTCCTGAGAGGGTGATAGCTAAGGAGCCACAGAGTAATCCTAGGGAAGAGGATAACAGAAAAGAAGATGTTGATAGTTCTAATCAAGACAAGGAAGAACAAGAGAATAAATTAGGAGTTGAACAAGATGTAAAAGTGAATGTGATTGATAGTCCCAATAGGGAGGTGACAATTGAACCATCTACAACTCCAGAGTCGTTGGAAAAGAGGCTTAGCTAAAAGCCAATTATTGCATAGGAAGAGACCCCTAGTTGGGATAAATTGCTAGAACAATGGGGGCAATCAAAGCAAAGGAAAAGAGCCAAGACTATTTCCAGGATTTCCAAGGATGATTTTAATAATAGGGTAATCCATGTTGTTGTTCCTCCATTAGAAAAATTCAAGAATGAGGTCAGGTCTTTCGATTACAAGGTACAAACAATCAACCCGGGGCCTGCAACTAAAGAATAAGAAAAGGAAGAGTTCAAGGAGTCCTCTTAGGCCATTTTAAGAAGACTAGATAAAGAAACATAAGAAAAGGAGAAATTGCAAAAACAATTGAATGATGTGTATAGGTATGTGCAACATTTAATGAAGCCCTTGTAGACTATGAGTAATGAAGGAGTTGTGCCTGAGGGATTGTTTGTCTAAGGAGGCAGTTAATAAAATTAAAATACTAAATTCTTATGTACATTGAAAACATATTTGGTTAATATGTCAGTAGCAGAGGAGATGAAGCAATTGTACAAATTTTGAAGATATACAACAATGCCTCTGATTTTTTGGAGCATATCTCACAGGTTATCATAGATTGCAAGAATATTAATGAGACAACTAACAATGAAATTTTGCAGATGCCTAAGAATGAGTTGGCCAAGTTGGACATCCTTTCCCAAGATGAAGTTGCTAAGTTAAAGGAATAAGCATCATATATCCATATTATCATTAGCATAATTCATCATCCATCCTACATAGTCATCATATATAGCATCAAAAATACAAAAATAATCATCATAACATAACATCATACATCCTGCATTCACATATCATTAGTATCATCATAACATACCATATCATGTCATCATATATCATCACATCATGAGAATCATCAAAAGCATACATTAGATTATATATTCATCATTGAAATCACATCATCTACATCCATAAAATTCATAACATCACATAAGCCATAATCATACTAACAATTATAATCAAGTGTCATATGACACAAAAATATCCATCACATCCTGCAGCCACAAAGCATCAGTAAGCATCATATATCCATATTATCATTAGCATCATTCATCATCCATCCTACATAGTCATCATATATAGCATCAAAAATACAAAAATAATCATCATAACATAACATCATACATCCTACATTCACAAATCATTAGTATCATCATAACATAGCATATCATGTCATCATATATCATCACATCATGAGAATCACCGAAAGCATACATTAGATTATATATTCATCATTGAAATCACATAATCTACATACATAAAATCCATTCCATCACATAAGCCATAATCATACTAACAATTCTATTCAAGTTTCATATGACACAAAAATATCTATCACATCGTGCATCCACAAAGCATCAGTAAGCATCATATATCCATATTATTATTAGCATCATTCATATCCATCCTACATAGTCATCATATATAGCATCAAAAATTCAAAAATAATCATCATAACATAGCATCAAAAATACAAAAATAATCATCATAACATAACATCATACATCCTGCATTCACAGATCATTAGTATCATCATAACATAGAATATCATGTCATCATATATCATCACATCATGAGAATCATCAAAAGCATACTGTGATTAGGCGAAAATACTATTCCAGAAACGAGCAGCAACAAGAAATGTGCAAGAAACAATGAAAACACCTAACACCTCAAGATTGGGCAAAAATGTTAACCTTAACAAAAAAAAATGGAAAGATTATACCTTGCTAAGTTGCTCCTTAGTTGGCCCTTGATTTTTGAAGTTGTGTATGCTCCTTAGATGACAAATGATGCAAGAATGGGATGCAATATGGATGAGAAGTGGATGAAAATGCTATGATGGATGCAAGGGATGCAAGTTTTTAGCTAAGTATAACTCAAATAAAAATTTTGCAAGATTTTGGTTACCACAATGATCAACCCCCTAAATGAGAGAAAAGAGGGGGTATTTATTGATGAAGTTGAATTCTCTAGAGAATTCAACAGTTGAGATTCATCCAACAAGGTCAAGATGAAGGGCTATGGTGAGTTGAGGACTCATAAGCCCTCACATCTTGACATGTAGAAGGTGAATTGGCTTAGAATTGGTGATGTGTAGGTGAGGTGGAAGAAGAGTACATGATGTGGAGGCAGAACATGTACTTTGAAAGTACATTGGGAGATGAGAAGATTCCTTGGAGGAATAAAAAGTGAATTTAAAATTCACATGATTGGGGAATCTTGTGGATAAGACAAGGTTCCAAAGGGAGAGGTAGAAAGTACCTTGGATAAGACAAGGTGCCTAAAAAGGTAAGCACTTGTCACATGTGTCTTGATGTGACAAGTCAAAGATCACATGGGGAAGAGTCCACATGTGACAAGCCAAAGATCACATGGGAAAGAGAAAAATGAATTTAATATTCCTTGGAAAGATAAAAAGAATTAAAAAATTCTTTGTGAGGTTAATTAAGCTAGTTAATAAAGGATTAGAGGAGGGTTAGGTGGCTAAGAGAGGTTAGATGCAAACTTGCAAAATTTGGAGGATGTGACACATCCTAATCAAGGATTAGGCATATGCACATCTCTAATGATGAGATTAGAAGATGGATTAGGATTAGATAAAAATGATGGAGGATGTGACATGTGAGAAATTAAATAAATGTCATATTTATTTAATTCATTTGATGAAAGGGGAATTAAAGAGGTAAGGTATTTAATTATTTAACTAGATACCTTAGGGATTAGAAGAACTTTTGGGGTATTTATTAAATAATAGTGATATTACTTAATTAATGCGGATAAGGGGATGTTTAGATGAAAAGGTATAAATTTGGATAAATTAAGTGTCCAAATTTAGGTGCCTACATTTTGCCCCTCTTTGAAATGGTGTTACGAAGTAACATCATTTCAAATAATATTAAAACATAGAACCCAAAAGAAGATGGTTAGATTGGGAGATATGCCCCAGTCATTCAAGGGAGTGACTAGGAAAAAAGATGATGGGAGTGATGATGAAGGTTAGGGATGAAGGATGCCCCCTCGAAAGGACATGCAGGGTCAAGAGAACACGGTCGTGCTCTTGAAATGGATGAGATGATGTGAGAGGATATGAGGAAGAGGATGCAAAGTGATGGATAAGAGGTGATGAATGATGAATAGATGGGTGGAATTTTGATAGATGAAAGGATGGGGGATACATGCAAGATGATGGAATGGAAAATGAGATGCAATCCTAATGCAAATTTTCATCTTCGGAGTACTGATTTTTGCTATAGCAGAAGACACGGTACACCAAGGCATAAAGGACCAAGAAAGATTAGTGTCTAATGCATGAAACAAACACAACAAACAAGAAGGCTATCCCAATACTCCAAAGTCGTGATGACCTTGGTCAGGCTA
This sequence comes from Sequoia sempervirens, assembly GCA_007258455.2. NCBI lineage: Eukaryota > Viridiplantae > Streptophyta > Pinopsida > Cupressales > Cupressaceae > Sequoia > Sequoia sempervirens. The sequence continues at coordinate 13,876,307 of VDFB02000002.1, read as the reverse complement.
GGTATTAGGATAACCACAAGCACATAGGATGCCCCAACATCACACAAGATCACAAGGATCTTGGTGGGTACGATGTGGGACAACCAAAAAGACAAACAGAAAAAAGATCAAGATATGCCCCTATGTTTACTGGTCAAAGCACACCATGATATGATGGATCAAGGCGACCATGACAAGTGGTGATAGGGAGCTCAAATGATAAACAAAAGCCAAAAGAATCAAAAGATTGCAATCAATTTCAAACATCCTTTGTCATAGGATCAAGGGGGTGGATGGGATTGATGAGGTCTATTAGGAAGGATGCATCCTATTGAGACCGATGATGGATACTAAACTAAAAGATCGATATGACATAGGATATTCAAAACCGATTGGATATGATGATACGAGTGGATCTCATTTGTTAAAAACTAGCTAGATAAGGGCATAGCTTGATGTCACGACACAAGGAAGACAATACATGAAACAAATGACTAACACACCCTAAAGACCTAGGGGTTCGGGGGTCGATCAAATATTAGTCTTGCCTACATGAAAGTGCAGAGCCCTCATAGTTTGATGAAAGGCTAACGACTGACTAAGGATAAAAGTGGAAAGAGGATGATGGAAACCTCGACGGATGACAAGATGGACAAAGGCCCGAGGGCGGATCAAAAGATTGACCTTTCCTATGTGAAAATGTAGGGGAAACGTAGTTCGACAAAAGGCCAAAGACAAATGATGGATAAGGGATGATGCGATAACCATGATAAAGCAGATAAAAAGATGGGACCGATACGATGAGATAGGATAGACCCGGTGGATTGGATAGGATGATGACAATCACACGAAGCTCAAGGATGGGATAGTTATCCAAATCATCAAAATGAATTGGGAGGATGATAGGATGGATAGATGAATGATGAGAAAGGATAGGAGATTGAAAAGATGTGCAAAAGAAGTAGAAGTGATAACGATAAGATAGATAGCATTGGATTGTGTGGGGAGTAGCCTATAGCTAGATACCAATGACAAAGGATTATGAGATGGGATGAGGATAGAGGATGGGGGGAGAAAAAATATTGTTTAGATGGATTGGATAGAGGGATAAGGAGTTGGATGAGGAAAAGGTTATTGGCTAGATAAATGGATAGATAATAATTTGGGTGATAGAAAGGATTTTTGTGATGGATGGATAGAGAGATAAGGATGGGGAGATGGAAGGGATTGTTTGCTAGATGAAGGATGTCTCCAAGGACTATGTCACAAAGGAAGATAGATGCCCCCACTCTAAATATGTCGTGTGTGATGAGGCATGAAGTATGGAAGATAGAAGGATGGGAAAATAAGGGAGTGAGATGGATATGGACAGGATGTATGGATAAGGAAGGGATATTTTTGGTAGCATGGTGGGTGGACAAGGAAGGTAGATGAATGCGAATAAGGATTAGGATAATGTGTGGATGAAGGGAATGTATGCCAAGAGGTGTCCAAAGCATGTTTATATGTTTGCCCCTATCGATATCAAGATCACAAGGAGGATGGATGGATTAGGAAAAATGGGATATGACAAGAAGGATGCGTAAGATAGGTTAGATGGAAGAGATGAATGAAGAGGATGTATAGTAGGAAGATGGGTGCATAGCAAGAAGCTGCCCCCAAGTGTGGAAAAGGACGGAGGGGGATTTATGCATGATGCTTGTTTGCCAGGTTTTCATCATGGTACTTATCCAAGGTGCTTGTTTTCCAAGTTTTCACCATTGGACGGATTATTTCTCTTTACTACTTTTTTTTCTTTCTTTTTTTAATTTTTCTAATTTTTTGACTTTTTTGACTTTTTGAATAGCATGCAGAAGGAGATGGATAAGGGGATTTAGAAGATATATGATAGCGATATGGATGAAGGACTCAAACATCAAGTTTCGTATGAGGTATTAAGGGCCCATGTGTGAAGCGACTATTGGATGTTGGTACAACCTTATTAGGATAAATGGATTATGCAAGAGGATGAATTAGAGGGATTTGATGGGGAAGATGCGCAGGATAATGGATGGGATAGTGGAAAGTGTGTGGATAAAATTATGGGGTAGGTGGGTGATGGGGTGGTGAGTTCAAGACCAACATTGACACATGTGGTGGTGGATGTGAAAAGATAGGAGGATTAATGGATGGAGAATGCGGGGGTAATGGAGGAGATGGGATAGTGAATGTTGGGACATAAGGACCCAAAACAGATTTAGGAGATGGAGGGGGTCATTGATTAGCTTTTGGATTAGCAACTTTGGATGTTATTACAGATTTTTCATTTTCAGACATTGTATCTATTTTCTTTGGGATCCACATGGTTTTGATTTTTTCTTTGGTGGGCCTTTGCGGCCTGTAGATTTGATTTGGATTTTGGATTTGATTTTCCTTTTCATCACCATGTCTTTTAGAGGGGACATGAAGAGCTTTTGATTCATGTGGATGTTTGGATTTATGATTTTTTTCTTTAGCATCCAAAGTGCTTTTAGTAGCAATGGGATGGGTATGAGGAGGTGGATAATGTGGAGTGACAGAGGTAGGATTATAGGTATTATGTGTAGATGGAAGATGCATGGGCATGTGCCTTTGTTGATCCTGATTAGGGGACATGAGAGTCGGGTGTTTATGATGGGTGATATAGAGGGGTGATGGTTGGATAAAAGGATGAATAGGACGAGATGGAGGAGGTGATTTTGGGATATAAGGGCCCAAAATAGACGTAGTGGATGGAGGCACATAAGGACCCAAGATGGATGGAGTAGATGAAGGAGGGAGATGATGGATGGAGGGATGTAAGGACCCAAAATGGATGGAGCGGATGAAGGAGGAATATGGATAGTTGTTTTGGGGTGATATGATGGAGGGGGGATAGTAGCAAATGATCTGGTGGAGCGATGGGAAGAGCCTATATTTCTTTTGGAATAGGTTCGTTGAAGACGTCTAGAGGTTGTACCAACATCTTTAGATTGTGAGTCTTGGGAAATAGGTCCAAGACCTTGCATGCAGATTTTTTCTTTGACCTAGATGGGCTATAAAATACCTTGCTCATGAAGGCCTAAACCTTTTCCTTGATAGTTCATGTTCTTGAGCATTTGGTCCATGACAAGATTTTTATTATTCTAGAAGAATGATGCGAGTTCATTATTATGAGGAGGATGATGGGTGGTATATATGCTCTTTTTTTCTTCTGCAAGGAGACCACCATGGAAGAATGTGAGGGTACCAAGGAGATATACAAGTGGTGAGGGGATAGTAGGTTTAGGTGACGATGGAGGATCGTGAGATGAAGATGAGGGGATAGCAGCATCTGGATGGGTGGTATTAGGAGAGGAATTAGGTGATATGAGAGGATCTGGATTCGTGACAATAAGCGATAAGGGATCATGTGATGGAGATGGAGATGTGGGCTCATGAGATGGAGCGGTGGAATTTTCAATGTCAAGGGATTCATGAGATGGAGTGGATGGAGGACTATGATCTTGAGTAGGACTAGGTGGATCGACAAGATCTTGATGTGGAAAAGGGGATATACTGGCATGCTTTGGATCAAGCTCTTGGCATGACTCATCTTGTGTGGATGGCAGGATGATAGAGTGTTGGAGGGACTCCTCAAGTGGGGGAAATGGAAGGATGGCGGATTCGTGAAGTTCATAGAAATGGATTTTGGTGATACTAAGAGAAGGAGGAGTGGATTGGATTTGGGTGTCTTCGATGGATTGTAGGGATCTAGGTGTCAGAGGAGTGGATCAGATTTGGTTATCTTCGATGGGTTCAGAGGATCTCAGAGTAGGAGAGGGGAGCTTAGTGGATTCAGAGGATGTGATGGTTTCGATGGTTTGAGTGGTGCTAGGGGTGGTAGCATCAATGATAGGTGTTGGATGGAGAAAGGCTCGTCACTAATGATTGTGGATGATGGGTTGGGATGGCATGTTTCCACAACTCAATGTGTGGAATGGGGGATGTATTCTTCGATATGAGTCCCTGGAGAACTTCTGGAGTGAGAAACTTGCATATTCTAGGTTGAGATGGCAAGGTAGGAGTGGATGAAGGATTGGGGATTGGCATAGGATTGGGATTAGATGGGGGAATGGGATTGGATGTAGGACTGGGAGTAGATGGAGGATTGGGATTGGATGGAGGGGTAAGGTAAGGATATAGGAATGGTGAATTAGGATTGGATGACATGGATGGTGGATCGATGCTAGAGGATATGGGCGGTGTGTTGTAATAAAGGTATTGGGATGGTGGGTTAGGATGGGTAGATTGAGATGGCGGATAGAGGTAGGGAAATGTGCATGACAGATTAAGATAAGAAGATGTGGATGTTAGATCGGGATAAATTGATGTGGATGTTGGATTAGGGTAAGCTAATGGGGTTGATTGGTATGGAGGATTAGGGTAGGAGGCATATGCAGATGAAGGATTGAGATAGGAGGATGTTGACAGGGGATTAAAATAGGAATGTTGGGATGGTGGATTAGGATAAGGGGATGCGGGTGTTGGATAAGAGGAAGGTGTAGATGAAGGATATGTTGCATATGCGGTCGAGGAAGATAGTGAATATCCCTTTTCAAAGGTAGCATAAGGAGCATGATTAGGCATGGATGAGGAAATAACAAGATAGTTTGAAGGGGTGATTGGATTGTGGGAAGCGGATGGAGAAAGCTTACTAGCAATGATAGCATCAATGGGATCTATGTCATATACCTCTTGATCGACAAGACTTTCATTATCATCGTCGACATAATTAGGGTTTCCCTTTATTACTATTGATGGAGGATAAGGATTCATGATGATGAAAGGATAAAGAGGATGGATCAAAGATTTTGGATGGAAACAAACTAAAGCTCAAGTCGAGATTTAGGTCAACCTGAAATCGGGATTGGATTAAAACTTAGATTAGGATGATTGGATTATGCGATGGGATTGATTTTGATGATAGGATTTGATTATCAAAGGATGATCATGACACTGAATCTGCTTCAAGATGGAAGTAGATTGATTGGGTCGAAGGTGATTGGATAGGGATGTGCCTGGATTGGACTAGATAAGATCGAACGATGATTGATAAGATCAACTAATGGATCGGATAAGATGACAAAAGGGACTGTAAACCCCATTCAAAGATTGCCCTAGGTGACTTAGGATACTGATTGATCAGATTAAAGGATAAATGGATGATTGTGGCACCGAATCCACCTTGAGATTGAAAGAAGATTGATTGGGCTGACAATGATGATTAACTTAGGATGAATAACAATCCTAAGTAGATTTGGATGATGACGATCAATTTAGACACTTATGTCAATTCGGATAATAACCTGAAACAAAGTTCAGGGGATTTGGATGGGGAAAACAATGATCTAGTTGGGGAGACAGATGATAGGAATAGATGAATGAAGACTCAAAACACGTAAATGATTGATCGGATTGGACGAACGACTCTCAAAATGAGGAGACAAAAGCTCAGAATGGATGAAAGATTACTCAGAACGAGTAAACGATTAGTCGAAATGGGTGAACGACTACTCAGAATGAGTAAACAACTGCTTAGAATGGATGAACGACTCTCAGAATGAGGAGACGAAAGATTAGAATGACTGAACGATTGATCGAAATAGATGAACAACTCTCGAAACAAGGAGACAGATTTGAAATGGATGAACGAATACTCAAAATGAGTGAACAGATGATCGGAATGGGTGAACAACTACTCAAAACGAGCAAACAATTACTCGGAATGGATGAACGAGTACCCAGAATGAGTAAACAAGTTTCCAAAATGGATGAATGATTCTCAAAACGAGAAGATGAAGGTTTGAAATGAACAAATGAGTGTTCAGAATGAGTGAATAGATGATCTAAAGGGATGAACGACCATGCGAAATGAGAGGAGGTTTGGAATAGATGGATGATTATTTGGAATGAGTAAACGGATGATTGGAACGGGGGAATGAGAGTTCAAAATGATTGAAGGAGGTTCAGAATGGATGAACGTTTACTCAGAATGAGCAAATGAATGATCAGAATGACAGAACGAGAGTTCAAAATGATAAAAGAAGGTTCAAAATGGATGAACATTTACTCAGAATGGTAAAATAGGTGCTCAAAACAATGAAGCAGGAGTTCAGAATGATGAAACCAGTGATACAACTAACTGTTTAGGGGGAAAGTCCACCCCTAGAGGTCAAGTACGCCCCTGATAGAGGTCAAGTTTTCCCCTAGAGGTCAAGTACGCCTGTCTGACTAAAGATTGATCAAAACTGACTGAAACAGGCTAAATAGGGGTTGGGTTAGAGGTTAGGTTCACCCCTAAAGGTCAAGTACGCCTGTTTGAATAGTTCTAAACTTGGTTTTTGAAAAAAAAAGACTAAGGAAAAGGACCCAAACACAGTAAACAACATTCAGAGGATAAAGCTAACTTGACTGAACAGAAAATTACTGGTTTTACACAAGCAAAACAGTCCAAGCGGCACGATCCTAAATCTAGTAGAATGAGTATGGCCAACAAAATCTTCTATTCTAGGATGAACATGGTTGCTAGGGAGTCATTGTTATTGATACGTGAGGCCCAAATCGTGAACACCAACCCATCACAAGCATGATTCGAGAACCTTAGCGAGATACTAAAGGCTTGGACCAACTCTTCACGTCATCCCGACGCTTCGCTCATAACGACGTGACTGGATTGAGGTACAAATTTTGCTCTCCCCCCTTTATATACCCCGTTGGTACGCATGGTTGGAATTGTCCCTTGAGGTGATGACATCCCTAAGCAAGTCTCACTAATAAAAAGAAAATAGGTGACACCAAAGGACTTGGTAAGCTACGATTTCTCGTCACCCAAGATCACCAAATGGCACAAGGGGATTGGATACGTCAATAGCTTACCGAAAACACGGAACACAAAGTTAATTGACTTCCCTTATTAATCTATGTTCCTAAATTATTGAAAAACGATAAACATCAACTGATAAAAGTTTCAAAATTGAGAATCCTGCAAGAAACTTGTTAGTGATTATTTTTTTTCATTTTCCATCAAATGTTGATCAAATACTTGCACAAACACAAATAGCACATGTTAGGGGGTCAGAAACACTCAAAACAGTAAAAAATAGTGCGTAAACTTCAATTTTTACCTTATGGGAAAAAGTTGTTTTGGGTAGGTATGGCTCTAGAGGGCAGGTTCACCTCTGTATTTGGGCGGGTATGGCTCTAGAAGGTGAGTTTTCTCCTGGATTTGGGCAGGTATGGCTCTAGAGAGTGGGTTCACCCCTAGATTTAGGCAGGTATGGCTCTGGAGGGTGGGTTCGCCTTTTTATTTGGGCGGGTATGGCTTTGGAGGGCAGGTTCACCCTTGGGTTTAGGCGGGTATGGTTCTAGAGGGTGGGTTCACCCCTAGATTTAGGTGGGTATGGCTCTGGAGGGCGGGTTTTCCCCTAGATTTAGGCAGGTATGGCTTTGGAGGGCAGGTTCACCCCTGGATTTAGGCAGGTATGGCTCTGGAGGGCGGGTTCACCTCTGGATTTGGGCAAGTATGGCTCTGGAGGGCGGGTTCGCCCCTAGGTTTAAGCGGGTATGGCTCTAGAGGGCGGGTTCACCCCTGGATTTGGGCGGGTATGGATCTAGAGGGCGGGTTCACCCCTGAATTTGGGTGGGTATGGCTCTGGAGGGCGGGTTCACCCCTGGATTTAAGTGGGTATGGCTTTGGAGGGTGGGTTCGCCCCTAGAAGAGGTTAGGTTCGCCCCTAGAGGTCAGGTACACCCTTGGGTGGGCAAGTTCACCCCTAGATGGGTAGATATGTCTCTCTACTAGGTCGAGTTCGCCCGTCTACAACTGGCACCTACAAACAGTGAAAAAATAGAAAATGTAAAATAATAGGACCCGTCTGTGGGTCCCACCGGATGTGCCAGAAATGTGATTAGGCAAAAATATTGTTCCAGAAATGAACAACAACAAAAAATGTACATGTGGAAGGTGAAGTGGTTTAGAATTGGTGATGTGTAGGTGAGGTGGAAGAAGAGTACATGATGTGGAGACAGGGCATGTACCTTAAAATTACATTGGGGGATGAGAAGATTTCTTAGAGGAATAAAAAGTGAATTTAAAATTCACATGATTGGAGAATCTTGTGGATAAGACAAAGTTCCAAAGGAAGAGGTAAAAAGTACCTTGGATAAGACAAGGTGTCTAAAAAGGTAAGCACTTGTCACATGTGACTTGATGTGACAAGTCAAAGATTCTATGGAGAAGAGTTCACATGTGACTTGATGTGACAAGTCAAATATCATAAAAAGCATACATTAGACTATATATTCATCATTGAAATCACATCATCTACATCCATAAAATCCATAACATCACATAAGCCATAATCATACCAACAATTCTATTAAAGTGTCATTTGACACAAAAATATCCATCACATCCTGTCTCCACATAGCATCAGTAAACATCATATATCCATATTATCATTAGCATCATTCATCATCCATCCTACATAGTCATCATATATAGCATCAAAAATACAAAAATAATCATCATAACATAACATCATACATCTTGCATTCACAAATCATTAGTATCATCATAACATAGCATATCATGTCATCGTATATGATCACAATCATGAGAATCATCAAAAGCATACATTAGACTATATATTCATCATTGAAATCACATCATCTACATCCATAAAATCCATAACATCGCATAAGCCATAATCATACCCACTCAAAATCAGTATCTCATATATCATCAAATCTATGCAATGATGCAAGTCTAAACAAGGAATGTGTATCTCTACATCAAAATCTAAGATATAATCTACTTAAGAAGATATAATCTACTTAATAATATCTTCACTCTTTCCAGTGTCTAATATAATTTGATACTTGCAGTAGTCTGTATACTCACTCTAGTTCTCCCTCTCCTCTTGACTAGCTGAAGATCTCAACTCTTTCGAGTCTCGAGACATAATTTGATATGTGGTGTAGTAGCATGCATACTCACTCTCAAGAGACCTAATCTATTTAATGGCACTCTGTTGAGCATCCTCCAATTTCTGGCTCCTAGCCCGCTCTAAGTCTCGCTCTGATGTGATGTAGGCCACCTGATACATTGCATGCTCCTTATGGGCAATCTCTACATCCCTCTCTGTCGTCCTCTAGTTTAACAGTGCAGCTAAGTTATCCTTCTCTATTGTCCTCTGGATCAACTGTGCAGTTAGGTTATCCCTCTCTGTCATCCTCTGGATCAACTGTGCAACTAGGTTATCCATCTCTATCGTCCTCTGGATCAAATGTGCAGTTAGGTTATCCATCTTTGTCGTCCTCTGGATCAAATGTGCAGTTAGGTTATCCTTCTCTATTGTCCTTTGGATCAACCGTGTAGTTAGGTTATCCCTCTCTGTCATCCTCTGGATCAACTGTGCAGTTAGGTTATCCCTCTTTGTCGTCCTCTGGATCAACTGTGCAGCTAGGTTATCCATCTCTATCATCCTCTGGATCAACTGCATAGCTAGGTTATCCTTCTCTATCGTCCTCTGGATCAACTGTGCAACTAGGTTATCCTTCTTTGTCATCCTCTGGATCAACTATGCAGCTAGGTTATCCTTCCCTGTCATCCTTTGGATCAACTATGTAGTTAGGTTATCCATCTTTGTCGTCCTCTGCATCAACTGTGCAGTTAGGCTATCCATCTCTGTCGTCCTCTGGTTCAACTGTGCAACCAAGCCATCTCTCTCTATCACAACATCCATTTTCCCCCTTCGAGCTCCCACTACTCCACCATCAAGATGAGTAAACCTAAGAGGTATCTGAGCATTAGCTATCACTGTTGGGTCCCTCAACTGACGATGGAGGTTATCTGTAGATAATTCACCCATAACATTTGGTGTCTGCTCAATCCGCAACACAAACTCACTGCAAAATGGAAAGTGAATGTCATCATCATCACATGCCTCACAATTACCAATCAAAAAATATATAAAATAACTCTTGAACAAATAAAATAAATGGTAGATAAATAAAATAACTTTCATAAATAAGATCACTGATGATGGAAAAAATTCTTGACACTAGACTAATTATTTCCCTTGCATCAATATTTCTTTTTATGCTACCACCACCAATGGCATCAATAAATGCTCCAAAGTTCTTATCAAGTTTGATGTTATTACAATAACTGTTTTGCATGTATGAAATGTGGGATAATTTAATTGTACTAGCATTAATATATTAATTTTGAGTTGGCAGAGCATAATTATACTAGTACAATTAAATTATCCCACATTTCATACATGCAAAACAGTTATTATAATAACACCGAACTTGATAAGAACTTTGGAGCATTTATTGATGCCATTGGTGGTGGTAGCATAAAAAGAAATATTGATGCAAGGGAAATAATTAGTCTAGTGTCAAAAAAAATTTCCATCATCAGTGTTCTTATTTATGAAAGTTATTTTATTTATCTACCATTTATTTTATTTGTTCAAGAGTTATTTTATATATTTTTTGATTGGTAATTGTGAGGCATGTGATGATGATGACATTCACTTTCCATTTTGCAAACTGGAGTGTTGCAGAAAAAAGTTGTTTAATGTTATTCTTTGAAACGTTCGGAAGGTAACTCGACTAAGGAACGAATAATAACTAGCACGATGCGAAGACTACCGGTGTCGAGATAACGAGTAACCTATTATGCAAATCTGAAAGCGATAGAGATGGATAACCTAACTACACAGTTGATCCAGAGGACGACAGAGAGGGATAACCTAACTGCACAGTTGATCCAGAGGACAATAGAGAAGGATAACCTAGTTGCACAGTTGATCGGGAGGATGATAGAGAAGGATAACCTAGCTGCACAGTTGATCCAGAGGATGACATAGAGGGATAACCTAACTGTACAGTTGATCCAGAGGATGACAAAGAAGGATAACTTAGCTGCACTGTTAAACCAGAGGATGACAGAGAGGGATGTAGAGATTTCCCATAAGGAGAATGCAATGTATCAGGTGGCCTACATCACATCAAAGCGAGACTTAGAGTGGGCTAGGAGCCAAAAATTGGAGGATGCTCAACAAAGTGCCATTAAAGAGATTAGGTCTCTTGAGAGTGAGTATGCATGCTACTACACCACATATCAGATTATGTCTCGAGACTCGAAAGAGTTGAGTTCTTCAGCTAGTCAAGAGGAGAGGGGGAACTAGAGTGAGTATACATACTACTACAAGTATCAGATTATATTAGACGCTGGAAAGAGTGAAGATATTATTAAGTAGATTATATTATTAAGTAGATTATATCTTAGATTTTGATGTAGAGATACACATTCCTTGTTTAGACTTGCATCATTGCATAGATTTGATGATATATGAGATACTGATTTTGAGTGGGTATGATTATGGCTTATGCGATGTTATGGGTTTTATGGATGTAGATGATGTGATTTCAATGATGAATATATAGTCTAATGTATGCTTTTGATGATTCTCATGATTGTGATCATATACGATGACATGATATGCTATGTTATGATGATACTGATGATCTGTGAATGCAGGATGTATGATGTCATGTTATGATGATTATTTTTGTATTTTTGATGCTATATATGATGACTATGTAGGATGGATGATGAATGATGCTAATGATAATATGGATATATGATGCTTATTGATGCTATGTGGAGACAGGATGTGATGGATATTTTTGTGTCAAATGACACTTGAATAGAATTGTTGGTATGATTATGGCTTATGTGATGTTATGGATTTTATGGATGTAGATGATGTGATTTCAATGATGAATATATAGTCTAATGTATGCTTTTTATGTGATTTCAAGGATGAATTTTAACACCAATAGTAGCTATAAAACAAAACAAACTACTTAGTATATCTGAAGTGTAAACATTCAACACGATTTAGAGCTCTAGATTTGAGCATTCAATCGCTACAGCCTCTAAACAATACTAAGTATTTCAAAGGTTCTACAAATCGATTCGACCACCTCATTTAATGTTAACAATCTACAACTAATGTTTGATGAGTGACCTTTCCATTTCCCCGCAGACATCACAACAAAATAATGGCGAAACAGTGTTTAGTTATTGCCACTTCTGTGTCTCGAGTGTCACTAAACCAAGAAAAAAAAGCAACCCAAACACAGTAGATATGGGATGTCAGGATCGATATGCTTGGATTTCGGGGTTTGAAATCAATAAAACCAATAAATCGGATCGAGACTATGAGTGACCCAAAAATGGTAACACTAGCTCTAAATCCGACATTCTGATCATAATAATCCATCACTCAGTATCCGAAAAGCCCGGTATCATCAGTAGGTAAATCACAGTGAAACATCAACAAACCCCAATAAGATATAAGATAAATGTATGTCTAACGACATACCAATTGAAAAAACATACGACATATACCGTGGAAGGGCACATTAGCATGGCGGGGAGGTGCAGCAGGTGTTTTAAGGGTAGCTGGATGATAGTCTACAATGCCACAATACGTGGGCGTAAGGGTATCCTTGGTGAAACAAACTAAAAGCTCCCATAAAATGCTCTGATATCCTTAGCTTCAAAAAGTCCAGTTCCATTTGACTCACAGGACTATGAGATTGAGCAAGGCTCTTATATAGGTTAAAAGCCACCCTCTTCATTACAGAACCAGTGGGAGAAACCAGTTCTCGCAGCCTGCAAAGGATAATGTCAACTACATCAGAGGCTCCCTCAGAAACTCCCTCGGCACAAGCAAGCAAGAGATGCAAAAGTCTCAATCCTCTGTATTTGTTTTCGCTGGAACAATTCGAGAATCCCATAATATCATACTCAGAGCAAGTAGATTGCTCCTGATTATTTTGTTCATCTATCGCTGTATCAACCATCACTTGACCATCACTCTCGAGCGTCAAATCCCACAAAAGTTGTTCATCAAAGTCCTCCAAAATAGCATCCAAGTTAAATTCATCGAGGCAAAAAATGGAAGAATGCTTTTATTTTTTACATTAACTTTTTTTAAAAAAAAGAAGAGTTGATTTATATATTGTCTTTACACAATTCATTTTCTTATAACTATTTATTTTAAATGTTTTTCTTTCAAAATTATTTGTGAAAATCATAACATTGTTACTATTATAATTGCTCTTAATAAAAGTTTAGTCTTATATTACTCTCTCTTCTACATTGAAAATGTTTTTATTACATCAACCGAATTTCACACTCAATTTTTTTTCAATATTAATCTTAAAAATATTTAAAAAGCTATTATCTTATAGAATAATAAAGACTCTTGGATGAAATGTGTATAGCTCAAATGAAAATAAATTTAGATAAGTGATGTGAATAATGTTCAACTATTGCATTACCACCACTATTGTAATTAGCATTGATAATATTTGTATTAAATGTAGAAAGTTATTATCTTCTAAAATCATAAATACTCTTGAATGAAATTTGTATAGCTAAAATGAATATAATTTTAGATAAATGATGTCAATAATGTTCAACTATTGCATTACCACCACTATTATCATAACATTGATAATATTTTATTAAATCGATCAATTTTACAACTCAAAGTTTATTCAATTAATCTTTAAAACATTTAGAAAGTTATTATCTTCTAAAATCATAAATACTCTTGGATGATATGTGTAGTATTTGTAGTTGAAATGAATATGATTTTAGATAAGTGATGTGAATAATGTTCAACTATTGCATTACCACCACTATTGAATAACATTGATAATATTGGCTTACAAAGTTTGTATTAAGAAGAAGAAAAAGGGAAAATATATATTTTTAAAAATCATAAAAGAAAAAAAAAATCAGCTATCAACATTACACATATTAAGGTGTGAGATTTTCATATTTTATTTCACAATTCGAAAACTTGTATAATTTGACAAAAAATAAAGAGAAAAGATACTCAAGAAATAGACAAGAATAAGTAGATAATAAAAAAGCAACATAGTGACAATGGATATTGTTATTTGATTCATTTGAGATGTTAATACAAACAAGGTTAGAATATTCTACATTTATTTTAATTGTTATATTATATTTAATAAAGAACAAAAATAGTAGGCAATATCAATATCTAATTATATTTTTATTTTTGTATTTATTGTCAAAGTTTGGGTATTAATTTAGAATAGTTATATAAACATTTTGTTATTGTGATTCTCTTTCAAGTTCCATTTGAATTTAATTGAATGTATAGTTGCACGTTTAGGTACATTATTATTTTTTATAAAATATATATTTTTTTAGGAATATTGTATTATATAAAAGAGGAGATTTAAGATAATCTATTAAAAATGATATATGATTACTCTCATATATATTAATTTATATTACATAAATTATTTTATAAATTAAGTTATGTTCTAGTATTTGAAGGATAATTTTGAATAATTAAGAAATAGTTACAAAAAATGTTGACCATCAAATTTAGGTTTTACTTTCTAGTACTTTTCAAAAAAATTAGTATTGTGCATGTGTCAAAATGTGTAGAGTGAGTTATTCTAATGTCAACACAAACCTTAATGAGACGGTTTACATTCAAAGTTTGAAGCAAGTAAAACTACTCTATTCATAATACAATCAAACCTTTCAAATACATATCATTGTCCTCTAATTCTAAGGATTTAATAAACCGTTTGGCCCTCAGATTTCTATGGGCACAAAGGTTGTTAAAATGACTACCTATAAAATGAGATTTGATGCTTAATATGCAAGCTAAGATAATTTCTATGTGCAAATGTGTGCTGGAAAGATTAGTGGTATGCTCCTAAATGAAACGAAATGATGGAAAGGATAATGGATGCAAAGATAAACGAAGGATGATGTTGATGATAGATGAACAAGTGGAGATGAGTGAGATGATATGCAGCTATGGTGAACTATCCATGATTATGCATATGCTCAAATGCAAACATAAAACAAACTAACCTAAAATGTAACTATGATGTAATGAGGATGATAAAATGTAACTACGAAGCAATTAAGTAATCTAAGATGAGAATGCAAAGTAACCCATGATATGCAAGCTAAGTATAAGACTCCATGAAAACTCCAAGCTCCTACGAAAAACTTGCATGGTAACAATACTCAGTGTGGGTGAAAAATGGCATTATAACACTATTCCAATTATTTCAAAATAACATAATAACATTACTCAAAAGGTGGATGATAATGCAAAGGATGAGGGGTGCATTTATAGAGTTTATCAAGCATTTTGTGAGGTGGCACCTATCAATAGTTCAGATTCAAAGGAGACAAGATAGACGGTGGAGATGAAAGGAATCAGGATGTTGTCCCCTTGACCAAGGACAACATGCCATGTGTGTGAAGAGAATCCCTTGACCAATTGGAAGCATTCCAAATGTATGAGATTCCAAGTGTGTGAAACAAAGACCCATGTGCTCCAAATTTGTTGAAAGTGTGGGGGAATAAAGCCATGTGCTTTTCTTATTAGTGGAAGTGTGCTTATTTATTTTCATGTGACCTTTATGAGGTGGCACATAATTTTTTTTGTAGAATTGTGCTCTAATTCTTAATTGGGATTAGGGAAGATTAATAAAATAAACATGTTTAGGGTTTTTTTTTGTTTATTTAATTTAGGAGAATGTGAATTAGGAGAATTAAAAGGGAAGTGAACAATATAAATAAAGCAAGACCTTATTTATATGTAAGACCTCATTTATATGTAGTTGAAGTATTAATCAAATAGGTTGTATTTAATTAATTGAATGTGATGACCGTTTTCAGGTGTATACAAGTATAAGTATATTTGTCAAATGAAACTAATTGTACTACCCAAATAAATATAGGTTAACTAACTAGATATATATTTTATCTCCTAGGACATGTAAATCATAAAAAAATTAAACCCAACACATAAAATGTTAGATGCTAACAATTAATTTAAGCATCATGTAAAAATCACAAAACCCAAAGGAAATTGGTTGATTATATTCTAAAAATAATAAAATTTCATAATAAAATGAGCCAATTTTCAACATATAAAATAGAGGTCTAAATCAAAAGTACATTTTATAAATGATGTCTTTATTTGAATCCATATGCTACTCCCTCCAAGTTTTGTTTGTTAAATGGATATAAGTACTCAATATATAATCCATTAGTGTACACTGCAATAAACTATAATGATTATCCAAAAAAATGTTGACCATAATCCTCCATTACAATATAATCGACACCTGCAAAGTACATGAGTTAGTTATAAAGATAATTTATAAATTAAAGACTCAAAATTGATTGAAATTCATTTTTTATTTCCTTACCATCTCCAGTTTGCATTGCATCCATTGTTGTTTTTCTAGTGCTTTGTTGATCATCTAAATATGCAATAACATGCACATTTAATATTCAATATATACTTTATAAAATTTAAATTTTAATTAGATAGTATAATATGACATTTAGATCATTATATAGACAATTTAAAAATAATAATAATATATGATAGTAATATAATATATACATAATAATTTAACTAATGTGATACATATAATTATATATTAGATTATTATAATATAAGTTAAATTTAAGTTTTATATTTCATTCAAACTAACTCATTATAATTTAAGAAATCAATAAAATAAATAATATTATAGTTAATTAAATTGGAAAATATAATTAATATCAATATGTAAAAATAACTTACAATTATTAAATTATAAATGTATTTAATATATAATATAGATATTGTGGATAAAAAATAAATTATAATTTCAATTAAGTTAAATAGATTATTTTTAAGTTAAATTTCAATTATACATTTAATATATATAATTTAATTTTTTTATAAAATAAGTTAAACATGAATATGATATATATAAATAATAATCTAAATAATTTATTTTTTAAAATAAAATTATAATATTATAAAATAAACAAGACAAATACGGTTTCTTTAATAGAATTTAGAATATATTATATATATATTTTTTTAAATTCAGAACAATAGTGAAACACAGATAAACGGAAACTGGTCACCGCCGTGCTTGCCAAAGCCTCCATTTACAAGCGTTTCTAAATCTCCAACTTAATCAGTAGCTGCCAATCTCTAATCCTCCATTTTTAAGCGTCTCTAAATCTCTAAAACCATGCCAATCTCCGGCACCAGGCTGTTTAATCAGTTGCGATTAACTATCATATTGGCTTCTGATTATGGAGACTAGCAGGCAACGAGGGAAGGAGAGTAGCACAGAGGAGGGTAGTTGGGTGAAATGGTTTTGTGCAGCGCAGAGGAGGTTTCATTTACCGCCTTGTTCTCAAACTCTCACGATGGCAGAAAGGGTTTTTTGTTTCTGCAGCGCAATGATGTATTTTGCATGCATAGTTGTTGAATACAATGCATGGGCATTAAGACATGCATTTAAAAGGGAAGATTTCGTGGGCTGGTGAGAATCTCTGGTAGATGGCAGTGACAACAATTTAATTAATGTATCTGACAAAGGTAGCCAATAGTGGCAGGCTACGAGGGGCATGGGCATGATGCCATCAGATGCATATGGTGCATCCTGATGGCTGGATAGCCGCTGTCGTGGAAGAATATTAATGTTTACACGTTTATTGCTTGTGTTACTTTGACATGCATATGTTTAGTGGTTCGCATCCACATCAAAGTGGGGGCAAAATGTAACAATGAAAATTACACATTTGTGCCCCTTTCCCTTATGTTTTGGACCTACTTTTACTAAGGTGTTATAAAAGTACTAATTAGCTTGCAAGTGGTGTATTCATGTATAAATTTAGCTCATATACCAACCCATAACATCACTAATCTTTACAATACCATCTTTAATCCCTATATTCCTCATCCACTTCCCTAGATTAGATTTGTGACTGTGAACTTGACCTAGGTCACTACTACAGGGATCATTACGACCCTTACACTTTTTAATTTCAAAATTCAAAATCCTTCACTATTGACTATTTCACTAATTATTATGAATTGAATTAGCATATTTGTTTGTTAACTTGTGTGCTTGATTTTTATATGGAAGGACATTCATTCACTCATTTGAAGGTCCAATCCAAGACATTCTAGAAATAAATTTACTGCATCTGTATAATTTCAATTGTCAAAGAGAATAAAAAGGAATTTAGTGTCTAATTAGAGAATTTTATTATAGCACGTTATCATATGTTTGTCATATGCTTATTTGATGTATTTGAATCTTTGCTCATAATCGTTAAGTTGGTTTGCCAAGGATTCAATTGAAGAGAACTTGACCTTTATAATTTAAAAAATTCCTAAAGGTGTTTGTTATTATTGCATGTCCTCATAAGTATTCATATATTAGATATCAAGGCAAGCATAGTTCAAAAGTCTACAAATCAACATATCATTTCCACAACCATAGGTCCAATTCTATACGCAAAGATCATTTCCATACTTTCAAATCTAATATAGTTAAATTTTGAGAACAACTAAATTCAAATTTATTTGTTCTAATTTCAATGCATCTAGGAAGTTGCAATTTAGAGTTATAATCCAAAAGTTATGACCAAAATAGTGGACAGTTATCTATTAATGATCAAAATCAACCAATTGTTTTTATTTCTATTTATTTTTAGATTTTCACATTTATTATATGATTAATCATAGCTCTATATTAGGTTTCTATATTCACCAAATTTATATTTTAGTGAGGAAA
Organism: Sequoia sempervirens; assembly: GCA_007258455.2. Classification (NCBI taxonomy): domain Eukaryota; kingdom Viridiplantae; phylum Streptophyta; class Pinopsida; order Cupressales; family Cupressaceae; genus Sequoia; species Sequoia sempervirens. The sequence goes on along the minus strand of VDFB02000002.1, from coordinate 13,857,596 downwards.
TTTTTTTTTTTTTTTTACAATAACATTATAATTAAAACTCCCCTTTATTCATATATGTAAATGAAGGGAGAGAAAAGTAAATCTTATTGTAGAGGGAACAATACACATTTCATCTTTTTCTATTTGTTTTATGGTTACTTTTGATCTTTCAATATATATGATTTTTTAATTTTTAATTGAGCTTATTTAGCACACAGGTTGACAAAATCTATAAAATCCATCAACCTTCCTAGCCCTAAAATTTTTCAATTCTATTATGAGTTATAAATGCTCATCCTAAATGGGGTCGTAGATGTGATCATATCCCTTGAATGGAATTATGCCCATGATCTAGTCCTCCTAATTCAAATATTTTTTCTTATTTATCCCAAGCCAACCCTTTCACCTAGTTTGATGGTTACCTATTGCCTTCATGTCGAGGTGTGTAATTTGAGCACTTAAGATGTCATATTTAGACAATCCCTAATCCATTAAAGATATAGGAAATTATATTATGAGTGTAGACACTTAAAATTGTCCCAAGCCTATGACACCATTTTCTGACTAACTTTCATCTAACCCTAATTTTCATGTGAACCCAATTCTAGTTTTTTTTTCGCATTTCAATAATTAAATAATTTTAATTATTTAGTTATTCCAATTATTCTCTCTCTCTCATCATTTTGTTGATTAAATAATTGTTATTTAATTATTTAATCTCTAATTTAATTTCATCAATGATTAAATATATATTTTTATTTATTTAATCATCCTAGCCTAAGCTTCCTCTATAATTAATTCATTCAATTCATTTAATTAAGTATTTGTGACTTTTGAAAATAAATAAATTTTTATTTATTTATATTTGAAAGGTTTCCTCTAGTTTTCTCTTCACTTAACTCTCCCTTTCTCTCACTTGACTCTTCCATTCTCCATAATTCTCTCCGGCTAACTCTTACTTATTTCTATTTTTCGCTTCAGTCAACTCTTCTATTTCTCTTCCATTTTTCTATTTTGAAAATAAGAAACTTCCCTTTTCACATTCTCTCATTCGATCTTGACCATCGATCTTCTATTTGATCTCATCCATCCATCTTGCCAAATTCTTCTATAAATTCAATCTTCATCTCTTCATTCTAAGAACCATAGTCTTCGATTTTTTGTTGAAACTATTGTCACATGCTTATCATATTAGTGCGCCTAGAAATTTGAGAGAAACATTACAAAGCTTCAAAAGCAAAAAGGAGAAGAGCAATGGAGGTGAATCATTGTTGACATAGGAAGGCATAATTGTATTATTTAAATCCAAATGTCTTATGTCATATTTGTACTCCATTGTTAGATTAGAATAATTTTGCTTAAATCTTATGGTTTTGTGGTTACCATTTGATGATTTATGCATGTTCATTTATGATTTCTAGTATAACAATGAGCATTGTTAAATAGTAGTAACAAGAGATAACACTATTCATATAGAGTTATTAAACATAGGCATATTGCATTACATATCATGTGTCTTTAAATATGTGAAATCAACTCTAGGAGTTTGACTCAAAGTTAAAAAAATTTCATACTATAAATCTCTTATAAAAAACCTCTAAAGGCTCTTATTAGCACCATGATAACTTTCTAAAAGCACACATCTTCATAGATATGCAAGTTTAAGAAGTTTGTGGAAATAAAGAGTGAGATTATGGCCATATAGATATAATCATGCCCCCAATAATTAAATATATGTGATAGTGTCTAGATGTTATATTTAGACAAGACCTAATCCATTAAAGATATAGGAAATTATATTATGAGTGTAGACACTTAAAATTGTCTTGAGCCTATGAAACCATTTTTTGACTCACTTTCATCTAGATGTCATGGAATCATGCCCCCAATAATTGCATTACATATCATGTGTCTTTAAATATGTGAAATCAACTCTAGCAGTTTGACTCAAAGTTTGAAAAGTTTCATACTATAAATCTCTCATAACAAACCCCTAAAGGCTCTTATTAGAACCACAATAGTTCTAAAAGCACACATCTTCATAGATATGCAAGTTTAAGAAGTTTGTTGCAATTTAGAGTTATAATCCAAAAGTTATGATCAAAATAGTGGACAGTTATCTATTAATGATCAAAATCAACCAATTGTTTTTATTTCTATTTATTTTTATATTTTCACATTTATTACATGATTAATCATAGCTCTATATTAGGTTTCTATATTCACCAAATTTATATTTTAGTGAGGAAATTTGTTTATTTTCTTTACAATAACATTATAATTAAAACTCCCCTTTATTCATATATGTAAATGAAGGGAGAGAAAAGTAAATCTTATTGTAGAGGGAACAATACACATTTCATCTTTTTCTATTTGTTTTATGGTTACTTTTGATCTTTCAATATATATGATGTTTTAATTTTTAATTGAGCTTATTTAGCACATAGGTTGACAAAATCTATAAAATCCATCAACCTTCCTAGCCCTAAAAGTTTTCAATTCTATTATGAGTTATAAATGCTCATCCTAAATGGGGTCGTAGATGTGATCATATCCCTTGAATGGAATTATGCCCATGATCTAGTCCTCCTAATTCAAATATTTTTTCTTATTTATCCCAAGCCAACCCTTTCACCTAGTTTGATGGTTACCTATTGCCTTCATGTTGAGGTGTGTAATTTGAGCACTTAAGATGTCATATTTAGACAATCCCTAATACATTAAAGATATAGGAAATTATATTATGAGTGTAGACACTTAAAATTGTCCCATGTAACGCCCCGTCGTGCGAACCCCAAAGGACAAATAAACAATAATTACAACACAATTTTTTTTTTAAAATTAACATAATATACATGTAATACACATTAAGACATGACATGAATTTCATTTAAGTAGATTCATTAACACATTCATCCCTTGGGGTACACGAGGAGTCATTACGAGACTGAGATCCACACAACGACAATAAAGAATAAAATCCAAAGATATAATCCATAACAAAATAAACATTAACAAATATAACACATACATGATAAAGCATTGATAAGAAACCATCTGTGTACATAAATACAACATATACATAATTAACTCAACACAATGAATAACAACTGCCATGGCCAAAATCCATACTGAGTTTAACATTACATTACAATACAATGTTTAAGAAGTACAATGATACAAAAGTGTTTCCAAACATAAATGGAAACCATACATAAGATAACATGATACAAATAAATAGATGAAAACTGGCTCTAAGACAGATACAGCTCTGGAGTCGTTGCAACAGCACCAATCCGCACCTCTCGATCCTTGACTGGGGACCCAATGGGGTGCTTAGCACGTTCCACCCGACCATGTGAGTCCGAAGACCCACCCCCCGTGCTAGGAGCTAACAAGAAAGAGACCTCAACCAAGATCATCGAAATAGGGAACCACAAGACTCAACGCCATACAAAAGTATCATAAAACTCAAGGATTACAATGACATAATCAACAACATCCAAGAGACAACATAATAACTTAAAGTCATAAATCCCATCACATAACTCAAAGCAATGACCAATAAACAAGTAACCAAAGGATGATCATGAAACACTTCCAAATCAAATTGAATTAATATACATAATACAATTCCAAATTGCAATTAAACAATACAATAGCATCATATCACAGTACCATAAGAGTACAAGGTCATAAGTCAAATATCAATGAGGTCATACAAAACCACAAAGTAAACCAAAGATGCATTAAGGAAATAATCATAAATCAATATAAGTCCATTCAACCACAATCTAAATCAACTCCCATAATGTACTTCCAGAGGAACACAATAAAGTAAAACACATGGGCAACTAGGGGAGAGTGTCATCGCATAGTCCTACATGGGCTGTCCTGTGCTCTTCCTCCCAACTGGAGGCGTCGGTCCCATCTATGGCTATCCTATGCCCTTCCTCCCAACTGGAGGCGCCGGTCCCATCTATGGCTATCCTATGCCCTTCCTCCCAACTGGAGGCGCCGGTCCATAGGGTGACTCATGCGGAGCCGTAGACCTCTCGTGAAGACGAGGTCATGACCTTGCCAACCACGACCTTCTCAGCCTTCCATTAGTCTGCGGAAGCACTAATGAAGATGAGGCATCCATTTTTAAAATCTTATAATGATATTACTACCCAACCCTCCTAAGTTAATTATTAGGTTTTCACTTGATTACCAACTCACTCGTGGGTTATCCTATGCCCTTCCCCTTAAACGGGGCGCCGGCCCCCACGAGGAGCCACTCTCCCTAGAGACCCAACAACATAAAAAAACAAGAAACCAAGGGTTGTACAACATAACAAGAATATAACTGATAAGCATGCGAGGCATTACCCATCTCGCTATAAATACATAATCAAAGTCTCGACAACTCCCGTACAACCCTTTCAAAATCATGAAACCAAAACACTTGCCACATCAAGGGCACATAAAGAGATAGAACATCAATTATCAATCATCTCAAGCCTCTGGAAGCCAAAAGAATGAAAACCCACAAACAAGGGTAAAGTGAAGCATCAAGAATTTTTCTCCAATAATTCCAACACAAGGATAAAATTTCCTCAAATATGAGAGTAACTCAGAAAAGCCATAAAAAGGGAAGATTCATCAAGTCCCATCCACAAATCAACAATGGTGTCCTCAAAAAGGAAAACGCAAAAGAAAATCAACCTTTAATTCAACAAAACACTTAATAAAACCAAAAGCCACCAACTAGGTATTCCACGGGAGACCTCAATTTTCTCCTCACAAGAACCCCTTTATAATGGTATGCAAATCACCTTCATAAAATCAACAACATAGCAATGACAACAATAATTGCAAGGCCACCAGAACTATTTTCAATTCAAATATAATGAGTGAATACATTAAAATAAGATCAACCACCCCATCCAAACTACATAAACAACTTTGATACAAAATAAATCAGAAATCCAAGAAGATCAACTTCCCACAACTCATCAACAAAATACAAGTTCCCAATTACATTGCAACACAAATTAAATGACAAAGGATTCCTTGAAATCAAAACTAACCTCCAAAGGCATTCACACCAACATGGAACCATCCAAAAACAATCCTTCAACAACAAAGGTAAAAGCATTCAACCAGGCATCCAAGGCACCAAATTTAAGAACACCTTAAATACTCAACCACTCACAACTCCACAAAAACACTTACATAATAACAACAACCAAAAATTCAAACAAGAACAATATTCAATAACCAATCAATTAACAACCAGAACTAAGTAACTTTACAACTTACCCATCTAAATTACTCAATTAACTAACACAATTTATGATAACCATCACAAGTATTCTAAAAGACTTATCCATAAAGAGAACTTACAAATCAATCCTTACATGAATATAAAGGAAGTCAATTTTCAAAAGATTAAAATCCCATTTCACCAATAAACTAACCAATTCGAGAATACCCTACTCAATCTCTAACCATGCCCATACATTTAAATTTCCCTTTTCATTTATCAACATAATTGAAAACTACTTAATAATTGGGTAGTTAACTCATTAACATTTCATAACTACTTATGTTCAAAACATTATTACCACTCTCCTTTCATCATACTAGCTTAACACTCAATTCCAATATTTAAAGTAATTGCGCTAACCACTTAAGACCATTTGTTATACTTTAAAATGATAATAATAACCATACTCTAAATACTACATATTAAAACTTACCACCTTAAAATCTTAAATCTATCTAAATAAATTTACACACATAAATATATTTTAAAACCACTACATGGTTATATATCTTTATGAATTTCTAAAATTATAATGGAACTAGGATTTCTAGAGATGAATCTTTTGAGTTAACTCTAGTAACAAACTACTTGTATTAAAACAACAAGGTGATAATCTTAAACTAACATAATCGAAATAATTTCCAAGTACCCTCTAACCAAATTACATTTTATCCATTCCTTTGTTAGAAAGTTGTTTAAGATAGCTAAAGTAATTATATAATAACATAAACCATGTATACATATATCTAAAACACACATTTTATAGACAATTTTCTCCTTACTCTAATACCTGAAGTATATATATATATATAATAAATTTATTTTAAACATAATTTTTGTTATTACAAATTAAGTATATCTAATAGCATATCATAATCTAAATGACATTCAGCATATGAACACAACCTATACCCACATATACATAAATATTCTCAAGGCATTCTCCCAAGGATCATCTACAAAATAAATGCACCCATATTTTCAAGTTCAAGCATTCGATGGAAACACATGTATATAACCACAAAATAGCATGCACCAAGGACTCGAAAGGGAAGGAGGACGCGGCCAAACCAAGTGCAAAACATAAACTAAACATCAAACTAAACGCAAGACTTAGCAATTAAAATTCAACCACAGATGAAATCTGTATGCTTAAAGAGGCAAAATCTATCATCAACGCAGTGAGAGAAACATTCCTACTCATAGCTTACAACAGAGTTAACATAAAGTTATTCATCAAGGCATTCGATGCATAATAGGAACAGTATGGGTGTACCTATCGATTGGAAGGTTTCAGGAAGACTATTTAATTTTGAACAATGTCTCAACTCTAAACGCCGTAACTGTGACAGATTGCCAAGAATATTAGAAAGTGAATATTGGAATTTGGAAATATCGCCATCTACTTGCATTATTATCAAATCCCAAATGTTCTCCTTAAGACTAAAGGGAAGGAGACAGGCGAAGTGCAAATACGTGACTTAAGGGTAGGAAAAAAAATGTACAACTTTTCCTTTTCTTGAAATTAACGCATTTCTGTTTAGCGGCGAGTTTCTAGAGCCGCGCTCAAGTTGTAGTTTGGAAATTAAACTTCACCACAACCAAAGGAAACTCTTTATTTTATTACAAATTGACAATTTTCAAATGTTGCAACTGTGATAGATTGCCAGATGAAAATCAAACAGGTTAATTAAATCTTTAAACTCCCTATCATGTTCAAGTGCGCGGCTAAAACAGGTCAAAAATGAAAAACAGAGAGATTATTTAAGCCTTTAAACTTCCTATGATGTTCGAGTGCACGGTTGTGACAGGCTGCTAATGAAATCAGATAGATTATTTAAACCTCTAAACTTCCTATTATGCCCAACACTTCATAACACATCCCACAGGCTAAAAATTGACACCACCGGCAAGAGAAAAAGACGCATGAGAGTAAGGTGGATAACAAACAATGATTATGCATCGAACCTCAGACTAAATGTAATTCCAGTGATCCATCAACCACAGTATATGAATCAAAATCAACCCTGGAGTAAAACAGTGAATTCCAACATAATACCGATTGGAAATTTGATATATAATAATCAAACTGAACAAATCAAATGCCATATATGATATATGGAAGTCAAGTCTATTCAACATCGAAATAAGAAAACCACAAATGTGACGGCGCAATCATAACACAGGGGAAGAAAGAGTGCAAATCTAAGAAGGCGCAGACAAGGCATGTAAACTATTTGGCATAATGCCTCAAGTAAATGTAGTCTCATAGAAAACTAAGATTGCAGATTAAACTCTAAAAGCATCTATTGAAATATGTAGAAACTTTCTAGCAAAATGAATCATGGGATTACATATAACCATATGCATTACTTATTTATTTGCAGATTTAGGTAAGAACCATTGTATCGATAATAGAATTGCTCAGAAGAAACATTATTTTTCTCCATATTGGTTGGAAATGTCGCTTCTCAAATTGTTGTAGACCGTGATGTCTGAAAATTGTGTTCTTCGCCCTTACCCCCAATCTTAGGTAGAATGGAATCCCCCCCCAGAGTGTCTCTTCAATTCTAATTTATGAGTTTCAATAATTGAAATCTCTCCTGGGAGGTGGTGAGACAGAGGAAGATAAAACATATACCATCTTTGCATCTTTTCTTACCCTTTCCTCTTCCCAAAATCTGATGCTTTATTATTATCAATAAACAATTATTATTTTTATTTATTTTCAACTGATTTCTTGCTTTAATCCTTATCCAATCTTGAGTTCAAATTTTCTAAATAATTTATCTACGTTAATATCTTCTCAATTTTAAATTTCTTAATTAAATTCACTCATTAGACAATAATTATTTTTATTAAATTCATTTACTTACAATTATATTTCTTTCATCTTAAAATAAGAAATTTTCAATGATAATACAATTAACGTTTATTATTAAATCTAGCTCTTTATTTGATCCCAAACCAAAACAAGTGACCTTAAAGATTAGATTAATTTGATAAATTATATCTAGCCATAATATTAGTGATATTGTTCTAACATAAAATCAAATTAAATTATGCAATCCCAAAATCCTCATGACCAAGCAAATCACCAACCACAAGCAACAAGCCAAAATGACATGGCCACCAAACAACCAACTTCCTAGATTTCAAGAATGACCAAAACGGAGAGGCATTACATCCCAAGCCTATGACACCATTTTCTGACTAACTTTCATCTAACCCTAATTTTCATGTGAACCCAATTCTAGTCTTTTTTTCACATTTCAATAATTAAATAATTTTAATTATTTAGTTATTCCAATTATTCTCTCTCTCTCTCGTCATTTCATTGATTAAATAATTGTTATTTAATTATTTAATCTCTAATTTAATTTCATCAATGATTAAATATATTTATTTATTTATTTAATCATCCTAGCCGAAGATTCCTCAATAATTAATTCATTTAATTAAGTATTTGTGACTTTTGAAAATAAATAAAATTTTATTTATTTATATTTGAAAGGTTTCCTCTATTTTGCTCCACTTAACTCTCCCTTTTTCTCACTTGACTCTTCCATTCTCCATAATTCTCTCCAGCTAACTCTTACTTATTTCTATTTTTTGCTTCAGTCAACTCTTCTATTTCTCTTCCATTTTTCTATTTTGAAAATAAGAAACTTTCCTTTTCACATTCTCTCATTCGATCTTGACCATCGATCTTCTATTTGATCTCATCCATCCATCTTGCCAAATTCTTCTATAAATTCAATCTTCATCTCTTCATTCTAAGAACCACAGTCTTCGATTTTTTGTTGAAACTATTGTCACATGCTTATCATATTAGTGCACCTAGAAAATTGAGAGAAACATTACAAAGCTTCAAAAGAAAAAAGGAGAAGAGCAATGGAGGTGAATCATTGTTGACATAGGAAGGCATAATTGTATTATTTAAATCCAAATGTCTTATGTCATATTTGTACTCCATTGTTAGATTAGAATAATTTTGCTTAAATCTTATGGTTTTGTGGTTACAATTTGATTATTTATGCATGTTTATTTCTGATTTCTAGTCTAACAATGAGCATTGTTAAGTAGTAGTAACAAGAGATAACACTATTCATATAGAGTTATTAAACATAGGCATATTGCATTACATATCATGTGTCTTTAAATATGTGAAATCAACTCTAGGAGTTTGACTCAAAGTTAAAAAAGTTTCATACTATAAATATCTTATAACAAACCTCTAAAGGCTCTTATTAGCACCACAATAACTTTCTAAAAGCAGACATCTTCATAGATATGCAAGTTTAAGAAGTTTGTGGAAATAAAGAGTGAGATTATGGCCATATAGATATAATCATGCCCCCAATAATTAAATATATGTGATAGTGTCTAGATGTTATATTTAGACAAGACCTAATCCATTAAAGATATAGGAAATTATATTATGAGTGTAGACACTTAAAATTACATCTTGAGCCTATGAAACCATTTTTTGACTCACTTTCGTCTAGATGTCATGGAATCATGCCCCCAATAATTGCATTACATATCATGTGTCTTTAAATATGTGAAATCAACTCTAGGAGTTTGACTCAAAGTTTGAAAAGTTTCATATATAAATCTCTCATAACAAACCCCTAAAGGCTCTTATTAGCACCACAATAGTTCTAAAAGCACACATCTTCATAGATATGCAAGTTTAAGAAGTTTGTGGCAATAGAGAGTAATATTATAACCATATAGATAGAATCATGCCCCTAATAATTGAATTATATGTGATAGTGTCTAGATGTCATAGAATCATGCCCCCAATAATTGCGTTATATATCATGTCTTTAAATATATGAAATCAACTCTAGGAGTTTGACTCAAAGTTTAAAAAGTTTCATATTTATTTAATCGTCTTAACCTAAGCTTCCTCTATAATTAATTAAATTAATTCATTTAATTAATTATTGCCTTCATATCAAGGTGTGTAAGTTGAGCACCTAGGATGCCATATTTAGACAAGCCCTAATCCATTAAAGATATAGGAAATTATATTATGGGTGTAGACACTTAAAATTGTCCCAAGCCTGCAACACCGTTTTTTGACTAACTTTCATCTAACCCTAATTTTCATCTGAACCTAATTCTAGTCTTTTTCACATTTCAATAATTAAATAATTTTAATTGTTTAATTATTCTAATTATTCTCTCTCTCATCATTTCATTGATTAAATAATTATTATTTGATTATTTAATCTCTAATTTAATTTCATCATTGATTAAAAATTTATTTTTATTTATTTAATCATCTTAACCTAAGCTTCCTCTACAATTAATTATTCACAACTTTTGAAAATAAATGAACTTTTTATTTATTTATTTTAAAAAAAATCATCTATTTCGCTCTTCACTTAACTCCCCCTTTATCTCACTGGACTCTTCTATTCTCCATAATTCTCTCTAGCTAACTCTTACTTATTTATATTTTCTGCTTCACTCAACTCTTTCATTTCTATTCTATTTTTATATTTCAAAAATAAGAAACTTTCCTTTGCACATTCTCTCATTTGATCTTGACCATCGATCTTCTATTTGATCTCCTTTGTCTGTCTTGCCAACTTCTATAAATTTAGTCTTTGTCTCTTCATTCTAAGAACCACAATCTTCAAAAAAAAATTGAAACTATTATCACAAGCTTATCATATTAGTGCACTTAGAAAACTAAGAGCAAAATTACAAAGCTTCAAAAAAGAAAAGGAAAAGAGAAATGGAGGTGAATCATTGCTGACATAGGAAGATATAATTGTATTATTTCAATTTTCAAATTTCTTATGTATGATATTTGTACTCCATTATTAAGAATCGTTTCTCTTAAATCTTATGGTTTTGTGGTTACAATTTGATTATTTATCCATGTTTATTTCTGATTTCTAGTCTAACAATGAGCATTATTAAGTAGTAGTAACAAGAGATAACTCTATTCATATATAATTATTAAACATAGGCATATTGCATTACATATCATGTGTCTTTAAATATGTGAAATCAACTCTAGGAGTTTGACTCAAAGTTAAAATAGTATCATACTATAAATATATTGTAAACCCCTAAAGGCTCTTATTAGCACCACAATAGTTCCAAAAGCACACATCTTCATAGATATGCAAGTTTAAGAAGTTTGCGGTAACAGAGAGTGAGATTATAGTCATATAGATAGAATTATGCCCCCAATAATTGAATATATGTGATAGTGCCTAGATGTCATATTTAGACAAGCCTTAATCCATTAAAAATATAGGAAATTATATTATGAGTTTACCCGAGACACCGTTTTCTAACTAACTTTTTTCTAGATGTCATAGAATCATGCCCCTAATAATTGCATTATATATCATGTGTCTTTAAATATGTGAAATCAACTCTAGGAGTTCAAATCAAAGTTTTAAAAGTTTCATACTATAGATATCTTATAACAAACCCCTAAAGGCTCTATTTGCACCACAATAGTTCTAAAAGCACACATCTTCATTGATATGCAAGTTTAAGAAGTTTGTGGCAATAGAGAGTAAGATTATAACCATATAGATAGAATCATGCCCCTAATAATTGAATTATATGTGATAGTGTCTAGATGTCATAGAATCATGCCCCCAATGAATGCATTACATATCATGTGTCTTTAAATATGTGAAATCAACTTTAGGAGTTTGACTCAAAGTTTTAAAAGTTCCATATTTATTTAATCGTTTTAACCTAAGCTTCCTCTATAATTAATTAAATTAATTCACTTAATTAATTATTGCCTTCATGTCGAGGTGTGTAAGTTAAGCACCTAGTATTTCATATTTAGACAAGCCCTAATCCATTAAAGATATAGGAAATTATATTATGAGTGTAGACACTTAAAATTGTGTTGAGCCCGCGGACCATTTTTTGACTAACTTTTGTCTAACCCTAATGTTCATCCAAACCTAATTCTAGTCTTTTTCACATTTCAATAATTAAATAATTTTAATTATTTAATTATTCTAATTATTCTCTCTCATCATTTTGTCTATTATATAATTATTTAATCTCTAATTTAATTTCATCATTGATTAAAAATAAATATTTTTATTTATTTAATCGTCTTAACCGAAGCTTCCTCTATAATTAATTAAATTAATTCATTTAATTAATTTTTCATGACTTTTGAAAATAAATGAATTTTTTATTTAATTTATTTTTAAAAAAAATCCTCTATTTCGCTCTTCACTTAACTCCCCCTTTCTCTCTCTTGACTCTTCAATTTCTCTTCTATTTTTCTATTTCAAAAATGAGAAACTTTCCTTTGCACATTCTCTCATTCAATATTGACCATCGATCTTCTATTTAATCTCGTCCATCCGTCTTGCCAACTTCTATAAATTCAATCTTGGTCTCTCCATTCTAAGAACCACAATCTTCAATTTTTTGTCGAAACTATTATCACGAGCTGATCATATTAGTGCACTTAGAAAATTAAGAGCAACATTACAAAGCTTCAAAAGAGAAAAGAAGAAGAGTAATGGAGGTGAATCATTATTGACATATTAGGAAGGTATAATTGCATTATTTCAATTCAAATTTCTTATGTATGATGTGTGTACTCCATTGTTAGATATTAGAATCATTTTGCTTAAATCTTATGGTTTTGTGGTTACCATTTGATGATTTATGCATTTTATTTATAATTTCTAGTCTAACAACATGAGCGTTGTTAAGTAGTAGTAACAAGAGATAACACCATTCATCTAGAGTTATTAAACATAGGCATATTGCATCATATATCATGTGTCTTTAAATATATGAAATCAACTCTAGGAGTTTGACTCAAATTTTAAAAAAATTCATACTATAAATCTCTTATAGCAAACCCCTAAAGGATCTTATTAGCACCACAATAGTTCTATAAGCACACATTTTCATAGATATTCAAGTTCAAAAATTTTGTGGCAATAGAGAGTGAGATTATAGTCATATAGATAGAATCATGCCCCCATTAATTGAATTATATGTGATAGCATCTAGATACAAGGAGAGGTCACAAGCAAGTTTGTAATATAGTTTCTACCAAATATTTAATTCCATATTTTTTAGATGCAACTATTGAACACTATTATCCCGTGAAGTTGCACCCTTGTTGAACCTGATGTTCAACACCTCAATGTAACATTGGAAGACCTCTCAAGATGTGGGTTTCTTTATAGACAGAGGTCAACCTCCGGAGAAGGCCAGCTTCCTTTGGTGTCACCTAAAACTACTGATTTTTTGAAGGAAAAGGGAGAGAGATAATGCATAAAAATGAAAATTAAACTCTAAGGTGATGCATCGAAATGACAGGAACAATGAGATACTTGATTTACACTTGAATACTAGTGACAACCATGAGATTGCACAACAAGATCGTATAGATCACGCATACAAACAGGTTTGACATGCACATGCCTTCAAGAAGGAAAGGCATATTTTCACAAACTAAAAGCTCATTTGCAGGATTGAGTAAACATAGTTTGTAACCTACATGATACTACTTCTGCAAAGAAAGGCACGAAATGAAACAAAAGCTATAAGGAAAGAGAAAATTTCACTAAGTAGCTCAATGAATCAAAAAAGAATGCACAATACTTCACAAGAATCAGAAGGAAAAAAGATGGACCATCAATGGTAACCAAGGTAGATTTTGTATATCATGTTCCAAATTGAGTTACAGAAACGTGCTAGTCTGAGAGAGGATTGCAAAAGGGTCATAGACTTCAGAAGAGCATACTCCAGAACTCCTTTACAAGAAGGAAATAATGCCATATATATCAAGAGTGTCAGCCCCTTAGGGCCTTACAAAATATTAGTCTCAGAAAAAGATCTGCCCTTAGATATTTGATTGAAATTAATGCTACATCCCTGCGTGTCCCTGTTGTTGATGTCGATGAAGAAACTTTTTCAAAGAAGCCCTTAGATCTTTCTACAACCACCACATTCATTCCTTTGTCCTCATGTCCTCTTGAACTTCCTCGACCGAACGCCTTGAATGCTACTGAGTTCACCGTCGATTCGCGTTGCATTCATCCTATGTTGGCATTCTTCGTTCTAATCACATTGCCACGACTCGTCTCACTCCTCCTGGTTGGTCGAGCGTTTTCCACGTGGGCTCGGTAGATGGTCAAAACTCTTTTTGAAAATAAACGCATCTCGGTGAGACACTGTAAGTGTCTCATCGATGCGATTATGTCCTTTGCAACTGATCAACATGACTCAAACTGTCGCTGAGACGTCATGATGAAAATCCTATCTCCTAGTGAGACCGTCTATTTCGGGGAGACCTTTGCCGACGTCTCCAGAAGTTATACCGTTGAGCTCCCTTCCTTCTCTTAGCCATACATTCTTATATCGGCAAGACCTTATGCCGATGTCAAGCTCCTTCGGTGAGGTCTTTACTTTCTAGTTGGTGAGACATGACGCGGTCGTTGAGACATCATGACGAACTCCCCCTGTCTGCCTGAGCTCTCCTCACTTCACTGAGACTTCCGGTGGTTGGGAAGATATCATATTGAAGGTGCTTTGCTTTAGCGAGGGTCTTTCCTTTCGGCATGACCTTCCTTTATTGCCCAGACCTCACACCGATGTCCTCACTTTCTGCTGATGCTGCTTCAAGAGTGATTGTCAAGGAGACCCTCTATAATTAGTAAGACCTCTTAATGAAGTCTTTTGACATACACCAAAGGCTATCCTCTCGGCAAGACCCCCCACAGATCGGCGTGACATCATGGAAAAGGCTTCAACCTATGTCGAGAGCATTCCTCTTGGTATGACTCAACTCCCTCTGTCAGACCTCTTAGCGATAACCTCCATCCTACCCGGTGATGCGCTTATTTCTCCTTCGGTTGGGGAGACATCTTCACTTCAGGGAAACCTCAGGGTGAAAACACAACACTGTACCGAAGGCAATCCATGTCGGCAAGATCCCCTCAGTTTTCCAAGACATTATGTAGAAACCCCTTCCCTTTGGTGAACTCCTTTCCATTTTGGAGGCTCCACTGGTCGATGATACATTTGTCGATGACACTTTCTATGTCGCCAAGACTTCTCAGTGTCGGCAGGACCTCAGGGCGATATCTTTAACTGTTGGCGAGCCCTTTTCATTTTGGTGAGGCCTCCCTTTGATCGGAAAGACCATCTTCGTTCACTGAGACCTTTTGTCGAGCCCTTCACCTCTTGCCGAGCTCTAATCTCGGCGAGACATTACGAGTCGGGGAAACCCTTCTCTGATGGTTGCTCCTTATGCTGACAGTGCCTCAACCTTATCATTTTTGGGGAGACCTAAATGGTCGCCGAGACTATCTACCGAAAGACAACTCATACCGATAGGATCCCTGGTTTGAAGCACTCGGACTTAATGGAACCCCTGCTAGTCGGCGAGACCTCAGGAATGTCCTGCTGACTTTCTCTTTAGATGATTTTCATGTCAAATCTCCCTAGGGTAGTTTTTCCCACTGAGTTCCCTGTGACCTAGCAACAGATGTAGAGTCTTTGCCCTCGTGTGAATGTTCCATTGGCCTATGAAGATCTAACATATGATTATCCTACCTAATTTAAACTGTAGGTGAAATATAGGCAACAAACACATTACATAGTTACATTTTCTACAATAAAAAATAAAATTTGACAAAAAAAATATTTTCCATGACAACAAATCAAATTTGACAAAACACTAAATGATTTTAACCTCTCGCTCATTTTCATTCTTAATCTCAACTATTATATATCCAAAGTCTAATTGTATTAACTAATCCATCATTTAATTAACAACAAATTATTGTAAAAAATATTTTTATCTCTACACTTATTAAATCAATTAAAATTAAATTAAATTATCTACTAAATTAATCTCTTTTTTAAAATATTATAAAAATACCTTTATACACATTTCAATATTTTAATTTTATTTTTTTATATATCACTACCAATTATTTCAAATAAATACTAAGCATTCTTTTGGGGTAAAGCATTTAATTAGATAATTAGGTCTCTACACGGAGGAAGGAGAGGATGGCGATGCATCTATTTTGTGTGACTGCCTGTGGCCCGTGAGGATGTTGTGCACGTCGTGCTCCCTTAGTTCATGCATGAGCCTGAAACCAAATCGGTGGTGGGGGGCTTTGTGTTGTTGTGGAAGATCTAAAATCTTCGGTGAAAGCTTTTTCATTCATTTTTTCTCAAGTTCTTTGTTTCACATTTTTTTTGGTGGGAGGGGTTTTTCGCTGGACTCTGGGTGGCGGTTGGGGTAGGTCGATTCTTTATTTTGCAATGATTTTTCATTTTTCCATGCTTTTGTGTGCCCTTAGTGTTGGTTGTCTCAAGGGTGGCATTGGTCTTGTGGGAGTTTTTTGTGGTAAAATGTGTCTTTTTATTATGTGTGCTCATGCTAGCTATGTTTCTCTTTCTTCTGTGTGGTGCAACTTCTTAACTCATGACTGTTGTTGTTTGACCTTGCATGCCCTATTTGGGGCTTTATTGGTGTTGCTTGGATCTTGTTCTGGGCAGTGATGACATTGCATGGGTCTGGTCATAGGGTAGATCAAACTTTTGCTTTATGTAGTGATGCATCGGGGGTTCTGAATTCGTCTTCTCTAAATACAAGTTCGGTTCGAAATGGAGGGTTTAAATTGTAGAAGGTTAACAGATGCTTGGAGAGGACCCACGAGTGGCCTATGTTAGTAATCCAATCAGCATCAGTGGCTGATGATCTAGATTAATACAATAATCATGTTTTGATTTGTAAGTTCATGGGGATGAAGGTTTCTCTTTCGCTTCTCGATACCTGGATTCACAAAATTTGGAACCTAGAAGGAGATTTTGATATTCTGATGGTTGCAAATAACTTGTTTTGGTTGATTTCTCATGCATCTCTGATCGAAACAGGGCTTTTAAAGGTGGACCTTACTTCTATAATCAGGTCGGTCTCTTCATTAAACCATGGCATGCTGTCTTTAACTCAGTGGAGGAGATACCTTCTAAGGTTCCAGTTTGCGTACGTCTCCCTCGACTACCACTTGAATGTTGGAGAAGTGACATATTGCAGTTAATTGCTTTGTTGTTGGGTTAAAACCTATTGGTCCTTCTCGACAAACTTTGAATAAGAGGATTTTTTCCTATGCACAGGTATGTGTTGAGATATAGCTAAGTCATCCATTGTCGGATTGAGTTGATATTACTGTTGGTTCTTATTCCTGGACTCAGTCATTGGACAATGAGACGTTACCTTTCAGGTGTCGACTATGTCATGAATATGACCATCTTTAGAGGAGGTGTCCCTGAGCTTCTAGTGTAGCTCGTACTGGTAATTTTCCTTCTCAGCCTAATTCACAATTTGACAAGGGTAAGGCTCCCATGCAGGGGGAGGTGGCTAATAAAGAAGGATTTATTTTGATTAAGTCTCATAATTAGGGAAAGAGTCAAAAGAGATCCTTTAAGGACAAGCAAGAGGAGGAAACTTTTAAAAAATTTGAGGCATTGGAGGATTTGGTCCAGGAGAAGGAGTTTCATGTAGACTTGCAGGTGGCAGGTGGTTCTTTTGCAGAGGATGTATCGAGTGATCAGGCTACTGTGATTCCTAGTTTAGATTAGATTGGTGTGTAGGGTTCTCAGATGGATACTGATGTGCCTCCTCCAACTCCTATTTAGGGTGCATTGGGTTTTGGGTTGGAGGCTTCTGGTGGTCTCGTTGGTGGTGGTGGTAGTATCTCTAAGGTGCAAGGTGCTTTTGACTTAGGTAAAATTAGTTCCTCTTCCCTTGCTCTGGGTTTGCAACAAAAAACCCCCAAAAAAGGGGTTCTTGAGAAATCTCTTAAGGTTGGTAGAAAGAAGGATCAAGAAAAGGTTAAACTAACTGGTGAGACATTAGTGGAGTCAGATTTGATGAAGACTATCGATGCCCATTTCTCCCAACCTCAACGTTGATCATGCTTTCTTGGAATGTGAGGGGTATGAATAACATCCCTAGAAAAAAGGCTATTTAGTATTTGATTAGTAGTCACTTGCTTGATGTGGTTTTCCTTTAGGAAACTAAATTATTTGTTGATAGTATGTTAAGTGTGGCTTCGAGGATTTGGAGTCGTGGTCAGTGTCAATGTGTTGGGGAACTTGGTAGCTTTGGTGAGGTTTCCTATTTATGGAATCCATGTAGAGTTAGACCAATTTGGTGGTACTCTTGCAAAGGTTTGATTTCTTGTGTTGCTTCTCATCTTGAGTTAGGGGAGAGAGTTCTCTTCTCTAACATTTACGCTACGACTGACTTCCAAGGTAAGGTTTTGTTATGGAGCCATGCTAGATATTTGAGGTCTTTGGATCCTTATCTTTCATAGATTTTGGATGGAGATTTCAATATTGTCATTTCATTGGAGGAGAAGAGAGGAGGTAGTGCTCACCTGGAGCCTTCTTCAGAACTCTTACAAGATAATGTTACTCTCTTGAATTTGGTCAACATCAAGCCTATTAATGGGGTCTTTACTTGGAATAATAGGAGAAGAGGGGAAGTTGTTATCTTAGAATGTCTGGATAGATTCTTGGTTTCCAGTTTCTAGATGGGAGATAGGTGGTTGACTAGCTTTGAGATTTTGGATTGTCGGGTTTCTGATAATTGGTCGATCAAGCTCATTGTTGAGTTACCCCACTATTGTGTTAAACAGTCTTTTAAGTTTCAACTTATGTGGCTCAGAGATGATTCTCTCAATGATCTACTTCTTGGTTGGTGGCATCTTGGGAAGTCAGCTCATGGGACTATTATGTATTCCTTCTCCAAGAGGCTCCAATATGTGAAGTATAGGCTGAAGCAGTGGAATAGGCAACACTTTGTTAATGTGTTTCAAGCAAAGAAGAATTCTCAAACACATTTCGACTCGATCACTAGACAGATTCGGGAAGGGGGCTCATAGAAGAGCTGGGTTTGTTGGAAGTTGATGTTGTGAAGGAAGTTGAGGAATGGGAATTGCGAGAGGAAATCTTCTAGAAACAAAAGACCTGAATTGAGTGGCTCCAAGCAGGTGACTGAAATACTTCTTTCTTTCACAATTTTGTTAAGGATAGAAGACAAGGTAATATTATCTCTTCTCTCTTGTCTTTGAATGGGGAGACTCTTTTTTCCTCTACTTCTATCTCTATTGAGTCTGTTTGTTTCTTTTCTGCTTTTCTTTCCGAGGATTTCCCTCCTACAAAGGAGTATGAGATTGTTATTCTGGATAGTATTCCACCTTTGGTCACCAGTGAAATGAATGCTTCTTTGCTTAATCCTATTTCTTTGTCAGAGCTTGAGATTGTTGTGATTCAAGTGAAAAAAGGAAAAGCTCCTGAACCTGATGGATTCCCTGTTGAGTTCTTTCAGGAGTTTTGGGAAGTGATTAAGTTGGATCTTTTGGAGGTTGTTTAGGAATCCTACATGAATAAACAAATGCTAAAATTCATGAACGCCACCTTTCTTCCTCTCATATTAAAGAAGGAATGGGATAATTCTCTGGATATGTTTAGGCCAATTGCTTTATGTAATGTGGTTTACAAGGTTGTTACAAAGTTGATTGTTGAGCGGCTGAAACCTTAGCTAAACATGTTAATTTCTGAGGAGCAAGGGGGCTTTGTGGCTGGTAGGTAGATTATGGATGGTGTCATCATTGTTGGAGACCATTCATTCTATGGTTATTCTAAGGAGAAAGCTTTATTTATTAAGTTAGATATGGCTAAAGCTTATGATAGTGTTAAATGGGATTTTCTATTCAAGATTTTGGGAGCATTTGATTTTGCTGTTGAATGGATTGAGTGGGTCAAAATTTGTGTTGCCTCTCCTTCCTTTTTGGTGTTGATTAATGGTGAGCCTATGGAGTTGTTTAGTGCTTCTAGGGGGCCCAAACAAGTGGGTCCTTTGTCCCCCTTCTTGATCATCTTATTGGCTGAGGGCTTGGGGAGGTTTATTAGATCTTGAGTGGAGAGTGGCTTGATCCAAGGCTGAAATTGGGGAAATAATATTTCCCCCTCAATCAAGCATCTACAATTTGTTGATGACACTGCTCTAATGGGAAGGGCCAGAGTTGAGGAGGCTACCAGTTGGTGCAGTGTTCTGGATAGTTATTTGGCTGCTTCTGGTCAGAAGATTAATGAGGGGAAGTCGTTTATCTATTTCTTCAATACTCCTCAGGCTATTTAATGGAGAATTGTTGGAATTCTTCGTTTCTAGATTGGAACTCTCCCTTTTGTGTATCTTGGCATTCTGTTCACTATTCACTCGCTTCCTAAGTTTTTTTGGCAAGGTATTTTTGACAAGTTCAAAAAATTGGTCAATCATTGGACTTGCAAGTGGCTTTCTTCTACGAGTAGAGTGAATCTATTAAAATCTATGGTGTAGGCTCTTCCTCTATATAGATGCTTTGTTTTTTTTGCACCTTTTGGCTTTATCAAAGACTTTGAGAGTTTTTTGCATCATTTCCTTTGGTTTGGTAATCTTCTTCATAGGAAATGGAGCCTGGTTAAGTGGGAGGCTATATGTAGGCCAAAGCAAGAAGGTGGGTTAGGTCTACGTCAGACTGATTTGAATGGTCAAGCTTTAGCAGCTAAGTTGTATTGGTGGTGGTCTTCACAGCAACATCATTTGTGGGTGAAGATCCTTACTTCAAAATACCTGGGTGTGTTGGTGAGTGGGGATGTTTCTTGCTTTAGTTTAGAGGGGAAGAGTTCTATGATTTGGGGTACCATCAAAAGGGGAGCTAAGTTTGTTAAGCAGGGGTTATTTTGGATTTGTAATGGTGGGGGGGATGCTCTCTTCTAGTATGATTCCTGGGATGGTCATCCTCCCATTTTGTCTACTCACCCTCATCTGCAAAATTTGTGTCAATATTTTGTTGATGTTGGTTGGTGTCATGTTGACGAGTTTAAGAATCTTCAAACTTTGGTCCTGGTAAGTGTGTGCAGATGGAAGGATCTGCATGAGTGGCCTCTTGGTGGTGTGATCGGGGATCACAGGAGCTTGCTGAGATTTTTTTAGGACGTGTTTTTAATTCACTTCCCAGGAGTGATGTGCTCACTTGGGGTCTAGATCTAAAAGGTAATTTTTTTGTTCCCTTAGGCTATCAAGTTCTTGATAAGCACTTGTATGGGAGTTTAGAGGTCTCATGGTGGAAACAAGTTTGGAATAAATTTCCTTGGCTTAAGTGTAATTTCTTCTCTTGGTTAGTGGTGAAAGGAAGGTGCCTTACCTAGGAGAATCTCTAGAAGTGTGGGTTTCAAGGTTCTTCTATGTGTGTTGTGTGTTGGACACGAAGAGTGTATTCCCCATCTCTTCTTTCAGTGTCCCTTTGCGAAAGTTATTTGGCACTTCTGGTCGAATCTCTGTCACATGCCATGTAGACATGCTTCTTCTTTGGAGGACTTTTGGAGGAGCCTGGGGTGTCCTCCTATTAAGACCTCTTTTCTTCTCATAGTCTAGATCATTGGCCCTAGTTTGATAATCTGGCATATCTAGTTGGAGTGCAACCATAGAATTTTTTTGGACAAGAAGTTGCTTGTTGGTCAGGTTTGGTTGAGAATTCTAGGGGTCCTACAAGAAACATTGTCTACTAAATGTGATTTGACTATTCCTGTTGATCTTGGTGACCTTGGTTTGGTTAGTGCTCTAGGTCTTCATGGGGAGGGAAAGAAAAATTTGAATAATGTTCGACATGGTAGTAGGCAAGAGAGGGTTAGGCATATTGGTCTATGGTGTTCCCCAACTCTGGGTGAGTTGAAAATTAATATTGACTGTAGACACTTAAAAATGTCTCAATGGATCACACTGGCTAACTAACATCATTTCCTCTTCAAAACCATCCTTTTTTCACTTAATTGATTAAATTAGCCTAGCTATTTAATTAATTGCATCATTTTCATCTATTAACCTAACGCATTTAATCAGATTAATTCAACCCCTTTTTCACGCTAACATTTCATCTCATTAAATTAAATAAATCAAACTATTTAATTTAATTCCCTAAGTCATCTTATTTAATTAAATATTATTTCACCTTTCCCCCTTTCATTAAATTAGTTAATTTAATGAATATCACTTTAATTCTTCTAACTCCCTTAATTGCATTAATAAACCTTGTTCAATTAGCAATTATCTAATTAATCTCTTTCCTCCCACTTGCAAGGGAATATTCCAGGAGAATATTCCTTCCCCTTTTACACAACTTAATTTAGTTTTAATTAACTAAATATCTTTTTTCCTCCATCTTTTCTCCTCACTCATTTGAAAAAGGGAATATTCATTTTTCTCAACAAACTTACTTAGCTTCATATGCAAGTTACCTTTGTAACTTCTTGTGCAAGTTAACTTTTGACCTCTTCATTCGCTTTCCTACAAATAGAACATTATTTGGAGACAAATGGATCCATCTTTCAATTGCAAACTTATGTTGTTGAATTCACTCATACTCACACTCATACTTTACTCATATTTAGCATATTTTAGTTCATTTTTAGTTGCATATTAGTTTTAAGCTTCCATTAATGGTTTCCATGCATCCATTTTAGCTTGTTTATAAATTATGGTTTCAATCTTTTATCTTAGAATCCACTTAGATTAGCTTAGCTTTTGCATACTTAGATAACTTTTAGCATAGAATCATGTTCAATTTAGCATAAATCATGTTTTCATCCACATATCACAACAGTTTCATCGATTCTCTTTAATAGGATCGATTGAAACAAGCTCACTGATCATGAGATTGGGAAAGGGTTGTTTTTCCATTTTAGATGGGTTAGAGTAGGTATTTAATTATTTTTGTAGTTTGTAGTGTTTAGTTTAAATAAATGCTTAGTTTAACTTTCATTTGAATGATCTTGTTTAATATTGAGTATTGGTGGCTATGTTATGCTTTGATTCATCATGGATCAAGCGTAATAGGCCCATACTAGTATCCTCGATCGACATTCTAGCGCTAGAAGGAGGGAAAACTGTCAATTTAATCCATTTCTATCTCAAATTCCATTCGTTTTGACTTTTGTAGGAAATAGTGATGCCCAACTCAATTTCAGTGATGCCTTTGTAGGGCATCACCATATAGTGATGTTATCGTCATTTCAAACAGCGATGCCTATTAAATGCACCAATGCTAATTAAAAAAATGATGACACTAATACTTAATCAATGTGTGAAGACTAAAATATACATTGATCAAAGATTGACAAATATGAGTTAAATTAGTCAATATTGAAAAAATGAGATAAGAGCCTTCCCCATGAAATTGTTGAGCAAATGTAAAGGAAATGCTAACATTATCAAACTAACATGAAACTACAAGCAAGATAAACATGAAATCTATCCCTAAACTATTCAAACCATCATCCCATAGGGGGATTGGGTTTACTTTGATGTGGAAATTAGCTCTTTCCCAACCCCTTTTGATAAGCTTTCTAAAATGATGAACAAGATGAAGATGCAAAGATGCAAGTGATGAAGTTGATAAAATGAAAGTGCCTATAGTGCAAATGTTAAGATCGTGGATGGTTCGTAGAGTAGAATATCCTTGTGTTGATAGGTTGAAGGGTTGAAGAATGGAGAGATGGGAGGAATATGGGACTAAAGAAGAGCCAACATTTGATATTGTGACACTTGTCACATGACTAGTGGAGGAAGGTAGAGCACATTTTGGAGAATGTGCATGGTTAATGCATGTAGTTGAGGATTTGAGAGGTGTAAGAGAGATTGATGCACTTGTAAGAGGCATTAAATGAATATGGTTGAGTTGTTTTGGAGGGGAATGGTTTGGACAAGAAAGTCAAATAAGTGGAGTAAATGAAGGAATATTCCTTGGGAATATGCCTTGTGAGGGAAAATAAGGTATTTAGTTAATTAAAGAAATTGATTTTCATGTGCAACTAGGGTAGTTGACCATGGGTTTGCTTTGACCAAGGTTGAGTCAAAAGCTAGAGAAATTAGGAATTAGTATTAGGAGTTAATTAATTTAGGATTAATTAACTTGGATGAAATTAGTTGATTTATGATATTTAATTTAAATGTTTGGGTTTATTTAAATCAAATGAGAGGATGTGAGAACATTAGGATTTTAATTAAATATATTGATTTATTTAATTAAAAGAGATGACATTAGTGAATTAATCAAACAAATTACTTTATTTGGTTAACAAAAGAAATGATGTTAATTGGTCAAATTTAGATGCATAATGTCAATTTGCATGTCTACACGAGGAATCAAAGATTTACAAACAATGACGGCTGATCAAATAGCGACATTATCATGCTCTTTGTTTTATCTACAAAGTGACTCCCTTATTCACCAAAGCAACGCCCTTAGTCACCAAAGTGATGCTATCGTAAATAGGGATGCCCAACTTGGGTAAGAAGTTTTATAATAATTTTTCAGCATGTGTTTAATTTTTTTTAATTTATAAGAATACTAACGCACTTCTAACATTGTTATGATTGTTAGACTAACATGGTTTTGTAGGTTGGATGATACGAAGCTGAAGTGAAGAAAGCATTCTCTTCTTAAGATTTTATGATTATAACAAGTGTTTGATGCTTTGGGGCAATTATAACCCAATTTCTTATGCATTTTTACTTTCTGCTCTAGGACTCACTAAATTTCATTTGGGTTTAAAATGAATGCTCAAATGGGACTAAAATTGAACCCTCATCTCACCATTGTTTTTTGGGTTTAAAATTGAACAAGGCAATTTAACATTTCATTTGTTGCATAAAATGAAGTCATCTTAGCTTTAGTCAGTAAAATGAATCAGTGTCTACTTGGTTGTGACACATTTGTAGTGCGTATCCAATCCCCTTGCACCTTGTGCGATCTTGGGTGAAGAGAAACACTCCAAGTGTACTTCGTTGTTTGTGTGCACTTATAGTACATATCCAATCCCCTTGTGCTTCATGCGATCTTAGGTGAAGAGAAATACTTAAGTACACTTTTATGCTTTGTGTCACCCTTAAGAGAGGAATTACTATGAGAGACACCTCGCAACAGGAAACTCATAGGCAAGTTCTTGCAAGCATGTTTACCGATGGGCTATATTAAAGGTTGGAAAATTGTGATAAAGTACCTTTTATCTTGGATTGTATAATATATTACACCTAGTACCATGCCTTAAGTGGAACGAGAACAATAGTAAGAGCCTTAAGGGGCAAAGCGGGTGTGTATATGGCTGGGTGTTCTTGGTTTGTTACTAAGAACCATTGTTTAGTTACCAAAAATCCTTAATGCTTGTTGGTGCAAGAACGGTCATTCTGAAGTCGCCCCACTTTTGTACTATTCATTGTTGAAACAGAAAAATCCTTAGAATCTTAGGATCTTCAAGATTTTGAGATTTGGTGGTCCCGAGAAGTGTGTCATGGAGGGGAGCCAGTGTCGCCAAATCTCTAACTATTCACAATGTCTTAGTGTTTGGGGAAATCCGAGTGTGGACTCAACAAGTATGACCATTTCATCCTAGGATTGTAAATGATTGTGAGCCAATTTAATACATTGCTTGGTTCCAAAATGTTACAAAAACAAACATTCACTATCTTCCTCAAAATTTCAAACACTTTGGCTTAAATATGGATACCTTTTGAAATAGCCTTGATATTACTCCTTGTCCTAAGCATTTCTATCCTTAGAGATTTCTAAATATCTTGACTTACATCTCAATCCATATTTTCCAAAGAGAACATAGGAAATTATGACTTCAACCTCATGATTCTCACAAAATGGATATTGTGAAAGTTATGATGTTTTTGACATAAACATTTAGTTTGGAAACATAATCAAGACAAGTGTTTGTGGTAAAAGAAATTCACTTAAGCAAGATAAATTGATACAATTGAACCCCACATGACTATTTGGAGACCGATTGCTCCCGTTGAACAACCTGATCTTACCAGTGCTATCATTCATTCTAACTTTGAATTTATTGAGGATGAACAAACGAATATAATTAGTAGCTTGAGAAGCTTTATCTTTGAAATAGAGGAAACACCCATCCAATGGAGAAACACAACAACAATATTAGATGAAGAAGAGGAATAAACCAATATTAAGGCCGGACAAACCATATTACCACCACCTGCATGGCAATAAATATCTTCCTTTCTTCCATAAACTTAAACTTCTTTTCAAATGATCGCACACAAAATCAAGATCCCTAAAGTAAGGTCTATAGTTCCTTATTTCAAACTTAGGCATCTTAGTCCAAAAGCTCTCAAGAAACACCTTTTGGCTCTTCAAAAAACCAAAACTAGGTTGGTATACAACTTCTACAAACGTGCTTCAAGGAACAATCCAAACTTGTATTCCTTCTATTACTATCAGAATCTTGGTCTTTTCCAATGTTTTCAATTTCTCACATAATCATTAAGTCTTTAGGAGTTGAAAGCTTTAGAGGCATAGCATGTTTCTCACTACCTTGGTCTTGTCAAACAAAGGTTCACTTTAGGTCAACATTGGGTCAAACATTTCATCCATCCCTCCATCAAATTTTCATCTTTCACTTCATCAAACTTTGCAAAGCTTTCGAATACATCAACACTTTGGACTTCAAACATGTATCAAACCAACCCCCTAACTTGACTATTTTGTATGTGAAATGTATCCTTTTCCATGCATTTGGTTAAGTTCATTATCATCTTTGAACTAGTTTATCTTAAAGGTCACGAGTCTACCCTAAAGTTTTCCAAGTTCATAAACATCCTTTATCCAAACATCCAAGCATCAAACTTAAGACAAAAGTGTTATCCCAAAACATTTTCAAAGATCACTTTCCATATCATCCACCTTTTCATCCCCCATTATCATCATTGCTCCAAAAATACTTAGAGCATCCCTTTTACCTAGATTTGAGTCAACTAGAGAGTTCAAACATTACAAATCTCAACACAACTCTCCCATATTTAACCTAAAATTTATGGTAAAAATCAGATCACAACACAAGAGAATCATGGAGAAAACCAAAGTCACATTCACCTCAAGTGATCCCAGTCCTCAAGGATTTGATCTAAGAATTCAAGTTACCCTATCACAACAACCCTTGTGTCCATCAAGGTCATATGAGATAGAAGATGTCACAGACAATCCATTTGGACTTACTAGGGAAGAAATCATGGAACATCAAGCCTTAGGAAATGTGGCTCCAATTTCCCCATCTTTTGTTGCACAATCATTGACACAAGGCTTGACTTCATCTATGATTCAACTAACTCCATCCCTTGTGCCAAGTCAACCATTAACATCTAGTCTTGCAACTAGGCTAGGAACCAACCTTAGTCTCACATCATGTCTAGGAATAAACACAACTTTGGGTATTCACAAAATGACTATTCCATTAACCACCAACCTTTCCCAAAACACAAGTTGGACACCAACATTTGGAAAAACACTTACATTCCTTGACGCCACAACAACCTTGATAGTTCGAGCACAACCATCTTAATCCATCATCACAAATACCCCAAGTGTGCCTAACCTTACACAAGGTAATGTGAACTAAGTACCTCAAGTAGGAAAACAAGGGCAAGTTAACACTCTCACACAAAGGAAACCCTTGACAAGTGGTTCCAACAACCACATCGACACATTGAAACAAGTGGTTACCCAAGCTACTCAAGTCAATACACTATCCACATCAAACCCATCTATCATTGACCCAAATCAAAACAACACCTTGGTTACAAACCCCATCAACCAAATAAATACCTTGACCACATCCCAAGCACAAGAAAATCCCCAAAGCATCAGTCAAGGGAACCCTTTCAATCAATAGACTCTAGCTCCTAATGTGTCATTACCATCGCAATACTAAATGGAACCAACATCATCTTTCCCCTTAGTCCCTCACATCATGCAAAATCAAATGGGACCTCAACCTTACATTCCTCTATCCCAATCCACCATCTTACAAGGAATGTTAAACCAAGGGGACCCCCAACCTCATCAATAACCCGCTACCCACTCAAAACATAAACACCCAAAACCCATGACAAATGTCTCAACAATCAAATGATCCTACATTGCAAACACATGCCTTAGCTTTACAAGCACAATAGGCTTATCAGCAAGTCGTCCAACAACAACATCAAGAAACCTTAGTAGCACAATAACAACAACAAGCAACCTTAGTAGCACAACAATGTAACAAGAAAACTTAGTAGCACAACAACATCAAGAAACCTTAGTAGCACAACAACAACATCAAGTATCCTTAGCAGCCTAACAACAAGCATTGCTCACTCAACAATACGCACAACAACAAAAAATGCTCACACAATAGCAACAACATGGTTTATACTATAATCCTTAGCAAAACATCATCAATCCAAAAATGTTAGGAACATATACACCTCCACCACAATCACCTTTACAATATCCTACACCACCATACACACCATACAACACCTTATCATATCAGAATCCCACATACAATTCATCCACCATCCCATAGTATACAACGTATGTTCCTCCACCAAATCAGCAAGATGATCTAGCATCACAATTTAAGGCACTATCACAAGAAATGTAGGATCTTTGGATGGGCAAGACTAAGAAGCCCCATACACAAAATCTATGTCCTTCTCTATTTGATCGAAACATAGCAATGGTACTATTCCCTCCCGGCTTTGAAATCCCCAAATTCGATAAGTACAAAGGGAGAGGAAGTCATGTGGACCATGTCAAAGAATTCAACGTCATGTGTATGGAGGTGGCCTACAATGATTCTCATTTAATGTGCCTCTTCCCTCGAAGTTTAATAGGTCTTGCCATGGATTGGTTTTCATAGTTACCTCCAGGCATCAAAACCTTCAATAAATCATTGAAAAATTCATAGATCACTTCTCCTTGAATTTTGACATGGACGTAAGATTAGAAAAATCATACACACTCAAGCAGAACAAAGGAGAATCCTTCGCCAATTTCTTGCAATGATGGAGGAAAAAAGATAGTAAGAGTAAGTGGACCATTCTCGACGAACAAAAAGTAGGAATTATCATAGAAAATATAGATCCAGATCTATCCTTCCACTTGAAAATGTAATACATCACATCTTATGACGAGCTTGTCCCTAGAGCCCTTAACATCGAGAGATCCCTAATCTCATAGGGAAATACACAAGTGTATAAAGACAGCCCCCCATCCACTAGTTTTAATGACAAGCCCCACTATTGGGCCAAGAACAAGAATGTTACTAGTGATGTTGTTGATGCGAAGGTGGTCTTAATTGCTCCTAGACAAGAAACAAACCAACCCATGAACACACAACAACTATACACACAACCACCAAACAATCAACCAACAATCAATGCTACAAACACTCAACATGGACAACAAAGAACAAACAATGCTCCTATGCAACAATTCACTCCCCTAGGGGAACATATGGAGGATGTGTTGAAGAGGTTGATACAATCTAATCTTATCACACTCCCAAATTTCTCAAACTATCAAGAGCCACAAGTCAAACCTCATAGCTATAGAGATGATCATTTTTGTGAATTTCACTGATACAAAGGTCATAACACAAAATTTTTTTAGACTCAAACATCTAATAGAAGATCTTATTGAACAAGGAGACATTCATGCCAATCAAAAATTAGGGAATGAAAATTTGAAAATTTACACAAACCCTGTAACGCCCCGTCGTGCGAACCCCAAAGGACAACTAAAGCAACAATTACCACACAATTTTTTTTTAAAAGTAAAACTAACATGCATGAGATGCACAAAAGTTATGACCTGAAAATTCATTTAAACAA
The DNA here is from genome assembly GCA_007258455.2 of Sequoia sempervirens. NCBI lineage: Eukaryota > Viridiplantae > Streptophyta > Pinopsida > Cupressales > Cupressaceae > Sequoia > Sequoia sempervirens. The sequence goes on along the minus strand of VDFB02000002.1, from coordinate 13,827,534 downwards.
ACCCAATATCATTTACGTCCCTTGGGGTACACGCGGATACATTACGAAACTTAATGCCATACATCAATGATAAAGAATGAAAGCCAAATCTAATCCATGACAAAGCATATATATAAAACCACCAATAAGAACCATTCACTTAAATAAATACAATACTTTGAATGACACCTGATATGGATCCATATCCACACAATGATAAATATTACATCACATCCTTTTCATTACTTTACACTATTCAAGTCTTACAATGATACAAACATGTTTCCCAAAATGGGCAGGAACCACATGATAGAATATAATGGTACAACTCTGGAGTTATCGCAACATCACCAATCCACACCTCTCGATCCTTGACTGGGGACCCAATGGGGTGCTTAGCACGTTCCACCCGACCATGTGGGTCTGAAGACCCACCCCCCGTGCTAAGGAGCTGACAAGAAGAGACCTCAACCAAGAATATCCAAACAGGAAACCATAAGACTCAACATCATACAAAGGTATCATAAAACAAGGATTACAATGACATAATTAAAAACATTCATGAGTCAATAAAATCAATAAAGCTATGAAACTCATCACATTTAACCCAAGCAATAACAATTAAGAAAGTCACCAAAGAGCATCTATAAATCATTTGCACAAGAATCTGAAACAACATAAAGATTACAATATCCAGAGGCAACAAGAAATAAGAACAAGGGTGTCTAGTGGAGAGTGTCATCGCATAGCTCTCATGGGATTCTCCTGGCCCTTCCTCCAACTGAGGCACCGACACCCATCTATGGATCTCCTGGCCCTTCCTCCTAACTGAGGCGCCGGCACCATAGGGTAGCTAATGCGGAGCCGATAATCCCTCATGAAGACGAGAGTACAACTTCACCGACCACGGCCTTCTCAGTCTATCACTAGTCTATGGTAGCCCTAATGCATAGACGAGGAATCTAGTTTTAATTATCTTGTGTGTTTTACTACCCATCCCCCTAAATTCTATTGTTTAGGTTATCACTTTTTTAATTACTCTTTCGTGGGTTATCCTGAGCCCTTCCTCCTTCCGAGGCGCTGGCGCCCACGAAGAGCCACTCTCCCTAAGACCCCTAACATAAACCAAACTAGGCAAGGGTTGTACTGTAACCGAAAACAAATAATCTCAAGACCAAACTATGCGAGGCATTAACCATCTCGCTATAAACACATAATCAATGTCTCAACAATTCATGTACAACCCTTTTAAAATCATGATATCAAAACACTTGCCACATCAAGGGCACATAAAGAGATAACATCAATTGACAATAATCTCAAGCCTCTAGAACCCAAAAGGACGACAACCCACAAACGAGGGTAAAAAGAAGCAACAAGAGTCTTTTTTTCCCAATAATTCCAACACAAGGATAAAATTCCCTTCAACATCTAGATTACTCAAAAAAAAATCGCACCAAGAGAAAGAGATCCATCAAAACCAATTCAACTCAAAGGATACCACATTAGAATGGAATCATAAAAAGGAAATCAACTATAACTCACAACTCAAAGAAAAGATCCATTCAAGAAGGTTTATCTCATCAACACAGTTTAACTTCTCACTCCAAAAACAACCTTACACCCACAAATACATTCAACACACAACCCTAAGAATAATAGCATTAGAATACAATTAATCCATTTATTCAAATAAAAATAAAATAATTTAGAACATCTAAAGAGGATATATCTACCCAAGTAAAATCATTTAAATGAAAAGACACCAAAGCAATCCGCATGTATGTTTATGCACAACAAATCATCTTTTAATTACACATTCAAGTATTTACTTCCAATTCTAATAATTATATCTTAGAGTGTGAAATGAAGGTCTTTTAACACGAAAGAAGATATTAACATGAGAGATCATTCTCTTAAGTTTAGCAAATAGCATGAGTACATAACTATTCTGAAAGATCAATAGCTTATAACCTTGTCAACAAAAGAAGACCCTTAAGGTAAGTTTAAAGAGAATATATTTAAGAGGAGCGTATCATAGGATTTTATAAACCAAGATCTAGATTCTATATGAAATTTCAAAATTAAATCAAACCCTATAATCTACCAATTCAATATTATTAAGTTCTTATTATGCAAAGAAAAAATGAAGAACCAATCAATCAAATTTAACCATCCTAAGTATTATAACCCACCCTTGTAGAGAGAAATTGTCCCTCTATTACTTTATTCAATTCCATACTTAATTAAATTTGTATAACTATTAATAAATTTATTAACTTTAACATCATCCTACTAACATTATCCATATATAGATTACTAAACACAAATAAATACCTACACTCATACATGAGAACTTAAATATATATATATATAACACACATAGACACATACTCATATATACCCATATACCTAATTATATATACAAATAAGTTTATATCTACAATGTATTTCAAATAGGATTCCTTAAAAGCTAGCACTATATGCCATAAACACATACTATTCATCAACCAACAAAAAGGAAAGGCATCTGATCTGTCTGATAGGGGACCATAACAAAATGTCATCGCAGGGAATGAGATGTAGTGTTACCAGAGTGTGCACAAAGGGGGATTTTGCAAGGAAGCTCCCAAAATCTATGAAATGGTGAAACGCCCTACAACACATCCTACCATTGAAAGCTTTGCTTGTGTTCTAGGTGCGTGCAACATACAGGTGTAGCGGATGAGGACTGCACAAACCTCACCCATCAGTAAACCTTATTGCATAACATTTATAGTTGATCATTTGGTGTGCATGGTTGACCTTCATTCTCATACTGGCTATCACGAAAGCTCCCCAACCTTAAACCTGTCCTAATCATGCCTATGGATGCAATCAAGATCAATTTATGGGCTAAGTATTTGCCAGGAGCTGTACAATTTAAATGCTGTGACAGTGATAGGTTTTGCTGAAATTTGGAAATATCGCCATCTTCTTGTTTTTTTTATAATTATTTTCAAGTGCAGCAACTGCGATAGATTAAACATTACAATACAAGCATCCAGACAAAAAAAATAAAATCACAATACAGAAGATTGACTCTAAGCATAAATATTGACATTGAAATGAAGCTGAAATATATAGTATGAGGATAAGCACTGGAAATGTTTTTGCATGCAATAGAAGAAAAGGATATAGTCGACGACTAGCATACATAGAGTAAAAGCAACGACTCTAAACCTAAGTCTTGTAAGAAAGCTGCGGGAATGAGAGCACATCAACAACAATCAAGGAGATGCAAAGCATAACCCAAGCCATCGAATTTCAAATAACATATTATGTACTCAAAAGATTGAAACGAATCGAACTCCAGTTAAACCAGGTCAGATAAAGGTAGCACATATTATTAAATTAAAGGATTAACACAAATGCACAATTAAAACTCAATGCATAATCAATGAGGCAGCAGTGACTTAGTTCCAATGACAACAGAATTTGTGTGCAGAATAAAGGCAGCGAATCAAAAGCATAAGAGGACTATATAATCCAGGAATATAGAGATCAAAAAGGAAACTAATCCAATACACCTACTCCTCGACAAGCAGTGACAGGAAGTAGCATGGAAGATGCTAAGCAATGCAGTAAAATATATGGACAAAATCGAATGCCTACCCATGAGCTAGACACCATTACAAGAATTTTCAAACCAGCCAACATTCTCATAGAAAAATTGCATAAAAATAGCTGTGTATAGCCAATTTCAACATATAGAACTAACTGAAAAGCCCACTCAATGAGGATTGTTCATTTTGAGCATGTAAAAGAAACAAGTCAAATTCAAGACTAGGGGGATTAATTCCAGCAAAGAATTAATTAAATGAAAGATGGAGGATTGAGTTCTATGGAAACAAAACACAGAGAACAAGCATTGTGGGTAGATGCATTGAGGCTGAACACATAATAAATTCTTTGAAATAACCAAAAGCAAGACAGCCTATCGATTTCGTGCATAAATTCTGACCAAACATAACAAATAATCACACTACAATTGCAGATAGCATGACTAAATCATTATATAAGAAAATAAGAACAAGAAGTGAAGACTTATCTGTACAATTTGTTTTCTCCAAGTGAATTTGATACGACACCCTTCTTCCAAAGATCAACAATTGATCACCCAAGCTTAATTCAATTCAAAAGCAATATTCAAAGCCAAGAACTGTAATCTTCTTTCCCAAATTATTTTTGCAGAGCGAAGTATTCTTTTTGAGAACCAAGTTCCCTTCTTCCCAAAACCAAAACTTCCTTAAATCTCATAAACATCGCCCGTTTCCTTCCCACCTTCAGTTCCAAAAAAAACATGCATGCTCTCTCTTCGAATCTCTTTCTTCCATTTTATTTTATTTTTATTTATTATTATTTATTTTTTAATTGCTTTACTTCTTGTTGTTTTTTTTTAATTTTATTGAATCTCAAATCTTATCCTTTTACTTATTTTAAATCACTTGTTTTAAGCAATTGTCTTTTCCCCACGTTTCTATTTTCACTCGCTTTAAAACCGTTAAATCTTATTTTCATGATTTATTGAAATTCATGTTAACTTTCCAAAAAATAAAAATAAAAATATAAAACTAACGAAGTTTCCTCTGCTAATTTTCCGCGTGGCATGCATGAGCACTCTTAGTTTTTCCATCTTTTTCTATTTTTTTTTTTGCTTTAACCTTTGTTCCAAATCTTATCACCTTATCTCTTTTCTATCTTTTATTTTGCTTTTTACTATTTACTATAGAAAACATTCTATTAAAATTTATTTTGTTTTAAATCATATTATTTTCTCCTGTTTGACAATTAACCCATGAGATAACCAATCAAATATTAATTTAATTATTTAATTAAATCCGTACACATAATATTTATGACCTCGACTTATTATTTATAATTTTACTTCTGATTTTATTCACATTATTTCAACTTCAAATTTAATTAAATTAATATTAATTTCACTTGAACTATCATAGATAAGTTAAACAACGAGAACACAAATAAACACTTACACAAAATCTTGAAAGGTCGCAATGGAGGGCACTACAAACCCTATGCCTAACCATACAAAAGCAAAAGATTTAGGAAAGGCATCAACCTCAAAAAACATAAACAATACTTGTGATACCATGGTGGGACATATTTATTTATCACAACATAAGGAATCAAACACATATCAAGATACTATTTTTAAACAAAGTCCAAACCCATCAACAGTGTTTAGCACTATTTTATACCACAATGACATCTAGTGGATATCAGATTGTGATATCTCTCCCACATATGGCCCAATGATTGGGCATGTTGAAGAAGTTCTAAATGAGCAAGAAATATCCCTTATTGCACCCACACCCACAAAATGTTGTGAAGAGTCTTTTTCTAATGATATATCATCTACCCAAGGATCATGTCAAGAGGAGGCTCTTGAGGATAACAAAAGTTACTCTAAATCAAGTCAAGATCAAGAACCCTTATCCCCAGAGTTTCACAAATAACTAAGGGACATCTTCCAAACCATTTTAAACTCCAAAGATGTCCCCAATATCACTCTTGAGATGTTTCTTTCACATGGACATATAGACATTCTTCATCCAAAACAAGAGTCTCCTACTCTTGATATTCCTACACAAGAGAAAGCAACAGTCGAGATTCTTGATTCTTACAGTGATTTTGTATCATCAACATCCTTTGAGTTAGCATCAACATCTTTTAAAGCAATATCAATAGATAACGATGTCATAGAACCAGAGCAAAGAATTCATATTCTTGAACAACAGGAACCAATAGCAATATCGTGTGTTCATGACAAGTCATATTTAGTGGCTATGGATCAAAGGATGCATTATTAGGGAAAAGGATTAGGTATTGATAATACCTTCACAATGTCGGGGGTGATCTTGTCTACAACAAACATCAACATATGGGCTAATGCAAGAAGTTGGGTCCACAAAAAGCTGAAAAAGTGGAAGTGTTTTTGTTGTTTTTTAGAATTTGACAGACTTGGACTAAAAATTTGAGGCACTTACACAATGAATCTTAAAAAAAGTCACAAATGTGAAATTTAGAATTTTGAATCTAGTTTCCAAATATGTAATTTATTCAAATACCCAAATGATAGAAATTGAATTTTGATAGGGATGTGCAAAAACCACTTTTTAAAAGTCCCTTTTTTTTACCATACCATGCACGTGTACGGACACCACTTTTTGACCCAAATAATAGTATTTTGCTAATTAATTTTGGGAAAAGAGAGCTAAAAACATGAAGATTGATGAGGAATTTTTTTTATAATTTTTTTTTTAATATTTATTTTTATTGAATTTTTATTGGCCTTAATTGTTGTTTTTAAAAATCAATGTGTATAGACAACATAATTGGACCTAAAATAAACATTTTTTGAATATTTTTTTTTCATTGTGTAGAATTATCTGTCTTGATTGATATATAAAAATTTACAAGAAACTTAACCAAAAAAAGTTATTAAAAAAAAAAAAGAGCTTAATATTTCAAGTTTAAGGACTAGTTTGCTTAGAAATTAATTAAAAAATAACAAATATAATCCAATCTTGATAAAAATTATATATTTAGAAACTAAACTTTTTGTTCTCTAATGGGTTTTAATTTTATAGATTGATTCGAAAAAAAGGTCCATCAACCATATTGCCAAAGTTGAACATTCTTCTTCAATCTACCTTAGCTTTTTAGTTGCAGGTCAAAGGCTAAGGGTCGGATTGCCAAGCCTTTCTTGAACCTAAAACCAAGGCTACATGTGGGTTGGAGATTCAAATTTTAAATAACATGTATGCATTATCAATTTACCCGTTGGGTAAAGGTAATGCGTACGTGTTATATAATGCATATGTGTTCCTAAAATATAACGTGTACGCATTTCTTATTTAGCTATTTTTCCCGATTTGAAAAATATTAATGCACGTTTTTTCTACAACATTCCTTTTCTACAGTACGGTCCAAAAGCACCATTTTTTGCATTTTTATTCCAATTTTGTCTCATGTAGGGAATATTCTATTCAAGTTGTTGGAAGAGACAAGTATATGTTGAATTTTCTGAAGTGGAATCAAGTACAAGAACATTTTACAAGAAGATTTGGAAAAAGAGAACTTTTGGATGTATTCATGATGTTTTTGTACTTCAAAGTTTATAGAAGAAAGAATCTTCATATTACATAGTTTTATTTGAATATTTGAAGGAGATGACAATTTGAAAAAAGGTTGAGAATCATTTGTTTTGTTATCCAAGAGGGTTTGGTAACCATGGGATCAAAGCAAAGGAAAAGAAAAAAAATGTAGAAAGTTAATGACACCCGAAGAAATTCAAGTAAATAAAGAAATGAAGGCACAAATACAAAGGGATAGAAGAGAAAGGATTTTCCAAATGAAAAATTTGGAAGCATTTAATTCCATGAATGTTGAAGAGGAAACTATGAACTTGGATGAAATGAATGTAGATGATGCAAATGTGGAGATAAACCCAACTATGCCTTCAACTTCAACTTTAAGTGATATGGGAATAGCATTGATGCAAGCAACTTCAAGTATGTCTTCAAATCCACCTACCAATGATATGGAAAATGCACCTATGAAAACAACTTCAGGTATGTCTTCAAATCCACTTGCCAATGATATGGAAAATGCACCTATTCAAACAACCTATCTAGGTATGTCTTCAAACCCAAGTCTTGATAATATTGATCTTGGTTGTTTAGAAGAAGCTGGATACACCATTGATGGTATCAATAATTCTAGGGTTGAAATAATGCAAAAATAAGAAAATGATGAAATATCTTATAAGAATGCAAATGAGAATGAAATCCCTCATATTGATGAAAATGAAAATGAAATCCCTTTTATGTTTGAAAATGAAAATGAAACCCCTTGTATGGATGAAGATGAAAATGTTTTTTTTTATAATTGAAAAAGATGTGCTAGATAACCTTCATGGTAAAGTTTCTTGGAGACAAATGAGAACTTATGGAAATAGAATATATAGAATGTTTTTTTATAGAAAGAAATCAGGATTTCAATGTCAACTCATGGTGCAATTGATGAGAATGCTGAAAATGAGAAATGTGATGAAAAAATTAGGTATTTTTATAATACCAAAAAAGAAAGATGATTCAATAGAACAAGTCATATCTAGTGTTGCTAATGCTATTGATTTTATAGGTAAGAAAAGTTGATCTAAAGATAAGAATGTAGCTCATCATGCAATAACAACTGCTCTAGTTAAAAAAGCAACTTCAAATAAAAGAATGTTAAGTAAGATTAGTAAATGTATAAAAGTAAATCCATAAACTTTAATAAGAGATGCTAAAAGAAGAGAAAGTATTGAAAAGGATCCAATTAATCAATGTTGGGGTTTTAGTGGTAGACTCCCAAGATCAGACATGAAATTAACTAATTAAATTAAATCTTTAATCAAATTTTTTTGGCATGATAATACAAGAGTATCACCTAACATTAGAGATGTCTTAAAATTAAGGGTGGGTTCCAAAATTCGTGAACCTCATCCAAAGCATCTCTTAGATATGACTCAAACTTAATTATATAAAAAAAATTAGATGCTTCAATCTTACCATTGAATATTAGCATAAGTCAAAGATCATTCGAAAAGTGTAAACCTTGGTATGTTAGAATTAATAAGCAATGAATATCTTGTTGTTGTGAGACTCATGTACAATTTATTTATTATTATGATAGTTTTTGATATATATGATGCACTTTTCATGCTAACCAAATTATGCAGGACATTTGTGGTATTAATATGCCACTTAAAAGAATCAAAGATTTTATAGCAAGTTTGTTTTGTGAACCCTCTAATGGAAACTTATTTTATTTAAAAGCATGAATTTTTGGAGAATGCGATAGATGTGGTAACTTTCCATTATTAGGAGAATGTCTACATGAAAGTAGTTTAGATGAATTTGGACAACAATTAGTGGATGTAAAAAAAAAAAAAATGTTGAGTATTCTTTAAAAGATGGAAAATTTGGAAAACGTTGTGAGCTAATTGTGGAAAAATTTAGTGTGCATGCATTTATTAAAGAATTTAAAGATAAGATTGTACCTATATATGTTAAACACTCTTAGTATGCTCGTTGGCTTGATAATCAATTTTGTTTATGTAAAAACACATTCCCAATTGGAACTATATTGTCAGTTGTTGATTTTGCTGAAAATTATACTCTTGCTCCACAAGAAGAAATTCAATCACATTATTATAATTTAGTGCAAGTAGCTATATTTGTGCATATTTTTTATAGACATGCAAATGATAGTAGAGAAGATAATAGATTTTTTTGAGAGAGTACCATTTTTATGTAAGTGATAATCGATTACATTCATATGAGTTTGTTCAATATTATTTTGATATATTTTATAAAAATTTAAAAGAGAGAGAAATTCAAATGAGAGAACGTCTCATATGGTCGGATAATTGCACGAGTCAATTCAAAAATGCTAGAATTTTTTATTGGTTATGTAGAGTTCATAAGGAAAATAATATCCAGTACATGTGGAGTTTTTTTTAAGCTGGACATGGTAAGGGATAACACAATGGAGCAGGTGCATATGTGAAAAGAGCTCTTGCTAGAGAGCAACTAAAATTCTAGGATGATGTGAAATTTAGATATGCATGTGCAATTGTAGATTGGTGCAATACCAAAATATCTACAAGAACAAGTGAGAGCTCAATAATTCTAAGCTTCTTTTGGTTAGTTGAAGAAAATGATATTTTTTCTTGACAAGATTGTGAAACAATTAATGGATATGCAAAATGGTATTCATTTAAGAGTTTGAATGCAAACACATGGACAAGGGAGTTGGCATGCTTTTGTCAATTTTGTATTGCAAGTGATTGGGAGGCATGTGAAAATATGAAATGGGTCAAACAATGGCAACAAAGTGCCTTAACACCTACATCAACACATGTTCAACATGGAATGTCAATTGAAGATAATCAAGTGTTGGCATCAGATGATTATGATCATGTTTTGGATCTTGTACAAGAAGGTACATTATTTATTGAGTTGAATTTAATATGTATGCATGTTTATATGTGAATTTAATAGAAGTCACTCTTTATTGAATTTTTTTTCTTTTTGTAGGACATGTGTATGCTGTTGTTGCACCTAAGGGGAATGAAGAGGAGACAAAGTATTGGTCAGCAAGATTTGTTGAGAGAAAACATAAGTTGGTACATCCTAGAGTGGATGATGACAACTTTAAATATCCAACTAGTTCAGTGGTTGTTGTTAGCACTTGGCTTCGAAAATATTTGATAAGAAAGAATGGCTTGCCTGCATTTGAAGATTATGAAAGACACAAGAAGATTTTACATTATTCACATTTGATTTTGGAAACCAATATAAAACTAGTTACATATAAAGGGAGGTCTGCTAATAAATTTTTATGGACACTTTCAATGGATGATCATGAGACAATCATAGATGCATTACAAAAAAGAGAGGATGTAGATGGTACAACAGAGTAAATAAATATTGGTAAGTATATAGTTGTATATATATTTAATTGATAGTCGATATGTATTTAAGATTTGTTATTTCTAGATTTTGATTATGTTTTGAGTTTTTTCATCAACGTTTCGGATCACACTTAGTGATCCATCCTCAGGATGATAGAGAGCATAAGGAGATGAGATTTCTCATCTCCTTATGCTCTCTATCATCAATTTTTTCATCAACGTTTCAGATCACACTCAGTGATCCATCCTTAGGATGATAGAGAGCATAAGGAGATGAGAAATCTCATCTCCTTATGCTCTCTATCATCCTAAGGATGGATCACACTCTCATCTCCTTATGCTCTCTATCATCCTAAGGATGGATCACTGAGTGTGATCTGAAACGTTGATGAAAAAACTCAAAACATAATCAAAATCTAGAAATAACAAATCTTAAGCATTATGGATTGTGGAAATCTCATAGAATTAGTTGATATGTAGTTAAAAATTTATCACATATACATGTCTATATATATTTGTCTTTAGTAATTTCCTAATTAAAGTTTCATATCATTTTTTGTTTCAGGTCTCCCAAAACTAGAAGCTTTACAAAAAAGAGAGGAGATGCATTATATATTACAATGTAATTTGAATATAGAGAAAGGTAACTATATATAGTTCTAGATACATTTAATTTATAGTATAAATATAAAACTAAATTTAATTCATTGTCATTTTATATAAAGTTTATAATTGATTTCATATCTCCTTAAGTCATTCTCTTAGGACCCCTTAAGCCATCCTCTTATGTACCATTAATCCATCCTCTTGCATCCCATTAAGTCTCTCTATTAATTCCACTTAAGCCATCCTCCTAGGACCCCTTAATCCATATCCTTGTATATCTACCCTTAATCCATCATCTTGCATCCCCTTAAGTCACTCTCTCAACACCCCTTAAGCCATATCCTTGTATATCTACCCTTAATCCATCCTCTTGCATCCCCTTGAGTCTCTCTCTCAACACCCCTTAAGCCATCCTCTTAGGACCCCTTAAGCCATATCCTCACATATATACCCTTAATCCATCCGCTTGCATCCCCTTAAGTCACTCTCTCAACACCCCTTAAGCCATCCTCTTAGGACCCCTTAATCCACATCCTCATATATCTACCTTTAATCCATCCTCTTGCATCCCCTAAAATCACTCTCTCAACACCCCTTAATCCATCCTCTTAGGACCCATTAAGCCATATCCACATATATCTACCCTTAATCCATCCACTTGCATCCCCTTAAGTCACTCTCTCAACACCCCTTAAGCCATCCTCTTAGGACCCCTTAAGCCATATCCTCACATATCTACCCTTAATCCATCCTCTTGCATCCCCCTTAAGTCTCTCTCTCAACACCCCTTAAGCCATCCTCTTAGGACCCCTTAAGCCATATCCTCATATATCTACCCTTAATCCATCCACTTGCATCCCCTTGATTCACTCTTTCAACACCCCTTAAGCCATCCTCTTAGGACCCCTTAATCCATGTCCTCATATATCTACCTTTAGTCCACCCACTTGCATCCTATTAAGTCACTCTCTCAACACCCCTTAAGCAATCCTCTTAGGACCCCTTAAGCCATATCCTTGTATATCTACCCTTAATCCATCATCTTGCATCCCCTTAAGTCTCTCTATTAATTCCTCTTAAGCCATCCTCTTATGACCCCTTAAGCCATCCTCTTATGTACCATTAATCCATCCTTGTATATCTACCATTAATCCATCCTTGTTTTAAGGGTTTAGGGTTCATCACCTAGGCTTTAGGTCCTATGATTTAAGGTTTAAGGTTTGTAGGGTTCCTGAGGTGCTTAGAAAAACAAATCTATATGGTTAATGGTTTAGGGTTCATCTCCTAGGCTTTAGGTCCTATGGTTTAGGGTTTACAGTTTCTAAGGTTCATCAGATGCTTAAAATAACATATCTATATGGGTTTTAAGGGTTTAGGGTTCATCTCCTAGGATTTAGGTCTTATGGTTTAGGTTTTACAGTTTCTAAGGTTCATGAGATGCATAGAACAACATATCTATATGGGTTTTAAAAGTTTAGGGTTCATATCCTAGGCTTTAGGTCCTATGGTTTAGGGTTTACAGTTTCTAGGGTTCATGAGGTGCTTAAAATAACAAATCTATATGGGTTAATGGTTTAGGGTTCATCTCCTAGGCTTTAGGTCCTATGGTTTAGGGTTTACGGTTTCTAGGGTTCATGAGATGCTTAGAATAACAGATCTATATGGATTTTAAGTGTTTAGGATTCATCTCCTAGGCTTTAGGTCTTATGGTTTAGGGTTTACGGTTTCTAGGGTTCATGAGATGCTTACAATAACATATCTATATGGGTTTTAAGGGTTTAGGGTTTACGATTTCTAGGGTTCACAAGGTGCTTAGAATAATAAATCTATATGGGTTAATGGTTTAGGGTTCATCTCCTAGGATTTAGGTCCTATGGTTAGGGTTTACAGTTTCTAGGGTTCATGAGATGTTTAGAATAACATATCTATATGGGTTTTAAGGGTTTAGGGCTCATCTCCTAGGCTTTAGGTCTAATGGTTTACGGTTTATAGTTTCTAGGGTTCATGAGATGCTTAGAATAACATGTCTATATGGGTTTTAAGGGTTTAGGGTTCATTTCCTAGGCTTTAGGTCCTCTGGTTTAGGGTTTACGGTTTCTAGGGTTCATGAGGTGCTTAGAATAACAAATCTATATGGGTTAATGGTTTAGGGTTCATCTCCTAGGATTTAGGTCCTATGGTTTAGGGTTTATGATTTTTAGGGTTCATGAGGTGCTTAGAATAACAAATATATATGGGTTAATGGTTTAGGCTTCATCTCCCAAGCTTTAGGTCCTATGGTTTAGGGTTTATAGTTTCTAGGGTTCATGAGATGCTTAGACTAACATATCTATATGGGTTTTAAGGGTTTAGGGTTTATCTCCTAGGCTTTAGGTCCTATGGTTTAGGGTTTAGGGTTTCTAGGGTTCATGAGATGCTTAGAATAAAAAATCTATATGGGTTAATGGTTTAGGGTTCATCTCCTATGCTTTAGGTCCTATGGTTTATGGTTTACGATTTCTAGGGTTCATGAGATGCTTAGACTAAAGGATCTATATGGGTTTTAAGGGTTTAGGGTTTATCTCCTAGGCTTTAGGTCCTATGGTTTAGGGTTTATAGTTTCCAGGGTTCATGAGATGCTTAATCCCTTTGAGTCATTCTCTCAACTCCCATTAATCCACCCTCTTACATCCCTTTAATTCATTCTATCAACTCCCATTAATCCACCCTCTTGAATCCCCTTAAGCCATACTCTTAAAGGACCCTTAATTCATATCCTCTTACATCTACTTAATCCACCCTCTTGCATTCCTTAAGTCACTCTCATAATTCCCCTTAAGACATCCTCTTAGGACCGGTTAAGCCATATCAACTCCCCTTAATCCACCCTCTTGCATCCCCTTAAGCCATCCTCTTAACTCCCCTTATGGAATTCTCTTAGGACCCCCCTTAAGCTATATCCTCCTAGGTCCCCTTAATCCATCGTATGGCAAACATCACTTGAATTTGTAAGGAATTTATAAGATTCAATTTTCTAACTTTTACTATATATTGTTCTTTTCTAGCATGAATTATTTAGTTAAATGAATCATAAAAACTATAGTTACTTTATTTACATTAATTATTTTTGTAGGTTCTCATCAAGTCGGTCTACCATGTGATTGTCATTGTAAATTTTTTTTATCAAGAGACTATGTAAATATCAATTTGTGGTCTTGACCTAAAAGTTGATAAGCTTTAATTGTATCTACATGCACATATATGTTTCATCATGTTATATAGTTGTATTAAACATCAATATACATTATATATGTTTGTTCGATGTATGAACTTCAATGAACTTATAGTCACTTTTTAAATATCTTGTTCCAATTTTATAGATTATACATTTCATATCTTGTATTTACCACATTTTATATAATTGTTCAATTGCATAGATTATTATGAATATGATCTAAACTATTTAAGGAATGTTTTAATTTGTCACCTAACCATGTGATAAATTATATATATGAAATTTGATTCTATATAAGAATTTATATAGTGCACACATTACTTGAAAATTAGATAAAATATCTATACATACATGAGTGCTTATAATCATCAAAATGAACATAACACGATCATAATTGACTGCTTATATAATCATCATATTAAAGTCAACTAATATAAATAAACACAAACATGATCATTGTAATTGTTACAATGTATGTGAAATGGTCCATGGAATAACATGTTCAAAATGTATATATCAAGTCCAACACATATATTTAAATAAAACTAGAGATCTATAGTCCATAAAATTTAATTTACCATCTAACTATCAGGGAAATCAATCAAATCAAGTCTCCTCTTTGTTCCATGTTGACTAGATGTATCCACATCATGGAGTACAAGAAACTTGAAATTATATTTAAAGTTATTTAGAAATTTTGATATAATTAAACATATTTAAACTTGAAAATATAAACTTTTAGATAAAAATAAATTACCATATGATCATGTGAATCTACTGGTACATTTTGTTCAACGGTAGCATAACTGTCACTTGAGAAGATCCAGAAATGCTTGATCTACTATATCCTACATATTCATATAAAGCAAACAATATATTAAAACCTCGAATATATATATATATATATATATAAGGTCCATAAAAATTGTATAGGAAATTTAGTAAAGTTTACACCTCGAATGATATGACCTCATGATCACACACCTGTGATTTCCCATGCATAAATGTTGATGATGTCTCAGGTGCACCCGCCATGGGTATCACTTGAAATCCCTGCATATAGATATACAACAATTTGTATAGATCATTCACACGTGTGTATGCAAATGAACAAATTAAATTAGATCCATGATGTGTATTTAATTTAAACTTAACAAACTTTTGAAAGCACGCACCTGAGTTGATGATGACTCAGGAGCACTCACCACAACTTGTGGTTGGTCAGTACTAGGTATCGTATGACCTCCCTGCATCTAGATATAATATATCATTTCACACACGTGTACAAATTCAAATTAAATTAGATATATCCACACAAATTATTTAATATATATTGGTTCAAGTACCTGACCAAAAGGTGAGCCCAGATCTACAACACTCGACATATAGACACAATCATATTGAGTTTCAGGTATCATGTGACCATGCATCTACATCGAACACTTCTTAAATTAATATTATATTATATATATAATTCAAGATGCTTTTATTTACATGAATTTTACAAATTTCAAAAAAATTAAATTTAAGTTCAAAAGATGAACATACCTATGTAGGATGATCCTCAGAATATAGTACATTCATATATGACTCTGTCCCAAATGCATGTGGGCCACCTGAAGTGGATGCTTGAGTATTCCCATAGCCCAAGCCTCCATGCTCTTTATTGGCCACTTCAGCCGCCACGTGTGTAGTTTGATGAGTGAGATGTCCTAAAAGCGAACTCAATGCTCCTACTGTTGATAACATCATCTACTATTAAAATGTAGTGGGAACACCAAGAGAAGGAGGAGGAACAATAGGAGCAATCAGATCACGTCGCTGAGGATCGACACGTGCTCCTAGTCTTTGTTGGGGCATGCCACGCCCAACTCCCTGAAATGACCTCATATCAAAACAACTCAAACTCAACCCATAAATTTCTCAAAAAGTATAGGGGCACCTCACAATTTCCATGTGGTGGATTATCAAACACCATCCACCATCTATCCTAAAAATTTGTAGCTATCTATGGGTGCCTACACCATAAAATTGAAATTCATTTTTTGGTGGGTGGAATTGGTTGGTTTGTTTGGGGGTTAAAAAAATGTTGGCACATGGCTTGTTTGGTAATTTTAAGGTCATTAATTTCTTTATAGGACAATCCATCTACATAAAATTGTCTCCTCTCTTCTCTCCATTGATGGAACCTATCTAGGTCTACATCAATAGATCGAACATAATTGACAATAGTTTGCATTGTAGATGCAAACCATGCAAGATGGGGGGGATTCTAGGCTCATTTTTTATCAGATCCATATTTCCCTGAATCACATTAAGGTTCTCTCTAATGCTCTCTCTTAACTAAGCTTGATCTACTTCAGGGGGTGGGGGGTTAGGAGGTGGAGAGTGTGGAGGTGTGGGGTTTTCTTGTGGTGGCGGATCTGGATGTATGGGATTTGTAGGAATTTGTGCATTAGGTATAAAATCCTCTATGTTAAATTTTCGATCCATTTGAACAATGAAATGGCAACTGTATGTTAAACAATAAAAAATATATATCAACAAACTAATTAAATAATGCACATAATTTGAAAGTTATTTAAAATCACATTGAATGTGCACAAATCCAAAATACATTTCATTTGAAGACAATTTAATTTATAACATTAAAAATTTCATAAAATTAAAAATCCATAGCATGTGCACATTAAATTGAGTCTAGTGCATGGTTGTTAATATGAAGGGTTTGTTGTTACTACCAACTCTTAGAATGCAACTAAAAATGGATATAATTGTCACACCAAGGTCATACAATTTTAATAAAAATCCTACCTACATGTTACCTAAAACTAATTATTGAACACCTTTTAGTAACCCTTCCAAGAAGAATTATCAAGTATATCTAAAATATAAATCCACTATAATTTCGATCAATATGTATACTATAATTAAGATACCTAAAATATCTAAGGATGCACTATTACATTTTGTGTACATGGAAAGGGAACTCATATGTTGAGTTGTATAAGTGCTTCTACATCAAAACTTTCTAGAGGATGACATATTTGTCATAATTCATCTAGGTATTTTATGTTAAACCTTTAATAAATGGGATGGAAATTATAAATAGTTTTGAGTTAGATCTATATGTGGTATAGGATACCTCTCAATGAAAATAGGGAGGTAAGTTCTAATTATAACTCTGATGGGTAGAAATAAAATTAGGGGGTTTTATTAGAACCCTATGAATGCATGCACTATGTCATTGTTAGATAAGGGTGCTCAATGGAGCTTATAAATATCGAGCCTATCATTAATTAACTAATTAATCAATAAGTAATATTCTTCTAGGTTTTTATGGGTCTAGAGCTTTATCTTTTGGGGCGAGGGGAAGTTTACTCACAGGTGTGGTTGTTTCCCAACAAGAGTATATCTATAAAGCTAAGGTATATCGATTGTGAATACATGTATTTATCAAGTATGAAATAGAATTTAATTAAATCCGAGGACATAAACTGATTTATCTAAATTTTCAAATTTCACGATAAGAGACACAAGTTCTCTATCTAGTGGGACAAAGTAGTTAAGAAGAAATTATAAGGTTAACACTAACATTAATTTATAATCTCATTTATTGTTTTCAAAGCATACTATTTAGATAAGAATAAAAAATTAATAGAAGACATTCAAAGGGACACATAGATATATGCTAGTGGTAATTGTAATACAAAATAAACAAAGATGATCTTAAAAATGGCTTCTTTAAGTACAAAGACTTCACTAAATTTTTTAGTTGTAATGGAATCATATTTATACATGTGAATTGGTGTGCATAATTTATCATGCAAAAATGGAATAAATTTGATATTTTTACTATATAATTATTTAGAGATTTGATGACATGAAAACATATCTATGTCAAATAAAAAATGTAAGAAACCTCCAAGGAGGGATACTTCTAAAATTATGTGAAGTGAAAGTTAAGAACCAATGACAAGGAGGACACAAGATAAAGCAAGGAAGGAGGGAAATTTCCAAATTGAAATTACTCAATGAGCAAGAGCAACATGATCAATCCTAATGAGATTGGAACTTGTAACCATACTAAAAAATGAGAATGTTTAAACTATAGTTGAGTATGGAAATGGTGTAACATAGCAACATGATCAATCCTAATTAGATCAACCTCATAAATTTATGCTATGATTTGTTGAACTAGTTAAGAAACATCTCCTCATTTCTCAACACAAATGGTTACATTGAAAGTATTGATTGTACTTTCAAGTTACACTATCTAAAAGGTGAAAATATTAGGGTTTTAGGTTTAGGTTTGAGGGTAAATAGGGTTTTAGGGTTTAGGTCCAAGGATTAACCTATGTAAGGCCCCACCTTGCATGTGATTAGTAAAGTTATAATATGTTTTATGTGATCCTAAATAGATGGTAAGATATATTATGGATGAAAAATGGTGTGATTATTTGATAATATTCTTGCTTATGCTACTGTGAATGTAAGACCCCATTTCATATTTCCAATTTAATTTCAATCAAACAAGTAGTTAGATGATAATTATGATGAAATGAATGATAAAAATATTTTTAGGATTCATGGGAATTAACCTTAATTTAATTATGATAGATGCACATGTGAATTGTTGGATATAACTTTAAAGTGTTGGGTTATTTGGCATATTAATTTTTGGTAAATGGTTCATCGTTAATGTTATAGGAGTTTAAAATGAATTACTAAGGTGGTAAAAAAAATGGAGTGACTATTTCATTGACTATATTCTTGTATTGGAGTAAGTGTGTATTTCCTTTGATTATAATGAAAATTGAACCATTAGGTTCATTTGATGTATTAATGACTAAATAGTTCATGAGTGAAAATTATGTGAATGGGATTAGCTAATAATATGAAGAGATATATGATATAATCATGCTGACTTTGGTAATGTGCAGGAATCAAATATGCAAATAGGAGGATAGATAAATGTTGGAATCAAATCAAATACATCTTTGGGAAGTTCTAAGTGTAGCCCTATTTGACTTAAAAGGGTTTGAGGTTTTATTATTGGTTGGGTGATTGAGTAGAATCTAATTGTAGGACATGTGATGTGAGTTTGGTTGGGGTTGGAACCCTTGGTTGGGATCAAAATTCGTATGGATTCTTGTGTAGGTTTTGAAAAGGGATTATTGAGTCAATGTCCTTGGTTTTTGAACAAGAATAGACCCCTAGGACATATATCTATGGGTTTGGAACCTTTTTGACATGTGAACTTGTCCTTGGAGTGTCAAAAGACCCCTCAAAAGTCCACATTCATGAATGTGACGAATTCAAAAAGTGTTGGGGCTTGGGAAGAGTGACTTGTCACTCTCAACCTCCCACTCCCCAAAATTTCTTGGAATTGGCACAAGACTCACACATGTGTGAGCACTTCTAGGAAAGAGTGTAGGTTTGGAGGATTCCTATATACCTCAAGAAGATGAAAGATTTGGGCATTGCCCACTTCTCCTCTTGTAGAACTTGAGTGAAGATGGTAGAAATAATGAAAAAAAAGAGAGGAGTCCATCTCTTTGGCAAGATAATGATGGAAATGGCTTGGTTTGGAGAGGAAGAAGAATAAAGGAGTTAGTTCCCTCACTTGGAGAAAATAGATAAGTTCTCTCTTACTTCCATTTTCTCTTTTGTGTATTTTTCTTTTCTGTAAGAAAGTGGTATGCTGTAAGGATCATGGCTGAGAATAAAGAGTAGAGAAACTAGAAGCATGAGATTTGGTGTTATGTTATATTTTATCACTTGTAAAATTTTGAAAAAAACTCCATTCATCATATTGGAGTTAAAAGAAAACCTTGCTCGGGGGTATGGCTAGAGCCCACGAGGCTCCATGACACCATTATGGTAGGGTGGAGAGCAAGAATTTGTTTATGGGTGTGTAAGACATTTGTTTTCTCAAACATAGTGGTAGAGCTACAAGTTGCAAGGAGATGAATTTCATATTGTTCAATGTAGAAATGAGAGCAAGTCTTATTCACTTTTTTTTGTGTATTTATTTGCATGTAAATTATTGTTTCTTCAAAGCTATTTGTATCATTGCAAGTTTAAAGATAGATTTCATATATTGTTCCAAAAAAAAAAAAAAGAGATGTATTAGAACAAGTTTTTATTATTTGCATATTAAATCATTTCTTTCATACACAACATTGTAGCTTTACAAGTTTAAAAAAAAATAGATTTCATATCTTGTTTCAAGAAGGAAAGTTACATTATTATGAAATTATAATGTATGTTGATTATGAATAATATGAATAAAAGGATAATGTTTGCAAACTCTTTCTTAGTTTTCAAAGAGTTAGCCATTATAGATGGAGGAATAAATACGTATAAGGGATTCATGTTAGAAAAAAAAAGGAAAGGCTTGTCAATCATATTTTGAACATGTAAAAAGAGTAGTTTGATTTCATAGTGACTATGAGAGAACGCAGTGGTAATATTATAAACAATGCAAGAAAAAGAGGTAAATGTAATTTTATTTAGCTCAACAATATTCGTTACCAATCTACACAACAAAGGCAAACCCAAAGTTGTATATATAAATATATGTTTAATAATTTTAAATGTAGAATAACCTGCATTAAAATTTATATATAAAAATAAATTTATTAGCCTACAGGAAAGATCATATATAAAACACATATTTACTTGCTAAATTTATTTTCTAAGGGCACGACCTGTGTGGGGGCCTCATCCCTTTTGCAATAGCGACCTCCACATTGTCCACCATGCCACAAGACTACTCTAGAGAATGTGATCGCTGGAATGATAGGATGAGCACAAAAGAAAACACGTAAAAGTTACTGGAATAAGTGTAATTTTGGTATATGCATATAAAAAAAGAAAAAAACTTAGGAACATTCTATCAAACACAAGAAATGAGAGTAGCGAGCATGGAGCAAATGCATAGTAGGCGACTGTGGAGCTGAGGCCCCCTAAAGGGGCATGGTCTCCACAGGTCACGACCCTCATTAACCCCCCTCATCAGTAACATTTTGTATACTAAAGGTAGGTATCAAAGCCATCACTAACTTCTTTGGGCATGTCTTTCCTTCTGAAGCTTGTTTGCAAAGATTGAAATAAAGTTGAGACAAAGCCTCCTCAAAGGGTGTCCAAACTTTACCAACATCCTCCCTACCTGTGCGTAGCTAGCGTTTGAAGAGGGTCGAATCAAGGTCCTTCACAGAAATGTAATTGCAGGAGCCTCCTCTAATCACCATAGCCCTAAAAAAAAAATACATTAATGGGGGAAATCCAATAAAGTATATTTACATCCAACTGTTGCTCCTTTATCATTTGTCTTTCTCTTACTATGAACTCGCTGCCAAATAAAGGGCTCAAATCTCATTTAACTTCTCCCTTAGCACCTTAAATCATGTATGAAATGAGTGCAGCACTGTAACCCTTATGGAAATAAGGACTGCTAGCGGGTAGTATTTTATTATTGGCTGCAGATTTACTGTTGCCTGACATTTTGGTAGAAGTAAATGTTGTTGCAGGTTGATCCTTGCATGTCGATCTTGGTCTATTTCAACCTATAGTGGGCATTCAAAGCCTAATAAATGTTGACCTGTCCTACCAGCTATAGTCCATTCATTTCTCATCAGTCAATCAAGAAAAAAAAATAGACAAAGGAATAAATTTAAAATTGAAGCCGTAGGAAGCACCCCATCATTGAATAAATGCGCTGCAATGTAGGTTGGAACACTGCAGCTATTCTAAAATAGTTTAAGCAAATTTTAAAATAGTTGGTTTCAGAGCTATTCTACTCAGCTCGAGTCAAGATAACTGCAATCTTCCCATGATGCTATTAATTTCAATATAGGGTTGGTAGTCAGGCGTAGGTAAGGAAATATTGAACGAGAAGTCAAGCTACCCCAAAAAGGAGTTACAAAACAGAGTTAATGTGTAGGGTTGTTTTTAATTACTTGAATAAAAATATTTGTTACCTGATAATCACATTTTAAAGCCTATTATATTGAACCCAAAATTGGGTAACATTCATGTTTATCACATTATGCAACTATGATTTTGGGTTTCAGAATGTTTTATAAAAAAAAATTGTAATATAACAATTAATGGTAATGACCATATTAATTAATAAATTTGGAATTAATTTTTATACTTATATCAGCTAGCTACAGGTAGTATATTAATCATGCTGATTTTAAGAAGATAGTATTAATATTTGAAAACAAACATATATATATGCGGGATAAGATTAATGCAAAAAAGAAAATAAAAATTAATAAATAGATTTAATTCTAGTTACTATTTACTACTATAACTTTTTTCACTGTTTTGTAGTAGCAAGTTTCTTCTTACAGTATTTACTGTTATCTTGTAACTGCTCTAATTATTTTACTTGTTGTTTTGCATCAGCAAGTTCTTCTTATAGAATTTATTGTTATTATGCAACTATTGTAAATAGAATTTACTATTATTATGTAACTATTGTAATTGTTTTGGTTGTTGTTTTGTATCAGCAATTTACTTATTGCAACATTTATTGGTGTCATGTAACTATAGTTACTATTTTAGTCATTGCTGGTTTGCATCAACAAGTTTCTACTGCAGTTTAATACTGCAATCTCTCTGTAATTTAGATATTATCAATAAAAATAAATAAATAAAATTAAATATATTCAATTATAGCAGAATTAATTTTAGAATGGAGGGCGGTTTCTTCTTGTAATAGAAATACATGCAATATTAATATTGGCAATTGTATAGTATCTATTTGAATAAGAAAAAATAAATAAATAAAGGATAGTGATAGTTACTCTTGAAATGTTAAAATGTTACTAATGTAATATTATTATTTCAATTAAGGGAATAACACGAGGTTTAATGTTAACATATCATTTAATTAAGTGATAATGATAATATTATTATTAATTTGAGGATTAAAGATATTATTGAGGTTATTTCAAGATTAAACAATATATATAATTAGCTTGGTTAAATTGAAATAGTAAAATTCCACTATACATGATTGCTATTACCATTGGTTATGTAATAATGTGATTACTAAGAATACTACCAATTATGGGATGGTGGCTATAGAGTAATGTGATACCAATTTTAAAAATTAGCATCTAGTCATTAATGATAGAAGGAGAATAATATCATTAAATTTTAATTTGTGATTGACTGGGATTAATGATTTTTTTTTTAGGGGCTAGTAAAATAACCAAGTTATTAAGAAAACAAGGATTGATTAATAATAATATTTTCTCTTGGGTGCCTAGAGGATAATAGTATCGTTAGAGATTTATTGATATTTTAAATTAAAAAAATGGATATATCAAGACTTAGTTGTTAGTATTGATCTTCACATTAAGGAGTAAATAAAACTCTCACCTGAAGGTATTCAACTGAAATAAATTAATCATCAATGTTCGGTTAAATAATAATATGTATTTTTATAAGCAATTCATTAGTTAAAGAATAATAATACCATTATCAAGGTTCGATTGAGAATAATTAATATCATTACTATGATTAATTAGCAATATAGTTATTGTTCTAATCAAATGATGTTTAAATAATAAGGACATTATGATGGTTCGGCTAATCAGGTAACCAATTTTATATAAAAGGGTGAGGGTCGTCCCGATCATTGGATGGTTGTTACCGATGGATTTATTCTTATTTTTGTTACCAGATTAGTAATTTGATTTTGTCTAGGGTCACTCTGTTTTTGTCTAAGGGTGTGTGCATCAAACTCAGCACATCCGACCTTGTCACCACCCTATACCTACTTAGGGAATGTGTTGGTGAGTGATGGTATTCTTACGTCACCATCTAATGTGTATAATATGGAGCCATGTGTTGGCATGGTTCATACCTATTATGGTTTGATATCAAACAAGAAAAAATGGTTTGGTTTTTTCTAGTGAATTTTTTTTTTTTGGGCATGACAACCTAGGTAAATTAGTTTCTAGGTCTATGTTTTTTGGAACCTAGGGTTTAGGGTTTTGATTTCTAAGTTAAATGTGTCCAATTTAGGTTTAGTTTTTATGGTTTTCAATTTACAATTTAATGTTTTTTGTTTCGTTGATGTTTTTGGTTTTTTAAATGCAATTTAAAAACTATAAAATATTGAACTAAAACAAACTAAACAAACAAAAACTAAATAACAATTACAAAACAAAAATGCAAGATATAAAACAAAAAATGGAAAAATTCAACCAACCTAGAGGTTGCCAAGGTCGGTTGTGTCGATGGGAGGAGGTGGCAGTGAAAATTTGCTTCAATTAGGCCCTTCAAAACGTGTACACAATCTTCCTTCTCCTTCTATGGTGTGGCTGAAATTGACTGTGAAAATGAAAACACAGTCGCTTATTTAAACAAATAAATAGCTTTACGAAATGTGTACCCATTTCAAAACACATACGCACTATGAGCGTGTATGCATTTCATAACGCATATGCGTTTCAAAACACGTATGCATTTCATAACGCATACGCATTTCAAAATAGGTATGCGTTATGAACGTGTACATGTTTCAAAACACGTACGCGTTATGAACACGTATGCATTTCAAAATGCATACACGTTATGAACGCGTACGTGTTTCAAAATGCATACGTGTTTTAGGTTTGCATACCCGAATCTAAATGCATATGCTTTCAGATTTAGGCTCGGGTACCCGACTCGTAATGTGTATGCATATTTTAAAAACTTGTACGCGTTTCATGCAAAAAAAATTTTGGGTTGAAACTTCCCCTCTTCGTGGACCCAACTTCTTGCTTTTACCCATACGAGGCACAAAGGATCCTTATGATAAAAATGTAGTCAATGCTACAACTGTTGTATCATGAGTTGGCATTCATCCATCATCTCATACACAAATTGGGACCAATGTAAAAAGATGAACTCCTATCAAAGAAAGGTGAAGATCATCAAGGAAAATAAAGTAGTAAAGCAAAAAGGACATGTCAAGTACAAATGGATACCAAAGAAAAATAAAGAATATCATCCCTCAAAAAATCCATTAGTCAAAGAAACTATGGGGGAAAATAAAAAGGGAAAGGTATCCATCAAAAGAGTCCTCAAATACAAAAGAAAGCTTCTCAAGCAAGAAACGAAGTATATCTAGTTGTTGGTCCTAGTCACACGAAAACCTCCATTCCCACCCATCATCACTCATCTTCCCAAGTTTGGAGAGCCAAAGGTTCCAAACCATCGACCAATACATCTCATATTCATTTATACATGTCACCGTCCACTCCATTCATGATATCCAATTCTTGCATTGACTATGTGTTGGTAGCTACTCTTCATCATAAGGATTTTGAAGGTACCATATCACGATGTGCACACATAGACAAGGTTAATTCCAGTATCCACAAGGTAGATTAGAGTTCTTCAAGGTTGCATTCAAGTGCTCGTATCTTGGAAAAGTAGCTTCTTAAAGTAGGATATCACTAACACATTATGACAATGGCCTCTACATTAGTACCACCCGGTGGTTCAACATGAGGGTAAAACTTCCAAAAAAAAAAGAGAAAATTAAGAGTAAAAAAAAAAATCGTCCTCTAGTGAAAACCACTACTGTGGTGCTTTGGGCAAGTACTATGATGAAAACTTGGAAAATAGGCATCATGAGTAGAATCGAGCATCTATATCATCCTTCTTGAACAGAAGCATCTCATCCTTGTCATGATAAATCTAATGTTCCCTACATCCATACAATCCAGATTTATCCAGATATTCTGCTTTATCTTGATCTTGACAAAGCTTGGGCATATACTTCAACTCTACTCATGGAAAACTTTTGATAGGCTCTTTACCATTTTATCTTGTGAAGTCCCATAGTCTATATCTATCATGCTAAAAAAATTTCAAACTCTGCACATATACATTACCTATCTTGGTTATCCATTACATTATGAAGAATTGCTAAAAATTGGGGGCAAGTTATTGCACTCTTGTTTTCAAATAACTCTTGATCCATGTCTTATACCCCATAACGTGACATCGACATCATGATCTAGGTATCGTTTTCCTCAAAATATTATTGAAAATCCCAAAAAAATTCATAAAATCTCATCAAAATCCAAAATCATTGGCCCATGGCACATTTTGACGAGAAGATGTTCCATATCAAGCTTTATCTTTTATCAAACATCAATCCAAACAATCCATATCAGTTGAATCTACCTTTCACTTCAACATCACATCAACTCATTCCAACAAACTTTATTCCAAACCAAGCTTCAAAATCTTGATCAATCTTATCCAATCAATCCATCATCATCTCAGGATATCCTTCCCAATCCTCGTGTTATTCAACACAATCCTTGCATTGTTGTGAATCCTCAATAATGTTATCAAGCAATCAATCAGATCAATCAACTTTAGCTTGTCTATCAACATCTCAAAGAGATCATTGATATCCATTTTTGCATCATTATCAACATCAAATCAACATTGAAATCAACATCTATCTTTGAACCAATGCAACAAGTGCATTGCTTCAAAGAGGGGAAAAATGTAGACACTTAAAAATGTCTCAATGGATCACATTGGCTAATTAACATCATTTTCTCTTCAAACCCATCCTCTTTTCGCTTAATTGGTTAAATTAGCCTAGCTATTTAATTAATTGCATCATTTTCATCTATTAACCTAACACATTTAATCAAGTTAATTCACCCCCTTTTTCAAGCTAACATTTCATCTCATTAAATTAAATAAATCAAACTATTTAATTTAATTCCCTAAATCATCTCATTTAATTAAATAACCCTAAGTTATTTAATTAAATATCATTTCACCTTTCCCCCTTTCATTAAATCATTTAATTTAATGAATATCACTTTAATTCTTATAACTCCCTTAATTGCATTAATAAACCTTGTTTAATTAGCAATTATCTAATTAATCTCTTTCCTCCCACTTGCAAGGGAATATTCTAGGAGAATATTCCTTCCCCTTTTACACAACTTAATTTAGTTTTAATTAACTAAATATCTTTTTTCCTTCACCAATGAATATTCCAAAGAATATTCTTTTCTCCTCACTCATTTGAAAAAGGGAATATTCCTTTTTCTCAACAAACTTAGATTCATATGCAAGTTACCTTTGCAACTTTTGTGCAAGTTAAATTTTGACCTCTTGAACAATTCAAAAGTGTGTTTGTTTGAGGGAATGTGAACCCTTGATTAAATCTCATCTTGCATTCACCCGTTGATGAGAATCCACGATCCATGCCTCTTCTTTCTTTCATCCTGGACCGTTGATTAATATTTTTTGATCTCAACCTTTCATTTCTCATTTGATTTCCTATAAATAGAACACTATTTGGAGACAAATGAATCCATCTTTCAATTTCAAACTTATGTTGTTGAATTCACTCATACTCACACTCATACTTTATTCACATTTAGCATATTTTAGTTCATTTTATTTGCATATTAGTTTTAAGCTTCTATTAATGGCTTCCATGCATCCATTTTAACTTGTTTATAAATTAGGGTTTGAATCTTTTAGGTTAGAATCCATTGAGATTAGCTTAGCTTTTGCATACTTAGATCATTTTTAGCATAGAATCATGTTCAATTTAGCATAAATTATGTTTTCATCCACATATCACAATAGTTTCATCAATTCCCTTCAATAGGATCGATTGAAACAAGCTCACTGATCACGAGATTGGGAAAGGGTTGTTGTTCCACATCATCATGACACCAATTCCAAAACAGGATAAGTTTTAGATGGGTTAGAGTAGGCATTTAACTGCTTTTGTAGTTTGTAGTGTTCAATTTAAATAAATGATTAGTTTAACTTTCATTTGAATGATCTTGTTTAAGATTGAGTATTAGTGGCTACGTTATGCCTCAATTCATCATGGATCAAGCATAATAGGCCCATACTACTATCCTCAGTTGACATTAATAGTTCTTCTAGAGGTAATCCTGGCCATGCTGGAGTTGGTGGTATTGGTAGAGATAGTTTGAGAGTGGAGGTTTTTCTTCTTCTTTATATATAGAGGCCAACATACTAATAATCTCATGGAGGCTATAGCTATTCTTCTAGCATTAGAATGTGTGTGTGCCATAGGTTGGAGGAAATTTTTTTGTGAATCTAATTCTCAGGTTATCATTGATATGCTAAATAAGAGACATTTTGAGGATGTGAATTGGTAGTTGGCGGTGGTGGTCAAGCAAATTGTCTCTATGAGCACTGCTTTGGATTCTATTATTTTTTTTCATGTTCCTCGGGAGTGGAATAAGGTTGCTAATGGTTTGGCTAGGTGGGCATCTGAGCAAACGGGGACTTGGAATGTGGATGACTGGGGCAACCTTCTTGGAGATTTGGCCCCTGTTCTTGAAGAATGTGTTATGAAGGATATGAGGTGCTTCTTGGGTATGACTTAATTCTTGGTTTTTCTTGTGCCTTTGGTAGGTTTGTTCCAGTTTTCTTTGGAATTCTTTTTTGATTCAATAAAGTTTTTACCCCTTTTTTATTTAAAAAAATACTAAGCATTCTTTTTAAACAATAATTAAAACGTAATGAATTTAATATAATTAAATTAACATATCTATGGACACAAAAAAAGTATCCCTTTACTTTTTCCCCTTGTTTAGGCCCTCCTTGTAATTTTTCCTTGATTTAATGTTGAAATATGATAAAATACACACATTAGGTCTTGATGATTGAATATTTTGGTGTCTTGTATGAGTGTTGTAAGATGTTGTAACACATATTCACACTTTTCTAGGACCCTTTTATCACAATTCATCTAAATAACATCTTTTTATTACTTACCAAGTCCTATTTCAAAGTGTTGTAAAGTGTTGTAACACACCTTCACGCTTTTCTAGGCTTGCCACCAAAATTTACACTTTCCTTATGCTTTAATTGGCCCCATTTTATGTCTAAAGGCCTTATTTAAGTATCTTCCTGAAGAAGAACCCGACAAACAATATTAAATTTGACACAATTTCTGACACCCACTCAAATGCCTTGAATGGGACTAATTCACCATTAGGGGCGAATTAGTCCCTCTTGGCACAAAAATCAAAATACATTCAAAATTCTAGCAGGTTTTTATTCTCTAAGACTTAAGGTTGGCTTGTGACAAATTTTTTGAGAATTATGGCATAATTGTGTATAAATACATGATTTTCTCCTCATTTCAACACCCATTCATTCAAGTTCACTCATTCACTTCCTAATTCATTCAAGAAATCTTCTCAAGAACTCAAGTATCACATCAAGCATATCACAAGAGCATTGGAGCAACATATCTTTAGATTTCAACATCAAGGGTTTGGTGAGTAATTACATTTTCATGTTGTTTATTCATCATTCTCTCCATATTTCCTTTCATTTTCAAGGGTTTGATTACCAAATAAGGGTTTGACCAAGGCAAACCCCCATGTCCTAACCTTTAACACTTTTTCCCTCTTTGCATGTGTGATTTGTATGTAGATTTGTCAAAGGATAAAGTGAGAAAAAGGTTTCTTCAATCCATAAAAGTCATTCAAGTCAACAAAACCCTAATTCAAGCTTGGATATTGTCTACAAATCATTTTCTAAAGATTTGGATCCAGACCCACATCAGAAACAGAATTGTAGACTTGAAGCTATAGAATCTTGTCCCAAATTTCTAGAAAATCAGAGGTGGACTAAATCACCATCATTGGTGAATTAGTCCCACCGCTGGGCTCAAAATCGGATTTCTGCATTTCTGAGTTCCCTTTTTCTAGATTTCGGCTCTAGTAGAGTTTCACAGGCAGAGGACTAATTCGCCCAGTTGGGCTTATGTGTCCTACTGGGCATTTTCAGTAGATTATGTGAGATTCCAAGACTCAATCACATCACTCTTTAGATTCTAGGTGCACCTCTCTCATCATATTTCATTATGTTTCAGTTTCTTTACATCCTTAGGTTAGTTGTTTGCATACATCACTATGTTTTCCAACACTTTTTCATTTCAATAGTTTGCATTCAATAGTTAGGTTATTTCATTAGTTTTCAGCATTTCAATCACATTCAAACACATTTTCACTCACAATAAACCATTTCTAAGTGTGAACAATAGCCCATTTTGGCCTATCCCTCTCATTTTAGGTAAAAAACCCTAGAATTGTTTGAGGGCCTATAGAGCCAAAATATTTGTTCACAATATCTTCTTAAAAAATCTTAGAATTTTTTTCCCTTTTAAGTTTACATTTAAAAACACATTTTAAATTCTTATTTTTTAAATAAATATTGAGCTTTTATTAAACTATTATAAAAAACAAAATAAAAATTGTATAAAATATA
The DNA here is from genome assembly GCA_007258455.2 of Sequoia sempervirens. Taxonomy (NCBI): domain Eukaryota; kingdom Viridiplantae; phylum Streptophyta; class Pinopsida; order Cupressales; family Cupressaceae; genus Sequoia; species Sequoia sempervirens. The sequence continues at coordinate 13,796,893 of VDFB02000002.1, read as the reverse complement.
GTAACCATTTCTTGAAGGTAATCTAAGCTAATACCTGATAAAATGTGCATAACTTTCATATATTAACATAAATTAATTATTTAAACATTTGGAAATGATAAGTTGAGCAATTAAATAATCATTAAATTTAATGTAAAAAGAATTAGTGTATTTAGTCTAAAGGATCACAATAGAAAATAAATCTAATATTACATTGAAACTTTTTTGTATTAAGACTAATTTTTATTTATTTTTATCTATGCTTCACTTGAGAATTAGAATAAATTGTTACATTCGTTGTATATTGGTTTTATGACTCTAGGTCACTTTGTCATGTGTGAATATGTTTAGTGACTCATACATTTGATATAGGTAATTACACATTTTTGTTTTCTATTTCATCAATTTTTTTACATTATGTTGAATCTCAAGAACTGACAATATTTAAAATATCTTGGGGAGATTTCCAGATCATAAATGTCACAATCTCCTAAGTTGACCTCTTTGATTGCATTGGCTCTATGATCATAGAAATGATCAAAGATAATAATCTTCAATCATACAATTGGTGTATAATGATGAAGTAAATTTAGATCCCTTTTAGCGCTCCAAATTGAAACTCATAGAATGATACTCTTTATAATGTGCAAGGTTTTAAAATATATTTTTGGACAATAAATGAATACACATTGAATAGATTTAAACATAAATACATATTAACAAATCATTCAAAATATGTTTCAAGTCGATTCATGGAGAGAATGAAATGGTTGTAAGGTGACATAATGTAAAATTTAAGAGTTTGTTTTACATGGTGTAGGATCAATTTTGTGTCATGAGATTGACTTGGGACAAGGAAACATTTATATCAATGTAGGGTATGAATATTTGATCATGGGAGAAAATAGTCAGTATAATAAATGTCAAATATATGGAGATATGCATGAGTGTATATAGGATAGGGTCAAGTGTATAAGAATGAGTATAATTGGAGAGGGATGTTAGATTAGGGAATAAGTCCAACTTTATACAAGATTGTTTCATTTATCGAAATGTAATTATATTGAGCCATTCCATAAAAATGGGCCCAACACTAAATGAGAATTGGCACAAGTGTGGAAGTTTCACCATTATATAAATATATTATGTTTATACCCTTAATGGATAAATGAGAATGTAATTAAATGAAAAGTAGAAAAGTGGATTCCACCTAAGGATGGTTTCTTTAAACTAAAATTTGATAAAGTCTTGAGAGATTGTCCTAGCTAGGCCAAGGTTGGAGTGATTTGAGATCTAGCTCAAGTAGTTTTATCTAAGGGGATTGATTTTTCTTAGGGTACAAAATAAAAGAATGGAGAAGCAACCTTAATAATTTTGAAAGGTCTTAAGTGTTAGGAAATTACTGAGTTGACCAAACAATTTCCTACAAAACCCTATGAGAGAAAAGCATGTATACAAGCTTATAGAACAACCATTATGCAAATATTAAAGACATACCACAATATTACACAAGATATACCATTGGTAAAACCATTAAAAGGGAAAAATGCAGCCTCCAAAAGTATCCACACTCAATGTATTATTCAATAATAAAACATTACAATACAATTATAGAGTTTCCATGAATACTTATGAGACATTAAGCTTGTTTAATGCATCTACCATGTTTCCAAACATAATGGGTAACCATGCAACCACATATACCATGTCATGCTTCACATATATGCAATATACAAACAAGCTCAATATAAATGGAAGCCAAGACATCCAACCAACCCCAACCATTAAAACATGTGCTTGATTTTATAGATTCAAACTCACACAAAATAACCAAGTGTTATAGGTAAAACCATTTGCCTTAAAACCATGAGTGCACAAATTATTGACCCCAACATTTACTTTTTGGTGTTGTTAATAGGATGCCATTTAATTGCAATCCTAAACATTATTTCATGTATCTCCTAAGTCCTTGGAAAGTGTTCCCCAAACACTAGGATTAGAAAGAGATTAAATTTGAATGAAATGAACATGTAAATTTACATTTGTAATTAATTCTAAATGATAGGAACATGCGGGGATGCCCATGAAGAGCTCCTACAAAATAGGAGCACATGGGGCACCCACATGGAAGGTGTAACCCACCTTGAGTTAAGTTAACTATTTGGAGACGAAGTTAACACTTCTGTAATGCATGTAAAGATCCTAGAAGTTAGGGATTGATGTTTACATGCATGAATTCAGTTCAAACCAGTTCAATTTATTTTAGTTCAGTTTAGTTTAGTTTAGTTTAGTTTAGTTCAATTTAGTTTAGTTTAGTTTAGTTTAGTTCAGTTATCTTTAGTTGCATATAGTTAGTTTCAGTTGAATGCTAGTTGACTTTAGTTGACTTGGAATGCATGACTAATGGGTAACCATGCAACCACACATACCATGTCATGCTTCACATATATGCAATCTACAAGAGAGCTCAATATAAATGGAAGCCAAGACATCCAACCAACCCCAACCATTAAAACATGTGCTTGATTTTATAGATTCAAACTCACAAAATAACCAAGTGTTATAGGTAAAACCATTTGCCTTAAAACCATGAGTGTACAAATTATTGACCCCAACATTTACTTTTTGGTGTTGGGAATAGGATACCATTTAATTGCAATCCTGAACATTATTTCATGTATCTCCTAAGTCCTTGGAAAGTGTTCCCCAAACACTAGGATTAGAAAGAGATTAAATTCGAATGAAATGAACATGTAAATTGACATTTGTAATTAATTCTAAATGATAGGAACATGTGGGGATGCCCATGAAGAGCTCCTACAAAATAGGAGCACATGGGGCACCCACATGGAAAGTGTAACCCACCTTGAGTTAAGGTAACTATTTGGAGAAGAAGTTAACACTTCTGTAATGCATGTAAAGATCCTAGAAGTTAGGGATTGATGTTTACATGCATGAAGTTCAGTTCAATTTAGTTTAGTTCAAATTAATTCAATTTATTTTAGTTCAGTTCAGTTCAGTTCATTTTAGTTTAGTTTAGTTTAGTTCAGTTTAGTTTAGTTTAGTTTAGTTTAGTTATCTTTAGTTGCATATAGTTAGTTTCAGTTGAATGCTAGTTGACTTTAGTTGACTTGGAATGCATGACTAATGACTTGATTTTCATGACAGATAATAGGTGACACATCCAGTTAAGTGGGGATGATCAATCATGCATGGTATTTTCATGAATGGTGGAGAGATATGTTTCAATTAACAGAGATTGACTTGGACCCACCTTGGGTGCCCAAGTTGGCATCTTGGAGTTAACACTTTTGCATGATAAGATATTTTATAAGGCTGAGTTAAGTGGGCCCATCCTTGGGCACCAACTTCGAGGATAAGCTTAGAAAATATCTTTGGAATCAACATTGAGTTATGACTTCAGTTTGGGATGCCCAAATGGATGAAGGATTTGTTTTGAAATTATTCTTCATGGTAGAACTCTACTTGCAAAGAATAGGCGTGGGTTTTGTGAGATAAGCATTGTGCTTTGTAATTGTAAACTTTTTGGAGTTTACAAGGCTCATTATTGTCTATATATTGCAGTAAGTTGAAGAGAGTTCAATCAAATTTTATTGTAGGTTGTGAAGAAGAATTTTTGAAGGCAAAAGAAGCATCTCAAGCAAGGATTGGAATTATTGTAATCTTATTCTAAGATTAAATAATACATTGATTCTTGGTGGAGTTTTTCTCAAAAGGATTTCTCCACAGTATATGGTGTGTATCTTCTATCTTCTAGTCTTATTCTTCTACAATCTCCTGTCTATTTCTACAAATGCTAAAATGAATCTAAATAGATAATCATCCACAAAGAAATTGTACCAAAGAAAACTTAATTATATCTACTGTATAATAGTTTTATAAGTTTTAAAGCTACATAATTACCTCCATTTTCAACATTTGGTATTAGAGCTGAGGTTGGGTAGAGTTTGGGACGCCTTTCTCTTAAAAGTTTGAAGGTTTTTTGGCTATAGTGGGAGCTTTTACTATTGTTTTATTGCTGATTTTGAAAATTAAGTTTGTTACAATGAGTTTTAATTCTCATTTAGATATTGAAAGATTCAATGGATCTAATTATGAGATGTGGAAACTAAAAATGGAGGATCTCCTTGAAGAGAGAGATCAATGGTTAGCTATTAGTAATGATACAAAGTCACCTACAATGATGTCGGATGAGGATTGGGCTAAGCTTGATAAGAAGGAAAGAGGGACCATAAGATTATGTCTTGTTGATGCTATTCTCTTGAATGTTTCAAAAGAAACTACTACATATAAGTTGTGGAAGAGAATAGGCAATATCTATCAAATAAAAAGTCTTACTAATAAGTTGTATATGAAAAGACAATTGTATTCTTTAAAGATGAAAGATGGTGATTCTATTGCAAATCATTTGAATTCTTTTAATTTTATTCTAAGTCAATTATCATATGTAGATGTAAAGCTAGAAGATGAAGATAAATGCATATTGTTACTTTTTTCTTTACCAAAATCTTGGGAAAATCTAATTGTTGCTACTAGTGGTAGTGGTGTAGATCCAAAGATGGACAATATAATTCCTACTCTCCTATTAGAGGAGATGAGGAGGAAGTCTAAAATGGAAATCCAAGATGCCTTGTTTGTAAAAGGTAGGCATGAGAAAAAGGAACCTAAGGGAGACAAGGAAGGGAAGGGAAAGTCAGAAGGATGGAGTAAGGAAAAGTGTTGGAACTGTGGTAAACCAAGACATGTGAAGAAGGATTGTAAGAACAAGAAAAAGAGTTTTGATTCTTCTACAAAGGAATCCTCAGACAACGGTAATCATGCTTTGATAATTTCATGTAAAAATGTTAGTGATGACTCTTTGCTTGATTTTAAAGAGTGATCTTCATGAAGAGGATGGTAGTCATGATGCCATGTGTAGCTCGTACCACAGTTCAGTGGGAGTTGTTAGCAGTGACATGGATGCATCATTGGTAATGTTATCTTCATGTGATTGGGGATATGTTTTTTCTTGGTTTAGAGTGGTTGCTATTATGTCATGGTTTACTCTTGATATGCATTTATATTTTGGCATGGTACTTGTTCTCTTGAGACTAGGATGTATATATGTTATGGTGCATGTGATCTCCTAGTAGGAGATGGTTAGATCATGTTACCATGTTTATGTTCCTGATTCATGATTGGAGCTTTGAAATTGATCTTGTGTAGTTCTCTTAAGTATTGGGTGCATTAATCATTTGCTTGATTACTTCATGATAATGCTATGTTGCATTTGAAGTTTTTCATGGATTGGTTGGTTATAGGTCCTCATGGATACTTGGAGAAATAGGTGAGGCTTGATTTCTCTTATGGTAAGAGATATATGTTGGAATGGTTACTTGTAAGAAAATATTTTTCAACAGTAAAGACCGAGAAACCTACACCTTGATTGGACGCGAGTTCAATACACTCGGCAGTTTCACATGCCTCCAAAGAGGCAGTTTGGATAAAAATACTTGGGAAAGGTATTAATTTTAATTGAAAGTAAGTTAAAATTGAATGTGATATTCAGAGTGCTATGTGTTTAGCCAAAAATTCTATGTATCATGCTCATACTAAGCATGTTGATGTTCAGTATCACTTTGTGTGAGAAATGGTTGAGATTGGGAAGGTATTAATTGAGAAAGTTGACACTTTGATTAATGTCGTAGATTATCTTATGAAACCAATTCCTACAGATAAGTTCTCTTGGTTTTAATCATTTGCTTGGAGCTTCATGATTATGCCGATTGAATTTGAAGTTGGCATGGATTGATTAGTTCATGCAGGAAGGCCATTGGCCTTGATTCTTGTACTTGATTTATAAAAATGATTCCTTGTTTAGAATAATTGCAATGTATAATGTCAAGTGGGAGAATGTTGGGAATAGGATGTCATTTAATTACAATCCTAAACATTATTTCATGTATCTCCTAAGTCCTTGTAAATTGTTCCCCAAACATTAGGATTAGAAAGAGATTAAATTCAAATGAAATGAACATGTAAACTGATATTCATAATTAATTATAAATGATAGGAACATGTGGGGATGCCCGTGAAGAGCTCCTACAAAATAGGAGCACATGGGGCACCCACATGGAAGGTGTAACCCACCTTGAGTTATGTTAATTGTTTGGAGAAGAAGATAACACTTTTTTAATGCATGTAAAGATCCTATAAGTTAGGGATTGATGTTTACATGCATGAAGTTCAGTTCAGATTAGTTTAGTTCAGTTTAGTTATAGTATAGTTATCTTCAGTTGCATATAGTTAGTTTCAGTTGAATGCTAGTTGACTTTAGTTGACTTGGAATGCATGACTAATGACTTGAGTTGCATGACAGATAACAAGTGACATATTCAATTAAGTGGGGATGATCAATCATGCATGGTATTTGCATGAATGGTGGAGAGATATGTTTTAGTTAACAGAGATTGACTTGGACCCACCTTGGGCACTCAAGTTGGCATCTTGGAGTGAACACTTTTGCACGATAAGATATTTTATAAGGCTAAGTTAAGTGGGCCCATTCTTGGGTGCACTTTGAGGATAAGCTTAGAAGATATCTTCATAATCAACATTGAGTTATGACTTCAGTTTGGGATGCCCAAATGGATGGACTTGTTTTGACATTGTTCTTCACAGTAGAACTCTACTTGTAAAGAATAGGCATGGGTTTTGTGAGATAAGCATTGTGCTTTGTAATTGTAAACTTTTTGGAGTTTACAAGGCTCATTATTGTCTATATATTGCAACAAGTTGAAGAGAGTTCAATCAAATTTTATTGCAAGTTGTGAAGAAGAATTGTTGAAGGAAAAAGAAGCATCTCAAGCAAGGATTGGAATTATTGTAATCTTATTCTGAGATGAAATAATACATTGATTCTTGGTGGAGTTTTTTCCCGAAAGGGTTTCTCCATGATGTATGTTGTGTAACTTATATCTTCTGGTCTTATTCTTCTACAATCTCCTGTCTATTTCTACAAATAGTAAAATGAATCTAAACAGATAGTTATCCACAAATAAATTGTATCAAATAACACTTAATTAGATCTATAGTATAATAGTTTTACAAGTTTTAAAGCTACATAATTACCTCCATTTTCAACATTTGGTACTAAGTATTTTCAATATTAAATATTTTTTCAATGCGCAACCCATGTATAAAATATCTAACCATTGTCACATAAATTTTTTAAATTAGGCCTGAATAAATATTTAATGTGGGTAAGCACATCTCTAAATATGTACCATAAAAAAAATATTCATTTAACATAATTAAAATAATTCTTTCTTGTGCAAGGTGTACAACACCCTTTTCCTAATATTCTCCCACTTGTTGTATGCATTGAAAGTTAATTGATGAAATACATCATAGCAATCCATGAAACCACATGAATCTCTAGCATGATCTCATGATCCATCAAGATACCTACAATAAAATCAAATAAGACCACCATCTCAAGAAATAACTCCACTCATCCTCCAACATACCACCTATGGAAGAAAATGAATATGTCAAGGTGAAGATGCACCAATTTAAATAACATAAGCATAAAATCCAAGGGATAGAAAAGGCTCCAAGTTGTTTCCAAATGAAAAACCCACATGACTAAAAATAAAAACAAAAAAAATGCTAATCCATCCAATCATCCATAACTATAATAGTATCCAAAACCATTAGTAAAACTCATGCCAACAACATATCCAACACAAAAACCACAATCACAAGCTCCTTGTATAAAACATGTCCATGAAGAACATACATTCCCAAGAGCTCCCAATGCATGGGTAATGTCAAATCTAAAAATAGATCAAGGTATACCAATCTACCAACCAAAACTCAAACCAATGTGTGGCTCATATTCAAAACCATATTGTAATAAGGAACAATCACAATGATCCACACATGCACCAAAATTTTTTTGCATACTTTCTCACAACAATTCACCACAACTCTCCCAAGTACCCCACACCAAACCATGTGGACATGAAACTCTAGGAAGTAGCCATAAAATGAAGAGAGAAAACATGTAATCCATATCACATAACATGTCCTTTTACCAACACCTAAAAGTGCTAAGCCATGACAAGTAGACCTATTTCACAACCCCAACTAAAAAGCATAGATTAAACAAAACATATGTATCTCATGTAACCAACATTTATGCGAGCCTCTTTAACCAAGGAAGATCAAACTCAAATATATTACCTAACAGGAATATGCCTTATAACATCTACTAAAATTCCTCATAATCAAACTCATGTGCACAAGGAGATAAAATTGCCAAATATCCTCAAATGAACCCTCCAAAACTAATAATTATCCCAAGATCCATATCCACAAGGAAAAATCATAAAACATAATGCAACAAAAAGCAAGATGGGAAATACCTATCAAATGATTATCTATTGAGTAGACCAATAATGGGGAATATGATATCTCCTCCACAAGGTTACACCAAGACATAATGTCTCTCTCCACGAATAATATCCTTTGTAGGTCCATTATGAACTCACATCCATATCCAAGTGAAACCTCCTTAGACTTCTTGTTGAAACCTCTAAAGAGTAACAATCTCAACAAATATCTCTAAACTCAAGAGAGTTCTAGCCTCACCTAAGTCTCTAAGTATCGATTAGAACTTTTAATGAATCAATCCATGCTAAGCTCCAAATGAAACAATGCACTCTTATGAAGCTCCCAAGAACATGACTAATGTACTCAATACTAAGAGAACTATCTAGACCACCATAAAAATTTGAACTATACAATTAGGAAGACATCATTATAATATGATCTAACACCTCCTCATAGAAGACCACATACTCCAATGTGAAATCAAGAGTACACCACAACACATTATCAAATCAAGAGTACACCACAACACATTATCAAATCATCATCTCAACCAAGAATCACTTATCAAAATTGACAAGTCATAAATGAAAACTTCACCAAAGACTCTAAGAGTCATCCATGGCTAGCCAAAATGTTAACATATCCAATCACATGATGATAACTACATCCTAAATGAAGATCAACCATGGTCTACATATTCTCAATTGTAATACCAGTAGCTTCAAAAAATAAAGTAGAACCAAGATCTCTAAGCCAAGAATATAAAACACCACCAAGACATCATTGTTAAAAGCTTCCATTGAACCATGTACCAACCTATCCATGACATTTTGATAAAAAACATGGTAAAATTCCCAATAACCAACTATTTAGGCACTAGAATCATCCATCCTCTCATCCCAATGCAACATATCAATGCACAAACTATGTACTTATCTCCATCAAAGTCCATATGTAACATACTAACCCTTCAATGAAGTAAAAAATTCTAATTTTTCACCATACGAGTGAATAAACTAACAATCCATTGCAATAAATTTTTTTTTTTCTTTATTGATAATTTTCAATCAAGATGCATAACATATTACAACATGAATTGCATTTCATTCCATAAAATACATCAATGCAAGAAAGAATACATTTAAATAAATAGCTCAGTTAGCTTTAGAACAAATAGTTGTAAGATGGTCTAGGATCCTTCCTTTCAAATCTTGGTTCTTGTGTCGCCTACTATGGAGGAGAAGCATCACTCAGGTGCTTTTTCGCCAACCGCAAACTCATAATGCGGTCCCTCGCACATCTATCATTTGATAGATGGCCCTTCCCTTCGACGAAGAGATTGGTAGAGTAATCAATAATGACAACCAACAAATCATAGTGTTGTGTCCTCCATAAGTAGAACCTTGTAATCCCACAATCTAGAACTAGCATGTAATATTGGATCATGGTGAACTACTAGTGTAGTCCCAGTAGTCACACAATCTAAAGTGGAGCCTTAGACATTTACACTACTTTTTTCCAAAGTGTTCTCATTCAATACTTTGAATGAAGTCATCTATCACATACACTACTCAGGGCTGATTTGACTTAAGGCTATCTTAAGCTACACATAGGTATTTCCTTCAATGTATATTCCATCATCCTAGATAACCTATCACTATAATAATCTACTTGGAATAACCCTACTTAACTAGTAAGTACACAAGCTAGGTATTTCCTTCAATGGATAGTCCATCATCCTAGAGATAACCTATATACTTGGAGTAACCCTACTTACACATAAGTGCACAAACTCCCTCCCATACTGGATTATCTATCCTAGGAGTAAATACAAGCTTTCCTAGTTAAATCAATAACTTAGCTAAGTATACCATATGTGCTTTTCATGTTCAACCATACCTAGCATATAATACTTATGATAAAAAATAATCTCCTACTATGGAGTACTTAAAAACACATTATGAAAACAACATAATAGCTTCAATTTCCTTTTCAAAATAATCTAATTTCTCTAATGCACATATTGGGAAAGAAATCTCAACCATGCATGCAAGTCACATCATTCAAAAGTAAAATAAAAAAGAAGAATAGATCCCCATGCCTATTATCACTTATCTAAAACAAATGGTAGCAATGCAACCTTTTCCAACAACAGTAAGCTTGGTAAACAACTTCTTAAGAATGTTACTATAAACTCTACCTCTCAAGTTGATAGCTTACTCTAAAAATATAACCTCCTCTGAAACTATATGAACTCACTTCCTTTCTCTCTCTTAATGAAAAACAAAGTATGGCTGGAAAATTACAGAAATAGGAATTGCAAAAGATGTATAAACTTATGGAAGAATGTGTCCCTTCCAAATGAAATGGTTCAGCTATTTATAGAGCAACTTGGTCACCTCAAAGCCTATAGTTTAGGCATGTTAATGGACAACAATCTCCATGCAAAGCAATACATGAAACATAGCAGAAAGGTGGCAACTTCTTAAGCTAATACTCAACATAATCACCTACAGGTCTACTTGTTTAGTGACAATAATCTAAAGACTTATTCAATCTGCATATGCTTAATTCGAATTGTCACAAAGAAAAGAAATCTACAACTTAGATTAAAAGGTGACACCATTTCCATTTTCTCACCTTCTTATTTGGCATGGGCTAACTGCAAAAAGAAATTCAACTACCATTTTATTATAGCAAGCATCCATCGATCTACTTAGAGGATGAATCAACCAAAGCTTTTAAATTAGTTGATAAAGTCAAGGTTGCTCTTACTAATGGCGTCGACCAAGTCCAAACTTATCATCGATAGTAATATCAAACACATTACAATGTCTCATACCGTGTGTTTTTCAAAATCATAATTGGTATACACAAACAGTAATAAGCTATTTTATTAGCCTCATTAAACATTGTCTATTATGACTATAATCGACCTCCATTATCATAGTCTCTATCGACTATAAACAACCTTTATAAATTGGATTCTATCAAATAAGAGATAGTCGAATTCTAATAACATATATAATATGTTAAATATATATTATTATTATATATATAATATATATAGTACATATATATATATATATTTAAATATTATCATGTATTTATATATATATATGTCGAATGTATGCTTACATGATTGGCTTACGATATATATATGTATACATATGTATATATACATATATATATACATATGTATATATACATATATATACATATATATGTATATATACATATATATACATGTATATATATGTATATATATATATGTAAATATATATTAATGGTTATATATATATATATAGGTGTGAATTTGCACCCCTTACACAAATTCCCCTTTTACACATCCTCACCTTAGAAAACCAAATTCGAAGGAAGAATTCCACATAAGCACACTACCTTTCTTACACTTGGAATTTTTACTTTGTGTTGGTAGAATAATATTTGTTAGAGATGCGCATGTGGTGCGTAGACGTCTGCGCGGTGCACGTACATCCCTGACAGATTCCCACATTTGAAGTTGGCAAAGGAATTACACTTTCAATTGGGCTTGATGTGTAACGTCCCTCTTCGACCAACCGACCCCAAAAATGGTAGATTCTCATTCTTCTTCTTCAAATTCACCCATTCTTCATTCAACTCATCTCTTTTTGGCAATCTTCAAGCATTCACTTCATACTTCTTTTACATTCTCAAGCACTTCCAACATCTTCAACACTCCATTGTAGCAACAACACTCCATCAAATCCATAAAGCAAGTGTGAAGAAGGCCATTGCAACATGGGATTGAGGTTTTTTAACACCTCCCTTCATCATAGTAGAGGCTATGGTGATTGTTCAAGCTTTCTTTCTCCATCATTGGCTAGTGAGCTCTTAGTGGAGGCAGTAACATTTCACTCCTCTCCTTTATGATTTGGTTCAGTAGCTATATACTGTTTTGTAGTGTTATTTGTGTACTTTATTTCTTTACTTCTTTATCATACATTTCTCTCCCATTGCTATTTAGCTTTCCATGGAGGTGGAAACACCAAAATGGGGGTCTGACTGAGGGAGGCCCCTATACAGCTCCAACAATTTTCCCCTCTTTCTTGTGTGTAGAAAGATGTGCTTTTTGGAGCTAGCTAGCGAATTGGTGTCTTGGTGAGATCCTCTTCGTTATCTTAGCTCTCATATATTTGCTTTATCATATTCATTTGTATCTTTCCTACTTCATAGTTCTATTTTGTTCCTTTAGAAGTCACTAGCTAGGCCATCAACTCATTTTCTTACGGTTTGTATGGTACTTTCGGTCCTTTGGCCGTACAGACGCCAACACACCTATGAGACACTAGCACACTGCGCTGTCATCCCAGAACCACACTTTTGTCTTTAGGAAGAGAGCTACCTAAAGTGCAGTACTAAATTCAAAAATTGACTCGCCTAGCCCTAATCCATACTTCAGGTTTGAAGAGTGATTGAATGACCTTATAGTCCTCATCATTCTTGTTACTTATTTCAAAACATCCCTTTAAAGTGAGGTAAGTTAGGATAGCTTCCGGCTCTTGGCTCTCTATGACTTGGGGCTTTGATGTGGTTGGTCCCCCTCTCTTACATTTTTGGTGAACCCGACATGAACCAACATCTACTCATTTGTCAGTGTTGAAACTTTTCCCTCATACCTTGTGATCGTTGTGACTTTGATTGTTGTGAAAGTTTAAGAGCATCACAACCCACTCTGAAACCTCTGGATACATCGTTAGGAGAAGTATACAACACCTTCTAATGGAGAATATGAAGGTCACTGCTGGTTTCTCTACAAGCCTCTTTACTGGACCTGTTGTTAGTCTTCCTACCCAGGAGCATTTGTGAGGGTCAAGGTAGGAGTCTTTGATGAGACTAACCACGTCCCCACTCCTCTTGCATCTCCCACACCATTGTCCATGGATGAGAATGAGGTTGTTTATATCCATTTAGAATATGTCTCCACCCTTAACAAAGGGTTGGGTGACTTACAAAATTTCTTGGAAAGAAACCCGAAGTTGGCTAGAATTGCTCAGGTTGTTAGTGAGATCAAGTATATGGTAAGAAAAGATTGAACAGGCATAGAACTACTAGCTAACCTCTCTAGTATGATCAAAGCATGTTCCCTTCCAAATAATAACATTATACAAGGGTTCACTCTCGAAGAACATGAAAGACACCTAGATGTGTCCATGCCTCCCACATCTGTGTACATGGCTGACACCATCTCGTTTATTAGTGTCCCCCTGCCTCTGAAAGATTCGTAACTATCAAAGTGAATAGGGTACCCATGGGCTTTAGCTTCACCCCCTCGTCACCTCTAGGAGTGGAAGTTTTGGTGGGATGAGTGGTGGAGGCTTTGGTAGTGGTGGTGGCTTCGGTAGTGGGAGCGGTGCTAGTGGAAGTGGTTTTTGTGGAGGCCATGGTAGTGGCTCCAGTGGAGGCCCTACTAGTGGCGGTGGCTTTGGTAGTAGTTCTGGCAGTAGCCACAGTGGTGGTTTTGAAGGTGGATTTGGTGGTGGTTCTGGAGGGGGTCCCACTGGTCCTATGTCATCCAATGACCCTATTTTGAATACTCTCCTTTAGAATATGGGAAAAATGCATAGCTAGATGGCAAGTATCTCCCAAGCCTCTTCCCAACCTATCTTTCAGCCCTTCTTTCAACATAGCCCACTGTTGATAGCAATTCTCAATACTCCCTTCCCATAAGGAATGAAGATCCCAAAATTCAAAAAGTACGGCAGAAAAGGGGATCTATAAAAACATGTGTCTACCTTTAATTCCTTGTGTACAAATTTCTTCCAACACGATGCATTGATGGCCAAAATATTCCCTCGATCTCTTAAGGATACAATGCTTGAATGGTACTATTCCTTACTCGACAACTCCATTTTCTCATTTGACTAGCTTGTGAATTAGTTTCTTTGATAGTTCCATGCCAACATCGGATTGAAGATGACCTTTTTGGATCTCATCTAATGCAAACAAGGGGATAATGAGAAGATTACTAATTTCATCATGTGGTATCAAATGCTTTTCTCACAAATCTCATGTCCGCTGCCCGATTCTAACGTGTAGAAGGTATTCATAGGAACTTGCAAAGGCCTTGGTAGGAGAAGTTTTCCCTTATGAAATACCCTTCTTTTGCACATTTGTGTGCAACACTATGGGAGTATCAACAAATGGTACTCCAGTTCAAGGGATCCTCCTCACGCTCCTGTTCTGAAAGAAAATCCATCGTATCAATCTCTGGGAAAGGAAAGGCTATCACAAATGTAGTAGCCACTATGACTGATAATGGCCTTAGATACAACAAGAAGTTCACAAAGTTAGCAAAATCTCACTCTTCCATCTTACAAAAGTTGTTGAAAGATAAGATCATAACCTTAGAGAACCCTAAAAATCTCAAGGAACCTTACCCTAGTTGGTACAATGCAAATACTTTTTGCCAGTACCATCAAGTTAACATACATGATACCGAATGTTGTATGTGCTTGCATCATGAGATATAGGACCGCATCAAGGATGGTACTATTTATCTCGATGGAAGCAAAGAAAATGAAAATAAGTCAGTGAAAAAGTAAATAGTGAGTTGTAGATATACATGAGCCTATTTATGTCACATTTTTCCAACATGATTTTTGATCCCTCTGATGCTAGTACTCAGCCCAAGGCCTATGTCAACATGGTCACGGTTACTCCTACTAAGCAGCCTACGACCAATTCGTTGGATGTGACATTCACCTCACAGGATATGCCTATGAACAACAAACCTTCTCTTTACATTCTTGCTCACCTCAATGACAACATTGTGATAGGAGTCCTAGTTGACCCCATGAGTTGGGTGAATGTTATTATAGAAGAAACATTGTTGCTAAATTCATTGCATAGGAAGGAATACGAAGAAATAAAATCTACCATCCGTACACATGATGGTCTTTGTCTTAAACCATATGGCTCTATAAATTTGTCCATCCTAGTTGGACCTAGGGTTGTAGACATAGCCTTCAATGTTATTCTAGAGTCGGATTTGTTCAGGTTGAAGCTAGGCATACCTTGGCTAGCTTCCATGAATGGAATCGCCTTCATGATTCATAAATGTTTAAAGTTCTCCCATGAAGGTGTCATACACGTAGTGCATGACACTGGATACCAGCCTTTGGTGTCCAGTGGGGGATATTCATTGGATCACTTTTGGCCCACCCCGGTTGGTCTGCTTCCTCCAAGAATGGACCTACTTTACAAGAATTACATAAAGTATAAAACTGGGGGCAAGGGATAGCCAAAATTGACCCTTCTTGTAATGTAGCAGCCAACACCCTACTCTTCTCGAAAGGGAAAGGAGAGGCTTGCCTCTCCTCAGGCTGCCTCATTCTCCCCCTTTACTAGGAAGAGTATTGGTTGAGCAAGCTTGGCTTATATCCTCCAAGTCTAATGGTGATTGCTTTGCATAGACCCAAATTCAGTATATCAGGTCTCCCTACTAAACCACTTGGACCTTGGTATTACTTGTATGGCAAGAAAAGAGGTCCCTATGGGAATCCTCTCTGTCTCGTGCTCCGCGGCCCCCTACCACTTTTTCTCCCAAAGCAATAAATGGGAAGAGGCCTACTATCGAGGCACTAGAGCTGATTTCCATTCAATCTAGCTCCATCTCACTTCTGACTCCCACTGTGAGTGTGCTTGACTCGAAAAAGGTGCAAGTGTTCATTGCTCCTTTGGCAGAGCCACCCTTGTTGATTTCCCTTTCGAATGTCCCTCCTTTTCTGAAACCCATGAATATTCCAAACACTTTGGTAATATCCACTGTGGTTTTCTCCTCCTCCTCTTCCTCTGTGCCTCTTGCTTCATCTATGTGGAGTTCACATCCCATAATGAAGCCAAAAGTAGAGGTTGTCCCCTCCAATAATGGAGGGGATAAGAGGAGCCCACCTTCTCTAAAAGGTGGTCCCATGCTAGATTGTCTCGTCCTAGTGACGAAGCAAGCCCCTACTTCACCTGAGTTCATCACTGCTCCTGAGTCATTCGGTGAGCCTATCGATGAATCTCGGGCACTGCCCTCTCCATCCATTGAGGTAAGACATGGAACTCCAGTGAAGTGCATGTTTAACTCTCTAGTTGAAGTTCTGGCATTATCAACAATCTTTGCAAAGTTGCTGACCATAGCTCCATAAAGAGCCTAGTGGAGAGGACCTGGCAGGGCCCTCTTCCTTAGCCCTTGTTGCAGGAGGGTCGAAAGCACCTCTCCTTAATATTCCACCATTGTAGGCTCATCCTCCTTCCCCATATAATGACTTAGATTGGGAAGTGGATGACGTCTTAGTCAATTAGTGTTAGGGGGAGGCCTCTTCTTTATCTTTAGGTTAGATGTGTGTGTTGTGACATGTTCCCTCATGAGTGTGCTATGTATTCCTAGATGACCCTTGTCACCCTTGTTGGTGCTTGGATACAAGAGTGATTTTTGTGTCATAAACCTTCTTCTATTTATATCATCATTCTTCCATGTTTGTGTTTTTTTTTTGGAAAATTGGGGATGATGCAAAATGTTGGGGGCATTTAGGTTTCCCTTCCATGTTGACCCAATTTTTTATTTTTACTTTTTCTTCCATGCATTCTTCTTGATCTGGTTGGGGATTGATGATCTTTCACCTTGCATTGTGGTTAGGGTAAAAGCAAGAAGTTGAGTACATGAAGATGGGAAATTTTGGGCAAAACAAAAAGTTTCAAAAGAAACGCATATGCATTTTCTAAAAAATGTGTATGTGTTACGGATCGGGTACTCAAGCTGAAATCCAAACATGTATGCGCTCAGCTACGGGTATGCGAACCATAAATGCATACACATTTTTTGAAGGTATTTATTTTTTTTAAATAAACAGTTGTGTTTCATTTTCACTCACTATTTCTAGCCGTGTCAGAAAAGAGAGGTTCTTGATCGCGTCTGCGTTTTGAAGCTCGTGCTTGGTGAAAATTTTGACTGCCACCTCCTCCCGTCAACACACTCGACCTCAGTGACCTCCAGGTTGGTTGAATTCTACCTTTTTTTGCTTTGTATCTTGTTTTTTTGTTTTGTAATTAGTATTCAATTTTTGTTTCTTTAGTTTGTTTTAGTTCAATTTTTTATAGTTTTTAATTGCATTTAAAAAATCAAAAACATCATCGAAACAGATAACATTAAATTGTAAATTGAAAACCATAAAAATTAAACCTAAATTGGACACATTTAACTTAGAAATCAAAACCCTAGGTTACAAAACTTACATAGGTCCCTAAAAACTAATTTACACAGGTTAATCCTTGGTCCTAAACCCTACAACATAAACCTAAAACCCCTATTTACCCTAAAATGTAAACCTAAAATAGGCTATTTACCCTAAAAAGTAAGTTACGTAAAACCCTAAATTAGGGATCACAATTTATAGTCCATAGGTTTTACCTGTACACTTTGGTATGTCGTTGGTGATCTACACAACTACCAATGAAATTCATAAAATTGACTATTAAAAGATGTACAAACAATCGATGCATAGATATATATATATTAACCAAAAAATTATTGATTTAATTATAACATATATTCACATAATATAAATTTGATAGCTAAGTTTATCTCAGAAAACTTCATGATTGTATAATTTAACTTGAGAAAGTGTACAAGTGAATTAAAATAATGTACCTCATGTGAAACTATGTGCTTGATTTAATAAATGTATATATCATGATGCTAGTTGATATGAGCATGTAATCACTCTATATCATTGTTATATTAGCTTATATAATGTATGATGTATTCTCTTAAAAAAACATAGAAATGCAAGTCATACTTGTTAATCTAGACTATGTGCAATATGGATAGAGCTAGACACATAAATGTTATTAAATCAAATAAATATTAAAATGTGAAGCATGAATGATTTCTACCCAAATCTTATTTGGATGAGATCCTTTGTGAATTAAATGTAAGGATGCATTATGATCATATTCAAACCTTAATTTATAGGATATTATTCATAAGATCTATAGGTTGTGTGTAATATAATTCCTATTTTAACTCTCATGTGTAGTGGCATTGTTCTAGATTAGGAAAACTAAATGTTGTACTTTCTCTAAACTAGTGTATCAAAGATAACTTGTAGCATGAACATTTCAATGGAAAATTCAAATTACTTTTTTGAGAAACTTGATAGATGATGATTCGTAAATGCAAGTGAATTCTATAACCAAAGGTTTATTTTCTAAGTTTATTTAAATTTATTGAATTGATCAATTGATTCCTCACTTAGTGGTAGTTAGGTTTTTTTTTGAAAACCCATGTGTCTAGAATTTATATAAATATGAAGGAAGAGTCTATGCCATAGAAAAGTTTCAAAAAATATATGATTACAAATTTTTTTGGTCTAAATCACTTTAGATCCCCTCTTCCTTTTTAAATCATCCAAGAGTGCGTAGAGGTCCAAATAGGTGAACAAAATCCATCGTAACTTAACAACTTAGTTATATAATTGAAATCTAAAATTCCTAATTGTTGCAAAATCCATCGTAACTCAACAACTTAGTTATAATTGAAATCTAATTTATTCCTAATTGTTGATATATTGAAGCTATTCCTAGAATGTCACATATTTTATTCAAAGCACTAAGTTTAGGTGGTAGGGTTTCTCATTTACTTGTAAAAATTTATTAAAAAAACATAGAAATGCAAGTCATACTTGTTGATCTAGACTATGTGCAATATGGATAGAGCTAGACAAGTTGTATAAATGTTATTAAATCAAATAAAAATTAAAATGTGAAGCATGAATGATTTCTACCCAAATCTTATTTGGATTCAAGATCCTTTGTGAATTAAATGTAAGGATGCATTATGATCATATTCAAACCTTAATTTATAGGATATTATTCATAAGATCTATAGGTTGTGTGTTTAATCTAATTCCTATTTTAACTCTCATGTGTAGTGGAATTGTTCTAGATTAGGAAAACTAAATGTTGTACTTTCTCTAAACTAGTGTATCAAAGATAACTTGTAGCATGAACATTTCAATGGAAAATTCAAATTACTTTTTTGAAAAACTTGATAGATGATGATTCGTAAATGCAAGTGAATTCTATAACCAAAGGTTTATTTTCTAAGTTTATTTAAATTTATTGTTCATTGATCAATTGATTCCTCACTTACTAGCAGTTAGGTTCTTTTTTGAAAACCCATGTGTCTAGAATTTATATAAATATAAAGGAAGAGTCTATGCCATAGAAAAGTTTCAAAAAATATATGATTACAAAAAAATTGGGTCTAAATCACTTTAGATCCCCTCTCCCTTTTTAAATCATCCAAGAGTGCGTAGAGGTCCAAATAGGTGAACAAAATCCATCGTAACTTAACAACTTAGTTATATAATTAAAATCTAAAATTCCTAATTGTTGCAAAATCCATCGTAACTCAACAACTTAGTTATAATTGAAATCTAATTTATTCCTAATTGTTGATATATTGAAGCTATTCCTAGAATGTCACATATTTTATTCAAAGCACTAAGTTTAGGTGGTAGGGTTTCTCATTTACTTGTAAAAATTTATTAAAAAAACATAGAAATGCAAGTCATACTTGTTGATCTAGACTATGTGCAATATGGATAGAGCTAGACAAGTTGTATAAATGTTATTAAATCAAATAAAAATTAAAATGTGAAGCATGAATGATTTCTACCCAAATCTTATTTGGATTCAAGATCCTTTGTGAATTAAATGTAAGGATGCATTATGATCATATTCAAACCTTAATTTATAGGATATTATTCATAAGATCTATAGGTTGTGTGTTTAATCTAATTCCTATTTTAACTCTCATGTGTAGTGGCATTGTTCTAGATTAGGAAAACTAAATGTTGTACTTTCTCTAAACTAGTGTATCAAAGATAACTTGTAGCATGAACATTTCAATGGAAAATTAAAATTACTTTTTTGACAAACTTGATAGATGATGATTCGTAAATGCAAGTGAATTCTATAACCAAAGGTTTATTTTCTAAGTTTATTTTAAATTTATTGTTCATTGATCAATTGATTCCTCACTTAGTGGCAGTTAGGTTCTTTTTTGAAAACCCATGTGTCTAGAATTTATATAAATATGAAGGAAGAGTCTATGCCATAGAAAAGTTTCAAAAAATATATGATTACAAAAAAATTTGGGTCTAAATCACTTTAGATCCCCTCTCCCTTTTTAAATCATCCAAGAGTGCGTAGAGGTCCAAATAGGTTCAAAATCCATCGTAACTCAACAACTTAGTTATATATAATTGAAATCTAAAATTCCTAATTGTTGCAAAATCCATCGTAACTCAACAACTTAGTTATAATTGAAATCTAAACCCTAAACCCTAAAAGCATTCATTTTGTTGTAGGACCTTAAAATGAAATTTGGTTTCCTTAGGCAACTCCACAAAATTTTATTCCCTTAAGCCATGGAACATTTTGTCCTAGGTCCTTACTAGACATAGATCCCCTTAAGCCATCCTATCACCCTAAATCGTAAATTGATGTCTTAAGGGGTCCTAATAATGACATTTCTTAAGGGGATCAAAGAAGTTCTCAAAATTTGGTGAATAGAGTTGAAGCTCATCTTTGTTTTTTTTGTACATTGCAATTAGGTCACTAGCATATATCTATGTGTCCCTTTAAATGTATTCTATTAAATTTTCATTCTTATCTTTAGTATTCTTTGAAAACAATGAATGAGATTATAAATTTTAATGTTAGTGTTAAACTTATAATTTATTCTTAACTACTTTGTCCCACTATAGAGAACTTGTGTCTCTTATCATGAAATTTGAAAATTTAGATAAATCAATTTATGTCATCAGATTTAATTAAATTATATGTCATACTTGATTAATACATCTATTCATTTTGTTGTAGGACCTTAAAATGAAATTTGGTTGCCTTAGGAAACTCCACCAAATTTTATTCCCTTAAGCCATGGACCATTTTTTCCTAGGACCTTACTACACATAGAACCCCTTAAAAGCCATCCTATCACCCTAAATCGTAAATTGATGTCTTAAGGGGGAATTTGAAATTTCTTAAGGGGATCAAATAAGCTCTCAAAATTTGGTGAATAGAGCTTGACTTATCTTTTTTATATATTTTGTACATTTCAATTAGGTCACTAGCATATATATCTATGTGTCCCTTTCAATGTCTTCTATTAATTTTTCATTCTTATCTTTATTATTATTTGAAAATAATGAATGAGATTAAATAAATTTTAATAAAACCCCATAATTTCATTTCTACCCTTCATATTAACAACCCCACACTGGACTCAATTTAATGTGTGTACATGTTATATGAATTTTTAATGTTATGGATTTTATAATGTTATAAATCAAATGGTCTTCAAATGAAATATATTTTGAATTTGTGCATGTTCAATGTGATTTTTAAATAACTTTTAAATTGTGTGCATTATTTAATTAGTTTGTTGATATATATTTTTTAATTGTTTAACATGCAGTTGCCATATCATTGCTCAGATGGATCCACTATTTAATTTAGACGATTTCATGCCTGATCAAGAAATCCCTATAGATCCCGACCTACATCCTAGTCCACCACATGAACAAAACCCTAGCACACCTCCACATTCTCCACCGCCTAACCCCCCACCCCCTCCTCTAGTTGACCAAGATCAACTAAGAGAGAATATTCAAGCAAACCTGGTTGTCATTCAAGGAAATATAGATCTCATAAAAATGAGACTAGAGTCCCTCCACATCTCGCACGGTTTGCATCTATGATGCAAACTATTGTTTATTCTATTTGATCTATCGATGTAGGCCTAGATAGGTTCCATCAATGGAGAGAAGATATGAGACAATTCTATGCGGATGGATTTTCATATAAAGAAATCAATGACCTGAAAATTACTAAACAAGCCATATGCCAATATTTTGTGAACCCCCAAACAAACCAACCAATACCACCCACAAAAAAATGAATTTCAATTTTATGGTGTAGGCACCCGTAGATAGCTTCTCATTTTTGGGAGAGATGGTGGATGGTGTTTGATACTCCACCACATGGCAACAGTGAGGTGCCCTTGTACTTTTTGAGAAAGTTATGGGCTGAGTTTGAGTTGGGTTAAAAAACCCAACTATTTTGATATGAGGTCATTTCAGGGAGTTGGGCGTGGCATTCCCCAAAATAGACTAGGAGCATGTGTCGATCCTCAGTGACATGCTCCAATTGCTTCTATTGTTCCTCCTTCTCCTAGTGTTACTGCTGCATTTCAACAGCAAACCATGTTATCAACATTAGGAGCATTGAGTTCACTTTCAGGACATCTCACTCAAAAGACTACACATGCGGCCACTGAAGTGGCCAATAGAGAGCATGGAGGCTTAGGCTATAGGGATACCCAGACATCCACTTCAGGTGAGGCACATGCATCTGGGACAAGGTCATACCTAAATTTACTATATTCTAAGGATCGTCCTACACAGGTATGTTCATCTTTTGAACTTAAATTTAATTCAAGTTTGAAATGTAAAAGATTCATGTAAATAATAACATCATACTATATATATAATATAATATTAATTAAATAAGTTTGTGTTTGGTGTAGACGCATGATGACATGATGCCTGAAACTCAATATGATCATCATGTGTATATGTCGAGTGTTGTAGATCTAGGCTCACCTTTTGGATAGGTACTTGAACCAAAATATATTAAATAATTTGTGTGGATATATATATATATATATATCTAATTTAATTTGAATTTGTACACATGTGTGAATTGATATATTATATCTAGATGTAGGGAGGTCATACTATCCCTAGTATTGGCCAACCACAAGTTACAGTGGTGAGCGCTCCTGAGACGTCATCAACTCAGGTGCATGCTTTCAAAAGTTTGTTAAGTTTAAATTAAATACACATCATAGATCTAATTTAATTTTTTCATTTACATACACATGTTTGAATGATCTATACGAATTGTTGTACATCTATATGCAGGGATTTGATGAGATACCCATGGCGGGCCGCGCACCTGAGACATCATCGAAATTTATGCATGGGCAATCTCCAGTGCGTGATCATGAGGTCATATCATTCAAGGTTGTAAAATTTACTTTAAATATCCTATACAATTTTTACGAACCTTTTATATATATATATATATATATTTGAGGTTTTCACATATTGTTTGCTTTATATGAATATGTAGGATATAGTAGATCAGGCATTTGCATCTTCTCAACTGATAGTTATGCTACTCATTGAAGAAAATGTGCCAGTTGATTCACATGACCATATGGTAATTTATGCATACTAGAAATCATTTTTACTATATTTACTTGATATTTAATTAGTTTTTTTTAATCTAAAAGTTTATATTTTCAATTTTAAATATGTTTAATTATATCAAAATTTCTAAATAAATTTAAATCTAATTTCAAGTTTCTTGTACTCTTTTACATCATGATGCAGGTACATCTAGTCGACATAGAACAAAGATGAGACTTGATTTGACCGATCAACCTAAAAGTTAGATGGTTTTATATTTTATGGACTACAGATCTCTAGTTTTATTTCAATATATGTGTTGGACTTGACATATAAATTTTATGGACTATCTAGATCTCTAGTTTTATTTTGAACATGTTATTATCATATGTGTGTTTATTTATATCAGTTGACTTTAATATGATGATTATATATGCAGTCAATTATGAGATCGTGTTATGTTCATTTTTATGATTATATGCATTCATACATATCTATATTTATATTTGATCTAATTTTCAAGTAATACATGCACTATATAAATTCTTATCTAGAATCAAATTTCATATATATAATGTATCACATGGTTAGGTGACAAATTAAAAAATTCCTTAAATAGTTTCTTAAATCATATTCATAATAAATTAAGGGCAAGTAATTTTAACTATTTTCCAATTACATAGCAAATATTTGAATCAATAAACAAAAAACTATCTCCTTGTATGTATAAAATGTATAATCTATACAATTGAATAATTATATAAAATGTGGTAAATAGAAGACATGAAACATGTATAATCTATAAAATTGAACAAGATATTTAAAAAGTGACATCAAACAAACATATATAATGTACATCAAGATGTTTAATACAACTATATAACATGATGAAACATATATGTGCATGTAGATACAATTCAAGCTTATCAACTTTTAGGTGAATACCAAAAAATGATATTTACACAGTCTCTTGATAAAATAGTTTTTCAGTTCAATAATCACATCGTAGACTGACTTGATGAGAACTTGCAAAAATAATTAATGTAAGTAACTATAATTTTTATGAGTCATTTAAGTAAAAAATTCATGCAAGAAAATAATTGTATATAGTAAATTCCATACAAATTCAAATGATGTTAGCCATAGGATGGATTAATGGGACCTAAGAGGATATATAGCTTAAGGGGGGGTCTTAAGAGAATGCCTTAAGGGGAGTTAAGAGGATGCATCTAATGAACCCTAGGATATGGCTTAACGGGTCCTAAGAGGATTAAGGAGATGTAAGAGGATATGACTTAAGGGTCCTTTAAGAGGACAACTTAAGGGGATGCAAGAGGGTGAATTAAGGGGAGTTGATAGAATGATTTGAAGGGATGTAAGAGGGTGGATTAAGGGGAGTTGGTAAAATGAATTAAAGGGATGTAAGAGAGTGGATTAAGGGGATGCAACAGGGTGGATTAAGGGGATTTGATAGAATGACTTGAAGGGATGTAAGAGGGTGGATTAAGGGGAGTTGATAGAATGAGTTGAAGGGATGTAATAGGGTGGATTAAGGGGAGTTGATAAAATGACTTAAAGTGATGTAAGAGAGTGGATTAAGGGATGCAAGAGGGTGGATTAAGGGGAGTTGATAGAATGAGTTGAAGGGATGTAAGAGGGTGGATTAAGGGGAGTTGATAGAATGACTTGAAGGGATGTAAGAGGGTGGATTAAGGGGAGTTGATAGAATGACTTGAAGGGATGTAAGAGGGTGGATCAAGGGGAGTTGATAAAATGACTTCAAGTGATGTAAGAGAATGGATTAAGGGGATGCAAGAGGGTGGATTAAGGGGAGTTTATAGAATGACTTGAAGGGATGTAAGAGGGTGGATTAAGAGGAGTTGATAGAATGAGTTGAAGGGATGTAAGAGGCTGGATTAAGGGGAGTTGATAAAATGACTTCAAGTGATGAAAGAGAGTGGATTAAGGGAATGCAAGAGGGTGGATTAAGGGGAGTTGATAGAATGACTTGAAGGGATGTAAGAGGTTGGATTAAGGGGAGTTGATAGAATGACTTGAATGGATGTAAGAGAGTGGATTAAGGGGATGGAAGAGGGTGGATTAAGGGGATGCATGTCATGAACCTTACGATATGGCTTAATAGGCCCTAAGAGGATGGCTTAAGGGGAATTATGAGAGTGAATTAAGGGATGCAAGATTGTGGATTAAGGAGATGCAAGAGGATATGACTTAAGGGTCCTTTAAGAGGACGACTTAAGGGGATGGAAGAGGGTGGATTAAGGGGAGTTGATAGAATGACTTGAAGGGATGCAAGAGGGTGGATTAAGGGGAGTTGAGAGAATGGATTTAAACCCCAAGGGGTGTTGAGAGAGTGACTTAAGGGGATGAAAGTGGATAGATTAAGGGTAGATATATGAGGATATTGATTGAGGCGTTCTAAGAGGATGAATTAAGGGGTGTTGAGAGAGTGACTTAAGTGGATGAAAGTGGATAGATTAAGGGTAGATATATGAGGATATGGATTATGAGGTCCTAAGAGGATGGATTAATGGTAGTTGATAGAATGACTTAAGGGGATGCAAGAGGATGGATTAATGGCACATAAGAGGATGACTTAAGGGGTTTTAAGAGAATGTCTTAAGGGGATATGAAATCAATTATAAAGTATCAATTAAATGTATCTAGAACTATATATTGTTACCTATCTCTAGATTCAAATTCCATCGTAATATATGTGCATCTCCTCTCTTTTTTGTAAAGCATCTAATTTTGGGAGACCTGAAACAAAAAATGATATAAAACTTTAATTAAGAAATGATTAAAGATAAATATATATATATCAATTAAATATATATACAACTAGTTATACTTACCAATATTTATTTACTCTATTGTACCATCTACATCCTCTCTTTTTTGTAATGCATCTATGATTGTCTCATGATCATCCATTGAAAGTGTCTATAAAACTTTATTAGCAGGCCTCCCTTGATATCTAACTAGTTTTATATTGGTTGCCAAAATAAAATGTGAATAATGTATAATCTTCTTGTGTCTTTCATAATCTTCAAATGCAGGCAAGCCATTCTTTCTCATCAAATATTTTCAAAGCCAGGTGCCAACAACAACCACTGAACCAGTTGGATACTCAAATTTGTCATCATCCACTCTAGTATGTACCAACTTATGTTTTCTCTCAACACATCTAGCCAACCAATACTCTGTCTGCTCTTCATTCCCTTGAGGTGCAACAAAAACATACACATGTCCTACAAAAATAAATACAAAATTCAATAAAGAGTGACTTATATTTAACTCACATATAAACATGCATACATACAAAATTCAACTCAATAAATAATGTACCTTCTTGTACAAGATCTGAACATGTGTCGATGTAGGTGTTAAAGCTCTTTGTTGACATTGTTCGACCCATTCCATATTTTCACATGCCTGCCAATCACCTACAATACAAAATTGACAAAATCATGCCAACTCCCTTGTCCATATTTTCCATGTGTTTGCATTCGAACTCTTAAATGAATGCCATTTTGCAGTTCCATTAACTGTTTCACAATCTTGTCGAGAAAAAATATCATTTTCTTCAACTAACTAAAATAAGCGTCGAATTATTGAGCTCTCACTTGTTCTTGTAGATAATTTGGTATTGCACCAATCTACAATTGCATGTGCATCTCTAAATTTTGCAGCATCCTCAAATTTTAGTTGCTCTCTAGCAAGAGCTCTTTTCACACATGCACCTGCTCCATCGTGTTCTCCCTTACCATGACCAACTTCGAAAAAACTCCATATGTGTTGGATATTATTTTCCTTATGAACTCTACATAACCAATAAAACATTCTAGCATTTTTTAATTGACCCGTGCAATTATCTGACCATATGAGATGTTCTAGCATTTGAATTCCTCTCTCTTTTAAATTTTTATAAAATATATCAAAACAATATTGTACAAACTCAGATGAATGTAATTGATTATCACTTACATAAAAATGGTACTCTCTCAAAAAAATTCTATTATCTTCTGTACTGTCTTCAACATGTCTATAAACAATGTGAACAAATATAGCTACTTGCACTGAATTATATTACTGTGATTGAATTTCTTCTTGTGGAGCAAGAGTATAATTTTCAGCAAAATCAACAACTGACAATATAGTTCTAATTGGGAATGTGTTTTTACATAAATGAAATTGATTATCAAGCCAATGAGCATTCTGAGAGTGTTGAACATATTTAGGTACAAACTTATCTTTAAATGCAGTAATAAAAGCATACACACTAACTTTTCCACAATTAGCTCAACACGTTTTCTAGTTTTTCCATCTTTTAAAGAATACTCTATTTTTAAATTTTTTTACATCCACTAATTGTTTTCCAAATTCATCTAAACTACTTTCATGCATACATTCTCTTAATAATGAAAAATTACCACATCTATTGCATTCTCCAAAAATGCATGCTTTTAAAAAAAATGACTTTCCATTTAAAGAGGGATTACAAAAAAAACCTGCTATAAAATCTTTGATTCTTTCAGGTGGCATATTAATACCACAAATGTCCTTCATAATTTGGTTAGCATGCAAAGTGCATCGTATATATCGAAATATATCATAATAATAATGAAATTGTACATGAGTCTTACAACAACAAGAGATTCGTTGCTTATTAATTCTAACATAAAAAGGTTTACACTTTTCAAATGATCTTTGACTTATGCTAATATTCAAGTAAGATTGAAGCATCTAATTTTTTATATATAATTCAGTTTGAGTCATATCTAAGAGATGCTTTGGATGAGGTTCACGAATTTTGGAACCCACCCTTAATTTTAAGACATCTCTAATGTTAGGTGATACTCTTGTATTATCATGCCAAAAAAATTCGATTAAAGATTTAATTTCATTAGTTAATTTCATGTCTGATCTTGGAAGTCTACCACTAAAACTCCAACATTGATTAATAGGATCATTTTCAATACTTTCTCTTCTTTTAGCAGCTCTTATCAAAGTTCTAGGATTTAAGTTTATAGATTTACTAATATTACTTAACATTCTTTTATTTGAAGCTACTTTATCAACTAGAGCAGTTGTTATTGCATGACGAGCCACATTCTTATCTTTTGATTGAATTTTCTTACCAATAACATCAATAGAATTAGCAACACTAGATATGACTTGTTCTACTGAATCATCTTTCTTTTTTGGTTTTACAAAAACACCTAATTTTTTCATCACTTTTCTCATTTTCAACATTCTCATCAATTGCACCATGAGTTGACATTGGAATCCCAATTTCTTTCTATAAATTTTGTTTTATATATTTTATTTCCATAGTTTCTAATTTGTCTTGAAGAAACTTTACCGTGAAGGTTATCTAGCACATCTATTTCAATTGTAAAAAAAA
This sequence comes from Sequoia sempervirens, assembly GCA_007258455.2. Classification (NCBI taxonomy): domain Eukaryota; kingdom Viridiplantae; phylum Streptophyta; class Pinopsida; order Cupressales; family Cupressaceae; genus Sequoia; species Sequoia sempervirens. The sequence continues at coordinate 13,767,799 of VDFB02000002.1, read as the reverse complement.
CATTTTCACCTTCATCCATAGATGGAGTTTCATTTTCATTCACACAAGGGGTTTTATTTTCATTTTCAAATGTAAAAGGGATTTCATTCTTATTTTCATCAATATTAGGGATTTCATTCTCATTTACATTTTCATAACATATAATTTCATCATTTTCTTGTTTCTGCATTGTTTCAACCCTAATATTATTGATATCCTCAATGGTGTATCCAGCTTCATCTAAACAAGCAATATCAATATTATGAAAACTTAGGTTTGAACACATTCCTGGATAGATTGTTTGAATAGGTGCATTTTCCATATCATTGGGAGGTGGATTTGAAGACACACCCGAAGTTGTTTGCATATCATTCAAAGTTGAAGTTGAAGGCACAGTTGGGTTTGTCTCCGTAATTGCATTTTCTTTCATATTCACCATCTCCACATTTGCATCATCTACATTCATTTCATCATTCATGGCTTCCTCTTCAACATTCTTTGAACTAGATGCTTCCAAATCTTTCATTTTATGAATCATTTCTCTCCTTTCCCTTTGCCTTTTTGCCTCCTTATCTTTATTTGCTTGAATTTCTTCGGGTGTCATTAACTTTCTACATCTTTTTTTTTGTCTTTGCTTATCACCCATGGTTACCAAACCCTCTTTGATGAAAAAAATAATAATTCAAGAAATCTATTTTCAAATTTCCACCTCCTTCAAATATTCAAATTAAACTATGTACTATGAAGATCATTTTTTCTATAAACTCTGAAGTACAAAAACATCATGAGTACATCCAAAAATTCACTTTTTCCAAATCTTCTTGTAAAAAGTTCTTGCACTTGATTCCACTTCAGAAAATTCAACCTGCACTTTGTCTCTTCCAACAATTTGAATAGAATATGCCCTGCACAAGACAAATTTGCAATAAAAAACATAGAAAATGACACTTTCGAACCGTACTACAGAAAAGGAATGTTGCAAGAAAATCGTGTTTTACCAGTATTTTCTAAATGAAGGAAAAATGACTATATTAGAAACGCATACGCATTATGTTCAAGAAATGTATACACATTTCATAACGCGTACGCGTTACGTTTTCCCAATGGGTCAATGGGTAACATGTATGCGTTATGAAATGCGTACGTGTTTCATTTGAATAACACGTACACGTTTCTGTAATACGTACGCGTTTCTGTAACGCGTACGCGTTATTTAAAAATTGAATTTCCACACCACATCCATCCTTGGTTTTAGGCTTGGGAAAGGCTTGGCAATCTGAGTCTTAGCCTTTGACCTGCAACTAAAAAACTAAGGCAGATTGAAGAAGAATGTCCAACTTTGACAACATAGCTGATGGACTTTTTTTTTCTGAATGAATCTACAAAATTAAAACCCATTAGAGAGGACAATTTCTACTTTCTAAATATATTAAATTTGTTAAGATTGGATTATGTTTGCTATTTTTTAATTAATTTCTAAGCAAACTAGTCCTTAAACTTGAAATATTAGGTTTTTTTAGGTTTTTAATAACTTTTTATTGGTTAAGTTTCTTGTGAAAAAAAGTATATGGCATCAAACTTCAAACAATTCTCTACACAATAAAAAAAAGAGTAAAAAAATATTTTGTTTAGGTCCAATTATGTTGTCCGTACACGTTGATTTTAAAAAACATCAATTAAAGCCAATAAAAATTTAATAAAAAAAAATTCAACCAAAAATTACAAAAAAAAATCCACATCAAACTTCATGTTGTTAGCTCTCTTTTCCCAAAAGGAATTAGCAAAATAATTTTATTTGGGTCAAAAAGTGTTGTCCATACACCTGCTTGGTATGGTAAAAAAAGACTTTTAAAAAGTGGCTTTTATAGATCCCTATCAAAATTTAATTTCTATAATCTGGGTATTTTAATAATTTACATATTTGGAAACTAGATTCAAAATGCTAGATTTCATATTATTGACTTTTTTAAAGATTCATTGTGTAAGTGCCTCAAATTTTCAGTTCAAGTGTGACAAATTTTGAAAAACAGCAAAAACATTTCCACTTTTTGAGATTTTTGTGTACCCAACTTCTTCCATCAGCCCGTTACCTATTATTCATATAACCATGAGCAAATCTGACCCTGCGAAACCAAATCCCCCTGTGCCCTTTACTTGTGTTTATTTCCTTTTCACTCATTTTCCTTTCCTTTTCTTTTCTTGAGTTGTCCCTTTCATTTATGACAACGCCATTTCTATGATGCTATGATTTTCAAAAAACACATTCATCGCCAACAAATCTTTTCTTGAAAATCCTCATGAACATTTCTTCTTCAAAATCATATTCACAACTTGGACCCTTAATGGAGCATGTTTCATTTATCATGGGTTCATAAAGAAATAATTTGAGAACCTTCCTCTGAGATGGGAACAACTTTTATCTTCCCCTTGTGAGGGGGCATTTTCTTCCTTTCAAATTCCTTGATGAAGTGAACATCTTTCGAAAGGATTCCTTGATGGCCAATCAATTTGAGAAACATGTTATTCTTACACTTTCAAGTAGCATGTCCCTTAAGTGGACCTCCTCTTCATGTTAGGTTCCCGATGGACCGCTTTGAGAGTCTTCTAATTTGATTGCTTGTGTGGCCACTTTTGAACATGTTCTATTTGCGGGTAAACATGTCACTTTGTGGGTGCGCCTGCAAAGTTGCTTTCCGAATATGAAAAGTCTCCCTCTTTGGGTTTCTTCCATGTGAGAGATCTTGGAGGATACCCTCCTTACTGGTCTATTGACCTATAAGGTGCATACACCTCTGAGCTTCCTCCATGTGAGAGATCTTGGGGGGAACTCCCTTGTAGGTCTATGGGTTTGTAAGGAATTCTTTCCAAGTTTCCTTCATGCAAGAGATCTTGGAGGATACCTTCCTCACAGGTTTGCGGGTCTATAAGGTGCTCTTTTCTTTGGGTTTCCTCCATGTGAGAGATCTTGGGGGACGCCTCCTTGCAGGTCTGCTAGCCTGTAAGGAGCTTGCTTCTTTGGGTTTCCTTCATGTGAGAGATCTTGGGGGATACCTTCCTTGTAGGTCTATGGGCGTGTAAGGTGCTCTTTCCTTTGGGTTTCCTCCATGTGAGAGATATTGGGGGACACCTCCTTGTAGGTATGCGGGCCTGTAAGACGCTTGCTTCTTTGGGTTTCCTCCATGTGAGAGATCTTGGGGGATACCTTCTTGTAGGTTTTTGGACCTATAAGGCACTTTCATCGAGGCCTCCTTTGTGTGAGAGATCTTGGGGGTTGTCTCCTCATAGGTCTACAAGCCTGTAAGATGCTTTTCAACCAGTGGGATTTGTCCACCATTGGTTTGAGGGCCTTCGGTGTACTTTGTGCAGCTTCATAGTCTTGCAGGGCTATGAAGTCTACTGTTCCAACCTATGCTTTCAAGCTCGCTAGATCGCAGTCTACTTCCTTAATAGTTCAGGTATACATTTCTAATCCTACTACCTTTTTGATCTACTTTACCAAAGCACTTATCAGTATTCATGCTTGCTAAAGTGGGGGAAAAATGTATAGGTGTGAATTTGCACCCCTTACATAAATTCCCCTTTTACACATCCTCACCTTAGAAAACCAAATCCGAAGGCAAAATTCCACATCAGCACATTGCCTTCCTTCCACTTGGAATTTGTCCTTTGTGTCAGTAGAAGAATATTTGTCAGAGACATGCACACGATGCACAGATGTTTGTGCAGCGTGAGTACATCCCTAACAAATTCCTTCATCTGAAGCTAGCAGAGTCATTATACTTTTGATTGGGATTGATGTGTAACGTCTCTCTTCAACCAACTGACCCCGAAAAAGGTAGATTCTCACTCTTCTTCTTCAAATTCGTCCATTATTCATTCAACTCATCTCTTTTTGGGAATCTTCAAGCATTCACTTCATCCTTCTTTCACATTTTCAAGCACTTGTAGCATCTTCAACACTTGATTGCAACAACAACACTCTATTAACTCCGTAAAGCAAGTGTGAAGCAAGCCATTGCAGCGTGGGCTTGAGATTTTGCAACACCTCCCTTCATCACAGTCAAGGCTATGGTGATTGTTCAAGCCTTCTTTCTCCATCATTAGCTAGTGAGCTCTTGGTGGAGGTGGTAACGTTTCACTCCTCTCCTTTATGATTTGGTTGAGTATCTATATACTGTTTTGTAGTGTTATTCATGTACTTTCTTTCTTTACTTCTTTATCATACATTTCTCTCTTGTTTCTATTTGGCTATCCGTGGAGGTGGAAACACCAAAATGGGGATATGACTGAGGCAGGCCCCTATATAGCCTCAACAATTTCCTCCTCTTTCTTGTGTGTAAGAGGATATGATTTGTCGAGCTAGTTGGAAAACTGGCATGTTGGTGAGATCCTCTTCATTATCTTAGCTCTCATATTTTCTTTATCATATTCGTTTGTATCTTTCCTACTTCATAGTTCTGTTTTGTTCCTTTAGAAATTTTTAGCTAGGCTATCAGCTTGTTTTTCTGATGGTTTGTATGGTACTTTAGATTTTTTGGTCATACGGATGCCAACACACCTATGAGACGCTAGCGCACCGTGCTATCGTACCAGAATCATGTTTTTTTCCTTGGGAAAAGAGCTACTTGAGGTGCAGTACCGAATCTAAAAATTGACTCGGCTAGCCCTAATCTGGATTTCAAGTCTAAAGAGTGATTGAAGGCACTTATAGTCCTCATCATTCTTTTCCCTTATTTCGAAACATCCCTTTAGATTGAGGTAAGTTAGGGTAGCCTCCCGCCCTTGGCTCTTCGTGACCTAAGGTCGTGACATGGTTGATCCCCCTCTCTTACAATATATATATAAGAGTATAAGAAATATGGTATATAATAAACACATTATATTGAATGTATGCATATATATGTATAAATGTATATACCTCTATGTACACGTATGTGTAGGTATATCTATATTGATGCATTTGTATGAGCATGTCCATTCACCAACGTATGCACACGTATCGATATACATATATATGGATACATGTATATACTATACATATATATATATGTTCACATCTGATTCACATATAGCCATTCACGATTACCATCATATTGATAAGTGTTGTATACACCTAAAAATGGTCACATCACAATAGTCTGGTAATTAGTTAAATATTTTTAATATTTAATCTTTAATTCAATCTGTGTATAAATAAATCTAAATGGTTTATTTATATTGTTCATTCTTTCATTTCAATTAAATCAATAAGTTTATTTAATCACTTTTCTTATCCATTTTCTTAATTAATTAAATAAACATTATGATTTATTTATATTAATTATCATATAATCTTGGCTTGAATATTTTAATTCAAATAAAGATTAAATATTCATCTTTTCTTAAAATCTTCTAAAGTTCATTTATAATTAAATATCTTAAATATTTAATTAAATCTTCCAATGTCCATTCACATCAAAAATTCAAATCCCCCAACCCACATAACACATAAAATTAAATAAATTTATTTATTTAATTTATCTACAACAACCGTGAAACAACTTCAAAACATAAAATCAACAAATTTCTATGTTTCTGAGCAAAGTTGTTCCCATGGGTTGAAGACCAACCTCCATCCTTTTCTCCAACCTCCCAACATCTTCCATTCTTCTCTCAATCTCTCAATCTCTCACCATCCAAAATTACTAGACAATCCATAGCCATTGAACTCTGCCAGCCTCTTGCCTACAAAAAGCTATAAAAGGGACTGTCGGGTCTCTCAAAAAAAAAATGAGAGAAGCTTTTGTATGGGAAAACTATAGCCAATCTGCAATAGCACAACCTTCTAGCATCCATAGCATTCTAGATTTTAGCATAGCATAGCCCAGCATATCAGTATTCCATATCATGGCCTATCAACCTCATATCATAGTTTCAATAGCATTCATAATCCACAGCCCCTGTGCATAATATACAACCCCTGTGCATATCCGTATACCAACATTTCACTCCGCTAGCATATAGAATAGAGAAGTACTCTCCCTTTGCATACTCGTTCTGCAGATTGCCATTCTGAGAATCTTTGCTTATACAATCTGAGAGCAACAGCTTTAGGTGAATCACTGGAGATAGAGGACAATGGAACGATTATGAGGAAGCTCTATTTGATTTCTTTGATTTCATTCTGTTTAGCTTTCTTTAGTTTAATGTTGCATTGGTTTGTTTTTGTCACCTTGTTTTGACACTAACATTTCCCACACACATTTTTGGCGACCACCGTGGGGCTACAACCCAATTTTAAACATCTTTGTGCAGATTTTTCTGGTAGGTTACGGCTGGAAGAGCGTATTAGCACATCAAACATGTTTTAGTGCATATTAATTTTGCTACAGAGCATCTTAATCATCTTTCAATGCATTTTAATAGTACTTTAGTGCATTTTAGTGATTCCTTAGCGCTATTTAATTATTCTGTAGCGCTCTTTGTAGATTCCACAGTGCTATTTGTAGTTTCCACAATGCTCTTTGAAGTTTCCTTAGAGCATTTATGTTTTAGCACTCTTTTACTCTATTTTAGCGCTCTTTAATTTTGTTTTAGTGCATTTTTCTTTTAGCACAAATTTTGTAAATCTGCAACTGTAATTTGTAATTTAAAAAAATTGACTAGATCCAACGCGACCGCGGCTAGTAAGAGCTTAAAAAAATAAAATAAAAATGAACCACTCCTAGGATAGTCACTTAATTCAAACATGAAGCAATCCTAGGATAGTCACCTCATTTTCTATTTTGAACTAAAAAGAACTCCATATCTTTGTGAAACAATATCTTCACCTAGCATAGAAAATTGTTTATTTGGGCTTAAAATTGAACTCTTACTTGCTTTGATTAAACGGTGATAGGCCTATGCTCTCCCCTTAATTGGGTGATCAAAATGTCAGACTCATCTATTCTATTTTATGCAATTTTAAGCTTTTTTAAAACCTTTTAGAAGGCCTGTCATAGTGGGAAAAAGTACTCACCCTACGGGAACAACCTAAGTGGGAACAACTAAAGCCAAGTTTTCCAACCCACTTTAATCAAATACGGATGGTTGATGAAAATCCCATTCGACGGTAGTGTGCATTGATAACCATCCCCAAAGCCTTTGTTCTAAAGGTTGGGAGGTCTCTCAAGGGAGTATATCATTTTCTGCATCGAACGGAAACCCATACTACGAACTTTAGAACTAGTGGCTAACTTGTCAGTTTCTAAACACCTTAATTCTCATAGTGCAAGGGGAGGGAAGAATATTCCCCTAAGATACTCACCATATAACTACCATAGACCTTGACCATCGATTATTCTCTTTGGTTAAAACTTGGAAAAGGAAAAAACACGGGCGCCCTTTAGGGGGTGACAAGGTTGTGTGAGCTGACGTAGTTTTAAGATGTGGGCTATAAAAATATGGTGACCTTTTGACCATAGGAGTGATTCTGTTTAATTTATTTTATCATTGGTCTTTGAAACAAACTATTATACAACTTGTTTGATGTGTTTTCGAAACACTAATTCAATAAAGATCATCCAAAACTCACAATTACATTGATTACTCTCATGTTAAGAGATTGGAAATCCACAACCTTTGTTAAGAAATCCATTCTCAAATGAATCAAAAATCCAAAGAAACCACTTAGCTACAAGAAACTATTGAAGAAAAGATGATTCTTGTACCAAAGTCGAAAGATTTTACTTGAACATAGAACCTTTATCCATCGATATCATGCCTTTGTTAGAGGTTTCACTGACGATTATGTTGTAGAACCATTATACTCATGAGCTTTCTTTCAAAGAAGAGCCCTTTCTCAAAGGCACAACCACAGTTAGCGTATTCGTTCTTTTTATATTCCCCAACCTGCAATTGTATATTCTACTCATCTGAATCAATTTCTGTAATAGAGAACTCAATTACATTAGGCATTTATCACAAATCCATCTTTTTACGAAGCTACGATCAAATTTCATAAAGTGCAAAGTCATTTTTTTCCTTGGTTTTTTGTTTAATTTCCTGCAAATAGGATTTTCATCCTTTTAATCAGGGAAAACACGAGCTAAAGAATAGAAATATTTTGTCATAGAATCTTCATTCTATCCTGACTTTCATATCCATCAAAATTGCACTATTTCACTCTTTTGATCAAAAGTTACGAGAATTTGGGGCAAAGCTTGCCTGTTGTCATGAGATCTCGAAAGAACATAGAAAAAGACGAAAGAGAAAGTACCATAAGCAAAATGGGAGATAATAGTGAGAGAGAAGAGAATCCATTTCATACTGAAGAGATAATAGAAGAAAAGCTTCAAGAAGCAGAGCAGGATCACCAATTCCATACTGTTATGGAAAGGATTTTAGAATGAAACAAAGAAAGATATTTCCTTTCATTAGTTAATCAAGGAGCTAAGTTACCTGCCAATTTTGATATAGAAGGGATTAAAGAGAACCCTAAAACTCCTCCTAATGATTTTAGTGCCCTTACTCAACAGATAAAAGAATTACAAGGGAAAATAAAGGAAATGCAAGGGGGTGCAACAAAGAAGTATGTTTTGGATGATATATGTCCTTATCCATTTGATAGGAGTCTTCAAATGATTCCTTTTCTAAAACATTATGAAATCCCTAAATTTGATAGGTACAATGGAAAAACTGACCCCATTGAACATGTGAGGGATTTCCGAAATATGAGTCTAGAATTTGCTTATGAAGATACCTACTTAATGCAATTGTTTCCACAAAGTCTGGGTGGAAAATCCATGGAGTGGATTTCCAAGATCACTCCCCCCATCAAAACCTTTGAGGAGTTAATAAATCAGTTTATATCACAATACACCTACAACATCCAACACCAGATAACCATGCTTGATCTTTGTAAAGTGAAACAAAAAGTAGGGGAATCTTTCACTACATTTTTGCAAAGATGGAGAAGATTGTTTGCACGATATTTCCATCTTGTTCTTGAAAAGGAAAAGATGGATATCTTCATCAATAGCCTAGATCAAGAATTAAGCTACAGGCTTAGTCTTCATTGTCCTCCTAACTTTGAAAAATTGATTGAAAACACAATCACCATTGAAGGGGCCTTGGTCAAAAGAGGAGTAATAAAACTTGATAATACAAGTTCATCCAACCATAAAAATAATGATAAAACAAGGTTTTGGAACAGAAATAAAAATGTTGTCAATGATGGTATAGTGGATGCAAACAATCTATGAACAAGACCATCTATCTTCAACCTATCAAGTGCTCCATGAAACAACCAACAAGGAAATAACAACCAACAAGGAAACAACAATCAACAAGGAAAAAACTCCAATCAAGAAAAACTAACCAATCAAAACAACAAGGATAATCATGGTAATTTCAATAAAAATCTTGGCAATACCCAAACATCAAATCCATCCAGACCTCCATTCTTTTAAATCAACGAAATTTTACCACTTTGGGTCAATCTCTTGAGTTTTCTCTCAAGGAGCTTCTCGATAATAAGGTTATCACCTTACCACCACAAAGAGATTATGAGCCACGAGTCAAACCACCATCATGGAATGACTTGTATTATTGTAATTATCATCAATGTAAAGGTTGTAGAACAAATAACTATCAAGCCTTGCAAAATCTAGTACAAGATTTAATTGACAATGGCACCATCACAATTGAAGGACATCATACCAACGATGATCATCAAGCATTCAAAAATCCTTTACCAAACTATCAAAAGGCGGAAACATCAGATACCAAAGAGAAAAGCATAAATAATGTTGAAGACAACATAATCCGCCACATCTATGTAGATGATCAGCAGGTTAATGTTATCAAACTCAAGGAAAAACAAGAATATCGATAGGTTAATGTGACTACGAGAGGACAAGCAAAAGTTGTCTTAAAAGGAAGTTCATCTAAGGTAGCTATTCCTCCTCCAAGTCATTATAATCTAGTTGATCAACTGAGAAAAACATCAGCTCAAATCTCCATCCTTGAACTTCTCAAAATGTCCCCCATACACAAGAATATTTTAGAAGCTCTTGTAAACACAGCCATCGACACTGATCTGGATGTAAAAAAATTTCAAGCCATGGTGGTATGCCTCAAGTTTATGTATGATGGACAGGAAATAACTATACAAGCTTACTACAATAGCACCCAAACTTGTTCAAATCTTCGAGCAACTCAAGATGCCTTTGTGCCACACAATAGGGAGGCTCTTACTACTTCTTCTTCCAATCTACAAAGCTAATTGCAAGAATTGAAAAGAATCTTGACACCAAGATACATTTACAAGACAAAGGAGTAGGTGAATATTCGCTATGCCTTTCTAGCTTACCTCCTTCTCTGAGGTCACATGGTCAGCCAACCCTATCAAATCAAAAGATTGCAACAACCTCTACATCCCAAGCTTTTGTGCTAATCACAAAGTTCGATGGAAAATTCATTAAAGCTAACACCACCGAGGAAGAAGCCCAAGATAGGGACATCCTAAGCTAGCTATAAAAAGATGAAGATGAATCTGTCTTGCACATCAAGTTACCTACCGAACAATATGGAAAAGGGTATACCATCATGCAAAGAATGGGCTATGAAGGAAATGGTCCTATAGGAAAAAGAAAAGAAGGAATCATTGAGCCAATTCAACCTATTTCAATACATCCAAAGGATAAAATAGGACTTGGATATGGTAAAGATATAGAAGACTCAACTTCACAACGAGCACAACAAACTCATGAAGGAGAATCAATTTCAGATAAACCCCATGAAGATGTCACTCTACAAAAATTTTATGAATCAGTTTTCCAATTGTAGAATGGTTCAGACATTGATTCTAATGAATATGAATGGGACACCATCTATAACGATGAATTTTGGAGAGACAAACAAGTTGATACCATACACAAATATACACCTGTTCTCATACAAGGAGAAAGCTCGGGAACACAATCACTTGAATTTGAACCACGAAATGATGATGACTCAAATGAGAACGATTCAGATTTTAACGAGATTGATAATCGACAAGAGAATACCATCATAGACCTTGTCCATCATGAAAATGACAACCATATCATGACTTTGACAGCTCAAGACCTTACCCAACCTAATGATCCCATACCTTTAGTCTATCCGAAACTTATTGATTGGGACAATGATGCACCTATCTATATCCCTACATTCCATGATGATGAGGATATTGTAAATTTCCTTTGTTCATCTAATCAAGAAAATAATTGTTCCATCAAAGAATCTCATACTCAAGATTTTGATAGGGAGGGTTTCAAGTCTCTTAGCTATAAAATAAATGAAATAAAATATAGATCTATCGGTGAAAACCAAAAACCGACAGTGCTAGATCACAACAAGAGAAAAATAAAGAGGAAATCCAACGGTGAAAACCTTTTTGAGGCACTGAAGGATAAGAAACTTGACACTCTTCCCCAACATTATCAAGAAAGATCTTTTGTTTTGATTGAGTCAATAGAATCAATCAACATAGGTACAATAGAGCAACCAAAAATCTTGCAACTTGCAACATCATTAACAGTAGAAGAAGTACTGAAATTCACAGAGTTCTTGAAGGAGAATCAAATCAACTTCGCTTGGTCATATGTCGATATGCCAGGGTTAGATCCTAATCTGATAATGCATCATCTATCTATAAACACAGGGGTAAAGCCAGTGAAACAAAAACTCAGAAAGATGCATCCACACATTGCCTTATTGGTCAAAGAGGAATTGAAGAAGCTACTAGATGTAGGATTCATTTGGTCTGTCGACTATGCTGAATGGATCTCGAACATTGTCCTAGTATCCAAACCAGATGGCCGCATCAGGATCTACATCAACTTCTGGGATTTAAATAAAGCTTGTCCAAAGGATGATTTTCCTTTGCCCAACATTGATACCATTGTAGATCTAACTGTAGGACATGCCATGTACTCACTGATGGATGGCTTTTCTAGATACAATCAGATAAAAATTGCACTTGAAGATCAAGACAAAACTACTTTTACATGCCCCTGGGGTACCTATTGTTGGAATGTCATGCCATTTGGGCTTAAAAATGTAGGAGAGACTTATCAAAGAGAAATGACCACCATTTTCCATGACATGATGCACACCTTCATGGAAGACTATGTGGATGACTTATTGGCAAAATCCTACACAAGAGAAGGACATCTAGAAATCTTGTCAAAAATCTTTATCAAAATGGAGAAGTCAACGTTTGACTCAATCCAAAGAAATGTGTCTTCGGCGTTAAATATGGAAAACTCATGGGATACATTGTTTCAGAAAAGGGCATAGAGGTTGATCTAGGAAAAGTACAAGCTATAATGGACATGCCCCCACCATGAAATATTAGTCAGCTCTCATCACTACAAGGAGGACTACAATCCATCATGAGGTTTATAGCTCAACTGGCAGAAAAAAGCTTAACATTTACACATCTATTGCATAAAAATGTCCCATTCAAATGGGAGGAAAAGTGTGAAGCAACATTTAATCAGATCAAGCAATATCTCATGAATCCACCAATCCTAATTCCACCAGTTCCAGGAAAATCGCTCATACTCTATATTTCAGCAATAGAAGTATCTTTGGGAGCGTTACTAGCACAAGAGGATTCTATAGGCAAAGAAAGGGCCATATACTATATCAGCAGAACTTTAACAAGTCATGAACTAAACTACACTTTCATTGAAAAAGCTTGCCTAGCAGTAGTGTTTTCTTCCCAAAATTTGTGACACTATATGTTGGCTCATACAGTTAAGCTAATAACCAAAATCGATCCACTAAAATACCTCTTAATCAAAGCTACATTAACAAGAAGACTTGCAAAATGGGTAATGATCTTAAGTGAGTTTGACATTCACTATGTAGATTGAAGAGCTATAAAAGGACAGATCATAGCAGATCAATTGGCCGAAGCACCTTTACAAGAAGAAAACCCAATGCACATTGAATTTCCTGATGCAAACTTCTTCACAGCAACAATTAAGAAATCATGGGCATTGTACTTTGATGGATCTTACATGCAACATGGCTCGGGGGCAGGGATTCTTTTTGTCACACTTGAAGGACATACCATTCCAAAATCATATCGGTTGATGTTTCCTTGCACAAATAACATAGCTGAATTTGAAGCATAGCTCACAGGAATGAAGATAGCATTGGAATGGTGGATTACAGAGCTGCAAGTCTATGGTGATTCACAACTTGTCATTAATCAAATCAATGATGATTATCAGACTAAAGATGATAAGTTGCTACCTTACAAGAACATGGTGGATGATTTTAAAAAGTATTTTGTGGCAATCAAGTTTTCACAAATCCCAAGGATTGATAATAAAGCTGCAGATGCAATGGCTACAATTGCTTCCTTGTTACAATTATCAGAAAATAAAAAATGGTACGAATTCTTGGTGGAACAATTGTTTTCTCCCACCTATGATAATCCTGAGACCCAAGTCATATGCCATTTAACTGGTTCTGATTCACCTTTATATGGCAAGACTTATACCTACCTGAAAAATAACATCTTACCTCCGGACTTATCCCAAAACCAAAAAAGGAATTTCATACACCAATCATCCCGCTATACCTTGATTGTCGATATTCTTTACCGACGTGGTCTTGATGGTACACTCCTTCGATGTCTTGAACATGATGAATTTGAAAAAGCCTTACAAGAGGTTCATGGTGGTATTTGTGGAACTCATTCAAGTGGTTTAACCTTAGCCAAGAAACTTGTTAGAATGGGATATTATTGGCCTACCATGGAGAGAGAATCTTTTACTTTTGTCAAGAAGTGTTCTAAATTCCAGATCCATGGGAATCTTATTCATGCACCTGCACAGAAACTGCAGCCTTTCACTCCAACATGGCCTTTTTCTCAATGGGGACTAGATCTTGTTGGTAAAATTAATCCTTCATCATCAAATGGGCATAAATTCATCATCACGGCTACAAAGTATTTTACAAAATGGATCAAAGTTGTTCCTTTGACGATTGTGACTGGTAATCAAATCTCTTCATTTATCCTAAATTGCATCATCTACCGATATGGAATTCCTAATTCTATCATCATTGATAATGGGAGGCCTTTCAAGAATCAGGATGTTGCCAAACTTTGTGAAAGATTTCACATCCAACACAAGTTCTCTACACCTTATTATCCACAAGGAAATGGCCAGGCAGAGGCCTCAAACAAAATAATCTTGAAGATCTTGAAGAAGACGGTAAATGATGCCAGTCGTGATTGGCATGTCCAATTAAATCTAGCTTTATGGGCATACAAAACTAGCATTCGCACACCAACAGGAGCTACCCCATATGCCTTGGTATATGGAGCAAAAGTGATCTTACCATTGGAGGTTGAAATACCTTCGCTTAGGGTCTCATTGAAAGGATTGATAAATGATGAAGACTACCGAGTATCTCGTCTGCAAGAGCTAGAACTGTTAGATGAAAGATGTCAACATGCAGCTGATCATTTGAAGGGTTATCAACAAGTTATGTCCCATAGCTACAATCACAGAGTTAAACCATGAACATTTCAAGTAGGTGATTTAGTCTTGAAAGAAAATGCACGCAATCAGCAAGATAGAGAAAAGAAAGAAAAATTTGAACCAGATTGGCTTAGTCCATTTGTCATCATTGCAGCATATGGTTATGGAGCATATCAGTTATCTATGTCAGAAGGGGACCTATTTGAAGAACCGATCAATAGCATTCATTTGAAGAAGTTCTATGTCTGAATCATCAAAGTAGAAAAAATAACAAAAAAAATCATAAAAGTCCAAAAAAAAAAGTCCTGAAAAAATCATAATCATAAAAAGTCCTAAAAAAATCACAAAAAAAATCATAAAAGTCCTAAAAAATCATAAACATCATAAAAGTCCTAAAAAAATCTATAAAAATCATAAAAGAGAAAAAAAAAAAACAAGTGGTGAAAACTTGGCAAACAGGCGCTACTTGTGATCAAAATGGGCTCCTCCATCTATTAGCTTATGTCCTGCATTCGCTTTACAGCATCATCTATCCATATCTATCATCTATACATATCTATCATATCCATATCATGCAATAGGAATCCTTGTGATTCATCATGGTTTGATGAAATTTGTACATATCCATAATATTCAGTTTGTGTTTACACTGGGGGTAGAAACACAGACTAAACAAGAGAGGGGCAACGAGCTTTTAGAACATCACAAACAAAAAAATGACAATTTGACAAAATGCAACATACATTGACGCATCAAACCAACCACAACACCAAAACGATCACTTAATGCCAATGAAATCAAACAACATGGTCAAAACAATGTTAATCAAAACAAAAACATCAATGTTGATAACCAAGTTGGATGATCTTAATCTGAATAATGTTTGGAATACTTTAGGAAAAATTTGAATTGTTGGTTGATTTTCTATCATATCTCTAGAGCAATTCGATGATGTACTGAACTAGAAAAGAAAGGAAGGATTATGATTTTTCTTTGTCTGTTGTTTGTGAGTGAATCATTAGTACTATGCAAATTGGTCGCGAGACATGCTCTACTAAGTATCATTAATGAAATTTCAGAATTTTCATGAGAAACGAGTTAACTCTTGTCTATTTATGCAAGCGATACTCAGGTCATCTCGGTTCAATTATACCTAGATGCTTGTATTATCTTGCTATATCAAAATTCATGAAAGCAATACTCAGGTCATCACTGGTGCTGATATACCCTTTGATGCTTGTATTAACTTTCAACATTTCAATGCTCTATGATGACACAAAAAGCACAAATAAACTTTCAGAATGGCAATATTGTACATATACCCTGCATGGTTAGTATAGATTACATTCATTTTAGAATTTGCATTTTGCATTTATAGATTTTCCCAAAACCTGGCAAAGTATCAAAGTTTCATATCTTTCGAATAAATGACAAAGTATATTTGACATTCACAAAAACAACATCACATACATTTTTCATACATATTTGCATCAAAAAAATAATAAAGCATACATCATAATCCTCATATCACTTTCGTCGTATTTTCATTTTCACAACATATCATTTCATTTATTTCCATACATCATACATCACATCATAAATCATATCATAAGCATCATGCATAGATAAAATAGATACCCATCACATAATAAAGGTACACATACTCATCGCACACACAAATCATCGCTACATATCATATATCTCAAAAATGAATGTCAAAATATACAAAGATGTCAACTATGCATGACATAATATGCATCATAAAAAATGGGACCATATCAGTATGTATACAAATGTCTCAACAGAGTATCAATAAGACATCATCCAAAATGCACTACGAAGTGCTATCTTCTGATACTGCCCCTAATCCACCTGCCCCTGATCCACCTCCCCCTAATGACCCTCCTAGAGGTAATGGCTGAGATACAACCCTGCTGGTAGCCCAAGAGCGACTATGTGTAGACCGAGACTGTGTATAACTCACTCTCTACTTGGGTGGCACTGCATCATGATACCTGATCCTATAGAACTCTTCCTCTCGGGTGGCCCTAGTCAGCTATGTCATCATGTCAGCTAGGGCCATGGCTTGCTCACCCTGCCGTCTGGCTATATCTCTCTCAACTATCAGTGTAGTCAACTATCCCTGTAGTTGTGTAACCAAGGCATGCACCTGTGCTAACTAACCCTATAAGCTTTGCACTATACTTTGCAAGGTAGCTATCTGACTCAGTACCACTGGATCTACTGAAGACGATGGAGCTGAAGGAACCACTGGTCCTGTAGTATCTGCTTCACTACCTACAAAGGAATGTCTCATACGCAGTCCACCTCTACCACCTCTACCATCACCTCTGTCGCTACCTCTACCACCTCTAGAACCTCCTCCACCACCATCACCCCCACTCTCCTCATCACTTCCATCTCCATCCCCATCTGACTCATCATCATCATCATCCTCAGAGTCATCACTCTTTGAAGCTACCTCTCGTTGTTGCCTATTCCCGCCTATTTGTGGTCTCTGCTCTGCAACTGGAGCGACAGGCTCATCGGGATCAAATAATCATGGTGCAGGATGTACCAACACATACTGAGCATACTCTTGAGTCATCCCCCCATCAAGAATATCAGATCTGTAGTCCCACATCTGTGCTCCCAAACTGGTGAACTATGCCACTACTACATCATATGCAATCTGCGGACCCCACACTGTAAGCTCCTATTGCCAACGTGCATAAATAGAAGAACCCTGTGGCATACCTTGAGGATGACCATACTATCACCACACCCAACCAAGAAGAAACTTCTCAATAATCTCAGGAGTATGACCAATCAGATATCTGGCGGTAAAAACAAAAGGCATCTCCCTCGCATCCTCTAGCCATGCCTCACAATCTACACAGGGCCACCAGCATACTGTATCGAGATCATCTAGAATACGTTGGCCAATGATCTAGTTTTCCCAACCTCAGCTGAGCAAGGACATCGTTATATTTGAATCTATATGACCAACTGACAGGCCGTCATCCATGAGTCAATGGTCGCATAACGGAAAAATGCTCCCATGCCCATATCTATAAAAGTGAACAACCAACAGCTAAACTCTGGCCTTGACCGTACACAACATGGTGTAGCTCATCATATAAATGTGCAATCATGCATGATCCCCAAGCATATCGTGTACCCTACCTCACCATACTCTCAAGTACATGACCCCACCCAACTACAAAGCCCTTCGACCTATGGTTGGGGCACAAAACACCTCCAATGAAGCCTGCAAGTACAAAGGGTAAGGGCGCATATGAATCTATCATCTCGGCCCATGGGATATAATATCCCGTAATATGATCATCTCTGAATATCTGCCTAAAGGCATCAATGCCTCCCACCTCTCGATCGTCAAATCTCACTATCTCACCCATCACTGGAATCTTCAGGATGTGATACATGTCCTTAGGAGTCACAGTAATCTCTCATGTCGGCAAATGAAAGGTGTTTGTGTCGCTGTGCCACCTCTCCGCAAGTGTTTTCAATAAAGCTCTATTGAGACGCACCTCAAGCATGTCAAGTAACAAGGTCAGTCTGCATGCCTCGATCACATCTCTATCCGCATGTACAAGCTTCAGAATCAACCTCCATATCTTCAGGAATTGCTCCCGTAACAGCAAGATGCTCAATCTCTCCTATTGAATAGGAAGAATCATCAAGTCAAAGTAAAATCAATATCAAATCATCAAGACAAATCAATCAAATATGACAAGCAAATTTATCAAAATCCTGTTTGTTTTTAACAACTTTAGAAGCAAACTTATCAACAAAATATTTGTTTTTCATCATCATGAAAAGCAAATTTATCAAAATCCTGTTTGTTTTTAACAACTTTAGAAGCAAACTTATCAACAAACTATTTGTTTTTCATCATCATGAGAAGCAAATTTATCAAAATCCTGTTTGTTTTTAATAACTTTAGAAGCAAACTTATCAACAAACTATTTGTTTTTCATCATCATGAAAAGAAAATTTATCAAAATCCTATTTGTTTTTAACAACCTTAGAAGCAAACTTATCAACAAACTATTTGTTTTTCATCATCATGAAAAGAAAATTCATCAAAATCCTGTTTGTTTTTAACAAATTTAGAAGCAAACTTATCAACAAACTATTTTTTTTTCATCATCATGAAAAGAAAATTTATCAAAATCTTTTTTTTTTTAACAAATTTAGAAGCAAACTTATCAACAAACTATTTGTTTTTCATCATCATAAAAAGCAAATTTATCAAAATCATGTTTGTTTTTAACAACTTTAGAAGCAAACTTATCAACAAACTATTTGTTTTTCATCATCATGAAAAGCAAATTTATCAAAATCCTATTTGTTTTTAACAACTTTAGAAGCAAACTTATCAACAAACTATTTGTTTTTCATCATCATGAAAAGCAAATTTATCAAAATCCTGTTTGTTTTTAACAACCTTAGAAGCAAACTTATCAAACAACTATTTGTTTTTCATTAACTTGAAAGCAAATTTATCAGCTACTATTTGTTTTCCAACAACCTTGGGCACAAATTTATCACACAAACATCATCAAATCAGGGTAATACAATACGCAAAAATCATAAGGGGTGCCGCGAAATCAAGGGTGCTACAAAAATCCTCAAGGGCGCTACAAAAAAGTTAAAGGGTGCTAAAAAATGAAAGACGTTATGGAAAATATAAAAAGCGCTACAAGCAGTATAAAAGGTGCTAAAAGAGTGCATGAAGATACAAAAATGTTGGAAAACGTGCCCTAAATGGAAAATTTTCAAACAATGAAAGTTTAACAGGGTCCATTCGCCAACGTATGCACACGTATCGATATACATATATATGGATACATGTATATACTATACATATATATATGTTCACATCTTATTCACATATAGCCATTCACGATTACCATCATATTGATAAGTGTTGTATACACCTAAAAATGGTCACATCACAATAGTATGGTAATTAGTTAAATATTTTTAATATTTAATCTTTAATTCAATTTGCGTATAAATAAATCTAAATGATTTATTTATATTGTTCATTCTTTAATTTCGATTAAATAAATAAGTTTATTTAATCACTTTTCTTATCCATTTTCTTAATTAATTAAATAAACATTACGATTTATTTATATTAATTATCATATAATCTTGGCTTGAATATTTTAATTCAAATAAATATTAAATATTCATCTTTTCTTAAAATCTTCTAAAGTTCATTTATAAATAAATATCTTAAATATTTAATTAAATCTTCTAATGTCCATTCACATCAAAAATTCAAATCCCCCAACCCACATAACACATAAAATTAAATAAATTTATTTATTTAATTTATCTACAACAACCGTGAAACAACTTCAAAACATAAAATCAACAAATTTCTATGTTTCTGAGCAAAGTTGTTCCCATGGGTTGAAGACCAACCTCCATCCTTTTCTCCAACCTCCCAACATCTTCCATTCTTCTCTCAACCTCTCAATCTCTCACCATCCAAAATTACCAGACAATCCATAGCCATTGATCTCTACCAGCCAGGCTCTTGCCTGCAAAAAGCTATAAAAGGGACTATCAGGTCTCTGAAAAAAAAAGGAGAGAAGCTTTTTTATGGGAAAACTATAGCCAATCTGCAATAGCACAACCTTCTAGCATCCATAGCATTCCAGATTTTAGAATAGCATAGCCCAGTATATCAGCATTCCATATCATGGCCTATCAACCTCATATCATAGTTTCAATAGCATTCATAATCCACAGCCCCTGTGCATAATCTACAGCCCCTGTGCATATCCATATACCAACATTTCACTCCACCAACATATAAGATAGAGAAGTAATCTCCCTTTGCATACTCATTCTACAGATTGCCATTCTAAGAAGCTTTGGTTATACAATATGAGAGCAGCAGCTTCAAGTGAATCACTGGAGATAGAGGACAATGGAACGATTCTGAAGAAGCTCTGTTTGATTTCTTTGATTTCATTCTATTTAGCTTTCTTTAGTTTAAATTTTCATTGGTGTGTTTTTGTCACCTCGTTTTGATACTAACATTTCCCACACACAAGTTTTTACATGTGGTATATCTATATATGTGCATACACATACTTCCAGGTACATCCCACTTGTCAGTATAACCATAATAGTACAAGAAAGATCTCAAAATCTCAAATAGATAAACATCACCCAATGATTTATGTAGAAGTAAACAAGACTCTCAAATGGAGACATATTAGCTAAGGATGACTTACCAACTACCCACAAACTGACTCAACTCAATCATTCTAATGTGGTGTGTGTATATGCTCAGATAGTTTACTTTTACCAGTTACCCAACCAAGATCTTCTCTCAAGTGATACTTCCCCTCCACCCGGAGGAATGGAACACATACCTGCATCCAATAACACATATACACAACAATCAATTGTTCATAACATATGCAGTATACATAAACATCTCCAAAGTTAGAATAATAATTCAATAACCATCCATTCACATTTATGTAGTATTTCTCCATGAAATAACATCAACTGAGATAATATCAAATGAAATAACATCACATGAGATAACATTCATATTGATAACAAGGTACAAGCATAATTTATTCATCTCTACAATTCACATTACATTCATATTTACCCTATGTAGTAATAGTAAATAGTAACTTCACAATTGGGGTGTAGCACCATACTTTATAAATACTTATTAACATGTAACAAGAAGCACCAAATTTGATAATATACCATACCATCATATTGGTCTTATAAATACATTCACTTCCATAAGTTTTCAACTACTTATTCATTTGAATGCTCATGCAGTCACACTTTGAATCTTTGGATCATACATGTGCTCAAACAATGACAATCCTCTCTCTACCCATCTAAGTGAAAAACCACTTGACCCATTATGTAGTATGGTACACACGCTCTACATTTCCTATTCAAAATTCAAAATTTGATTTTGTATGCAAAATATATGACATGTTAATCTTTATGGAGCAATGTAGACTCTAGACACAAAATTATGACAAAAAAAGAAGTGATAACCAAACCTATACCACTATGTAGCTCTTGAAGAGAGGTTTATGATGATTGTGAAAAGTTAAAACTTTGATACCATATGTGAAATTTATGGCCTCTAAAAATGTAGCTCTATTAGGCCATTTAAAAAGTGAGCTATTGGTTGACGGGTAGCCCTTGGGCAGTGTCACTAGTGGTAGTGTTAGATAGGAAAAAGGTTGGTGGTGTGCTAATGAGTATGACACTATTGGGGTGATAGTCCAATTAAAAATTATTTTAATTTTTTTTAAGTTTTAAAATTTCCAAAATTGAGTGAGTGTAGGGGTTGATTCTCTAATCCTACTAGATTGATGGCCTAAGGCTCATTGGCCATGGTACCATCAGGGGAGTCAACTAGATGTCAGTGGGGGCTGATAACCATCATGTAGCTAGGTATTGGATACCAATGGTACCCGATATTAGAGGGGATATAGAGGAGTACAAGGGTTTGCAAAACCCTATATGTCCCTATTATTTATTTATTTTATTTTATTTTTTCGTAAGCTTTTTATTTTTTAATTTTTTAATTTGAAAAAACTACAAACTCTATGATTATACAACTAAGAAAGGGGAATTTTTTCTTCCAAGCCTTAGTAGTCAAAATAGGTCAAATTTTATGTCATTTTTTAATTTCTTCAGCCTCCTAGATCCAATGGTGAGGTCCGTTTTATCCTAGGAGATCATTTATGAAACTTTTTTCATAAAACCCTCATGGTGAACACTAAGAAAAATCCTTTTTACTAAATATTTTTCAAATTAAACAACACATCTCATACCTTGAAATATTTGAAATCTCCAACATGTTTATGGATTCAAATCTGCATTAGATCTACTTAAACAAGGCTTAAACAAAAATAGGGATCTCTCATCTCTCTCGGCCACAACCATGACTTTGATACCACTTGTTAGAAAATCACTAGGTTGATCAAGCCATTTCCTACTGTATACACTCAAATTTGGTCTGGAGGGATTTAATTAAATACAAGTTATTTAAGTAACAATATTTAATTCTTCTACTTATAAATAAATTGAAAATTTTATTTATGTAGTTCATTTTCTCTAATTCTTCCTATCCTAAATCATTTTCTTCATGTCTTAATTAAATGAACAAATTTAATTAGTTTTTTTTATTTAATTAACCTCCTCTCATTAAATTTAAATTTTAAATTCAAATTTAAGCATATTTATACTAAATTCTTCCCACCTTCCACCTCATCATGTGTCTCAAGAAATTAAATATTTCTAATATTTAATTTGGCATTTATCCTCAACAAATTCTAACAAATTTGGGATACTTGGCCTTCATCTCCATTTTATTCCTCTTCACACTTAGAAATTTGTTCTTATGAAGGGAACACATTCCCCTTTTGTCTCTAACCTCTTCACCTTCAACCGTCCATTCTCCAGATCAAATCCAGACTGTTGATTTCTGCCACATAGGCTCATGCCTTGGAAAATCTATAAATAGACCCTCATTTACATCAAAAGGGAGAGAGATGAGCATAATTACACTATACAAAATTTTCATTAGCATTGTCATTTTAGTATTAGCATTTTAGCATCAAGTAGTTTAATCATGACATTTTCATTAGCAACATCTTAATTACAATAGTTTAATCTAATCATTTTCATACAACAACATCATAGAAACATCATTATCTTAGCATATCATTTACAACTAGTTTAGCAATCATGTAGTGTAGGAAATATTTCTTGCATTTCTAGCATCTCTCATTCTTCAGGTTGTCATTTGAAAAGTCATGTGCACAACAATCTGAGAGAAAAATGACTTAAAGAATCCTTGGAGATAGAGGACAATGAGATGCCATTGGGGAATTGTTTGTTCTAATTTGATTATTATGTGAATTCATTGATATAATATTTCATTGGTGTGTTGTATAGGTTTAATTTCTTATTCATAGTTCATTTTACATACACATAAATTGGCGCCCACCATGGGGCTCTAGCCCCATTTTTAACATTTTCTAGCAAGTTTTCATCAATAGGTTCATTCATGAATCTCGATGTAGCACACCTAAAGCCTCTTTCAATGCATAGGTGGTGACTTTTGGCACAACCAAGCTTTGTTATAGTGCATACATAGCCCAGACCAACGCATCTACCTGCTCTTTCAACACATACACATGATTTTGATTTTTCTTTTCTACTTTCCAGAATAGTGCATTTAGGGTGTTAAATGGTGCAAATAGTGAATATTTTAGCGCATATGCCCTCTATTTCAATGCATACACCTTTATTTGCAAAAAAATAAAATTTTGGGGACTAATCTATATCTTTCTATTTTGCAAGTGCTCTATACGCTATCAAAGACATTATCTGAGATTACTAATGGTGTTTGTAGGGGCAGGAGTTATTTTACTTTGATTAATTTAGGAATCTAGTTTAATTACAAGGTTAATGAACACCATGTATACTTTTTTTGCAAAGTGATAGGCCTATGCTCTCCCCTTTACTAGGTGACCAAAATGCCAGACTCAATCTTTCATTTTATTGCAATAGCACCTTTAGAAAGCCTACCTTAGTGGAAAAAAGTAATCACCCTAAGGGAATGACCTAAGTGGGAACAACTAAAGCCAAGCATTCCAACCCACTATAATCAAATGTGAATCGTTATGAAAGTCACATTCAATGATAGTGTGCATTGATAGCCATCCCCAAAGCCTTTGTTCTAAATGTTGGGAGGCCTCCTGAGGGAGTTTATCATTTTCCGCACCGAATGGAAACCCTTACTAAGAACTTTAAGTGTAGTAGCTGAGTTGAGTTAGTTCTCGAACATTATACTATTCATAGTGCAAGGAGATAGAAGAATCTACCCCCAAGATACTCACCATATAACTACTAGGGATTTCTGGCCAAAAGTGGAGGATTCAACTTTGGTTAAGACCTAAAAAGGGAAAAACCATGGGTGCCCTCTAGGGGGTGACACGACTATGTGAGTTGACATAGTTCTAAGATGTGGGATGTGATGTTATTAATGACCCTTGAAAGAGTCTAACTGATCTGTCTACTATTGTTTAGTACTAGTGGAAATCAAAGGGATCAGACCACATCCTAGAACATACACTTGATGTTTAGAGCATAGGATGAAACAACTATTTTACTACTTGCTTCTGTGTTTGAAATAATTGTTCAGAAGATCATCCATTAAAGTACTCAATTCACTATTTCAAAAACAAGAAAACCAAGTAAACTTTAAAAACGGTGACATTTCCAGTTTAGTGCATAAACTTCTTGTTTCGGCACATTGAGTTCATATTCCAGCACATATAGGTTATGTTCTGGCTCATTCACCACACCTTTCAGTGCATATAGGGTTTGTTTTGGCACATTTACCCCATCTTTCAGTGCATCAACTTTTTGTTCTGGTGCATTTAAGTGATAGTCTAGTGCATCCAAACTCTGTTCTAGCACATTCACCCCATCTTTTGGCGCATTTGCAACCTATTTTAGCACATTCACCTGATACTCAAACATAGAGCTAAATTGAACTCTTTACTGACAATTAGAATCATATTTAGGGACCCTTTTCAAAGCAGAGATCATTCCTCATTAAAACACTAGTTAACTTGAAGAAACTGGCTTTTGCAAGTGTAATCACTTTAACTAAACTTGGATCAAACAACTTAAAGTGCCCAATCACCAATCTCATCTCTGATTGTTAGCTAAGTTTCACCATCACGATCTATCATCCTTTATCACGAAACAAATGCTTTACATTAGATTCAACCCTAGTCTCATCAATAGGATCCATAATCCTATTTGACTTAGGTATCTCATTGGCACTCCCAAAACAAAGATCAAAGCATAGTAAAACTCTATCACTTGCATGCCTGTTTTAACAAGAGTTCAAAAACAAAAACTCAGAGAAAAATAAATAGAAACTCAAACCATCATGGTAGAAGGAGAAGAAAATCCTTTTCACATATTTCACCAACCTGAAATAGATGAGATAACTAATGAGGACATTCAACAAGCTCAACAAGACCCTAAATTTCACAAGTTCACGAAAAAAATTCTAGAAAAGGATGGAGAGAAATACTTTTTGATGTTGGAAAAATAAGGTGTAAAACTACCCAATGATTTTGATGTCAACCAATTGAAAGGAGATCCCAAGAAAATAGAAATTGACTCATGAAACATAGATCCAGTGAATGACTTAACTCAACAAATGCAAAATATTCAACAACAAATCCTAGACATGCGAAGGGAAAAAACCAAGAGATATTTGCTGCAAGACATCTACCCTTATCCATTTGAAAAAAGTGTGAACATGATACCTTTTCCACCAAATTGTGAACTTCCAAAGTATGACAAATACAATGGAAAAACTGATCCTCAAGATTAGGTAAGAGAATTTTGCACCATGAGTATGGAATTTGCACATGAAGAAACCTACCTAATGAGATTGTTTCCAAGAAGTTTGGGTGGTTAATGCATGGAATGGTTTTCAAAACTCCCACCAAGTATCAAATCATTTGAGGAGCTAGTAAATAAATTTATCTCACAATATTCATACAACATTCAACATGAAATATCCATGAAGGATCTTTGTAACACAAAACAGAAAAATGGTGAATCATTTCTTACATTTTTACAAAGAGGGAGATGATTATTTTCTAGATATGCTTGTCCTATACCTAAGAAAGAAAAGATGGATATCTTTATTGATAATATCAATAGTGAGATGAGTTCTAGACTCCAATTGCAATTTCCACCCAACTTTGAAAAGATGATTGAAAACGAACTTAAGATTGAGGAAGCCTTGGTTAAAAGAGGAGTATTAAAAATATATAATGAAGGAACAAACTCTGTTAACTCTTCTAACCATCATAATAGCAATGAAAAATCAAAATTTTGGACAAGAAATAAAAATGCTGGTAATAATGGTGTAGTTGATACACATAACATAAAACCAGTCTTCAATTTATCAGGTACTACACCCAAAACCAATCAAAATAGTAGTGAATCTAAACCAGCTCCACCACCACATCAAAGAAAATTTACACCTTTAGGGAAACCACTTGAATCAACATTAAAAGAGCTTCTTGCACACAAACTCATAACATTACCAAAGGCACAAGGTTTTGAACCAAGAGTCAAACCATCATGGTGGAACGATGCATATTATTGTGATTTTCATAGAAATAAAGGTCATAAAACAAATGATTGTATGCAACTAAAACATTTGGTGCAAGACTTGATAGACAGATGTGAAGTATTGATAGAAGGACCTCATTGATCATGGAGCATTTAAAAACCCTCTACCCAACTATGAAAAAGGAGAACCCTCTTCGACAAACACCAAAGGGAAGAATGTGAATTATGTATATGATAATACCATCCTTCACATTGTTGTAGCTAATAATCAAATCAGTGACACCAAAATCAAAGATAAACAAGACATTGTTGCAGTTGATAATCAAATCAATGTCATTAAAATCAATGATAAACAAGACAATTTACCAGTAAACATGACCACAAGAGCGTAGTCCAAGTTGGTATTGAAAGGAAATACATCTAAAAAACCCACTGCCCCTTCAAATCAATACAATATAGAGGATCAATTGAAAAATATTCTAGCACAAATATCCATACTAGAACTTCTTAAAATTTCACCGGCCCATAAGGATATTATGGAAAAAGCTTTAGTAGACACCACAGTACCAACCAATTTGGAATTTTTTCAATTCCAAGCCATGGTGGGACATTTTACTGCACCCCATTGTTTATCATTCTCAAAAAATGATGATGCATCTCTCACTCATCCACACAACGCTCCACTCCATATTGAGGTTTTAGTCCATAAACATTAGGTGAAACATGTTTTAATAGATGGAGGAGTTGGTCTAAATATATGCACCTTAAAGCTTATCAGTGCACTGGAATTTTTAGAAAATGCAATAGATGCCAGAAGAAAGATCACCATAAAAGCTTATGATGATGAAGAAAGATCCTCTCAAGGATTGATAGTATTGCCAATTCAAGTGGGACCAGTTCAAAAAGATATAATTTGCCAAGTTTTAAAAAAATATTTGACATACAAGTAACAACATACTCTTGGATCGACCTTGGATCCATGAAATGCAAGCAGTGCCATCGACATACCATCAATGCTTGAAATTCCCTTACAATTGACAAGAGATCACAATCTCAACAAATTCTAATAATCCCCAATACTGCAATACTCTCAAGACAGTCCAAGATGTTTTTGTACCACACAACAGAGAAGCTCTCACTTCTATTTCTTCAATTAATGAAGGATAACTCAATTCTTTGTCAAAACAATCTAAGAAAAAGGTTCAATTGAAAGATAAAGGCATCGGTGATTCTATTTCCTCAAGTAATGAAGGCCAGCTCAATTATTTGTCAAAACATTTTGAGAAAAAGATTTAGTTGAAAGATAAAGGCATGGGTGAGTATTCTTTTGAGCAGTCCTTATGTCTCTCATAGTTACTACCTTCTCCAAAGTCATATGGACAACCATCAACATCTAGACAACAATCTTCACAACCCATAAACATCTTTGATGGTACATTTGTAAAAGCAGGTACTCTAGTTGATGAATCTGAGGACAAAGAAATTCTAAAATGGCTTTACAAAGATGAAGAACAATCCCAAGCAACAAATTCCAATATACCAGTAGAGCAATATGGTAAAGGGTTCGCATTCTTAGAAAATATGGGATATGAAGGAAAAGGTCCTATTGGAAAATGAAAAAAAGGTATTGTGGAACCAATTCAGCCTATCACAACCAATGTAAAAGACAAAACAATATTAGGATACAAAGAAGAGACAAAAGAAGAAGCCACTGAGAAGATTTGTGAGTGAATCATCCAATTGTAAGCTAGTTCTAAAACAAACTCAAATGAATATGAATGGGATTCACTATCTGAAGAATCTTGTCAAGACAAATAAATTGATGTGATAAAGAGGTACACACCCATGTATGGAGGGACAAAGTTCAGGGTCTAGACTACTTGAATTTGGATCACTACATATTGATGACTCTAGTGAGGATGACCAAACATCAAGTGAGATAGATCATTCAGAGGAGAGTAACATTATAGACCTTGAAATTGCTATCAAACACCTGGAAAATGTTTCGATCATGATAGTTACCACCTTTGATCCTAACCAATCCGATGATTCCTTACCTTTGATACATCTTGAACTCATTGACTGGGAACAAATCGAGCTGCTTGATATCCCTATCTTTTCAGATGATAACACCATTGTCAATTTATTTTATGCTGAAATTCCAAAAAAAAGTTCCACCAATGAATTTCATAATGAAGCTTCAAACAAGGGGAGTACCAAATCTCTTAGCTGCAAAATAAAGAATATGAAAAATTGATCTAATGGTGAAAACCATTAAATGGAAGTATTAGATCATGAAAAAGTAAAAAGAAAGAGTGTATCCAATGGTGAAAACCTCTTTGAGGCACTAAAGGATAGGAGATTTGACACTCTTCCTGAGCATTATCAAGAAAGATCTTCAGTATTGGTTGAGCCTACACAATCCATAAACATCGATACTATAGAAACAATAAATAATTTACACCTAGTGGCATCAATGATAGAGCAAGAAAAGCCAAATTTCACCAAATTCTTCAAAGAAAGACAAATCAATTTTTCCTGGTCCTATGCTGACATGCTAGGAATAGATCTGAATCTAATAATGCATCATTTATCCATAACACTTGAAGTGAAGCCAATAAAGTAGAAATTGAGAAAAATGCATCCACACACCGCCCTACTAGTGAAAGCAGAATTAAAAAAATTATTAGATGCAAGGTTCATCCAACCAATTGACTATGCAAAATGGATTTCAAACATTGTACCAGTCTCCAAACCAGACAACAACATTAGAATATGCATGGATTTTATATATCTTAACAAGGCTTGTCCAAATGATGACTTTCCTTTTCCCAATATAGACATCATTATGGATTTAACAACAAGACATGCTATGCTATCACTCATGGATGGTTTTTCAGGATATAATAAGATCAAAATTGCACCAGAAGATCAAGACAAAACAAATTTTAGATTCCAATGGGGTACATTTTGTTGGAATGTCATGCCTTTTGAATTAAAGAATGTAGGAGCCACCTATCAATGTTTAATGAAAATAATCTTTCATGACATGATGCACACATTCATGGAGGACTATGTGAATGACCTGCTATCAAAATCATTCACCAGAGAAGGACATCTATAAATCTTGGACAAAATCTTTAACTAATTGGAAAAGTTCAATGTAATTTTAAATCTAAAGAAATGTGTATTCAGAGTAACATTAGTAAAACTCTTAGGATACATAGTCTCAGCTAAAGGCATCAAAGTAGATCCAACAAAAGTCAAAGAAATCATGGAAATGCCACCTCCTAAGAACATTAGCCAACTAAGATCTCTACAAGGAAGATTCTAATCCATCAGAAGATTCATCGTACAACTGGAAAACAAAATTCATCCTTTTACTCATTTTTTACACAAGGATGTTTCTTTCAGATGGGATGAAATATGTGAAGCTTCCTTTAAAAAATTGAAACAATATCTGATGAATCCACCTATCTTGGTACCACCAGTAGAGGGAAAACCACTTCTACTCTACATAGAAACTATTGAGGTATCTTTGGGAGCTTTGCTAGCACAAGAAGACTCTACAGGGAAAGAAAGGGCCATTTATTGCATCAACAGAACATTGAGTGGCTATGAACTTAACTATACATTCATTGAAAAATCTTGTTTAGCAGTGGTGTTTTCTACTCAACAATTGCAACACTATATGTTAACACATACCATCAAACTAATAGCCAAGATAGATCCATTAAAATATCTACTTAGCAAAGCCACTCTAACAGGAAGATTAGAAAAGTGGGTGATGATATTGAGTGAAATTGGCATTCAATATGTAGATAGAAGAGAAATCAAGGGCCAAGAAATAGCAGATCAGTTAGCTGAAGCACTGTTGCAAGATGACCATCCTATGCACATTGAATTCCCAAATGTAGATGTCCTCACAATGACAACACAACATTGGATATTATACTTTGATGGGTCTTATAATCAACATGGATCATGTGCTGGAATCCTATTTGTTACTCCTCAAGGACACACTATCCCAAAATATTACAGGTTAATGTTTCCTTGCACAAACAAAATGGCTGAATATGAAGCACTAATCATTGGTTTCAAGGTAGCAGTGGAATGGAAAATCACAAAATTACAAGTTTATAAAGATTCTAAATTAGTCATAAATCAAGTTAATGATGACTATCAAATAAAAGATGACAAGCTAATGCCATACAAGAGAATGGTAGATGAATTCAAGAAATAATTTTTTGAGATCAAGTTTAAACAAATTCCAAGAGTAGACAACAAAGCTACAGATGCCATGGCAACCATTGCTTCTCTTCTAAAAATACCAAAAAAATGAAGTTGTTATGAATTCATGGTGGAACAATTGCTTAATCCCACATATGCCAATCTTGAATCCCAAGTCGTATGCCATCTAATCGATGCTAATTCTTCAATATATGGGAAGATTTATACCTATTTGAGAGATAATACCCTTCCACTTGATCTATCTTGGAACCAAAAATGCAACTTTATCTGTCAAGCAACCTATTACACCCTGATAGTTGATACAATTTATCGACGAGGTCTCGATGGTACTCTCCTCTGATGTCTTGAACATGATGAATCTAAAACTTCCTTACGAGAAGTTCATGAAGGTATTTGTGGTACTCATTCAAGTGGTCTTACCCTAGCTAAGAAACTCCTACGCTTGGGATATTATTGGCCGAACATGGAGAAATAATCTTTTCAATTTGTCAAGAAGTGCAAGAAGTGTCAAGTCCATGGAAATATCATACATGCACCGATGCAAGAGCTGCAACCATTCACATCGACCTAGCCTTTATATTAATGGGAACTTGATCTTGTGGGTAAGATTCATCCATCTTCCTCTAATGGACATAAATTCATAATCACAACCACTGAGTATTTCACAAAGTGGATTGAATTTGTCCTATTAACCATGACCACTGGTAAAAAATTTGTCTCCTTCATCCTGAACTACTTTGTTTGTCGGTATGGCATCCCTAGCTCCATTGTCACTGTCAATGGTAGACCCTTCAAAAACCAAGATGTATAAGAAATTTGTGAAAAATTTCATATCCAACACCGATTTTCCACACCCTATTACCCTCAAGGGAATGGCCAAGCAGAAGCCTCAAATAAGACCATTTTGAAAATCTTGAAGAAAACTATTAATGATGCTGGACATGACTGGCATGTTCAACTAAACCCTGCCTTTTGGGCATACCATACTATCCTTCACACCCCTACAAGAGCCACACCCTATGCCCTTGTGTACATGGATCAGAATCCATCTTACCTATTGAGGTTGAATGTGTGATTTATCAATTCCAAGCCTATCCAGAAGGCTTACACTACACACATTAAGGGCAGAGTAAGTATCTGCAAGAGTTCTCTTTATCCCTTTTCATTGGTATTGAGAGATTATCATGAAAGCTTCATTTTGTTTTTGCACTTCTAAATGAGGGAGCTTACTTTGGTGGAAAAAAATGTTAGCATTCAGTCCATGAATCATGGCTACTATGTTAGTTGGTTGCGTGGTAGAAGGGACAGGAACTTGTTGCAAGGCATTTTGAATCATAGTGTGATAGTTAGGTGAATTTTGAATTAAATCCCATAGGGAGATCTTGGCAGGAGTATTCTTAAGTTGTTCAACAAGATCATACTCCTTAATGAGTGAATTTAAGCAAGGATCTCTAGGAAAAATGGGATTAGGTAAAGGGAATTGTGTTGGTATTGGTTGTTGCAGTTGTAGATTGTTCCTAGTATTATATGTATGAGCAATGGTATTATGATTCGACTGTTGCAATACACTTTTGTTAGGTGGGTAAAGGATGAGTTCATGTTTTTTTTGGTTGTGTGATGTTGGGTAAATAATTAGAGGATTATGAGGATGTTCCACGGGGGAAGTATGAGGTTCATTAATTAATGGGGAACTAATGAACACTTGTGCATTCTTAACCTCAATGGTCTTGGTTTGATTTATTTTGAGTAAAGGGCAATCTAGGATTACTTTTGTATCATCACTTAAGGAAGCTACTTTACTATTGTTGTCATTTTCTTGCACTATGATATTATCCCTAGTTGGAGAGTTGTTAGAAGAACTACAAATTGAATGTTCTTGACATTCAAGGATTGGTTCTTCCAAAATAACATTATCACAATTAGGGGATTGATCAATGGTTAAATTTTCTTGTTTATCAATAGTGGGGATATTAGGGGAAGTCTCTATTTGATTATCATGCTTTTCTAAGGTCACATTCTCTTGTTCCATATTATCTAACCTAGTAGGAGAACTTGTAATATGTTCACCACATTCCATGGTTAGATTTTGTAAACTCGCTTCATCATAAGTAGGGGAGGCATCAAGAGAAGGACCACTATGGTTTTCAAAAAGATTGTCCCAAATGGTAGGAGCATTAGGGAAGGCAAGGTCAAGATTCTCATGACTTTGAATAGGAATATCTTCTAACATAATCCTATCCTCTTGGCAGTGAGGAGGGATATTAGGAGAAGGAAAATTTTGATCATCATGGTTAGTGAGACTAGGTAAGGTAATGTTTAGAAAGGTGTCTATGATTTCATCTTCTTGTGTGCTAATATCTTTCAAGGGAGAGAAGGAGAGGGACAATGAATACCCTCAGTGCTTGTATCTACTTTCACCAAAATACCTTTGTCACTAATAGGAGAGGTATCAGGAGAAGAACAAGTATGATTGTTATGATTGTCTACACTAACATCCTCACTAATGGGCAATGTAATGTTGAGAATTGTTTCAATGGTTTGATCATAACTATGACTAACCTATTTCTTAATGTCCTCACTGATGTAATCAAAATTGAACTCATAAGAGGGAATGTTGTACTTATGCAATGCATTTGTAACAAAATCAAAGCCACGTCTATGGAAAGAAAACATGCTATGATGAAAAAGTAAAGGAAGTGCAATGCTATGACTAATATTAAAATGTAATTTTAAGGGAGGAAACAAGGTGATTTTCTAATTACATTATGTAGTGATTTGAAAATGAAATGAAAAATTGAAATTAAGCAATGCATGAAATGAGCTAATTTAAGCTAGATTTCATGAAATGCATTCTACAAAAATTCAACCAACTATTAAAGGTAGGTAAGGGCAGCAAACAAAAGCTAAAAAATAAGGTTTTTAGCATTGTAAAAGGCAGTTTCAGGTCTATTCAAGGACTAATTCGCCCAGGATGGTGAATGAGTCCCAATATGGGATTTTTTCAAAATTTTCAAAATTTTCTTAGTGATTTTGATGGTTTTTGTGCTGTAGGATGTAGACCTAAGATGTAAATGAAATTTTTTTGAAATTTTTAATGATTTGGGATGCAAAAATGGAACCTATATGCACTTTCACTAATGCAAAATTTGAAACCCTAGAATGCAAATTAATCAATGCAAACCCTAATGCAAAGTAAATGCAAACTAAATCTAAGGCTAGGAAGGACTCCAAAATAGAAAAATAAAGTATTCTAAAGACAAGTTCACCAAAATGGAGATAAATATTTTGGCACCACAAACTCCCTAACACTTCTAAGGTTTTTCACCTAAAAGGAGAGAGGTGGGCCAAAATGGCAATGTCTACACTCAAGGTTAATGTAAATATGGATGAAATCTATCTAAATGGAATGTCCTAAATGCAAAAAACTAATAGAATGGATCAATTGTTGAATGAAAACTAAAGAAATGCAAGATGTTTGAAAACACATTGTGTAATGCAAAAAGACCTAGAAGATGACTGAAACAAAACAAAAAATTATAAAACTGGAAATGTGCACCTGAAAGCTTGTAGAGGCAATGGTGAGGGTTGGAAATGCTATTGATTCTAAAATTTTGGCCTACTAGGACACTTATGTCATTCTAGGCGAATTAGTCCCAGATCTGCAAAACTACACTAGAGCCCGTTTCGGCCAAATGGGTATCCAAATCTACAAAAATCTCTAGAAAATAGGTACAGTGGGACTAATTTTCCATTGATGGTGAATTAGTCCACTTTGACTTTTCTGAGAACTCGAAAGTGGAAATGGAAGCTTTATGTTTGTTCTTTCTTCTCCTCAAGTGTTTGAATATGAAACCTTGATTTCTAGCTTTATAAGTGAATTTTTGTTGATATTTTGACCTAGCCAGCAAGGGGAAGACTTCAACAAGTTGGGAACCTAATATTCAATGATCTTCAAACTTGCAATCACACAAAGAGAGAAAGAAATGTTGGATGTTAGGGCATGGGGGTTTTCCTTGGTCAAACCCCTTTTAGGTAATTAAACCAAAATGAAGAAATAAGATAAAACATGAATATGGGATAAAGGAATGTGATTATAAACTTGCCATGATGATTGACCTTGAATTTCTGCAACAATGGATGAGAAATTAGCCTTTGAATTCCTTAGAGAGCTTTCTTGATGAGAAACCCTAGCTTGCTTGAGAAGAATAATGAATGATGGATGAAGAATGAATTCTAATGATGAATTAGGGTTTAGAGACTTGTTTTTATAGGAAATTCTACTCAAGTTCTCGTTAATTTGATCCCTAAGGCCGACATGAAGGAAAATTAAACTTAAACCCTAATTTTTCTTGCTCAAACCTCGAAAATGGCCCAAATGTGACTAATTCGCCATCTTGGGTGAATTGGTCCCACCTGGATGGGACTAATTCACCCAAAGTGGTGAATTGGTCCCATAGGGGCTCTTTTTTCTAGCTGGGATGTTGGGGAATGAGAAAATTAAGTTTTTATGATGATTTTATGATGTCTTTGACCAAAATAAGCCTCAGGATGCACAATATGGGATCATAGGGGCCTATTAATGATAATATAAAGAGTAATTAGGGATAGGGACACAAAGTTCAATGTGAAAGTGTGATTAGATACACTCTACATCAATAAAATGAGGTCCACATAGCCTATCAAGGAACAACATCCAATGTGAATGTGTAAGACACATTACAACACTAGATTAGAATTAAGTTTAATTTACAAGCCTTCTAGATTAATGTGATGATGCAATTAAATACATTTTACAATGTTGAATTAAGGAAAGGTTAGGTTAATTTAACTTAAACGGACCCAAGACCTAGTGTGGATGTGTAAAACACCTCACAACACTAAATCAAGGCGTCGTTAAGTCCAATTTATAGTTAATTATTCCTGAATCAAGCAAGGAAAAGGGGATACTTTTTCCGTGTCCACAAGTTGTCTTATATTTATTAACCAAAATTTACCTTTGATTATTGAACCAAATAATATTAAAGAATAACCTTTTAAAGGATCCTAAATGAAAAGCTAACCCAAAATCCATTCCAAACTCAATATTTTTAAATTTCTAGAGTCATGTTGCTTCCATGTAATTGGGAATAATGATAATCTCAACATGTATTCATTATGGATTTAAATTTGGTTGAGAGCACACTATGTAGGGTTATTGCTAAGAAAATCCTTTATGGTTAACATTTGATGTTGCTTTATGATACAATGGCTTCTATCTTTTTGTTTAATGCAATGGACCTCATTTAAGACTTATGGTCAATACAAATTCTTTCTAAAACACTGATCTTAGATCACTTAATTCCTAATAGAAATTGGAGACATCACTTGAGATTTATGATATGGAAATTAGGTGTAGATAACAATGATTTTTTCTCTTATGAGGCTTTGGCTATTTCCCCAAATATCAATTATGCTTTTAAGTTTACTTGTATGGGGATTATTAATAATACCTCAAGGGAGTTTAAAGTAGTATTGGTAAATCATCAACTTAAATTGAATGACTCCTTAACTAAGAAGATACAAATTATCTTTGAATATTTGTGTTCTCTACTAAGGTATGCAACAACTACTTAATCTAGAAAAGGGTTTCATTAGTTTTTAGAGGTTTCTAAATTGACTAAAGAAATTAATGCAAAAGCTATCTCTATGACAATTATTGAGTTGTCGTTCATCTTTTAAATAGTTATTTACTATGTCTTATAGGTCCTTTACCATGATTTTCTATGTTTTTTTACTTTTGTTTTGTCATTTCCTTTAAAAAAAATTCATGTTATGTATCTAAGATCCACCATCCTAAATTTGATATTGTGATGTAATATTATGATCTACTATAATTCTATGCTCTATAAATTATATTATAAAATATATCCATGCTTTTGTTACTTTAAATTTTATCATCTTTATCTTATTATAATACATTATCAACAATATTGATACCTTTTTTCTTAACTTTATTATATATATTTTAAGAAAAAACCAAAAAAGGCACACATTTAATTGAAAAAAAATCTTCTAATTTACCTTAAATTATCTAAAATAAATATTACTTGTAGATATATATGAAGACCTAAATCGAACTATAGGTGGTGTATAAGACTAGCATACATATATTAAATATTAATATATATAAAATACACCGAGAGTTATCATTCTGTAATTTTCTTTTTTGATTGATTTATTTTGTGACCAAATCTTTGATTTCTCTTTGTGATAAAAATATTATTGATTTATTTATTTGTTCTTTTAGTTTATGCAAATATTTGAATTATTTTTTATTTATTTATTTATTTATTTATTTGTTCTTTTTGTTTCATCAAATCTCTTTGATTTGATTTTTTTGTTTCATCAAATCTTTTTGATTTGATTTTTTTGTTTCATCAAATATTTTTTATTTGATTTTTTATAATTTTTGAAGTTTTTTATTTTTTATTTTATTAATTTATTTATTTTGGACAAGATTACAATTGTAATTTTATCTTGTAGATATGTGTTTTTTTCTTGTTATTTCAATATTCAAAAATTCATGAATAAAGATTTTACAAGAACATACAATCTATTCTTATTTTATAGGTACCCAAGTCACTTTATGTTCTATATTAGCAACAATGTTTGATATCTCTCTCTAAGCAATAATGTTTAATATCCCTATAGAAGCAATCAAGTGGCAATCATTGTTAAGGTACACTTAAACTAAACTCTCTAGTACAAAGCATTTATTGTCACATATCTATAATTTATTATCAATAATTGACTTCAAGACATTCACTACCATATACTTCACTTCCTACCACAATTACTTTCCAAATGCATTTTTTTTATTGGTAATTCTCAGTCGAGGCTGAGCACTTTTGACTGGAGCTATGAACCAAAGAGCACACAGCTGAGGCTGCAAAGGCATTTTTGACTGGAGCTATGAACCAGTGAGACCACATTTTTGAGGGATCTCATTGTCAGATTTGATCGGCCAACAACACCCTTACACCTTTGAGCCATCCTAACCTTATCACTCCAAGACTAACTGCATAGAACCTCCAAGCATGAATGACT
This sequence comes from Sequoia sempervirens, assembly GCA_007258455.2. NCBI lineage: Eukaryota > Viridiplantae > Streptophyta > Pinopsida > Cupressales > Cupressaceae > Sequoia > Sequoia sempervirens. Next base: position 13,729,766 of record VDFB02000002.1, on the reverse strand, counting down.
CACAAGGGTCCGATACAAAACCGCCAAGCATGAAAGACCCATGTGGGTCCGACAAAAGTCCACGAGCAACACACACCATCAAGAAACTGGATCCAAGAGTAGCACACACTTGCAGGGACAAGCACAACTAAACACCACATCCGCCAAGATCACCTGTATTTCCTCCAAGATCAGCCGCCACAATATCCTCTGAGCACAATGTGGGACTAGCAGCAGTATACTTACCACTAGTAGGCCAGGCAGGGATTTGGACCTCGGTTGCACCATAAATAAGCAACCATTTCATTGTTACACCAACAAGTGACCCCCTACTTTCCATATGCATTACTCCAACTAATCTATAATAAAGAAATCACAACAGATTAAAGTAAGAGAAAAGGCCTAAGGGATTTAAGATTCTCAAATATTACACACATACATATTTGTGGACACTGAAAAAGTATCCCTCTTTCCTTGCTTGATTCGGGAATAATTAGTGATAAATTAGACTAAATGTCACCTAGGTTTAGTGTTGTGAGGTGTTTTACACATCCACACTAGGTCTTGGGCCCATTTAATTTGAATTAACTTAATTTTTCCCTAATTCAATATGGTAAAATATATTTAATTACATTCTCACATTAATCTAGAAGGCTTGTAAATTAAACTTGGTTTTAATCTAGCTTTGTAATGTGTTTTACAGATTCACATTGGATGTTATGCCTTTCTAGGCTATGTGGACTTCAATTTAATGATGTAAAGTGTATTTAATCACACTTTCACATAGAAATTTGTGTCCCTAGCCCTAATTACTCTTTATATCATCATTAATAGGCCCCTATGACCCCATATTGTGCATATCGAGGCTTATTTTGATCAAAAACCTGATTAAATCAACATATAAACCTAATTTCTTCATTCCCTGACATCCCAACTGGAAAAGGATCCCTTGTGGGATCAATTCACCACTTTGGTTGAATTAGTCCCATCTAGGTGGGACCAATTTTCCTAGGATGGCGAATTAGTCCCATCTAGGTGGGACCAATTTTCCTAGGATGGCAAATTAGTCCCATTTGGGATATTTTTGAGGTTTGAGGAGGAAAAAATAGGGTTTAATTTTAATTTTCCTCCATGTCAGACTTGGGGATCAAATTAATGGTCATTTGAGTAGGATTACCTATAAAAATAAGCTACTAAACCCTAATTCATAATGCATTATTCATTATTCATTCATCATTCTTCTCAAGCAAGCTAGGGTTTTAACATTCTAAGTCATCAAGATATCTTTCTAAGGAATTTAGGGACAGATTCTTCATCCATTGCTACAGAAATTCAAGATCTCTCATCATGGAAAGTTTCTAATTCCTTCATTTCATGTTCATGCTAAAACGTAGATTTTTGGCACTCTAATCCTTTTTAGCACTTATAGGGTTTTTCACCTAAAAGGAGAAAGTAGAGCCAAAAGTCTAGGTAGGTTCACTCAATCTAAGATATGTATGATGAAATTATATCTAAATTCAATGTTTTAGATGCAACTAATTGACAATATTGATTGATTAATGAATGAAAACCAAAATAAAACAACTTGTTTAAAAACACATTGTGTAATACAAAAAGACCTAGAAATGGATACAAAACTAAACAAAAATGAATCAAACTGAAAGTGTGCACCTAGAATGTGGATGAAGGCTGGAAATGACACTTGAAATGCTATTGATGCTGATTTTCAAACTTGGTGGGACTCATTCACCATTCTGGGTGAATCAGTCCCAATTCTGTAAAATTGAGACAGAACCTGTTTTTGACAAAAGGGTATCTAAAAATGCAGAAAACACAAAATTGACCTAGAAGTGGGACTCATTCACCACTCATGGTGAATGATTCCACTTTTGAATTTTTGATTATTCAAAGGCGGATTCTAGAGCTCTTAGTCTACACTTTGACTTCCTACAAGTGTCTGCTTTCGAAACTCTGATTTACGGGTCTGAAAGTGAGATTTTGTTGATATTTTGACTTGTTGAATGAAGAGAAGACTTGAGTAACCTTGAAAATTGATCTTTGAAATGATTTCCAACCTTCCAAGAGTCCTAAATCTATAAACACACAAAAAGAGAAGAATAAATGTTGAATGTTGGGGCATGGGGGTTTGCCTTGGTCAAACCCTTTTAGGTAATTAAACCAAAATGATGAAATAATAGAATGAAACATGCAATAATGGAGTTGATTACCTTGCCATGATGTTTGATCTTAAAATTCTAAAGAAAAACATGAAGAATCTGACCTTGAATGTTTGAAAATTGATGTCTTCATGCCTTGAAATGATAAAACCCTAAGTTGCTTGACTTGAGATGGAAGATTGGTGGATGAATGATGAAGAATGGATTAAGATATGAATGGGAGTTAAAATGGATGTAAAAACACTTATTTATACACACTTGTGCCTTAGTAACCCAATGATACCTCGTCACAGGTAGACATAAGGTCTTTTTGAATAAAAACCTGAAAGAAATTTTGAATTATTTTGAATTTGGAGCCAAGAGGGACTCATTCACCACTCATGGTGAATGGGTCCCACCTTGGACTTGAAAGTGGGTGTTAGGAATTATCTTGCATTTAATGTTGTTTGTCAGGTTTACATTCAAAAATACACTTAATTAAGCCTTATAAGGGCATAAAGGGGTCAAATAAAGCATAAGAAAGGTGTAAATAGTGAAATTAAGCCTAGAAAAGCATGAAATCTTGTTACAAGACTTTACAAAACTTCAAAATAAGACTTGATAAGTGATGAAAAGGCGATATTTAGGTGAATTTTAATGAATAGAGTCTATAAAAGTGTAGAAATGTGTTACAACACTTCACAACACCTTCACAAGACACCATTAAAAGCATGTTATTCAATTTGTAAGGGTCCAAGACCTAGTGTGGATGCATAAAATGCATCACAACACCTGAATCAAGGCCTCATTAAGTCTAATTTATCATGAACTATTCCCATGTCAAGTAAGAGGTACTTTTTTCTATGGTGCATTTAGCCCCCACTTTAGTGAGAGGATAAACTTGCTTCAAACTCACACTAAAGTAGACATTGAAGAGAGATCCGAGTGTATAGCTATAGATGAAAAAGATTAAAGGAGGTGGCGAAGCCCCTAGGATCCAAGATCCTAATTCAAATCATCAAGATACATAATCATGCAATGGCAAGAAGAGAGAGGCAAAAATGAAAAGGTGGATCAAGCTTCGATCGTTTGTCCAACTAGTTGTGGATTAGATCTAGGTTGTTTGTTCAAAAAGAATATGCATACTCACTTTTTGGTGACAAAACTCTTGGTTTTCCACTGGGTGAGAAATCCACAACATACTCACTCTGGGGCCATGGAACTTCTAATTTTTTGTGGGGTGAGAAATCCCAAAGGTGAGAAACATATGCTAGTTGGTATGCACTCAAACACATAGGTGGATATGGGGAAAGTCGTGCCTTGGATGGGCTTCCTGCTCAACCATGTCAAAGTTATACCTCCTGATAACTTTAACAAGGCGCCACAAGGGAAAATTATTTTCAAGCTCTACGAGGTAAGTGAAACTTCATATGCTTGACACTCAGACATTGTTAATGCAAAATAGTGTAAGGATTGTTCAAAGGGATTTTGCTTAGTCCATGCAAGGTCTCATCTTAGGGGACATTGTGCCAAATGTGTCCAAGAGAGGATATGTCAAAGAATTATCACACTCTTGGAGGGAATCAAGCCCAAAGACTCCACCAAGAAAATGATGCATCACAAGAAGAAAGAAATTGCACAATGAAATGTGAGTGTTGATGTATGCCCCCACTTTAAAGTGGTTGCGAACACCAGTACTGTGAGCAATTGCTTTAAATTAAAAGAAGAGGACATTAGAGCTTACTCAAAAATACCTATGCCAAGTCATATGTTTCCAATAAGCTACGTCATGAGAAAGGGGAGTATGTTATATGCGAGCCAACTTAAGGCATGTCATCCACATCCCAAGCTTGCTCTTATGTACTCATGAAAGGTTAACAACTAGCCAAAGAAGGAAACCACAAGTGACATAAAAGGACAAGGCTATTTAACCCCTTGCCCCCACTTAGTGCAAGGAAAAGGTGAGCCGAAATGATTGATGAAATGTAGGTGAGAGTGAAAATCAATAGCAATTAGAGGAATTAGGTGCCCCCACATAGGGAAGCATACCAAACTCCTAAAAATGTTGGATTTTACAACTCCAAGCTTTACATTCATTAGTGGAGTGACCATGAACTCTATGATAGGCACAAAATGAATTCTTGTAATAGCATTTCTTATGAGTTCATGGAGGAAGGGTGATCAAGTGATCTTGGAGGAGTCTCGACAAGATACCCTCTTGATCAATAGTAGAAGGTGGTCTTGTGGTTGGTGTCAAAGATAAATCTTGGTTAGTAGTAGATGTCATACTTATGCAAGACTCTTTATATTGTGAGATTGTATTCCCCCAATTATAGGAGGGTATAAAATCTAACGAATTCAAATCATGAGTGTTTTGTGAGATGACATTGACATTAAGCGAAGGTGTAGTTATTTGTGTCATATTTTGTAAAGGATAATTTGTAAGACCACTAGTTGTTAAAGATGATTTAGGATTGTGTTGTGTGAGATTGTTGATGTTGAGTGAAGGTTTGGACAAAGGAAAATAACCAAGAACATGAGGCGTTTGCTGTGTGTGAGGGTCAATAGGGTTGCAAATACCTTGTTCATTAGCACCACATCCTTTTCCACTATATCCAAGTTGTTTCATGAGCTCATACCCTTTTCCACAAAGCTTTTTCATGGCTTTGGAATCAGGTGGTTGCTCATTATTATGTTTTTTAAAGGTTGTTTTATAGTTTGTGGCATTGTCTAAAGTGGTTGAGTTGGATGCTTTCGAAAGGTTGTCCAAATTGTGCATTGGCATGATGGTTGGTTGTTCTTGTTTCTCATCTTTCTTTTGTTTGATTATGCATTCACCCATAAATGATGGTGTGAATTCTAAGGATCCCCAATCATCACCAAATAATTTAGACACTGATTCATCATTATTTTTTTCTATTTCAAGAGGGTCTATATTGGACGTTGGAATCAATGTTTTCAGAGGACTTGTAGCTCCTTTTTCAAGGTGCAAGCAAATTTCAAGCTTGAGGTTTGCTTCAATTTGATAAATGTTATTGTTATAGACATATTACATTATACGATGAAGGGTTGAAGGCACTACATTCATCTCATGAATCCATGGTCTACCTCGAAGAAGATTATACGAAAGATCATAGGGCATGACATGAATAGGAGTTTGCAAGGTAATTGCCCCAACTATAATAGGAAAAGTGATTACACCGAGTGGTTGCTTTTTTGTATTATCAAATCCTCAAATAGATACAAAATCAGGTTTTATTTGTGACTTTTCAACGCATAATCAACCAAGGAGATTCACACTACACACACTAAGGGAAAAACCATTGTCAATAAAGGGTTTGTTTGATACCTATGCAATTGAATTCAGAAATTATCATAAAGGCCTCATTTTGTTTTTGCAACTCTAAAGGAGGGAGCTCATGTTGATGTAAGGTAATGTCAAGATTAGTTTGATTCATTTTATGTATTAAATCTGCCACATCATTCAAAGTTGTACTAGGAGGAACTAAAATTTGTTGTAAGTCCATTTGAAGAATAATGTGGTAATTTGGTGAGTTATGAAGTAAATCCCAAAGGGAAATCTATGTAGGAGTATTATTTAATTGTTCAACAAGATCATACTCCTTTGTGTGTTGGAGGTATCGAGGAGCCCTAGGTGGATTGGGTAAAGGTAAGGAGGGTGGTGTTGGTTGTGGTGGGTGCAAATTATTTCAAGTGTTATATGTATGAGCAACGATATTATAAATCAGTTGTGACACATTAGTTTGAGGTGGGTAGAGGGTGAATTTAGATTTATGTTGAGGTTGTTGTTTGTGTGAAGGTGGGTAGAGAGTAAACTTGAGTTTATGTGAAGGGGGATAAAGGATGAGTTGAGGTTGAATAATGTTAACATCCCCTAACAAGTGAGAGTCTTCATTGTCTTTGAAGGGCATGTTATCTTTGTCCTGGGGCATAATATACCCCCTAGAAGGAGAGTTCTTAGGAGAACAACAAACCAAATTTTCATGAAAATTAAGTTTTGGTTCATCCAAAATAACTTCATCGCAACTAAGGGAGTTATTAATGGTTAAATGTCTTTGATAATTGATAGTGGGGAGGTTAGGGGAAGATTTTATTTGATTTTTGGTTTTTTCTAAAGTCTCATTCTCTTGTTCCATATTATATACCCTACTAGGAGAGCGTGTAATATGTTTATCTAAGGTTGAAAGTTGTAAATTATCTTCATCACAAGTGGGGGATGTATCAAGAGAAGGACCACTATGGTTGTCAAATAGGTTGTCCCAAATGGTAGGAGCATTAGGGAAGGGAGGGTAGAGGGTTTCATGATTCTTAATAGGGATGTCTTCTAACACCAACCTATCCTCTTTACATCGAGGAGGGATATTAGGAGAGAGACAAGTTTGACTGCCATGACCATGGAGACTATGTAAGGTGATGTTTAGGAATGTGTCTATGATCTCATGTTCTTATTGTCTAGCATCGTCCAAAGAGGAATAAGGAGATGGACAATCAAGACCCTCAAGGATTGTAACTTCTTACACTAAGGTACCTTCATCACTAATAGGAGAGGTATAAGGAGAAGAACAAGTATGATTATGATGATTGTCGACACTACCATTCTCACCAATGGGCAATGTAATATTAAGGATTGTGTCAAGGTTTTGATCATGTTTCTTGAAGTCTTCATTGCAGTAATCAAAATTGAACTCATAAGAGGGAATGTTGCACTTATACAATCCACTATTAATGAAATCAAAGCCGCGCCTTTTGAAAGAAAACATGCTATGGTGAAAAAGGAAAGAAACTGCAATGCAAGGACTTAAAATGAAATGCAATTTTTAGTTTTTAAGTAAGCTAATTTTCAGTTCACACAATTCAACAATCTAAAAATGAAATGTTTTGAATGCAAAAATGAGATTAAATAATGCATGAAATGAGCTATTTGAAGTGAGATCTAGTGAGATTGATGGTAAAAAAAATCAGCCAAGTGATATAGATAACTAATGGTAGCAAACAAAAGCATAAAAATAGGGTTTTCAGCTCTGTAAAAGGCTGTTTCAAGAGTGAAAAGGAACTGATTCGCCTAAGGTGGCAAATGAGTCCTAGTATGGACCTTTTTTTAGAATTTTCAAAAAAATTTGACTGATTTTGATACTTTCTGAGTGCTATAATGTAGACCTAAATGAAAAATATAGAATTTCAAAAAAATTACATGAATTTAGATGCCAACAATGCAAGCAAAATGCACTTTATTATGAATGCAAAATTTGAAACCTAGCATGGAAATGCATTCATGCAAGTTCTAATGCAAAGTTAATGCAAGGATATATCTATGATGAAGGACTCCAAAATCAGATAAGAAAGTGTTTGAAAAGCAAGTTCACCAAAATGAACCGTAGATTTTTGGCACTCTAATCTTTTCTAGCACTTCTAGGGTTTTTCACCTAAAAGGAGAAAGTAGAGCCAAAAGTCTAGGTAGGTTCACTCAATCTAAGAAATGTATGATTAAATTATATCTAAATGAGATGTTATAGATGCAACTAATTGATAAGATTGTTTGATTAATGAATGAAAACCAAAGTAAAACAACTTGTTTAAAAACACATTGTGCAATACAAAAAGACCTAGAAATGGATGCAAAAATGAACATAAATGAATCAAACTGAAAGTGTGCACCTGGAATGTGGATGAAGGCTGGAAATGACACTTGAAATGCTATTGATGCTAATTTTTAGGCCTGGTGGGACTCATTTTCCATCCTGGGCGAATCAGTCCCAATTCTGTAAAACTGAGCCAGAACCTATTTCTAACAAAAGGGTATCTAAAAATGCAGAAAACACAAGATTGACCTGGAAGTGGGACTCATTTTCCACTCATGGTGAATGAGTCCACTTTTGAATTTCTGATTATTCAAAGGTGGATTCCAGAGCTCTTGGTCTACACTTTAACTTCCTAGAGGTGTTTGCTTTTGAAACTCTAATTTACGAGTCTGAAAGTGAGATTTTGTTGATATTTTGACTTGTTGAATGAAGAGAAGACTTGAGTAACCTTGAAACTTGATCTTTGAAATGATTTCAACCTTCTAGTCTCTAAATCTATAAAACACAGACAAGAAGAGAAGAATAAATATTGAATCAGCATAGTAGGGTTTGCCTCTGTCAAACCCCTTTTAGATAATTAAACCAAAATTATGAAAGAAATGAATGAAACATGCAAAAATGGAGTTGATTACCTTGCCATGATGTTTGATCTTAAAATTATATAGAAAAACATGAAGAATATGCCCTTGAATGTTTGAAAATTGATGTCTTAATGCCTTGAAATGATAAAACCCTAAGTTGCTTAACTTGAGATGGAAGATTAGTGGATGAATGATGAAGAATGGATTAAGATATGAATGGGGGTTAAAATGGATGTAAAAAAACTTATTTATACACACTTGTGCCTTAGTAACCCAATGATACCTCATCACAAAAAGACATAAGGTCTTTTTGAATAAAAAGCCAAAAGAAATTTTGAATTATTTTGAATTTGGAGCCAAGAGGGACTCATTTGCCACTCATGGTGAATGGGTCCCACCTTCAACTTGAAAGTGGGTGTTGGGAATTATCTGTATTTACTATTGTTTTTCAGGGTTTTACATCTCAAAAATACACTTCTAATTGCTTCCTATATGGCATAAAGGGCCAAATAATGCATAAGAAAGGTGTAAATAGTAAAATTAAGCCCAGAAAAGTGAAATTTTGTTACAAGACTTTACAACACTCAAAATAAGACTTGTTAAGGATGAAAAGGTGATATTTAGGTGAATTGTAATGAATAGAGTCTAGAAAAGTAGAGAAATGTGTTACAACACTTCACACCCACCTTCACAAGACAATTCATTAAAAGCATGTTATTCAATTTGGTAAGGGTCCAAGACCTAGTGTGTGGATGCATAAAATTTCACAACACGTGAAATCAGCCTCATTAAGTCTAATTTATCATGAATTATTCCCATGTCAAGCAAGAGGTACTTTTGACGGTGCACATGCTTCCTATCTTATTTCTTCATTTGGTTTAATTAGCTAAAAGAGGTTTGGCCAAGGCAAACCCCTCTTCCCTAACATTCAACATTTCTCTTTCTTTCTTTGTGTATTTGTAGATTTAGGTTTGGAAATAATTGAAGAATAGGTTGAAAACTTTTTGAAGACATCTCCGTTGGCTAGGTTAAAATATCCATAAAAAGTCACTTATAGTGCCAAAAATCAGTGGTTTCGTAGTCTAGACACTTCTGAGAAACAAAAAGAGCAGACGAGAGCCTGCTTTCCACTTTTGAGTTTTCAGGAAAGGTAAAGTGGACTAATTCACCATTAGTGGAAAAATTAGTCCAACCTGTATCTATTTTTAGAGGTTCTATGCAGATTTAGATACCCATTTTGGACAAACAACCCTCCTTAATAGTTTTCGAAGATCCTGGACTAACTCACCCATAATGGCATATGGGTCCCAATAGGGAAAAATTTTAGAATAAGTAGAATTCCAGTCCTCATCCTAGCCTCTACAAGTTTCTAGGTGCATACTTCCTGTATGTGTGAAACTGTGGGGGTCAGTAATAAACACACAAACTCAATGAGACATATTACATTAAAGGTTTGAATCATAAACTAATCTATTTGCAGTAAAAAAAATCTCTAAAATTGTTCCATTATTCTCTATTCTCAAGGATTCATTAAATCACATTGGCTCTCAGATTTTGTATGTGCACTATGATTGTTAGAATGATAACTTGAGAAATGAGATGCTCTTGAATGCAAGAATCTAAGTTCCTACATGATATTGCATGATGCAAATGATAATGATGATATTGACAATGAATAATGATGCTAGATTATATGATGCAAATGTTGTATACAAGCTAAGATGATAACTAAAATGTAACTATAAACTAAGACATGATTTTAATCTAACATGATACTATAATGTTCAAATGATAAATGTTAAATTCTCAAACTCTAAATGCTCCAAATGCTCCAATGTTATTCCTGCATAATAAGCTTACTCAAAGATGGGATGTAAAATGTTGTAGCAAGAGGTTATATTTATAGGATTTCCAAAGCATCTTGTGATGTGGCAGCAATCAACGGTCAAGATTCAAACATGAGAGATGAACGGTGGAGATGGAAGAATCATGGAGGATGTTCCCTTGACCAAAGGCAACATGCCAAATGTATGAGAGAATCAAGTGTGTGAGATTGCCAAGTGTCCAAATTTTGTTTTGGAATTGGTCAGAATAATGTAATTTAAATATTAGGTAAGTGCACTAAGATGGTTCCCAAAAAAGGGGCTTAAGTGGCCACTTTTTTTCTGAAATAAGGAAATACTGACCTTGGACGTGAAATTGAGGATAGCTACACTCAAAAAATTTTGATGGAACAAAAACAAGGACCGCAATGCTCCGAGTCTACTTTCTAAACTACTAATTTATTTTGAAAATGGTTGAGATTAAGGGGTTCAAAAGAGGGACACACACAAATTGCTGTTGTTTCTGTCAGAAAAACATAACATAGCAACTCTTGTGTGACC